>OY728164.1:898827715-900057285 GCA_963277665.1 Viscum album
AGAAAAAATAAATAAATTATATCAAAATAGAAAATAATGCTATTTTTTAAAATAAAATTTTATTAAATTTTTAAAAAATTTAAATATCATTATGAAATAAAAATAGGATATTATATGATATAAATTTTTATTAATTTCACATGTATGATCAGGATTTCACATTATATGTAAAAATGTGATCTGTTTAATATAGGAAAATTGGTATCATAGTAAATACTAAAATTAGTTAACTAATGATTAATTTCATGAACCAACCTATGTAAACCATGGACCGACCACACAAGACAGCTAATAATAAGGCTCTAATAGCGTTTTTGCTTTTCCCAGGATGGTGATAATATCTAAGGGAATCAAAAAAATTAAAAATGAAACAATTTCATTCTATAAAATGAACAATCAAGTTGAAATTAACAGATAATCGTTTGAATAAAAAAACATAAAAACAACATGTAAAAATAATCAAATAATACAAAAAATCCCAAAAACCAAGTATTACTGAACTAGATGACCACTATATCTGCATATGATCCTAAGGGTCACTCTCTATTCTGAAAACCCAACATCTACCATGGAAATGTGAATGTTGGTAAAACCATCAACATTATAAAATAACAATGAATGGGTATGAGAATGAGTATTAAAACTCATTAAGTGTGTGATAAAAAACTATTCCCAATTCATTTCATATAAAAAGCGAGTCACTTATTCTAGGTATGATAAAAAATATACCAAATATTGGTTTTTACACATTTTCCCATTAAATAAATTGTCCATTTGCCTTTTATCTAAACCCTTGTTCTTTTCAAATAATCAGAAATTATAATTTTATAATAGAATAGGTGGAGTAAGAAGAATTATTTTTTTTCTTATAGTGGAGAATGAATTTGAAAAAATATCCCAAAAAAATTCCATAAACATTTGATAATAAAATAAAATAATAATAAAATAAATTACACCATCCAACAGATTAAAATAAATAATCATATAACATGAGTAATATATTATAAAATATATGATCAACAAATATAGAAATGATTCTCAATCATCAACCAAATACAAATATGCTTCATAGAAAATGGGAAAACATTGGTGATTAGTGGATAATCTAGAATATTCTATCAACTGACTCATCGTTTATGCAGACGTCAACCGATGACAAACATTCATCAACCCCTTCGGTCTAACCCTACCCTGCCTAACTGTGGTGTACAATCCCAAAGAAGAACAAGGACGATTCCAAGGGTCACTTGCAAGAGCATAATAGTAATCTAATTAAGCATCCATTATCCAAAAATCAGCGAGTTATGATAGAATACCATTGCATGGAAGAATTATGGGGAAGCCTAACAATTTCAAATAATAACCCCATCCCATGAACATGCATCACACAAAATAAATACACGCAAGAGTCACCCCCTGATTCACTCTATGAGATCCCACATACTTTCTTCATCCATCATCATATAATAGATGGTCCGTTCAAGGGATACTTATTATCATTATAATCAAACCTATTAATGGGTTCATCTGAGGGAGAGTTTAAAAATAACCAATTATGGAATGTACCAAAGAAGCCCCAGACAACCATAGAGAAACATTTCATTTTAAAATAACTAAACACACATTTTTGTAAATAAAAAAAATTCAAGGAACCATTTAAGAAACTAAAACAAAGTTATAAACCACAAAAACTATTTAGAATCCACTTCCACATACAAATGCACCCAGGCTAATTTATCAAACACTTGGTGTGTTAGGACCAGTAAAACAATGTCAGAATGATAAAAATAAAATATATCACCTAATTCAAAATCATTAATTTATTATAAAAATCATATAATACATGTTAATATAAAAATGTGATCTGATAATATTGATATCAATGTACTCTTAAATTTAATAGCCAAATACCAAAGGATCCTACCTCAAACTCACAATGATTCCATGATGGTTAAATAAAACAACAACATAAGGGTATGAAAAATTGAAATATAATAAAGAGCCTTAATATCAAAAAACCACTAACATATACCCAAATAAATACAAACCATAAAACCACTGAAACAATGTAGAAGTGGAATCACCTTTTGAATCAAAGAATATGGGAGATGGGGATGATATTATGAAAATTAATTGAAGAATCAACCCTAAAACATGATGAATACACTTTTTTACACCCATGTAAGTGTAGTAGAGTCTTGGATAATAATGAAGGGGCCCCCAATGATCCACAAACACCAAATGGGTAGAAATAATTGTATATTGGATTGTAATTTGAATAGGGTGGAAACTAATATTCACATTATTAAGACACATGGGACTGTTCATTGTAAGGAAACATGGTTTCCAAACCATCCATGTACTGTGTCCCACATTAGAGGACACACTGAGAACCCGCATGGATTGGATACCTAGTGTGTAAAATCATGTTACAATTGTGCAACATGGTTCTCTAAATAAATTTTGACCCATGTTTGTTCCTTACACACAGTTTGGATGACCAAGATGATGAGATGAACCGTTGAATAAATACACTCAAGGACTGACATGATTTCTCCTTGGAGCCTCATGATTTGGATCATATATTTATAATCCAGTAAAATCAAACCATTCATGTTAAAAATGAACTATAAATGATCTATGCATGAAGAGGCTTCGCTATTACCACATAACCTTGCACATAATCTGTGATATAGAAGAATACCAACATAAAACTAAAAATTTAAATATGGAACACCCGATACTCGAGATAGAATCTATGAAAAAATATTAGAAAAAGTAAAATAATAAAATAAAAACATGGTTGTGAAAAATCTCCATACAATTATTATGGTTTTCCATGAAATTCACAACATATCATATTGATAGGGAAAGAGACACAATTCACACATTTGAACAATTTGATTCCACAAACAGAATGGGACTTTAAAAACCACCAAATAAAAACTCTCGCCTCTTATATAAAACAATCTATTAGAACATACACATTACTTAAATGATAATGAAAATCCTCAATCTATAAAATGCACATCTTTTCACAATAAATCCAATGACCAACTACCCAACTACTCATTAAGGGAAAAGGAATCTTTAAGATAACGATGAGGGAATACCTCATCCAAAAAAAGGATTTTGAATTGGTCTGCCAACAATTAGGGAGTTCTCGATGGGTGACCATCTGACATGAAACATAAAACAACAAGTCATTAAACTAGAAATAAAACACACAACCTCCTAATCAACCATACATACATGACACACCATCAGAATCACTTCACTCTATCGTTATAGTTGTTCTAGATTAGGGATTTAGATGATAAACCTATGATATACAATTTCACCCCCAAATAATAAGAAACAAGGAAAAGTAACATAACAGAACACAACACCACCCATGTATGGAAAACATAAAACATCTCAAAACAAAGGCTTTTTTTGAGGTAGAGGTTCATTGAATGTTTCACTACAACCATTCCAAAGTAAACAAAATTAAAAAAAATAGGGAGGTTAAATTGAGACTAGACCATCACCTTACACCTAAAAATGGGATAGAGTGTCTTTAGAAAAGGTATATGTGGCCCCACATTACTTTCTGGAAACTCCCCAATATAACATTCAAAATATACCCCACAGTCCATATGTATGACATATATTTGGGCATTATGGATAGGGAAACATATTATAATTAGTCATGGTGCATTGAAGAAACACCATGGTCCTATAACCTAAAGAAAAATGATGAAATATCATGATGTCTTTTATTACCTCTTCTCACATCACCATATTTAGACAAATTTCTGACCATCTTACAAGAATTCCCTTCAACACTCCTAGAATCTAGGTGAAGGTTGGAAGCCTCCATTAATCCTACTGTCCCAACATACACCCATACATTTTTTTCCAACATGTCAAACTAGGATGATAATCCAAACTATGACACCCTATACTTCAAATATGGATGAATCCCATTCCAAAAATTCCCTGATTTTAGAGAATTTTACTCAAACCATTATGGATGATATGGAATTAATTTATGAATATCATGTAAAAAACCAACACCAATCCATCACCCAATATAAGAAAACACATGTCTATCACCAACTTTACCCTCACTATCTTAGACAAATACTATTGAAAATCGATGCCTTTAATAACTCTTAATAGGGGAATTCTTAATGATTATTAAGACATAATACTGTCAACCACATCCAACATGATCATTCGAGTATATATATGGTGAAACAAAATATTAATGTCTTAGGAAACTCAAGGAAATTGTAGATCATTTTTATTTTCCACATCCTCTCTTATACTTTTAGTGGTTCTACTCAATCACAATAGATTGGTGGATTCAACTTCCCAAACCCATGATAATAGTCTATTGGTTCATCCTCTATGGTGTCTTAAAAATGTAAACCACAAGTATATGATTCTAAAATTTCCATCGAATATTTAAATAATAATCCCGAGAATGCAATAAATCCCAATTTTCAAACATGATCTCAATCATAAAACACCACATTGAAAACATTCACAAATAACCAAAAATCATGCAACCCAACAACTGGTGACCACGTCATCACTATTTTTCCACAAAAAAACATTTCAAAAGAAAATATAACTTAATAATTTGCATAATAAATAATGATTTTCCATGGAACCAAACACAGGTATATGCGCCAACCTACTTGAGAACCCATCAGCTCTTCCCACCAATCATTATCTTCCTCACATGAATCCTTACTAGTGAATTCTCATAAGTATACAAAATTTAAAAATAGGACTATAACATTTCATAAAATAAAATGTTCTACCATATAAAAAAATTATCAATCAATATCCATTTTAAAAATTCACTAAACATTTTAAAAATCGACCAAAAACATTTTCATCAAAACCATTCCTTGAAAATTTTATTTTCTATTTTTGTAAAACAAAAATTTCTATAATATAATCCCCATTTTACATAATTATTTTATATTGAGATTTGTTTTCAATGGATTTCATGAAAAAAATTCAGAAAATGAATTTTACATATTCCAAAAACTATAATATTCCATGGTTAATCTTGGTTTCCATAGTTTAAAATAAGAATTTAAAAATAATATCAAAATAAAAAATACTCAGAAAAAGCACCCAAAGGGGGAACCTAGTTCCTATGGTAGACTAGGAAACATGATTGAAAATAATATTCCAATCAAACCACAGTCTTAGGGTGTCCTTTATGACAATTTCTGGTTCCATACATGGCTTTCAAGGCCATTTATTTGATAACATTCACCTTATAATTTTAAAAATTCAATAGAATAATATTTAATATTCGTTTATATTTATATATATTAATGTTTCTTGAATAAGGGTGAACCTTAATCAAAACGACTACAAAGAATCTAGAGAATTCATAAATTCTATTTGATAATGGTATTGAAACCCTATCCATCCTTCTATTTCAATATATTTTAATATGTATTCATTTTTCATTTGAATAATTTTTTTATAGTTTAATCATATAAAAAATTTTTAATGAGTCCCTCAACTAAATTATTAAATATATACTCCGCCCTCATATCTTCACATGACATTTATCCTTATTGATTTAGTAAAATAAACCCATTTCTCAACTAAACTCCAAATTTCACAGTCAAGAAGTGATGGTCTTCCCAAAATAGTTTCTCTAATACCATTGAAAGGAAATATCATAAAGAAGCTTCAATGAAGATATAATTTAAAATAACAATCATATTCATTTCTATATTTCTACACATCCAAAAAATAAATATTATTTATCATAAAATAATAAATATTATATAATAAATATTTTAAATGTAATTTTAATTATAAAAACACTATTATAAACCATTTTACAAATAAAAAGAATATGAAATGATTGTTAAGGATTATGTATAGCTTATTGTCTCTACAGAGTGAAAATTTTCATTTTTCATAAAAATCATTTTTGGAACTCAATTATAATGATATTAATGTTTTTATATGTTATTAGTGAAAAAATAATTACTCTAGAATAATAATATCATGTCTACAATCTTACTATCCCATCATTTGGTAAATGATAATTTAGCCCATTAGTGCACATGGACTACTACATTAATAATGTGATGTGATTATTTATTTATTTATTTTATACATGCATGTTAAATATGATGAATTTTATGAATATATATGATATGTATTATATAATAATTGTATTGCAATGATGAATTCATATATACCATTTTTTAGTTCCATCTATTTTGAAAGTGAAAATATTATTAATTTTATGTATGACATTCCATCTTCATAAAAAGTGTATATAATTATTATATTTCTTTCTTTATGGATGATTTTAAGTATTTATATAATGAATAAAATTGATATTTATATCTTGATTAATATTCATTAATTTTTGAAACCAAGTCAAATAAACTAGTATGAGAAGTATTTTAATTTAATTCTCATAATAAAGTATTAAACAGATGAAAATTACAATTTTAATAATGTATTATTGATTTATGGGCATTTTTAAATATTGTATATGAATAATATATAGTTTTATAGTTATTACCATGAATGTATTACAAAATAATTATAATTTTTACTTTACTATACATGTTGTTAGAGTGGTATTGATTCATGGTTAACTCATGGTATGGGTTTTTCATCTCACAATTCATTATGTGAGAGAAATTCTATCTATACCACATGTTTCCAATATGTGTTGAATATAATACCCATGAATCTAATTTTTCAATATTCTTGTAATGTTTTAATGATTCACATATATATATGATTATTTATTAAATGATAATTATGATTCAAATGATACTAATTTCGTAAGATGTTTAATGTTACAATCTTAATGATTTTAAAGATTTTATAGATTTATGATTCTAAAAATTAAAAAATATAATGTAATTATTTTGAAACATATGAATTTATATATACTCTTGTAATTTCATTAATATAAATTACTTCCTTTAATTTGCTTCATCTTATTTACTCAATAGATCAAAAAATATGTTTTTATTATAAACCATCTTCATTTATCTCTTCTGTAAGAAATAGTTTTTATTCATTATCGAATATATATAAATATATTATAAATAATGATTTTACAAATACTTTATGATTTTTTGAAGTATGTTTTTACTAATTTTTATATTTTATACAAAATCTATTGAGGGGAATATTTTTAGTATATTCCAAATGATGTACTTTTTATATTTTTCAACAGATGTATGGAAAGATTGTTTTTTATATTTTGTTTCACTTATTGATATTATCACCATCCTGAATAGTTTTTTCATTGAATAATTCATCATATGTATACTTGGTAATTTTAAAAGAAATGTTTTTGCTTTATGTTTTCATAATGTTTTCAAATATGTTATTTCAAAATTGAAATGTTTTTTTCCAAAAAAAATAATGATCATTCAATAGAGTTTCAACTTATCAATGTAAACCACCATAGATTTAACTTATTCTTGAAGGGGGGTCTAATCCAAGCATATAATCTTTATTGTCTATGTAGCTGGATTATGAGTAATATTAAAAAATTAGTATGAAACCAATTTCTATAACTTTAGTTATACTCTAATTATATGATTAATGGTATATTAAACCTATTTTTTATTCATGAGTTATTCTGTAATAATGTTTATTTAAAACCCTTTTATTTTCTCTAATTCTATTATAATTATGATTTATTGTATTTGTAAATAAATATTTATTACTTTAATTATGTGATAGGTCAGACTTATTTCACCCTCCAAAGCATTATGTAATGATTGATATCTCATGAGATTAATAGAATTAGAAGGGGTAGATAAATCAGTTTGGTAAAGTAATTTTTCATTAACTATAATCACGGGATTGAACCAAGACTAGTATGATTGTTTTGGGATTAAACCCATTTAACTATGAAAGTCCTGTAAATGATCAATTATTTCTAAGGAAACGATTTATTGATTTTGTGTATACCAAAATTGTATTAATTATAATTATATTATATTTTCAAATATGTTGTTCTTTTAATCCAATTTTACTCTTTTATTATTATCTTCCATTATTTATTCTATAGATCAATAATATGATCATTTATTTAGTGTTTTTTCAATATGTCAAATTCTTTGATAAATTTAACTTACTCTTTTTATCAAGTTATTTTTAATGATCATTGATACATCAATTTATTATCATTATAATGATTCAGAGATGAACCATTATTATGTTTCATTTCCCTAGGTTATGATTATATTTTTTTAATAATGGAATAATTATAATGTTTCCTATTTATAAATAAAAAATGGGACATGATTTAAATATTTTATGATACATGTGTTTATAAATCCATGTTTCTAATGATTCAAGGACTAAATGATTACGGTATAAATTACTATTTAATTTAAAAAAATTATATTTTATTAGAGTTATTTTCTATATATAGAAACAATGGGTAACTATAGATTGAATTAGGGAAATATTTAGTTATCATTTGGATTCTGGGATGATAAAACATTAGCAAGAACTCCTAGGGTTTGTATATTTATTTTATATATTCATAATGTTTTTGAAATGATTATTAATGTAAAAGATTATAAAAATAGTGTCATCGAAGAATGTATAATGACTTAGAGTCATATAAATGACTTTTGATAATTATATTTTTTCCAACAGGATTATTATTTTATAATAAATATTTTTTGGTTTTAGTAAATGGTGTGAACCCAAAGGAATAATATTAAAGTTGAATGTTATAGACACTAATTGTATTTTCATCACGAGAAAAAAAAATTGTGATATTGAATAAAAATTATTTTATCATTTTTCAAAAGAAATTAACAAGAAATTAATCATATTTATATTACAATATGTTAACTTTGGGAACAAAAATCAATTCAATTCATCCATGAAGAAACCTATACCTTCTTTTAGTGAGTCTAATAATTCTATTTCCACTCAGTAATTGATCAGTATCACTAAAAATGTTAAATTGGTCTCCAATTATTTTAACATGAAATGATTATATTTATATTCTATCATTTTCAATAATAATTATATCAATGGTGAACTCATATGAATAATATAATGGAAAAAATATGAAATTGAATCTATATATGTGGAATAATTTTATAGATCATTTCTTCACAATGTACATTACTAATAATTTCATATAAATTTTATGACATAATTTATTTATTTAAAATAGATGTGTTATAAATCTATTGGTACATATAATAATATTAGATAACTCTTATGATGTATGATTCTTGTATTATAATTCAACCATAATGTAATGTTGATTGATTATTAAAGGGATTAATATGAATTCCCCAATTGGTATTATCCATAAGGGAATTAAATATCTATGAATAAATTTATTAATTTCCTATCATGGTGTATATAGATATTATATTTATCCACAAATATCATGGTTTTATAATAAAACAAATATTTTATTTAAATGAAATTATATAAAATATAGAAATATGATGATGAGAGTCCCTTTATTCTAAAAGCGTGGGAGTAAAAAAGGGGAGAGCATACTAAAAAATTATATTATTTTTTCAGGAATTGAATGGTAGGTCATTAGAAAATCAAATAATTATTTATGGTATGATTTTAAATAATTATTAAAATAGAGAAAAAGACCAAAAAAATGTCCCTCCAACAATACAATATATTAAATTCAATGATTTTTGTAATTATGATAATCACTATCTTAATAATAAATTTAATTATGAGGATTGATTACAATAACCTGTTATGCATATATAAAATTTTTAATCTCATGTGATCACTATTTTGGATGTGGGAGATGATACTGATATGTATAAGGGTAAACAAACCATCCACTGTAGTACTGCTAGTGTATTATTTAATACTGTACCTATGAAATATTTTATAACAAATGATTTTTATGTCAGTACTATAGTAGCACCTCAAAAAAAAATTTTTTGTTCTTATTAAAAACCTAAAATGGTATGATGATTTTATCAAAATCCTATAATTCTTCTCCTTTTGATATTTTTCAGTAATCATATTCATAAATATAATATTAATAATCCTCTAGTTTAATTTCATGTGACTTTTAGAATATATTTCATTTAATTAAATAAACCCCACATCAATTTTCCTGGATGGTGTGTTATGTTTAATATACTAAATGAACATATTATAACATATTAGCGTGGAAAAAAATGTATTTCCAATTTAAATTACATCTATCATAAATATTATGATCCATATTCCAAATGGGATTTTTACTTCCATGGTTATGGAGAAACACAACATCAATGATATTCATATTGTATAGCAGTTGATTTCTATATTTATATTTTAAATTTCTAGTCTTATACATGAAAATGAATTTGAATATTCATTTAACTCATACATATTGATAAAAAAATTTGTAAGACTCCATATTGACTAGACCTTATAAATATATAATTTTTTTATAATTTTTTAAAAAATTATCATGTATTTACATACTATGAAAAGATCATATTGGTATTGTATGATAGTTAATTCTTATATAAAATTCGGTGGGATCCAACTGATTTTATTTAGCTCAAAACAAAATGACTCCCAACGGAGTGTGTGGACCTAGTGATTTAATATTTAGTAATGGTAAATGATCCATAATGAGACAAAAAATGTACATGTTATCTGTAACACCCCAAGCTTCCACGATATTCTTCTCTTTTAATAATACAATAGATTGTGTTTTATTCAACATCGATTTCTAACACACGACGACCAATAAAAATATCCATTATAAATAGTAATAACCACATTTTGAAAATTTATAAATTTTATTTTTCAAAATGGACTTCTTTTTTGAATTCATAATATCAAATGTATATATTGGTGAATTTTTGGAATCTTTCTGAAAACATACAATTTTTAATGAATAGTGAATGGCACAGCATTATTGTTTAATATTGAATTTTTAATTAAATAAAAACGTATTTTATTTAAATATATTTTCATTATAAATATATAAATATATCTAATATATGATCAATGTAATTCATCCGTCTCATTTTATAATAATATTAGATATATTAAATTTTAATGAATTTCTTACCGTCATTTACCCACCTTCTAGGAGAATTTTTAAATTTGCATAAAACATAATTTTACAGCTAATATGAATTGAATTTCAAAATTTTGAGATACATGGTTGACATCAGTCGGTATAATGTGTTTCAAAATATTAAAATAATTTTTTGTGAATAGTAACTTTTGACTTTAATTTACAACTATTAAAAGTAAATTGGGTAATTAAAGGTAAAAATGATATTATAATTACCCTAACTCATTTATTAATTCTCATTGATATGTTTATTTCAACCAAAATAAACATTAAGAATAATATATTATTCTTCTGGTCCACTTGGATTACATTATGACATTTATTATTATTTTATTTAAAGAAGAATTAGAAATGTTAAAATCAATTCTTAATAAGTAAAATTTTTCTAATATAGGGATGAACATAAGATAAATTCTACAATAAATATTCATTATAAAACTATAAATAAATCTTATATACTGTTATTTTATTAATAATTTTTATTCATTAAAAAATTAAAATTATTTATGACACAATAAAGATGCAGTAATTACATTATTAATGAATGATTAAAATAATTAATATTATAAACATTAAAATAAATATAAATTGAGAATATGATGTATTATACTAATTTTAGAGGTTAATATGACATATTAGGGTATATTAAATAAATTTTGATTGATTTGATAACGTTTATGACTCACAAAAATAAAATACCAAATACTGTCAAAATTGACATAATTGAGTTAAAAAAAATACTATATTATTAGTAGATATAATATTCTAAAATATATAAGGAATACATAAAGGACATATATAACGATATAAATTTCAATAATGAACCATTTAGGGTTCACTTGGTTTTTTTCATAGGTTTAATAACCATTTATTATAATAATACAAAAATACTATGTAAAAGTCAAACTATTTAACAAAGAGTTAAATCTAAATTATAAGGGTTAATATGGTGACCGAAACCTATCTAAAACATATTGGCTGATAAGGCATAGACCCATCCCCCCTATACGCGATAAAAATTATTTTGGAGCCTTAATAACCAATATATGATAGTATAATAATATAACATTTCATGATTTTCAAAAACTAACCCTCATCTCTCTTAAAAAAGGGTACTTCTCCTCCTCTATAAATCACACATCCAAAACCATTTGGTTCGGCCAACCGGACCTAAAATATCCTCCCAAATACTTTCCCTTATACCTAGAAGCATTATATTGAACATAGAGCCATCCTAATGATCCATTATGATCAACTCAAAAGGGAACACCCAAAGAAGGGGTAATAATTTCACCACCTCTTTCAACTTTATTTTTTTCTTCCACTTCATCTTTTTTTGTTTTTTCCATAAAAAAAATAAATCCATTATCTTATACAAAAATTAATGTTATTATAACTATTTTAAACAATATTCATTATTATATCAATCATATTAATGAAAAATCACCATACGTGCTTACGTACGACTTACCGTCTCAACATCGTGGTGTAGTTTGTTATTAAAATACATAATTATTTACATGGGTATAATAATGAGAATAAATAATGTAAATAAAAATTATAAAAATTTAATGATTAATTATATATGATATATAGTGAAATTACATATGATTAATGCATCAGTAGAATGATATTGTCCTTCATGCGTACGTACAGATTATCGTCTCCACGGACGTGGTGAAATTCATTCCCCATCATAACCATTCAAGATTAATTATCATTTTATGATTAAAAATAATTATTTTTAATAAAATAATATCATTATATATTGGAATATAATACATTGAATGCATAAGAAACATGTCTTATGTAACCCTGTATATAGAGGATAATGAATTAGTTTACACCCAAAACGAAGATACTACTAAAATATTATTAACAAAACAATATTAGAAGATCGTATATGATATCATATAGAGGTATGTGTTTATTTTATATTTTAATGACAATTATTTAACTATTATACAGGATATTAGCGTACCCTCAATCATGTAAAAGTACAATGTAAGGGTAAATTCTACAATCTCTTCATTATATGAGATTTTTTATACGTCTGTATCTACAAGGACCTCTTTATCATCCAGATACATGAATCATAAAAATGTATTTCAATTTTTTTAATTATTTACTACACAATAAATTAATTTTTTTTATACCCCCATTTTAATTTATATAATTTTTTTTAAATGAATACTTCCATCATTTTTCAAATCAGGTACTTTGTGACCTTTTTTTAAAAAATACGGAAAAAATGGTTTTTTAACATATAAAGTGGGTGCGGCTATTTTCAACCATTATAACACCTTCAAAGCTTCCCTTATAAATTTATTAAAATATTTTCAACATTAATGTTTTCTTTTATAATTACATGAATTTTAAATGATTTCAAAATATAAAGAGATATTCCTCTTAAATAGTTTTGATTTCATCTTTGTCAACATCCTTTGATGGATTTTAGACTTTTTTGAAGTTGTTTTATTACGATAAAATATTACATATTGTATTTAAGGTTTTATGATTTTTTTAACAGTGGATGTGTTATTTGTATACCATTTATGGTTTATGGTTAACGTATAAAAATTTAATATGCCAGTTTTAATAAGATTGTTTATGTTCTATTCGAACCTTTTCATATGAGGAATGCATTAGATTGAGTATGTGACGGGTGGAGCCCTCTATAGCTCCTCGATGAATTGGTAGGTCTCTTGAGAAAAAAAATCTTCTATTAATAAGGTCTTGACAAAATAATATTTAATTCTTGGAATGAGAAGATGACTAAGAGGTTATGATTTATGACATTATGCATTCTATCATTATGAAATTGGATATTGATATTACATGTGATTATTCGGTTAGTAGAATATAAATGTGAATAATTAAATATAATTATTTGATTTATGTTTTCAATATTATGATGATTTTTATGTATAAAAGGCTTTTTTTAGTCTTATATATTTCCTTAAATTTTTATTCATATTTATGAAATCTTCTGTTATATTTTTAAATTTACTAAGCATCTGAGATCACCCATTTCTTATGGTTGATTTTCCCAATGATGTTAGGAAGTATATTAGGACTAACCTTTAGGGATTGTCTAAGGGAGATGAATTTGTTTAAAGTATACATATTTTTTGTCTTCTTAATTCAAAAAAGTAATTTAAAACATATGATTGTATCTAGTACATCCAAGACTACTAAAATGCAAGGTTATTTAGGATTTGATCTATTGTGATCAAGCCTATGTTATGTAATAATTCACCACCTTTGGGTATCTAGCATTTGGGCATTGCAGCTGGTATAATAGGATGTTTAGTACAAAACATTCAAAATAGATTTAGTAAATCTTTGGTTAGAGAACATCATCATAATATAGAATTTAAGGATTATTATATAAGAACATCCTAGAATTTTGGTAATGTATAGATTTTGTGATTTTTTCAATAAATACATACCAGTATGTATATTAGTAGGTATAGGTAGCTCTGGAATAGATGTATCTAGGAGGGAAAACTCTGAAAAGGAGTTTGGGGCACAACTTGGGTTGTCCTGGTACACGACAACGGGCATTGTTGCACACTTGGTTACGACACTCCAGGGGGATACTATTAGGATAATTCAAATTTTCTTCACAAACCATTTTGAGGGATTTATGAGTATATTCATTCTCAATGAAAAAATTTATATGATTATAATTATATCCATAAACTTCTCAATTTATGCTATGTGTTTTACAAGTTTTAAATAATGCAATTTGATACATAAAAAAATCTAGTGTATGCCATTGTTTAGAAATGGTTCAAAGTGGAATGAATGGAAAAAATATCAACACATGTAATCTATCTAAGGATTTCCCTCATACTTAAGATTATTATAATGGAGCTCATGATGCAACTCATTCTGATAATCTTATCACCGTACTGGGACAACTCACTCAGGTTTTGAATAATAACATTACCCATATCGATCACCCCAATCCACAACAAGGAGGATCAATGTTAGACCACTTAATGAGGAAAAAACCATAGAAATTCAATGGTACCTCAAATACATTTGTAGAGGAGAAATGGATATTTTCTTCATAGTAAATATTTCATGGTTTGGGATATAATGAAAAGGAAAAATTTGTCACGGCAGTTTATCGCCTCACAGGAGATGTTGGCCAATGGTGGTCATAAATTAGGAACACCAAGGAGGATGTATAAGTTTAAAATATAGAATGGAGGGAGTTTAATATAATTATCATTGAAAAATAATTTCCACATGACCATTGTGTGGATATGTAAAGAAAATTTCTGAGTCTGAGGAGAAATGGGGATGAGAATGTCACAAAGTATGAGGCTAACAATATTAGATTAGAAAATTATGCAACTGATTATATATGTTACCCAAAGAGTATGATTTATCAATTCCTTGATAGTATAAAATCATATTCCATATCGAGTATTAGTCTCACAATATTTCCTATCATACGATGATATTTTCTCATCTGCTATCAAGACATAAAAAGAATTCTATAATATCTTATAACATTAATGAAAAGAAATTGAGGAAGAGATATTACGAACACTCATGAAATAGAAATAAGGGGAATAAGGGAAAACATGAATTTCTATCCTGTAGTAAATGTGTGAATAAACACCCATGAATTTTTTTAATTGGAATGAGAGACTCATAAAAATGTGGTGAAAAATGCGACAAAGATAGTGATTGAAATGGAAAGAAAGAGGCTACCAATATTTAATGCTATAACTGTAGGGAAATCAGGAATTATGTAAATGAAATTTTAACTCACCATGGAATCTAACCTCAAGAAATGCAATGGGAGAAAGGCCAAGCTTATGAGATCACTACTATAGAGGTTAAAGCTCTAAATGACGTGGTGGAAAGTGATTTAATGGTTTCCTCATATTTAGTCGTTGCATTATTTGATTATGGATTATCGCATTGTTTCATATCAACCTAGTTTTCTACAAAAACTAGATATTTAAAATTTGATATATCAAGGATTGTGTCAGTCATAACATTTAAGGGAAGTATGATTACAACAATGTTTTATGAATTAGACCCCATTTGGTGATATAAATGTTCTTCATCTTCTGATCTCATCATCACACACAAGATGATATTTGATATAATCCTTGGTATGGATTGGATTTCTGAACATGATGGGAAACTTTATTTTAAAAATAATTTATAAATTTCAATGTGGAAAAAATGTACCTTATCTTTAGAGCAGAAATGTCACCACCTAGTTTGTATCTAGATCCACCCCCAGAGGCTCTAGAAAATTCAATTATTAGGGTGGTAGAGAATGAAATAGTTATGGGTTAGGAAAGGAATGTTAAAATAAAGGACTAACATATTGTGAAAGCATATATTGATTTCATTCAATAGGATTTACAATGGACATCCTCAAAAAAATGAAATTTAATTTTCAATTTATTTAATTTCTAGTTCAAGGCCAATATCAAAGACTCCTTAAAGAATGCACACTATGGTATTAGTGAAACTAGGGAAACCACTAGAGTAATTGAGTAATAAAGGATTTATTTTCCCGAGTATTTCTCTATGGGGAGCCCTAGTCCATTTAATTTTTATAAATGATAGACATATTAGGTTGTGCATTGACTATAGGGGGATCAATGCTATAATAATAAATAATAATTATTCCCTACCTCGCATTGATAATTTATTTGATCAAATTCATGAAGCTCAATATTTTTCAAGGATTAACCATCAATGTGGATATCAACAATAGTGTGTGAAGAAGGAAGACACTCTGAAGAAAACATTTTTTAACAAGTATGGTCATTACTAATTTACAGTAATGCCTTTTTGACTGAATAATGCACCCTTAATCTTCATGGATCTATGGAATAGAGTTTTCAAGTAATATTTTGATTAATTTGTAGTGGTATTTATTGATGATATTGTGGTATACACCAAAATATACGAGGATCTTGAAAATCACTTTTGAATTATTCTAAAGACTCTTTGAAGAAATTAATTATATGGGATTTTTAGAAAATGTGAATTCTGGCATGAGTATATTTTTATTTCATTTCTATATGGCCTCTATGGATGGAAACTCTATCAATCATTAAATGACCATGAAAATAAAGGAATGCCCAGCACTGATGACTACACAAGAGGTAGACAGTTTTTTTGGTATAGAAGGATATTATCGGCATTTCATCCCTAATTATTCCTGATAGGCTATCCCATTAACCCAGTTCACTAGTAAAGGGGAACAATTTGTTTTGAAAAAAGAGTGGGAAGACTGTTATGATTAACTAAAGAGAATATAAAACAATTCTACAATGTTGACACTACCACTGGGGAATGATGGGTTTGTTATATATAGTGATGCATCCAATAAATGACATTGCTTTTTCTATATGAAGTATCATAGAGTAATTTCTTTTGCGTCACAGTGGCTAAAATTCATTTACAAAACTCTCCCACTAATGTAGTTGAGTTAGAAGCTGTAATCATTATTTTGATGATATATAGAAACTATCTCAATGATGAAAATACGATATATATATATATATATATTGATCAAAAGTGTTTGGAGTATATTATCTCAATGAATGAAATCTACATAAGGAATAGATTATGGCTTGAACTACTCAAATATTTTGATTGCACTATACACTACTACCCTTGGAAGGAAAATAAGGTGGTAGATGCTTTGAGAAGAAAGGATCATGGAATTTTGAACAAGATGAGAGTTTAAAGGGATCATATGTAATGGATATAGTAATGATGGATATGAGAATAATCATGGAATGTGAAATATCAATACATTTTTGAATGGTTGTGAAAAAATATTTACTCTAGAGTATAAAATGTTCTCATACTGATGATGAAGAGTTAAAAAAAATTAAAGCTGTGAATGATGGGTGATTTATTAAATTCATATATATAGAAAGAATATTAAAATATGGGAAGATACATTGTGTTACTGACATATGTGATCTAAAAAGGGAATAGTTGGATGATGCACAAAGCTCTAATTTCTCTATACACCGTAGTAGCACTAAAATATATATAGATATGAAGGAACATTTTTGGTGGGACAACGTGAAGAGGGAGATTGTTGGTTATGTGTCATGATTCATGGACTGTCAAAAGGTTAAGGTTAGATGACAACATCCAAAAGTAGTCATGCGACTTATTCCTATACATGATTATAAATTGTATGATATTAATAGGGACATTATCATGGGGAAAAATAATACATCATGAAGGAATGATTCAATATGGGAAATTTTTGATTTTCTTACCTAATCATCAGATTTTCTTGCTATTAGAGAATATTTAACAATTAAACCTTTTAAAATACTATATAATAATGAATTTGTAAGACTTCATAGAGTACCTCTACTTATTTTTTTCTGATCGTGATCCCTATTTTACATCAAGATTCTAGAAAAGTCTTCAGAAGGCCCTAGATACTGAACTTCGCTTGAGCACTGTCTACCTCCCTCAAACAGATGGACAATTAGAATAGACAATTGAATCCATATAAGACATGTTGAGATCTTACTAACATGACATTCAGGTTATGTGAGATTAATATTTACCTATGGTATTATGTTTCTATAAAAATAGATTACATTCAACTATTTAGATGGAACCATATAAAGCGTTATATAGAATGAGATGTCACACACCAACTAGTTGAGATGTTGTTGGGGAAAGAAAAATTATAGGACCAAAACCTAATGAGGAAACTATAAAAAAGGTGAAGATTATCCAAACCCATATCATACCTTCTCCGAGTAGGAAAAATAACAATTTTGATAACTGAAGGAAGGATTTTCATTTTAAAGTAGGTGATCATGTTTTCTTGAAGTATTCTCCAAGAAAGAGTGTTTTAAAATTTGGTAAAAAGGTTAAATAAAGTCTCATTTACATTGTAACACCCCAATAATCCATGGTACACTTTTTTTTGAATAATACAGTAGCGTTTGTTGTACGCAACTTCAAGTTCTAACACACTACAACCAATCAAACAAGCTGTTATGAATAGGAATTCCCACTTTTTGAAATATTATATATTTTATCTTTCAAAATGGACTTCATTTTTGGATTTGGAATATCAAAATTATCTTAGAGTGATTTTTTGTTACTTTTCTGAAAACATTCAATTATTTATTAATAGTGAAATACATTGAGTTATAGTTTAAAAACAAAGATTTATTAAAAAAATTAAATATTTTATTTATATTTATTTTAGGTCAAAATAGATAAATAATACTCATATAAGTTCAATTTAAATCATTTTACTCTGTTTATAATAAATTTAGATATATAAAAATTTTATTGAACTTTTCACCGCCTTTTATCCACCTCCTAGGAGAATTTTCAAATTCACATAAAACATAATTTTATTGCTTTTGTGAGTGTAATTTCAAAAATCCAAGAGATTTGGTTGATATCAGTAACAAAAATATGGTTCATTAAGATGAAAATAAGTTGTGGTGTATAGTAACTTTTTACTTTTATTTACCACTGTTAAAAGTAAATAGGATTTTTAAGGGTAAAAATGATATTATTATTACCCTAACACATATCCTAATTCAATTGAATAAATATGACCATAAAAAACCTTATGAAACAACAATGAACCTCTTTTGTCCACCTGGATTAGATTATGAAATTTATTATTATTCAATTCAAAGAAGAGTTAAAAGAGATGAAATCAAAGTTTAATAACTAAATCATTTTTAATATTGGGTTATATAGAAGATAAACTTGACTATAAATATTCACACGAAATATAAAACAATTTCCTACATAATGGTATTTTATTTATATTTTTTAGACATTCAATAGTTAATTTATTTATGACAGAATGATGATGTAGTAATTACTTAATTAATGAAATATTTAAATAATTGACATTATAAATATTTTAATAAATTTAATTTGAGACTTATTATTAATTAAAATAATTTTCTAAGTTAATGTGACATATTATGGTTGGTTATATGAATTTTATTTGATGTAATAATGCAATTATGAATTTAGGAAAAACAAAATCCAAATAGTGTCCAAATTGACACAAAAGAGTTTTTAAAACAAATATTATATTATTAATTGATATTATATTCATGAAATTATAAGGTTCATAAAAAATACATATATAGTGATAGTTTTATCATTAGGGAACCACATGGGGTTCACCTGAAAATATATTGAATGTTTATTAACCATATAATATAAAAATAAAAAGAGATATGGTAAATGTCAAACTATTTAACTAAGAGTAAAATATAAAATATAAAGTTAATATAGTGACTCTAACCCATCTAAAACATATTTTTTGTGTGGTTTTTGTCCCATACCCACCATATCCTTTAAATACTCCACTATTAAGCCATTAAAAACTGAAAATTATTTTATTATTAAATAATATTTCTATCTTTTCCTAAGGTTCCTCTCACTGCTCTTATAAAAGGACACTCCACATTCTCTCTAATTGACTCTTTCAAAGCCATTGGGATCGGCCAAACTCTAACCAAATACCATATCAACTATCCAAACTTCGTCCTAGAGGCCTTACTTTTGTAATAAAGCCATTGTTTGGAGCCCTTTCGTCAAATCAAAAGGAAAGAATATGAAGATAAGGTAAATATTTCATCACCTCTTTCAAGTTCCATTCTTCTTCCAGTTCCTTTTTCTTTGTTGTTTCCATTCTAAAATAATAACTACATTATATTCTTGTGTACATATGGCTTACCATCTCCATGTCATGGTGTAATTGAAATTCAATACATTATTATTTGGATGGGTATAATAATGATGTATAATTGAAGTAAATAATAAATATTACATGATAATTATTCTTTATATATGATATACCATCCATTTATATATTATTTTAATATTAATAGAATGATATAGTCACGTGTGTGTACGTTTGGATTACCATCTCCAAGAAGGCGATGAGATTCATTCCCCATCGTATCCATTCAAGACTAATTATCATTAGATGACAAAAAATAATGTCTAAATAATTGATATCTTTTTAGATATTAATATGATACATCCCATCCATAGAATATATTACTAACAGAAAAAATAATATAATGGAAAACGAATCTGTTAACACCCGAATCAACGATAATACTAAGATATTATTAGAAGAGCAATGTTAAAAGATCATATATGATATAATATTAATGTATATGATTCTTGTATAATTTAATAACAATTATTTAACCATTATATAGGAGGCTAACCTACCCTCGATGAAGGAAAATTTCAAGGTAATGATTAATTCTACAACCTCTTCATTATTTAAGGTTATTTATAAATAATTATCTACAAGGACCTATTTATCATCCACATCCATGTTTCTTAAGAATATATTTCAAAAAAAATTAATATTTAATAGATAATTTTATAGAGTCATTTATATCATTATTTGACCTTATATGATTGTTAATGTTATATTTCCATCATTTTCCAAACAAGGTACCTTTTGACCTTTTCCACAAGATTAAGGTAAGAATGTTTTTTAACTTATATGGCGAGTGTAGATATTTTTTGCCGATATAATAATGTAGAACCTTCATTTACAATATTATAAGAATATTTTAAAAATAAATGAATTCTTTAATAATTGTATGACTTTTAAATTATTTCAAAATAGTAAGTGATATTTCTCTAAAAAAATGGTTTTGATTTCATCTTTGTCAACATCCTTTGATGGATTTTAAGTTTATTTGAAGTTGATTTATTATGATACAAAAATTCCATATTATATTGATGATTTTTTTATTTGTTTTACTGTGTATATGTTATTTTTATACCATTCGTGGTTTATGGAAATTGTATTGACATTTTGTTTGCTAGTTTTAATACGAATGTATAAGTTATTTTTAATACTTTTCATATGAGGAATGCATTGGACTTATTAAGTGACGGTTGGAGCCCACTATAGCTCCTCGATGAATCAGTATGTCTCATGAGAAAAACTAGTGTCTTGACACAAGTCCTTAACAAAATCTTATTTTAGTCTTAGCATTAGGCTGTGACTATGTAGTTATGAAAGTCTGGCATTATGAATTCCATCATTATGAAAGAGGCTATTGATATTTCATGTGATCATTCGACAAGTAGAATATCGTTGTGAGTATAATAATGGAATTATTTGATTTTGTCATTTCCATATTATGCTAATGTTCATGTTTAATAGGATTTTGATTTAGTCTTATACATTGGCTTAAATTTTTATGCTTATTTATTAATGTTTACGCTATATTGTTATCCTTACTGGGCATTTGAGATCACCCCTTTTTATTTTTATTTTTCCCAGGATGCAAATAAGTATTTTATGACTGGCCTGCAAGGATAGTATATGGATCTCAGTGTTGTATATGGAAACAATGTTTTTGTTATTTTACATTTTATGATATAATTTAATCCTTATAAATTTATCTAGTACATCCAAGGGTACTATACTAATCCGTATTTTGAGACATGATCTTTTCTGATCAGGAAAATTTTATGTTATGATGCACCGACTCTAGATAACTGGGGTCAAGGAATTATAGATGGTATAAGGGGAATTTTAGTACAAACCTTGGAAACTAGATTTAGATAAAATTTCATTAGAGCACATAGACCTAAGATAGTCTTTCAGGATTAGTATAGACGAACTTCCTATAATTTTGGTATTGTAGTGATTTTTTGTGCTTTCCAAGAATTAAATCCTTGTCCGGATATGAGAAGGTAGAGGCAGCTCTAGCACAGATGTACATAGGGGTAAAACCCAAAAGCACCTCTTTGAGCTCGACTCAAATGGGAAAAGGTGCATGACAAAGGGCCTTGCTACACTCTTGGTTAAGACACTCCTGGGGGATATGCTTAGGATAATTCTAATTTTCTTTACAAACCATTATGAAGGGTTTATGAGTATATACTTCCTCAATGAATTTTTTTTGATGATGGATTATATCCACAAATTGTTCAATTTATGTCAACTGTTTTACAAGTTTGGAATTATCTATTTCAATTTATAAACTAATCTTGTTTATACCATTGTTTAGAAATGTATCCTAGTGGAAGGAATGGAAACTGTATCCATGCATACATTCCGTGTAGGGATTTCCCTCCTTCTCAAGAAAATTATAGTTGTGATAGTGTTATAGCTGGGGCTAATCATCATATCTCCATACTGGGACAACTCAATCAGGTTATGAATAATAACCTTACCCTTATTAAGCACCCAAATCCATAGCATGGATGTTCACTGTTAGATCCCTTCATGAGGAAACAACCACCTACATTAAATGGCAGTAAAAACCCATTAGTAGTTGAGCAATGAATAAATTCATTAGGGAAAATATTGCACACCTTGGGAAGTAGTGAATGGGAAAAATTAGTCATGGCATTTTATCGCCTCATATGAGATGTTGATCAATGCTGGTCATTAATTAAAAACCAAAAAGAAGATTATGAAGTATTAAATATGGAATGGAGGTTGTTTAAAGTGATTTTTTAGAAAAATACATTCCACGTGACCATCGAGCAGATATAGAAAGGAAATTTCTGAGTCTGTGACAAAAGAAGGATGAGAATGTCGCAAAGTATCAAGCTATGTTTATAATGATAGCGAGGGATGCATCAGATTTTATATGTAACCCAAGAAGAAAGATTGATCGTTTCATTGATGGGTTTAACCATTTCCCTATCTAGAATCATTCTCTCAATCATTATCATCATATGAAGATATTGTCTTATGTTCTATCAAGATAGAAAATGAATATTCAATGTCATACTACATTAATGAAAAGCAAGAGAAGAAGAGATCTATTAAACACTCTAGAAATGGAAATAAGGAGGAGAAGCGAAAATTTGAATATAAATCCTCCAGTAAATGCGGGAAGAAACCCCATGGTACCTCCCAGAAGGGAATGGGAGTCTATTACAGGTGTGGTGAATGAGTCCACCAAGCTCATGATTTCAAGGCGAAGAAAGAGGTTGTCGATGTTGAATTCTACAATTGGAGATAAAGGGAATTATGAAAATTTATTTCATAAGAGTTATGGGAACTTACCTCAAAAAGGCCAAGGGATCAAGGCCCAGATTATTTTATCACTGCTGTAGAGGTTGAATCTCCGAAAGACTTGGTGGTAGGTAATTTAATGGTTTCCTCAAGTTTAGAAAATTCTTTATTTGATTCTCGATCATTGCATTGTTTCTTATCTTCCATGTTTTCTATGAAAACTTGATATCTACAATTTGATTTATCAAGGGAGTTTTCAGTAAAAACACCTAATGGTAGTATTATCACAATAAGGTTTTGTGAATCAGTTCCCATTAGAGCATATAAATGTTATTTATATACTAATATCATATTCATACCCATGATTAAATTTGATATAATCCTCTGTATGGATTGGCTTTTAGACCACGATGCAAAAATTTGTTGTATGAAAAATGATGTTACTATTTTTGATGATGATGAAAATAAACACCTTATCATTTGTGCAGAATCATCACCACCTAATTATTATATAGATCCACCACCAGTATCTCAACTAAACTAAATTATTGTGGATGAAGAGAATGAAATAACTATGGGTGAAGAAAGGAATTTTCAAATAGAGTACGTACCTATTCTGAAATAATATATTGATTTGTTTCTAGAATATTTACTTGGACATCCTCCAAAATGAGAAATTGAGTTTTCCATTGATTTAATTCAGGTATCAGGGCCCATATCGATTACCCCTTATAGAATGTCCACTATGGAATTAGTGGAACTAAAGAAACAACTAGTGGAATTGAGTAATAAAGGATTTATTTTCCCTAGTGTCTCTCCATTGGGAGCCCCTGTCCTTTTTGATATGAAGAAACATGGATCTATGGGGGTTTTCATTGACTATAGTGAAATAAATGTTATAACAATAAAAAGAAAGTATCCGATACCTCACATTGATGATTTATTTGACCAAATTGATGGATCTCAATACATTTCAAAGATTGACCTTTGAACTTTATACAATCAGTTGTGCATGAAGAATGAATACATTCTGATGACCACATTTCGAACTAGGTACGGGCATTATGAGTATACAGTTATTCCTTTTGGGTTGACTAATGCACCATCTATGTTCATGGATCTAATGAATAGAGTTTTCAAGGAATACCTTGATGACTTTGAAGTGCTATCAATTGATTTTATCTTGGTATACTAAAAAAGCTACAAAGATCATGAAAATCACCTGAGCATTATCCTGAAGACTCATAGAAGACACGAAATATATGGGATGTTTAGAAAGTGTGAATTCTGGATTCAGGAGATTTTTTTATTGGCCATATTTCCTACAAGGATGGAATCTCTGTTGATCGTTCTAAGACCAAATAAGTCCAAGAATGGCCAACAAATATGAGTATAAAGGAGGTACATCTTTATATTTCATAGTAGGTTATTATCGAAGTTTCATCCAGAATTTTCCCTGGTTGGCTAACCCATTAAGATAGCTCACACGAAAAGGGGATAAATTTGTTTGGACAAATGTGTGTACAGAATATTTTAAATAATTGAAGAGAATATTAGTCAATGATCCTATTTTGACTCCACCATCAAGGATTGATGGGTTTGTTATGTATAGTGATGCTTCAAAGAAAGGTCTTGGTAGTGTCCTTATACATAATGATAGGGTTATTTCCTATGCATCATGATAGCTAAAAATTCATGAGCAAAACTATCCTACTCATGATCTTGAGTTAGTAGCTGTAATCATTGATTTGCAGATTTGGAGAAACTATATCTATGGTGAAAAATGTGAGATATATACCGATTACCAGATTTGAAGTATATTTTCTCACAAAAAATAACTCAACATGAGGCAAGGGATATTGCTTTAACTACTCAAGGATTATTATTGAACTATACACAACCACATGAGGAATGACAATAAGGTGGAAGATGCTTTGAGTAGAATGGGTCATAGTTTTTTGAACAAGATGAATTTTGAAAAGAATCCTATATACATGAATCTAGTAAAGATATATATAGGGATAACCATGGAAGGTGGAACATCAAAACATTTTCAAATGGTTTCCAAACCATCGTGACTAGAAAGGATAAAGACTTATCATACTGGTGATGAAGAGTTTCCAAAAATATTATAGCTCTGAATGATGGGAGATTGAGTGACATTGTATATGAAGATGGAATTTTGAAATTTGGTAAGAGACTTTGTGTTCCCGATATACCTGATCTAAAAATGGAATTGATGGATGATGCTCATAGTTCCAATTTCTCTATATAGCCAGGGAGCACCAAAATGTATAGAAATTTGAAGGAACGTTTTTGGTGAGGAATCAAGAAAAGGGAGATTGCTGATTTTGTATCAAGATGTATTATTTTTCAAAATGATAAATCCGGAAGGAAACATCCTAGAGGAGTCTTGGAACCTCTTCCTATACCTGAGTGGAAATGGGATAATATTATGATTTACTTTTTCATGAGACTACGAAAGACTCCTAGAAAGAACGATGAAATATGGGTCATTGTTTATTGTCTTACCAAGTCAGCATATTTTCATGATATAAGAGAATATTTACCTCTTTAAGGACTAGAAAGACTGTATATTAATGATGTTATAAGACTTTATGGAGTACCACTATCAATTGTTTCTAATCATGATCCTCTTTTTACAGAAATATTATGGAAAAGTCCTAAAAAATCCATGGATACTAAAGTCTGTTTGTGAACTGCCTACAACCCCCAAACTGATGGACAATGAAAAAGGACTATTGAAACCTTAGAAGACATGTTGAGATCATGATCACTTGAAATTCAAGGTATGTGGGATCAATATATACTTTTGGTAGAATTTTCCTCCAACAATTGCTTCCATTCAAGTATTCAGATGTTACCATATGAAATGTTATACGGAAAGAGATGTCACACACCAACTTATTGGAATGAAGTTGGTTAACAAAAACATGTTGGCCTAGAAATTTTGGAGGAAAAAATGGATGAGGTGAAGGTAATCCAAACCAACATCAAAGCAGTTCAAAGTAGGAAGATGTGCTATGCCGATAATCCAAGGAAGGATTTGTTTTTTCAGAAAGGAGATCAGGATTTCTTGAAGGTATCTCCCTGTAATGATGTTATGAATTTTGGTAGAAAGGGAAAATTGAGTCCCAGGTACATTGGACCTTTCGAAATTTTAGAATGAATTCGGGTTGTAACTTATTGTTTGGCAACGACGCCATGTATCTCCAAAGATCACGATGTATTACATGTATCACTGTTGAGAAAATACATTCCTGACCCAATGCATTTACTCAACTACAAGGAATTAGAACTCAAACCTAATCTGTCTTATTGTGAAGAGCCTTTCAAGGTTCTTGACACATGAAAACAAGTGCTGATAAACCGGGCAACTCGTCTAGTAACAGTTCTTTGGAGAAACCATAAGATAGAAGAGGCAACGTGGGAACCCAAGGAACATATAATGAAGAACCACCTGAGAATTTTTATATAGTAATATTCTAGAAATTTCTATAATGAAATTATCTGAAGGTGGGGGGAATGTAACACCCCAAGCTTATAGGGTATGCTTCTGTTTGAATAATATAGTAGCGTGTGTTGTATGCAACTTCATGTTCTAACACACCATAACCAATCAAACTAGCCGTTATGAATAGTAATACACAAATATTGACATTTTATAAATTTTATCCTTCAATATGGACTTCGTTTTTGGATTTTGAATATCGAAATTATCTTAGGGTGATTTTTTTTTATTTTTCTGAAAACTTTCAACCTTGGATGAATAGTGAAAAACACTAAGTTATAGTTTAAAATCAAATAATTATTTAAATAATTATTTTTCTATTTAAATTTATTTTAGGTCAAAATAGACACATAAAACCTATATATGTTCAATTTAATTCATTGGATTTAGATTATAATAATTTTAGATATATAAAAAGTTTATTAAACTTTTCACCGTCTTTTACCCACCTCCAATGAGAACATTCAAATTCACATAAAACATAATTTTACCATTTATATGAGTGGAATTTTAAAAATCCAAGGGACACGGTTGATATCAGTAATAAAAATTTGGTTCAAAAAGATGAAAATAATTGTTTGGTGAATAGTATCTTTTTACTTGTATTAACAACGATTAAAAGTAAATAGGATATTTATGGGTAAAATGATAATATTGTTACCCTAACACATGTCTTATTTCTATTAGATAAGTATAATTCAACCAAATAAATCCTTAGGAATAAAATATTACCAACTTTGGTCGACATGGATTAGATTAGAACATTAATTATTATTTAATTCAATGAAAAGTTAAAGGAGTCAAAATCAAAGTTTAATAACTAAAACATTTTTAATATAAGGTTATACAAAAGATAAATTTGACTATAAATATTAATTAGAAAGATACAAATATTTCCTACATAATGATATTTTATCTATAATTTATAGACATTAAATATCGTAAATTTTTTATGACACAATGATAATGCAGTGATTACCCAATTAATGAAATATTTAAGTAATTGACATTATAAATATCCAAATAAATGTGATTTTTGATTTTTTTTGAATAAATTTTTTATATGATAATATGATATATTAGAGTTGGTTAGATTAATTTTATTCGAAATAATATTTCTTATTCTGAATTTATAAAAACAAAATACCAAATAGTGAAAAAATTGACATAAAAGAGTTTTTAAAACAAATATTATATTATGAATTGATATTCTATTCCTAATAATATATGGTTTTTCCAAAAGACTTATATAATGATAGGTGTATCATTAATGAACCACTTGGGGTTCTCTTGGAAGTATATAGTATGTTTAATAACCATATAATATAAAAATACAAAGAGACATGGATAATGTCACTCTATTTGACTAACAGTTAAATATAATAGATAAAGTTAATAGAGTGACACAAACCTATCTAAAACCTATTGTTTGTGTAGTTTTAGACCCATCCCCACCTAAAACTCTATATTATATTATTTGGAGATTTTATAAACCCAACATAACTTTATTATAAAATAATATTTCTAGCTTTTTCAAAGGTTCCCCTCACCCCTCTTATAATAGAGAACGCCCCCTTCTCTCTAATTCACACCATAATATCCATTTGGCTCGGCGAAAATCTTCCCAAATACCCTCTCACTTATCGTCCATTCATCCTAGAGGCCTTCCATTAGTCATAAATCAAACCTACGGAGCCCTTTTTATCAAATCAATAGGAAGAACCCGAAGAAGAGGTAAATATTTAATCACATCTTTAAAGTTCCTTTCTTCTTCAACTTTTTTTTTCATTATTTTTTCCATTCAAAAATAAAAACTCTAGTATCTTATATATACTTTGATGTTATTATAAATATATTACTACCAAATTAATTATCATATCCATCCTTCAAATGACATGTCACCATGCGTTCATAGGTACGGCCTACCGTCTCCACGTCGTGGTGTAACTGTTATTAAATATATTATTATTAAGATAGGTATAATAATGATGTATAATTGATGTAAATAATAAATATAACATGATAATGATTCTTTATATATGATTTACCGTCCAATTAATACTATTTTAATATGAAAAGAATTATATTTTTTTCTCATATGTACGTACGGATTACCGTCTCCACAAAGGCGATGAGATTCATTCCCTATCGTATGCTTTAAAGACTAATTTTTTTAGATGATTAAAAATAATGTTTAATGACTTGGTATAATTCTTTAAATTATTATGATACATCCCATACATAACCAATTTGACTCACATAACAACAAATATAAAGGAAAATGAGTCTGTTAACATCCAAAACAACGATAATACTAATATATTATTAACAAAGAAATCTAAAAATATCATATATGATATAATATTAATGTATATGATTCTTCTATAATTTAATAACAGTTATTTCACCATTATAAAGGAGGTCAACCTACCATTGAACAAGGAAAAGTAGAAGGTAAGGGTTAATTCTACAACCTCTTCGTTATTCATTGTTGTTTATATGTAATAATCTACTGGGACCTCTTTATCATCCACATCCAAGATTATTAAAAATATATTTCGAAACATTCATACTATTTAATAGATAATGGGTTAAATTCACTTATACACATATTAGAAATTATATGTTTTTTAAGGGAATCTTTCTTTCGTTTTCCAAACAATGTATTTATTGACCTTTTCGACAAAATTAAGGTAATAATGTTTTCTTAACATATTTGACGGGTGTGGATATTTTTGGCCATTATAACAACTTCGAATCTTTCCTTATAAGATTATAAGAATATTCTAAAAATAAATGTTTTATTATTTAAGTATATGACTATTAAATTATTTCAAGATAGAAAGAAATATTTTTTTAAAAAAAGGGTTTTGATTTCATCTATGTCAACATCCATTGATGGATTTTAATCTTATTTGAAGTTGATTTATTATGATACAAAACATCCATATTGTATTTAAGGATTTTTGATATGTTTTACTATGGATGTCTTATTTTTATACCATTCTTGGTTTATGGATAAAGTATAGAAATTTTGTTTGCTAGTTTAAATATGAATGTTTATGTTATACTTAAACCTTTTTATATGAGAAATGGATTGGACTTAGTAAGTGATGGGTGGATCCCACTATAGCTCCACGATGCATCGGTATGTCTCATGAGACAAAATAGTGTATTTGGAAAAGGCCTTGAAAACATCATATTTGTAGTCTTGGCACAAATGCTTGACTATGTGGTTATGAAAGTCCGGAATTATGCATTCAATCATTATGAATGTGGCTATTGATATTGCATGCGATTATTCGACTAATAGAATATACATGGAATAAATTAAATGGAATTATTTGATTCTATCTTTTCCATATTATGCTGAAGTTCATGTTTAAAAAGATTTTGATTTCATCTTATACATTTCCATAAATGTTTATGCTTATTTATGAAAGTTTCCGCTATATTATTATCCTTACTGAGCATCACAGCTCACCCCTTTCTATGATTTATTTTTCCAATGATGCGAAGAAGTATTTTATGACTAACCTGTAGGGATAGTATATGGATATTAGTGTTGTATATGGAAACAATGTTGTTGTAGTTTTCCAATTTTTTATGTAATGTAAACCTTACAAATGTATCTAGTACTACCAAGGCTACTAAACTAATCAGTCTTTCGTGACTTGGTCTTTAATGATCATGCCAATGTTATGTAATAATGTACTGACTCATGGTAACTAGGGTCATGGCATTACATACATGAGTCCTTTAAAAATTCTAGAATGGATGGTAGTTTTAGCTTATCATATGGAAATGCCGCCAAGTCCCTCCAAAGTTTATTATGTGTTCTATATATCACGGTTGAGAAAATACAGGCCTTACCCAATGCTTGTACTCACCTATGATGAAATAGAACTGTAACCTGACCTCTCATATTGTAAAGAGCTTATTAGAATTAATTATACAAAAGAACAAGTAATGAGAAATCGGACGACTCATCTGGGGAATGTTCTATGGAGATACGATAAGATGAAAGAGGCAACATGGGATCACGAGGATCATATGATGAAGAACCACCCAAATATTTTTATGTATTAATATTCTATAAATTTTTTCTACAAAATTAATTAAAGGAGGGAAAATTTTAACACAAAAATATTCCCCTATATTCCACTCTTTAAATAATTCAATTTCTTGCATTGTACGCAACATCAAGTTCTAACACACCACGACCAATCAAAATATCCACTATGTATAGTATGACCCACTTTTTAAAATATTATAAATTATATTTTTCAAAATATAATTCATTTTTTTATTCAGAGTATCAAAATTATGTAAGGGGGAATTTTTGGTAGCTTTCTGAAAACATTCAATTTTTGATGAATAGAGAAAATTAATGCATTATTGTTCAAAATAGACATTTTATTTAAATAATTAGTTTTTTAATTAAAATTTATTTTATGTAATAATAGATACATACTACATATATATGTTTAATTTAATTCAATAATTTCATTTTATAATAATATTTGATATATAAAATTTTATTGAACTTTTTACCGTCTTTAACCACCTTCTAAGAGCATTTGCAAATTTGCCTAAAACGAAATTTTACTACTTTAGTGAATTGAATTTAAAACATCTGAAGGACACGGTTGACATCAGTATGTAAAATTTTGTTCAATAATATTAGAATAATTTTTGATGAATATTAATTTTTGACATTTAGTTACCATGGTTAAAAATAAAAACGGTAATTAAAGATATAAACGGACATTATAATTAAACTAACACATAACCTACTTCTATTCAATATGTTTATTTCGACCAAAATAAACCTTATGGAAAAATATGATTCTTTTGGTCTACTTCGATTAGAATAGGACATTTATTATTATTATTTTTAATGTAGAGTTAAAAGTATTATAATCAATTTTTATAGATAAAACTTTTTTAATATACGGTTATACTTAAAATAAATTTGATTATAATTATTCATTATAAATCTAAAAATAATTCCTAAATAATGATATATTGTTTATAATTTTTACACATTAAATAATTAAATTTATTAATGACACAATGATGATGCAGTAATTAACTTATTAATAAAAGATTAAAATAAATGATATTATAAATATCCAAACTAATGTAAATTCAGACATCTGATGAATTAAACTAATTGTCTATATTAATATCTCATGTTAATGTTGATTAAATAAATTGTTTCTTAGTGATAATGTTTTTCTGAAATTAAAAAAAATAACAAATTGTGTCAAATATGACATAATTGTGTTATTAAAACAAATACTATATTATTAATTGTTATAATATTCATAAATATATAAGGATTATCCAAAGGACTTAGATAAGGTTATATATTTAAATAATTAACCACTTGGAGTTGTCCTGACTATTTATAGTCTGTTTATTAACCCTTTATTATATTAATACAATAATACAAGGTAAAAGTTAAACTATTTAACTATGAGTTAAATCTAAAAGATAAGGTAAATATGGTAACCCAATCCTTTCTAAAACCTATCGTAAGAGAGGTTTTTGATCTATCCCTACCTTATTCTTGAAAAAATTTATTTTGGATCCATTATAAACCAAATATCATTGTATAATAAAATAATATTTCAATCATTTTCTAATGTTACCCAAACCTCTCCTATAAAAGGGTACATCACTTTCTCTAAAAATAACACCTCCAAATCCATTTGTCTTGGCCAAAACATGCTAAAATATCCACCCAACTACCCTTAATTCTTCATAGAGTCCCTACATTGATCTGAAATAAATTCTAAAGTGACCTTTTGATATACATAAATGGAAACACCCAGAGAATGTGTAATAATTTCACCACCACATTCAATGTTCTTTTCTTCTTCTACTTCCACATTCATTGTTGTTTGCATTCCAAAATAGAAAATCATGTAACTTAAACATAATTTGGTGTTATTATAAATATTTTACAACCTTATTCATTATTCAATCCATCCTATGAATGAAAAGTCACCATACAAGTGTGCATATGTCTTACTGTCTCTACGTCGTGGTGTAGTTTGTTATTCAATCCCATAATTATTTGGATGGGTATAATAATGAGTATAAATGAATTAAATAAAAAATAAAAAATTTAATGATTATTTATATATGATGTACCATCTAATTACATATAATTTCAACATTAATAATATGAAAGTGTTGCTCGTGCGTAAGTATAGATTACAATCTCCATGAAGACGATGAAATTCATTCCCCATCATATCCATTCAAGAATAATTTTAATTTATTGATTAAAAATAACATTTAAGATCATAATATCATTCTAAATATGAATCATATACATGATATTTATAACAAACATGGCTTATTTAACCAAACATATAGAGGAAAAGAAATTAGTTAACACCAGAAACGATGATACTACTGAAAAAATATTTAAAAAGAAATATTAGAATATCAAATATGATATCATATTTATGTAAATGGTTATTTTATAATTTAATAACAATGATTTAACTATTATAATGTATTTTTACATACCCTAGATCAATGAAATGTACAGGGTATGTTTTAATTCTACAATCTCTTCATTATCTGAGGTTGTTTATACGTGCATATCAACTTAGATGTATTTATCATCCACATTCGTGTTTCATAAAAATGTATTTGAAAACATGTTTACTATTTACTAGACTATGGTTTAAATTCCTTTATACCCTCATTTGTATTTTTAAAAAAAATTGAATGGAATTATTCCATCTTGTTCCAAACAAGGTTCTTTACGTCCTTTTCGAAAAATTAAGGTAAGAATGTTTTTATATTTTAGGGCGGGTGTAGATATTTTCCACATTAATTACACCATATAAGCTTCACTTATATGTTTATAATAATATTTTCAAAATAACTATTATATCTTAAAAGTACACAACTTTTAAATAATTTAAAAATATAAAGATATATTCGACACAAATAGTTTTTATTTCATCCATGTCAATATCCTTTGATTGATTTTACATTTGTTTGTTGTTTATTGAATTTTATATAGTATTCTATATTGTATTGAAGTTTTTGTGATATGTTTTACTGTGTATGTGTTATTTTCATACGGATAACATATTAATATTTCTTATGCTAGTTTTAATATGAATATTTATGTTATGTTTCAACCTTTTTTATGAGGATTCCATTGGACATAGTTAGAGATGGGTGGAGCCTCCTATAGCTCCTCGATTCATCGGTAGGTCTCATGCGACAAACTAGTGACTACCACAAGGCCTTGAAAAAATATTATTTCTAGTCATGGAATGAGGCATTAACTAAGTGGATATGATTTCTGAAATTATGCAATCCAACATTATGAAATTAACTATTGGTATTAAATGTAATTATTCAACTTTTAGAATATCAATGCGAATAAAAAATGGCATTATTTGATTTATAATTGCCATATTATGTTGATATTTATAATTATAAGGCTTCTATTTTAGTCTTATACTATACCATAAATGTTTATTATTATATAGGAATGTTTCTTCTATATTTTTATCCTTACTATGCATCTGATCTCACCCCTATATTATGTTTGATTTTACCCAAGATGTGAAGTTGTATATTATGATAACCTGAAGGGATAGTCTTAGGGGTATGAATGTTTAAAAATGATACAAAATTTGGTTTTTTTCAATAATGTAATGTAAAACTAAATTTTTTTTATATAGTTCTTCCAAATCTAATAAAGTAATAGGTATTTTGGTATTTGATCCCTTGTGATCATGCCAATGTTATGTAATAGTTCACCGAATCTAGGTAACTAGGGTTGGGCATTACATTATCAATTTTAGAATATATTGTGTTGAAACAGTGTGAGGATGGCATAGTTTCGTGTGTATTAGAATTTGGATATTTCGTATATCTTTTTGAATGTTTCATCGAATTTTCCATGCATTATTAAAACTATATTTGGTTGTATATCTATCAATTTCACTATTTTGCATGTTTGATATTAAATTATGTTTTTTTTTCAAATATTTACGTCATGTATATTATTTTATGATGGTAAATTTATTCTCTAGTATTATATTTGGTTTCCATGTGGTTAGACACTACAAAATGTGCATTGGGATTTCACTTTGGGTCTTCCTAGGGTCTTGTTTAGAGCCTATGTGGATGGGATATCATTAACTATTCATGAAAATTTTGAATTGGGACATGGTTTTGATCCGTCCTGTGATGTTGATATATTGGGCATAATATTTTTCATTTTATGAGTAGTATGTCGTGTTGATTTCATTGATGTAACCTTTCGTGATGATCTATTATTTAGCATTATAAGGTTGGTTGTGCATCTATTCGATAAGGTATTAGTATTGATTTTAGTTTTTACATATGATAATTGAAAATTATATTGAGATCATTTTTGTGAATAATACCTTTTATCAGTTTTGGTATGTATAATAATTCCTATAATTGGTTTTCCATGGGTTCATCTAGTTGTTGGAAACAAATAATTTTCTTCATGGGAACCATCAATTCTATTAGAATCCTAATGAGGCTATCATGACAGATGTTTGGGTTTTAAAACAAAAATAACCACCTATTTAGAACCATGAAGTCGATGTGCATTAAAAATTTAGATGAGATAAAAAAATATAAATTCTTTAAATCCTTAACAAAATATACCACAATTAAGGGATAGAGATAATGACCATTTGATTAACACCACCAGTAGGCCTTGAGTAGGTGACTGAAACTGAGGGTATAATAGACATGCATATTGGAGGCATTTCCCTCTATGAGAACATGTCTATGTTAAATATAGAGGGGAAACACCAAACCAAACCTTCTAATATATATATTTATATATATAAATTCAAAATATATAATTTCATGAAATTATAAAACAACTTAATGGAATGAACATGTAACAAAATTGTAAAGATAATAACGACAAAGAATCCCAAACACCACCTGCAAAACAACGAGCATGTAATATATAGACCACTCTCCAACATTCTCTAACTATCCTAAATTAAAAAAATTATATAGATAGGATGAGCATAAATATATTCTCAATTGGATCATCCTTAAATTCTACTGATCAAAAAAAAAATCAATGAAATTTAGAATATATTGAATAATAGTGAAAATAACACTTCACTTGAATAGGAATTTAATATTCCCAACCTCACCATAGAAAATTGTTATATTTTATAACATTCAATAGATTAAATAATCTACTATGTAAATAATAGTAGAACCACACTCCCACTTATCCTTCATTTTTCCTATATTCCCCAGCGTCACACATCATGAGCCCTATCTCTACAAAAAAGTCCAGCCAAAGGACAACTTATAATTGCATAAAAATATACATGTTGTCCATATAATCATCACATTATTTCATACCCATAACAATAATATATCAATGTGGCCTTCAGGATCCACCCCATCCCACATGATTGGTTTAAGAATTTGTGTATTATAACTCAATCCATCACCATCCATACAATAAATATGTATCTCAATTAATCGAATAGTATATTCATCATACCTTTAATAAATAATTTTACACTATATCAGGTAATAAATGTATGTGAAATAACAATATTATATAAAATCACTCTTTAAAAATATTTGGAAAAACTTTTTATCAATAATACTAGAGCATTTAACTACTAATTGAAGACGGTATGGTAAGACGGTGTAGTTATCCATCAATCCTCCAACTCAAAAATTGGGGAAAACACCCTCATAAGTTCCACTGGGTGGAAGACTCCCTAAAATAAAAGGATGGGGAAGCATAAGAATTTACTTTATTTTAAATTTATAATTGAGATCATAATCACATTATTGTAATAACTATGTCCTAAGATCAATTTCATCTATCATCTCTTCTACTCATAGTGTCTATTAATATGGATGAGATATCCTATAAACATATAAGCATATAAAAGATAAACATTAATTTCTAATTTCCATTTTATCATATTAAATCTGTTAAATTAATTAATAAATAATTAAATTACTGTTAAAATTTTTCATGATAAAATTACAATATTAATTAGAATAAGGTCAATTCACAGTTGAAACAATACCATGTGTGTAAAAACTTTTATGATGATTAGCATCATTTAGAATTGTTATTCCATCAATGCCAACACAAGGGGTAAATTATTAATTAATTTATTATTTTTATCATTTCACAATTAAATTAATCATCCAAAACATTCAAATCCTACAACGAAAAGGATACATGTTACTTCTCATATTGAACTTCCTAATGTAGTTGGTAACTTAATGTTGAAAAAATAATGAACTTGTCAATCTTCCCTTAAATAGATTCAAATGAAAGAATCCATACTCTCATCATTATATCAAGGGATAATGACACATTAACCCATTAAATATCCTATAATTACATACCCAAAAAACTTATTTATATAATAATTCATCTCACTAATACATGTTTCAATTTAAACCGCATCATCAGAGCCTACCCATCTAATCACATCTTCCATCTTAGACTCATCCATCGATGTATTGCATAATATCCTCGACTCAAAGTCCAATATCACATATTCCATACTTGGCTCTGCTATATCAGTATCATTAAACAACGATTCTCTCTAGATTACAATATATTATAATCTGGATATGAAAATGAATAAGCAATATGGAATCTATGTCATCAAAAAAGGAATGTATCCTTCACACCTAATCGAACTCTTAGGGATCCATCACTAAACACTCATTGTGGTTAAGAAAATGGGAGAATAAAAAGAAATTAGTTATCTTTCTCACACAACATTTTAATATTCAATATTTAATTTATTGATTCACTTCCCACAGGTTCCAACTACTGAAAACATTGGGCCTTAATCTATTATATGATACAATAATAAATTAAAATTTTATTTAACATGAATTAAATAATACATAAATTATTGAAATAATTTATTTTATTTTGATGAATAAAATTGACCATCATTCATAAAATTACTTATCATTTGCATTAATATATTTTATGGTAATTTCAATTGAAAATTTGTATTGCATTAATATTATCGTTATCAAATTAAAAAAACCACTAGATATAAATATTAAACATCATTTATTATTAATCCAATTGATTATCATTTATTCTAGAGTTTGTGATCATAAAATAGATCAATATTCTAATCCATGAATTACAAAAAGGTATAATATCATATCATTGATATCACACTATATATAATGTTCATAGGGAAATCAGTATCATAGTATTAATAAAAATGAATACAAAACATGTGATCACAACCTAATTTATTAATTTAGTGCTATATTTTTATGTAAATCCTATTAAAATCCAAGGGATAATTCAAGATCCATTTAAAATTTAATAATAATAAATATATAATCATCATGTTCGTTTCCTTGAATGTGTCAATGATTTTCGCATGAGAACATGAAAACATTGTGGATCCGAATCACCTCTCCCAAAAGAATCATCATGCATTAATGGGTGATAAAAAACAAACACTATAAAAAGAAACCAAGATTAACATATTAAAAACATATAGTTGACATATTATTTCTTCAAAATAATCATTGGAGGAACTATATTTAAGGACCAAGAGAAAAGTGGTAGAGCATGCATCAGATCACAATAGATCGGCAATCGAAATCCATGTATCGGTCCTCATCGATGGAATCTCAAAATTTTTCTATAGATGAATGTATATTTAATATAATCCGAAGATAGAGCCTCTTTATAATTGGTTTATAAGACCCCTGAGGCATTTATAACCTTTAAGAATGATTTACTGAAGAGATTTACAATGACTCCAAAGCATTGATGCATCCTTTAAAAATTATGATGTTAGATCTCACCAAAAAATGTGTCGCCACAAACCATAAAATCCTTTTTATTTAAATGTTCTCTAATAAATAATGAACTATCCTCAAAAATCCCTAAACTAAAATAATAGTTAGATAAATATCACCCATAGTGTAACATGTGTTTCCATGTATTCTATATCCAAACACCATCGGACTCACACTAGTCCACCTCCATGAACAGTTATCCTTCAAAAACACAAAATGGGTATTAATACATGAGTTTATGTCCTTATATTTGATTCCTCTCAAAATAATAAAATACCTATAATCTAACACCAAACAAAGAAGAGAACATAATTGGGTAGTCTTAATAGATACCTTGTCAAATAGTTATGAATGGTCTCATATACTTAGGATCTCAACCACCTCATTAGAGGAAAATTTTTTAAAACACTGAAACCTAAAAAAAGATAATACGCACTCTTCCATTGAAAAAACAAATCAAAAGACAGTCAAAAAATAATATGAAACAAGTGTAAACCATCTTATAAACTCAAAATGACACCATTGACAACACAGACAATGCTAAAATAGACGTAATTAGGAAAATAATCACTTAGTGTAATGATCATGTATATAAGAATGAAATTCCCATTTACTATCCTTAATTACATTATGAATCCACAACACACAATGAACGGGATTTTAACACCCTTGCAACAACTTTACATGTATGAAATGTATATCCACAGTCTAGTCCATGAATTCTAGATCATCTTCAACATCTATCTCACCCAAATCGAGGTAATGAGAGTCATGATGATGACAATGATGGATATATGAAATGTGAAAAAACATTTCATGACAATCCCTTCATTGGGGAATGTGTGATATGATATATCACAATTCCTCCATCATCCAACACCATGAAAATCCAAAATATAGGGGAGAAAGATTACTCCTATGAATAATGATTCTATGTACATGATAAGGAGTTTCCATGAAGAACACATGATCTCCAATGTTAATTTATTAAGGTGTCTTCTTATTATAGGAATACGATTTCTAAAAATAATCTGCATTATTATACCGCTCCCATGATAAACCCCTACCATATCTACCATATTCTATACATTCTCTGACCCATGAATCACCACATCTCCATCCATTGTCCAAGACAACAGAAAATGGAATTGTTAGTTATAAAAATCATCCCATGGTACGAAACAAATGTTTTCGTGGAAAATGTTATTGAATGTATACCTGATTAGGTTAACATTCATCATCCATGAACATCCAAAATCTATAACAATGGAGCACAACATGTGTTTTTGAATCACGATAGTACCTCTATCTAACCATCCATATTTATATGAAAATACGTTCTAAGAGATTACTGAGTACTGAAAGCACATTGTATAGTTATAAACACAATGGAGGTAAAATATGGATCCTTAATAAAATTTATCATCCTCAAAACTCTATGTAGTCGCATCACCACCACAAAATATTTTCTTAACAAAACCAATTCAGATTGTGACTTCTTGGTAACTATAAATTTGGTTAACTTCATCAAACAATCAACTATCGACCATAAAACATCATTTCATCCATGATATTGAAAAAAATAGTAAATATGTCCATCAAAATATCCTCCCACTTTAACTAGGAAACATTTAATATCTATATAATTCAACTAATAACACAATGGTTGGCCTTCACATTATGGAAGCCAAACGATTTAAAAAAACTAAACCAATACAAGCTTCATCCTTGGACACCAAAACTAAAAACCCGATGATTGGAGCTTCTTTTTCTGTCTAGGATGATACCTCAAATATGAGAAATTGGAATTAAATAGAAACATCTCGCACATAACTAATGGAACCCAAATCCATCCCCAAAACTACACCCATTGTTGTACATCCTCCGAACAACTGTCATCAGAAACAATAAAAATAATTGAGTCTCTCCAATCCTTTACCAAACATTCACAAAAGGTAATCATCCACATAAAGAACATAACTAAATGTCACAATCATTAAAAAATTAATCATAATCCAAGAATATCCTATATCTAGATGCATTATTGATTATTATTCCATCCCTCTCTATGAATATTTGGATTCTCACACATCTTCCCTATGTGACTTCAATTTTAGGACATTAACTAAGGCATTTCCCTTTTCAAGCGTATATGATATCTCGATGTAATAATACACAATAAATTCCTTCAGCCAACAATGATTGTATTTCATTTAATAATAATAAAAGAAATATCTCTGGGTATTATTGATAATAAAAACATTAAAATGCTTAATAAAATATGTATTATCATCACAAAGTCGAATAAAACATGAATCTCACAATCATTTGATCATGGTTGGGATTATTATTCTCAAGAGGATATAATTTTCGAGACTCCTAAGAAAAAACATATATATTATATACATTAATGAAACCAAATATTGATCATGAACCTTGTAATAAATCTGTATACTAAGCATCCTATTCTAGAAAACATTGAATTAGTTCATTTATTATGTTCACATTTAGTTATTCAAAAGCATCTTGGAATTAGTAAATCCATAATAATTCTTAATAATACATGGTTAAATCTATCAAATAAATTGCAAAACAAGATAAATTTTCTAAACAATCTTGTAATTATCTTTATTTCTGTGGAAACATTACACCACTACTATTATCTTTGATGATTCCTAAGACAAAACTACCTCTATCATCTAAAGATCCACTGCTAATCCATGTGGCGAAACCACATGTACCATAAAATTTATGTCACAATCTATGATGAGAAATAACATAAAATTCCTAAATATCATTCCTTTATAAAGAACTCCACAATGGGAATATAGATAAATTGCATTACCCTCTCCAGATGATGATTTTAAAGGGTAGAGATTGATGATAAACACAAATAAAATATCAGTGAACTATCTAATAGTTGTGTTCTTAAACCCGAAAAACATTGCTACAAAATGCATGACACTGAATTGAATCACATTCCACTTTTCATCCAAATGATTTTAATTAAAATATTTCTCTTGAATATCCCCATATTTTAACAATATCTATTGATATTGACATTGAAAATCAATCTTCAAGAACAAAAATTAACCCTTTAAATGATCGAATGAATCTTCTATACATTGAATATGATAGTAGTTCATCAATTATTATTCATTAAAATGACAATAATTGATAAAAGTGATACACGACCATCATCCTTCTTCAAGAAAAAAATCAGGTTCACCCTAATGTGACTAAATAAACTGAGAAAAGTCTCAATGTAATAAACAGTTCAACTATATTCGCATCACATGATTCTATAAATGCACTATCCAACACGGTGGCATCGAGATAGCACACACACTAGACTATTGATTGATCCCAATCATGATCTATTTTTTATGGAGTAGTACCAATAATTCCACGAAATATACATTTGGATACCCTTCAATATCCTAGGAAAAACTGACTGATGAACCTCCAATGATATCACCATCAACATTTCCATCATTGATGACAATGATCAAAAATACTTCTAACCCACATAAGGGTCCCACTAACAAAATAACTCCACTAACACTCTATCAAACAATTCATATTTTTAAATACATGATATCCTAAATTGAATACAACCAATACATGATTTGGATTATATTATATGGATATATTAATAAATAGAAGATGTCAACATAGGAGTGGATCTTCCCAAGCACTAATTTACAGTCTATATAAGCTCAACTAAACCAATAATGGATATAGCCAAAACATGGTAATTAGAATACTATTTATGTCAAGTAGTAATTAATGGATGAGTATTCATGATAAAATTGTGTAACATCATAATAATGAAAATAATACATCTTTTTAGAAAAATAAGAAAATTGCACAATAAATAAAATCTATCTTGTCTATAACAGGAATTGTTAAATCATGAAAGTGACTTTGTATTTATCACTAATCTATCTGATTTTAGTGATGGAAACCCTCTTGATTTCACCCTAACCTCCAATGATATGGAGCATCTCTATTTTATACAATACCTACCCTATCATCTCTATGTTGATCCCAATATAGGGAACTCTCCCCTTGTAACCTCTATCGAATCATCATCAATGGTTAAACCAGATAAGGAATACCATATTCATAATAACAACTAATAATTGTTTATCTCTATAAACACTAATTAAATACAACACTAGATGAGATTTTTTCAATACCTTGAAAAATTGATGAATGTTTCCGAATGGATTAATTATATGATAAGGGTTTGGAACTTCCATCAGCTCGATGAAAACTCTTCTATCAATTAAACTGGGTACCCCAAGATAGAACTATACTTCTTAAGGAATCCTGATAAACCTCATACAGTTGATTTACTTATAGATAAATTTATCTAAATAATCTTTTCTTTGATAAGTACCTCGAGATATTTATTCATCGTAAATGGCGTGACCATGCGTTTAAACACTATATAGAAAAACCTTTGGGAAATTACACTTCCTAGGCTCCTAATCTAATCATATTTTTTGGATCATATCATAAAAGGTTCCTGAATGGGATCCCAAACACTTGCACAATGGAACCCCCATTTCAATGGGTAGAAAGCTCATGGTGATAGTTTCTTTCACTGATAAATAATGAATCTCTTTTGAAATTTTTTTGTGGAAATTATCTAATGAGACTGTCGAATCATCGGGACATTTTAGTATTAAGAAAAACCATCTGCAACACTACCCCACATAACATCGCCACCACCAATGAATTCTACTGCCCATACTGATCATGGATGGAACTGATATCACACCAATCCTACTATAAGAAGTCATGTTTCACTAAATCAAAAATGTATAACTCCTATTATATTTACAATAGTTATGAAACACTAATTTGTTCTGTCACCCAAGTGTCATATTCAATTACTTCTACATGACTATGATCAAATGAAACATCATAATGAAAATATTCAAAGCATACCTAACCTGAATTTCAAATTGTATCCATGTTATAAAAACTGTTAGATCAAAAAAATAGTATATTGAATACTAAAAATTTATAAACTTAATCTTTTATTTAATTTTTAGGTTTTTTACCAATCCCATGGTCTTCCCATTTCAAACACATTATCTATTAAGAATGATGTATGATTATTTCTTAGTAATCTACCCATAACCAGTATCACATAATTTTGTATGCTCATTAAACAAAAAGGATCTTGAATCAAATAATGGGGTTCCTTAAAGCCATATGTCTTATTTTGTATCTTGTGTCCATATGACACTCTTAAAATAACTGAAATTGCATCCCTATCAATCAATGTAATCACACCAATTCCCGACTTCAAACTCCATAATATCGCTCAACCTAAACATCTTATTTGACTATATCATGACCCCTACCCCACAATGGTACCACATTAATGGAATACATACACTTACTACCATAGTTTCACCTTTATTAAGAATTGAGTTGGAAACTCTAACCAAATGTATAATAATCATATTAATATGATTTATTATCCCAAAAAAGAATAAAAAGTGTAACGAGACATTAAAGATAAACTATATAAAATTAACCCAAAAATAAATATATTTTGAAATCCCATGTGAAAAAATGAAATGTAATTCAATACTGTAACAAAATAAAGTAATATACAAGTATAAAAATGGTTGACATGGTATTGACCATGAAGGAGAAAAAGCAGTTGCAAGACCACGAGCTAGAAATATGAGGAACTATCTCTAATCACTATTAGTTATCTTTGAAATTTTTATATATATATGGTCATAATAACAATATTTTCAATAGTACCCACCCTATATCCACATATCAATAGAACAATTAATGAATGATAAATCAGAGTGAAATTAAATCACCACCTAAAGCGGTATACATAGTTCCTAGTCTCAGCATGTCTAAATCTCACCATGAAACCAGTATAATATTTTATATAATATAATAATGAGGCATAAATGGATCCTCACTCCAACTTATTCATATGTGTGTTGCACTACCCATACGGCACATCCATATTCTATCTGGTTCAATATAGGCCAACACAAAAATAACACTGGATATTCATCAAAACATGAACCATATTAATCATACTGTAATATAATCAAATCTAAATATATGTATTGTATCCAGGTAGTGTACATGATCTACCATATACCATATTATGTGAATCATGTAATGTCCTAGAAATTTGAAGTAATTTTTTTTAAATTATATGATATTATTTCGTGGACAAATGTTTTTATAGAACCTGATTTTGATCCTTGTGAGTATGGAATAGAATTTTGAACATTTTTAGTCCATTTATAAAAACATAAAAGTGGGTTTTTATAACATTCAAACCGGTTCTTGGTAAAAAATATGAGGGCGCCGTTGAAATCTAAAGGTCGGGATTCTCTTATAAAGGCCTTAACTTTGATAGGAAAAGATAATTTTTTTACTTTTAGAATAATTAATAAAATAAACAAAAAAATTAAATTTAAGTTCATTTCCTCACCATTGAGAGGTGGATGATGGCACTGATATGTGGTAGATAGGGATAAATGAACCACAATAATGATACAAATTAACTAATGTGAAAAGTATATGATGTTTCATTAAAGAAACAATGTAACCACATAGTGACAGAACATAACACCAATGCTTTGACGTGTTTCTCTTTTAATGAGATAACTGGATGGAGAATCAGAATGTGGAATCTCTCTGATAGATGCTAATGGTTTTTCTCTCTAATGAAGTACGCTAGAGAATTGCTAGCGACATCGGAACACCTTGAATAAATGTAAATGTGCATGACGACTACCAACAACTTCGAATTATGGAATATGGATTACCATGGATGGATCAACCCAATGAAAAACTCAATCATAGGTAGGGGTTTACCTTGTGTAATTTTAGTTTCCTTGTTTTTTATTTCTAAAACTACGAATACGGATCAACCCATGCAATTGTTGATCAACCGTTTTCATGTTGTTGTGGGACGGTGTTTTTCTTGGGACTTTTTATTCGGATGAAATTTGTTAGAACTTCAATTTTCTTCTATATGTTGTAAATTACATAATTTGGAGTGTGTGTGGTGACAAATTCAAGGCCCAATCCCCTCTTCCTGATGTCTTCTGGTGAATTTATCAGGTTCAAACATCCATGATTATGGAAAGGATATTTTGAGGCCATAATAGGGAAGGTGGCACCACAAGGAGGTCAGAGGTGTAAACAACGTGAAGAACAGACAAATAGTGTAGACCCGGTGGTTCATGATGGTGGTCATGGGTGGGTGGCGGTGCGCCATGATGGAGGGCCATGGGGGAAGTTGTGGATTGCTCTAGCCGAGGTGGTGCGGAAGGATCTACCATCAGTGACTAATGATTGGTGGGTGAGATGCGACCAATTGGTTGCTTCCTATAGAGAGGCCCACACCACTCATGTCATTGACCCTCACTGGCACATGGTCCAATGAACATGTGAGGGACCACCATGGAATCAATATTTAGTCAGCTTCAATGCAAAAATGTTAGACACCCCGCTAGGGAGGTTGTCCAACTATGTAGTTCAAACAAGGGTAATGCAAATCAGGACGCATCACAAACAAATTTTCAGCACGAATAAGTTTCTAGTGCTGCCTGGACTCAGTTATGTCAGCCCATTGTAACGGGTCACTCCAACAACATACCAACAGTCCACTGGGCAGCACAGGTTGTTTAAAGAGTATCCCACTGGTTTTGGGCCATTTAAGATGATAACCAGTCGCAGGGCGACCCGGTGGGCTGGACGCCCTACAAAACAAGGTTGGATCTCCAGTCGAAACATACAGGGTCCAGCATGTTCCAATGGGAATGCACAGCTCGAAAATATATATCGGGATTGCCCGACCTTGAATTGGGATGGGTTGGGTCAGTCAAATTTGGTCGGGGCGTACGGAGCCCCCGAGACTATTTGGTCAGGACGATCTGACTGGGTCGGACTGGGCCTGGACACAACTAACTCCAATTTACAAAAAATCCAATTTCCATCAAATGAACCATTTGATTGATGATATGGTTGTGGTGTTGGAACCCACACGACACAGAATATATTTTAAAAAACTATTTGGAGGCTTGCATGGATTCTAGAATACAACGAATGTCTTGATGATAATTATCACCTGGAATCAACTACACTACATGCAAAGATCATAAGGCTGATTGCGGCTCGAAAACTACTGACAAACGGCCTAGTGTGGATCAGCTAAAATGGACCAGGGGGAAGCTTATCTGTTTGACCTGATATACATATAATGGATAGTGGATCTGTGTGAACCTGTAGACCAATGGTACTAATCGTGAAGGAGTACCTCAGTATGATGTCCAAAGTTGTATGTAGACCTTTATGACCCAGTAGGACCACGATGGGAGTAGATATGTGTGACCCACAATTCCATTAATACATATTATTGATTAGAACCACAATAGTTCATGGATAGTGGGATGTATATATAAGTTTCCTAGAAGGCCCACATTGAAAAGAAGCTATGTTTGACTTAGCATACCCAGTGTAGTAATAAGGGAGGAGTTCCCCAACTGACCAAGGTGTTCAGTGATACAACTGATTATCAATCTTTTTATACTATATATCTTACATGCTAAGCTGACTGTACCATGTGCATACCTTCATTTGTGGTCTTCCCTTTGTGTTTTAGTCTCCCTACTAAGTACTATGTTACTCACCCTAGTAAAGGATTCACCCGTACACGTTGAGTATTGTGTGGATGACTGATTCCTAGTTGGAGGAATTTGTGTCATAGGACTAGGTGGGGCCTAGTGAGTTCAAGAAGGAAGGGTACACCTCTACGGCTTCTAGAAGCTAATCTACACATACCATCAGGTGGGGTTTTTAGTGAACAAATTTCGTGAAATCCATGTAATTTAATCATTAGTTTTCATTTGTCGGGGGTGAATCCTGGTCTATTTTACATACAGCTTGTAGCATTAATCAGTTATTATTTTGTTCTATGCATATTTCCTTTTTAGTTTTTGTGATGTGGTTCTGTGTGTTTCTGTAAAGGTACACATGAAAAAGACTCCCACGTGTATGTGTATGCCTTTAGCTCTAGTCGACAACCCTTGGAAATTTAGAGATGGGGTGGGGGAGTCATGGAACGATCCTATGGGGTTAAGTCATTACAAATTGGTATCAGATGTGGTAGGTTCTACCTCAAATATTGGAGGTCTATTGTTTTATTTTGGTGAAATCGTGTTAACTGTTTCGAGTTTGACATTCATATTTGGGGACTTCAGTGTTGGTTTGGAGTTTGACGTATCCATACACCATGTCCTTGTATTATTCTTTTTGGAATTATACATCAAATAATTTTTTCATGTATCATATTGGAATTGAGTATTTCCTCATTTTCTTTAGTAAAATAGATTCATCTCCCCTGGTATAGTCTTTTAACAATGGTATATCATAATCTATTTCTGGATGCGGCCATGTAGACAACAATCTAGGATTCTAATGTGTGACCGTGAGGATAGCCTACCTAGGGATGAGGCATTGGATCAAGGACCCGTGTGAGAGATGTCCCTGCGGGGTGGTGCACCATTGTTACTAACAACCATTGATCAGCAGTTACTACCATCGTTAAAAGTAGAAGTGGAAAACTGGATCAGTGGCTTGCATGATTTCCATAGACACATACCACGTATTTTTTGGTATGAAACAAATCCTCAGGTAGATGAGGACTTGATGGAGGTTGTGTGATGGGACATCCTCATAGTGAGGAAGAAAGATGACTAGATAGGGATCCTAGATACTATCCTTCTTCAAGGATCTGCCTGTAGATGGTGGATCATGATGATTCAGACTAATGATTAGGTGACCTGCTCAAGGGATGACTTCGAGTCACTTTTTATGGTGAGTTATTCTTAGAGACCATTTGATTGGTATACATATATGAGCTACTTCATAGGGAAGCATGTTTGTGGAAGAGTACTATGTGGGGTTTCATATAATCTCCCACTACTCTACAGATCTGGTATTTGACCCTTTCTTCCCGGCCTAGTTCTTTGATAATAGACTATGATAGGATATATGATTGCTGATGATTTCTTTTAGTATCCCCACTTAGGCTGGATTCCTAGAGTAAGATCTAATATTAGAGAACTTCCTGGAAGAGCAGGTATTGATAATGGGAGCTACCACCAGGTGATAGGTGGTATAGTATTTAGTAGTGAACAACAGGCAACAAATACATGAACCCAACTAAGTCAGATCTTTTAGGGGGGGACCCCATGACTCAGGGTCAGTATAGTTGGGCTTCCATAGTCAAGGGAGTCTGTATGGATATGTGTTGTTCTTCATGTTCGGTGGGAATGTACACTTGACTTGTGAATACCCAACATGCCACATAGACGATTAGTGTATAGTCAAGGGTCCTCTGAGGTAGAGAAAGATGTTTGAGAAAGGTGGTCCGTAGAGTGGTATATGGGGTATAGGTAAAGGTTGAGCAGTAAGTTGTAGAATTTATTTTTTGTTACTACCACCACCACTCCTAGGTGTTCCACCACGACCTCAGGGGGAAGGTGGATAGGGGAAATCTCAGCTTCAAACAGTGGAGGCCTATGACCCCACCACAACATATTTTATTATAGGTATGATATGTGTCTTCCCAAAAAAAATATAGTTCATATTAAAACATGTTTCGGTCAGTCTTTACATTCCATAAAATTCTTGTCAGGCTCATAGATTCTAGTGGAGCATTTCACTTGGTCCTTATGGTTAGAGACTCCTATGGGATGTCATTTAACAATTACACACCAGTGTGGGGAGTGTGAGGTTACTATTGGATGCGAGAGAATCAGTTGGGATATCGTTGTAGAAGTGTTAAGGCCTTAAGTTGATATCTTGGGAATGATCTGGTTATCTATAGTTCATGCTTAGATCAACATTTTCTGTTGTAGAGTGAAGTGTGTCAGTAAATATTTCACTGAGTTTTCCTTCACCAGTGAGAAGGGATCATTTATAGTACAGGATAGACTTTCTCAGAGGAGGGAGGAACTGATAACTCACATGTTGTCTATCTTCACCCCTGGTGGAGGGATGATTGGAATCCTAAAATTCATGTTTCGGTTGATGAGTATGATGATGTTTTTCCCGGGGTTGTTTGGGGGATACCTCTCCATGGGGAGGTTGACTTCTACATCAACCAATACTCTAATATGTCACTGATATCCACACCACTATATCAGATTACCACCCCCACTGATATTTTTGATTTGAGGTTATCAGTATATGACTTGTAGGAGAAGGGCTTCATGAGGCCCCACATGTCACCATTGGCAGCCCTAGTGTTGTTTTCTAATAAGGAAAAAAGAATGCATTGGTCTATTAATGGAATATCGACACCTAAACCTTGTAACCATGAAGAACATATATCTACTACCAAGAATTTATGAACTCTTCAACCCACTGAAGAGAGAAAGGTGGTTTTCAAAGGAAGACCATAGATCATACTATCACCCGTTTAGGGTAAGTTATGTTGATGTACAGAAAATAGGCTTTAGATAATGGTATGAAAAATACATGTTCTTAGTGATTACATTAGACATAACATGTGCCAGAGTAATGTTCATGGGACTCATGGACATGATATTCTAGCCCTAACTCGTTCTTTTTTTGGTGGGTTTCATTGATGACATTTTTGTGTAATCGTCATTAGAATAAGAGAACACTACACACCGTCATATTGTACTATATACACTCTTAGAGCACCAGATTTACGAGAAGCTCTTTATGTGATAGTTCTTGATTCAGGATGTCTACTTTCTCGGACATGTCTTTTCAATGGCTGTTGTTAAATTATATCCAGAAAATACAGAGGAAATGATTTCATAGGAGCCACCTATAATAATGAATGTGGTGCATATATTCTCGGGGCTGGCCAGATACTAACTGAGGTTTTTGACCATACTTTCAAGAGCATATGTAAAACTATCAGCATTGAAATCAAAGGGAAATTCCATCGTGTTTACGGTGATGATCTAGTAGAGTTCCCAAAAGAAGAGGTAGATACTGATGAGTGTGCCCATCTTGAGACTTCCATATGAAGGCATTGGGTCTGTAGTTTTTGGTGATGCATTAGTGACTGTACATGGTTGTTTCTTAATGTAGGAGTGAGTAGTGAACTACTCATACTCATGAAATTTGAGGGAAAATGGGTATAACTATGTGATAAATGATCTAGATCTAACAGTAGATGTCTTTTACATAATGATGTGGCGACACGACATGATGAGTGAGCATTTTATAGTATACTCTAATCACAAAAGTCTTAGATATATAATCTCAAAAAATTAATAGATATTCATGCAGCAGTGATGGATAGAGTTCCTTCAGGAAAATTGAATCAATATATTGTATTCTTTTTGTTAGGGAATGTGGTGGAAGAAATGGTCAGCCGAAGGTCTGATTTTTAGCTGCTGAGTGAGATGATTGGGCAGCTTTCCACCATGTAAATATCTTTCATGGATAATGTTTGAGCAGCTCACCTTCATCAAATGACTAAAACTCCAAAATCATATATTAAGTAAAGGAGGCACAACATGTAGATGTTGACTATGAGGAATGACATGATAAATTATATTCAGCATGGGTTCCAGATGGATTTTCAATAGGTGGAGAGCATATTAATCATTTCAGAGGCCGCACAATTGTCATAGAAGAAATGTAATAGATATATTGATGGATTTCCCAACCTCCACCACAGAAATAAATCATAGAGTAGAGAATATTTACTATGATCTCTAACGTCAGTAATGATATCCAATGATGAAGAATGTAGTGGTGATGTTCGCTTCATGATGCCTCACATGATTGCAAGTGAAGGCTGGGAATCAGGTTCTAGTTGGCTTTGCACAATATCTTGAGGTACCAGAGTTTAAGTATGATAGTTTCTCAATGAACGTCATACTATTATTTAAACACACATACAAGGGAAATGATTATATATGGGAGATCATTGAAGGACTCACCAGGTCGGCTCACTTCCTACCCATCATGGAGAAGGGATTCGTAGAGGTCTTAGGGAGACTATACGTCCATGAGATAGTGTGGCTACATGGGGAGCCTTTGACGATCATCTTAGAATGTGACACTCACTTCACTTCACAACTGTATAAGGAATTGAATAATGTTTCTGGGACTCATATATTCACGAGAACATCCTTTCACCAATATAAATATGTTAAAATGGAGTGGACCATAGTGACCATATAAGACGTGCTTCATTCTTACATCATTGAATTTGGCCACAGTTTGGAGGACCACCTGGCACTAGTGGTGTTTTTATATTAAAATTTCAATCACTCCACTATTTTCATGTAACTATTCAAGGAATTATATAGGATTCCTTGTATATCACCTATAGGATTCACCGACCAATGGGAGACTAGAGGCATGTTTCTAGGGTTGGTATTGGATACCCCTGAGAAGGTATAAATCATCCACGAGTGGATGCGGAATTCATTAAGAATGTATAATTATTACGATGATATGGGATAGAGGCCTTTTGAGATTGAGAAGGGAGACCATGTGTTCCTTTATTTCTCATCCTGAGAGGGATATTAGAGATTTGGCTGGGAGGAAAAGTTATCTCCATGATTAATCGTACATTTCTAGATTTTGAGTAGAGTTAGTGAGGTGGCGTATGGCATAACACTCACCCCACATATGCATTAGGTCTAAGATGCTTTTCACGTGTCTCAAATGAAGAGATAAATACATGATGAATTGGGAGTCATCAATTGGGGAGAGTTATACATAGATTATGGGGAGAAATTTGTCAAAATTTTGGTATAGATAGAGCATAGACAATAGCGGGTCCATCATCGATGGTTGATACCTATATTGTGCGTTAGTTAGTAGTACATGAATCTTTAAGAGATCGCATGGGAATGTGAGGCTCATATTTGTGCTCAATACCCCTTTGGGTTATTTTTCATTGTTTTGGATTATGGGATTGTAAATACCTAATGGTGGGGTAATGTAATGTCCCAAAAATAAAATTTGATTCCTTTTAAATTATATGGGATTATTTCGAGATCAGACGTTCTGACGACATATAATTTTGAGGGCCAGTGAGCTCAGAACAGTATTTTTGGTGCCAAAATTTGGAACGAAGAGAAGGCCCCATGAAGGCCCCATGGACTTCCTCGCAAATCCCCTTCGCGAGCCTGCCACGAAGCAGAGGAGGCGGGAGGCCTCACAAATAGATTTCATGTTTGCAATCCTGTCGTGAATCACATTAGGCGGGATGCTCCATGAACCCATTTGATGTTCATGTGCCCGTCGAGAAGCTACATCACCCCTCTTCGCACTGCGTGAACTCCTCTTTGTGGCACCTCTTGCTTATAAATACCGAGCTCCCCCTGAGCTCTCCGGATGGACAATCCAAACTTTTGGAATCTCATCTCCCTTATCGCAAATCAGTCTTCCGCTCGGTGAACCATGAGATGCTCGAGGTACTTCTGCTTCGCGAAGTGCCTCCCCATTGTCTTGTTTTGATCCCCTCGTCTGAGAGGGATGCATTTCACAAATCCTAAGGGCTTTTGCAAAGGAAGCGGATCCCTAAGGGAACTCGGGTCATTGAGGAGCGTTTATGCTTCACGAAACACCCTTCATGTACAATTGATACATTTGCTAATGCAGCATCACTATACATTGCGAAGCACATCGCTTCCCGAAATCTCACTATGCGAGGCACCTTTCCTCCAAGATGTTGTGCTCTGCGAATTCCCTTCCACTTTTCGAAGCACCTTCAGTTTGAACCTCCTCCCCATACTAAGGCTAGGGAACCTCACTTTGCGAAGCTGACCTCTTCGCATGTTCCCTCTGCCATGTGGAGCAACAGAGCTCTGCAAGTCCCCTGCATATGGACAACTCTACTTGGAAAATCCTTTTCCCGTGCGACCCTCCAGGTTTGCACGATGTGACTCCAAAGTCCCCTAGATGATACTGCCCATAACGTTACTACGCCTAATTCTTCTTTGCAAAGTCACGCTAATGACTATTTCTTCTTCACCTATACATGCTAACAAGGACCAATCGATGGATCGCCATGCAACACCCCCTTAGTACGGCGTTGCTGGTGCCTTCCCTCGCACAAAGAGCAGGGGGACTGGTTTTGTAAGTCCTAGGGGTGCGGAGCAAACCCCCCTCATCCGAGCGGCATGAAATTAAACTGAAAAGCACCATCGTCCTCAGCACATGATGTTAAACTGTGACCTGGCCTAATGCCTCGCATGCAGGGACCCCCCGAAATGGACATTCTCTATGCCCCCTAGTCTCCACAGGAGATGATATCCTCTTTCTTGCAGTGGCGTTTCTCTACAGGGAAGGGCAGCCACCATGGTGTAAGACCCTATCTTTTCTTGTAGGTGGAAGCACCCATGCTCCTCCTCACTTCCTCGGTTCCAATGCGAGTGGAAGGTGTGATAGGGAATAGAGCCCCTCCTCTCTTCATGGGTGTCAAATTCCTCTCCTACTACGCTTTTTTCCCATGGTCCTCCATCCTGGAGTATGTTCCGGCACCTTGGGCCGCGTCATAGCATAAGACCCACTCCTCTTCACTTCCCACTGACACACCACTCATGACGTGGTCATCGGGCCTTTGCTGACAATCGTTTATCACACTGAGAACGACTCACATGGGCTTAGAATAATCTTTGACCATGACACCACCCCCATCCCACATGACGCTAAAATGTATCCCATCCCAAATGGTGCTAAACTACAATCCAATACATTGGTAAGATGTTGTGAAACCACCCGAACTACGCGTACATTGATCCCTGTCAAGGAATGGTACGTAGAAAGCCTCCATGAGGTTAAATCCCAATAACAATTGGCCCAGACCGTCACCACATAGGTGTTCCAATCCCCCATCAGAACAAAAGGGTCATTGTCAGTTCCAAGGCATGGTATGTAGGAAGACTCTTTGATGTTCAAGCCCACCATCCACCTGGGCCATGGACTTCATTCACTTTGGTTCACCGACTCCGCCCCATCAGAACTATGGGGACTTTGATCCGTGTTAAGGAATGGTACATCAGAATCCTCCCTGAGGTTCAAGCCCACCATCCTCCTGGACCAAGGTCCCCATTCACATCATTTCACCGACTCCCCCCCATCAAAACTATGAGAAAATTGATCCATGTCAAGGCATGGTATATGGGAAGCCTCCATGAGGTTCAAGCCCACCACCTGGTCATTCTGACCTCCTTCAGGTTGGCTCACCAAACACCCTTGGGAAGCCTAGATTGTAATCTGCACACCATTCTGAACTACAGGGACATTGATCCATGTTAAGGCATGGTACGTAGGAAGCCTCCACGAGGTTCAAGCCCACCACTCTGAACTACATGCTCTTTGATCCATGTCAAGGCATGGTACGTAAGAAGCCTCATGAGGTTCATTTGAAAAACCATCATCCATGCTAATTATTACCTAGTCCGCCACATCCTGCTGTGATCATGCCACCTCACTCCCCTCCACAGCAATCAGGAAGCCGCCCACGTGCTGGCCCCAACATGGGTTTTCCTTCCAGGGGGTTCATCAATCTGATCCACTCTATCTAGTGTTCTGATTAGTCCGATCTGTCTCTACTGGATGTTAAACTTGTGGCATACCATGTGTTAAACATGGGAAGCAGAGGAAAACCTAAGATACATGCCTATGGAAAACAATTCATCGATGTCGATGTTGGATGTCTCGGGCTTCCATGCCCTTGAGAAGCCCTATAATAAGGGACAAAAGAAAGACACACCAATCCCCAGCGTCCTGACACACCAGGGATGCCCATCGTGACTACTCCCCTAACCGAAGGTTGCTTCCTAGACCGGACCCCTTGGAATGTCCTAACAGAAGCAGCGCAATTTACTAGCGTCCATGATGATATGGCATCGGGAATAGTTTCACGAACAATGTATTAAATCTATGAGGGAGACCTGGACTAGGTGACTAGTTCCAAGGAGGAATCCATGGAAGGATGAACTGACATCTCATCATCCCTTTTCAATCATGGAGAAAACATCCCTAAACAAGGAATGGATGTCTCCCACCTTTGGAATGCGGGAATGTGGGGTAACAAAATGTCTTGCCTTTCATACTCAAGCTGAAGGATGAGTGAACCCCGATGAATGTGTCAGAAATAGAAATGATGAACCTGACATGAACTTCTTCTCCTCAATATGGGAATTAGTAACGCTCAGGGAATCCATGGATTGATGTGTCACTGGATCCATCCCTCAGGCACTGGGTCCTGCTTTGAAAATAACAGGCCTAGCATAAAACTCACTAGAAGTTGGAGCAGTAGAACATTGCGCATTCCGTTCTGCGATGTTGTCTGTGTGGATCCCTCTTATTGGCCAAGGAAGACTGAATGGCGCTATGGAACATGTTGTCAGTTTATGTTCCATTCATCACTGACTATTCCACCTACCTGCTTCTCAGGAATCATATTGATGCCATGGGAACATGATCACTGTCCTCCCTCCTACACAGGGGCTGGGTAATCGCCATCACAACTGCTTTGTGTGGATCCACTACTGCCGCAATGGCATCTGCGTCCACATATGTGGGGTTCTCACACCCCATATCCCCATTTGATGTCATCCAACGAAGGGTGATTAACGACCCAGTACATAGTTATGAGGAGGAGGGAATAATACCGACCCAATATATGGCCCGCCTATACATGGAGGCATCTAGGCCCTACCTTCAACGCCGCCTCTGAGGGCCGCACAGGGAGCCGCTGCTCCCCACCCCAACATTCATTCACTTCAGGAGCCTGTACTTGGAGCGATTTGATGGCTCCCTGACTTACGCTAATGAGGTGGGTGACGTCAGGGCCATCCCTGTCAGAGTCTCAATCCTGGAATACAATCAAGGGCTCCCACCCGGTAGCATCTGCGCCTCCACCCAACATTTATAGAGGAGTGAGTAAGCCATGCACCTGCAGTGACAGCCTCGGCTCGTCTGACTCGACACCAGCATCAGGCACGGGCTGAGGATAACACCCACCAAGGGGCATCAATTTCAACCACTACAGTGGCCCGAGCCACTGCCGACGTGTATCATCAAGTCCCTACACTCACTCAGCAGAGGCGCTTATATGCCCAACTGGGATCGAGACCCCAACCGCCCTACAGGAAGGCTTGGTCGATTCTCCTGATTGCAAGCATGAGCAGTGGTCGACGAAAAAAAACCAGTGGTGAAGACACGCCATACAGAGGTCCTACCCATACCACCGGCACAAAAATCACAGGCCTTCTCCACTCCGAGGCTCTGCATGGAGGCTTGCCTCACGCTACCCCCAATCCGAATTAAGGTCTGCCCCGTGACAGTGATACATTGTACGAAAGCCTCTCCCATACCCATCTCACTAGGAATGGAGTCCATCCTCATTCCCATAACTGTTGATATAGAGATATTTCATATACGGTCCATCTCGAACGTGGGGATCCTCCTGACGTTCTCTCTGCAGCGAGCAAAGGTCCTCCTCGCCAGGGAAACTAGAGGAGTGAAGCCCAACCATGCTCCACCCACACCAAGCAGAGAGGTCCTCCCCATGCTCTTCCATTTCCAGCGGAGGTTTTGCGTGCTCTAATTCTATTCATGGGGGTCCTCCCCATGTCCCCTTCGACATCTGTCGTGGTGCTCCTCACACCTCAGTTGTTTTAGGTGGTGACCCTCTCCGCCCCAGCACTAGTGCAACCGAAGTACTACATGTCGGAAACCAGCCTTGCCTTGAGGATCCACCCATGGGTTGGAGGGAGGGTTGTCTCCGCCACAAGAAAAACACTAGGAAGGCCCAGATTGAGGTCAAACTGGTCCGCTTTTTAGACTCTAACGCGGAGTGCGACTCAGCTCAGGAACCCTGCCCTCGCTCATCCGAGTCAAGGGACGAGGCATGGATGAGGCGCATTAGCCTGGTACTCCCAGAATGTGAGGTCCACAAGAATCCTGCATCCCTCCATAGGTTTACCCAGGAGGAGGAAATTCTGGCATCCTTGTAGGTTATAGTCGTGCAGTCACCACCATCATCGCCTGAAGCGCTCTGTACCTCCACTAGAGATCACGAAGAGCTATTTTGGGGATCAATGGAAATAAAGAATCAGCGTGGAGCACCACCATTACCCTTGTCCCCTAAGCTAGAAATGATGACCATCAACCCCTCTTTCTGAGACGTAGCAGCCAGGTCGCTCAACTCTATGGAGGACAGCCTGTGAATCGGAGGCTAGTCAGCCCGTTCGCTTTATTCTCCAACAGCCAACCTGTCGTCCCAATGGTCTGCCTCAGTACTGTTGCCAGTTCCTCAACCACCCCCAGTTGGTGAGTATGGAAATCAAGGGCTAGGATATTATATTGATCCGAGGATCTTCTAGAGCATCCTTGCAGCAGACTGCTTCCCGGAGGAGTTCTGGCCCGTAGCAGCGCAAGATTTCTACCTACCTGAATCCCTCACACGAGAGGAAGATGAGTGTCTTCGCTACACCCTCTAGGTGACACATTTTAGTATCTATTGTCAGTGCATGTAATATAAAATTAGCCAATCAAATTTGGAGGAAATTAGAGAGTACTGTTGTCAAGTCAATATTTCCGCACTCCAAGTGGCCCAACGCCCTGAATCACCAGGTCGTCATGAGGCCCTCCAGCAGAAATGCATTCAGAGTATTAAGGTACTAAGAAAAAACATCAGGTAAGAAACCCCCCACTTTCATGTTTGGGGATGGGGGCAGTATATTTCCCCCCTTTTCAGAACAATTCCGACGGTAGCCCGACTCGAAAGAGATATTGAGGACATGCCCCAAGAAGGGTCACGGTCCACATGGCTGACATAGTGGAAAAGGAGGACAAGCTGGAGTTTTTTGATGGAGACATATGCTTCGACAATGTGCAACCACTGTTGGACCCATAATGGATTATTACCCATCAACAGAGGAACCTCTTAGGTCTCTATGTGCCCATCGAGTCATTAGTACTTAGCTGGAATGCTGGTAAGGGAAAAGAGCGTGTTAGATCTATCAATCACTCTGACATGTCCACCTCAGTGCAGAAGATGTTGGAGGACCCTGAGAAGGCCGCTTTGCTCCAGCAGCTTTCTGAGCAAAATATGTGGGTCGAAGAACCCTTGGCTGAATGCGTAGTAGATCGATGAACCAACTATGGAGATCCTAAGACAGGGCAGGAACAACTCCCCTGGAGAGATGCCTCTGGGCAACCCTGATCAGGCCACTCCCACTAACAGGGATAAAGCTGGAATTCACTGCAAGAGGGCGCGATATGTCTCACCAAAACCTCCCGAACGATAAGGCAATCTGTGGAATCCATCTCGGGTTCCCCCAGTTGCCCCGCAGGTCATTCCACTAGTCACTCCCGGAGTCGCTGAACCCGTCTATCATGTCAAAGAACTCAGCAACACACTCATGGTTAGGGATCCATGTCAAGACAGGGAACCCCACCCAGATGATCTTATTGCAGCACTCATAGCACGCCTCGAGGAATTTGAAACACAGTATATTGAAATCCAACCAGATGGAAAGACATACCCAGCCTGGGTGGATGATATTCTGGGACCTACAGGTTTCGGGAGTCCCACCTTTTCCCCGTTTAACGGGATGGGGGACCCGCTGCAGCACCTGATGCACTTCAAATCGAGATGTGGGCCCATGTTGGGGACTCTAATGCAGTAGGAGACCGCCAAGCTGTGCTATTTTGTTCAGAAACTATCGGGCCCGGAATTCGTCTGGTACAGCCAGCTCCCCGTCAGATCTGTGACCAGCAGGGAGGACCTTCAAAGGATGTTCCACTACCAGTTTAGCTCTACCACCTAGAAGACCAGTATCATAGACCTCTTCAGGTGAAAACAATGGTCTGATGAGTGACTGATAGACATCATCGCCCGGTGCAAGGGGCTCACATACTCCCTAGACATGCCGCTGACTCAAGAGCAATTAATGACTATGTGAGTAGGGAATAATAGGAGGAAACTGGTTCACTCCCGGATCACTCATAACTATCTTAGAGGGTTATGTAAATTATCAGATAAGGCCCAACACCTCGAAAAAGCCCTGCAATAGGCCAGGCCGGCACATCTGTTGCCCCCTGCAATCCCTGCAGGGAGAGCTGGCAGAGCCGAGCCTGCTGTGATGACCCAGATAAATTCCCTCAGCTAGCAAGAGTTTCTACCAGCGGCACTGGCCCTGCCTCCTCACCGAGGCCCTCCACCTCAGGCATAGCCTCTGACCCCGCAGTGTCCTCAAAATCGGTAGGCGCCTCCACGAATTGCGTCGCCACCACCCAGGCGGGACAATCATGGTTAACCTCCTCAACATGCCCCTCTGGCACCCCATCAAGGCCAAGCTCCAAAGAGATACCTATCCGAAAAGAAGACACCAGACTTACTCATTCAGTAATACTCTGGTCCTCGGTTAATTGCTTAGTGCCCTATAGTAGGGTATTATATGCTGGCCTGAGTATAGAAGGCCGACAGAGGTGAATCTCACCATTCGCTCCTACTACTGACCCAATCAATGGATTATGGAACACACACTAAAGAAGTCCTATGTGTTTAAGGAGTGTCTCAAGGAACAAGTCAATAACGACATAGTTAGGCTGTGCCTAGCCCCAGCACATGTGGCAGGTGTCTTTGTGAGGTCAGAATGTGGTAACAACAACAAAGGTGAGTGGTTGTAGGTTCCCAGGTGTGGATCACAAACGTAGGCCTACTGGATGGCCCATAAAATGGTTTCTCATTCCAATGGAATCATTCTGGCATTCCTGAATCAGCCGAATCCCTTAGATGTTGAGACCACCACTTCTACATAATTATCTCAGTCGACCTATTCCCAGAAGAGCAAGAATCGGCAGTGTAAGAAGAAGCTATGTGCCCCGCCGATGCCATCATCATCCCACACTCTGATTGACTTTATGTTCCATGATATGGGGATACCTCCCAAAATCCACCCAGGGGTGGATGATTCTTCATGTGACAGTCAAAGGTACACTTCAGTTAGCACCGTTGAGTTGGTAAACCCTTATATGACTCCTGGTGAGGGGGAACGCTAAGAAAATCTACCCAACGCCCCCAACTGATGACAACGTTGGCAGAGACGTGAATATATGAGTCATCGAGGTGCACCAGATGGAATCTCCAAATAGGTCGTTCATGGCACATGAGACCAGATAGTAGGCCCTGCGCAGATCTCACTACGTACAACCTCTTCATCTTATGCCTTCAAGACCTCCTTCACCGCTGTTTGTGCTACTGGATCAGGCAGAGGCACTTCAGCCATACCACAACCAACATCGCCCCACTACAGGTCAACCTCAGGCACTCGAACCTCATCTCGAAGCTACTCTTCAGGCTTTGACCAGTGAGCAGTGGGATATTCCAAGCACCAACCAGTCATCGGTCTAGTCGGCAGGGCCCGCCATGCGTCCAATCACAGAGGGACCTCTTGTAAGCAGAAGTTCATGCCCAATGATGATGTAAAATGTCCTCAAGCACATTGTCGGCATCCTAATGTGGCTTTCCATCCATGATGCCCTCCGCATATTTGTAGATATGCATGAGGCCCTCTCTACGACTTTAGGAAGCCCCCTCCAGTTCGAGACAGGGGTAGGAGCGGTAGAAGCCTTTCATGATGAAGTAGTTGGGAATTATGAATATCAAGCCATCATATAATTCTCGAGAGCAGATGAAGCATCCCTCATACAGGGGCACATCCACTCTCTGTACATAACAGGCCAATTCAACGACGTTTATGTCCACCGCAGCCTCGTTGACACCAGCCATGGGATCAACCGTATCCCAGCGCAGAAGCTGTGAAAGATAGGGTTATCTAAAGATGAGTTGATTTAAGGTTCCAAGGATATGATAGGACATAACAAACCCCGGTCGACATGATCCGTTTGAAGACCCATTTCAGTGTCCTAGTTTTCAGTACTGAATTTATGGTCTTCTCCCAGGACACCACGTACAATGAATTGATGCGCAGTCCATTGCTCCACCTGCATGCGGCAGTTCCCTCATCGTATCACCAGTTCCTAAAGTACTCCCTTAATGGTTGAGTTGGCGTACTCCATGGTGATGCATCTAATTTTGCATCTTGTGAAGCCATTTATCTAAAAGATGACTATAATAACAGAAAGGATAAGTAGATTCTGGCATGTGAGGTTGAGCCCGCCCCGGTCACAAGTGATCCCTGGGAAGGTCTGGATGACACCTACATCTTCCCGATCCACCAGTTGGAGGCCACGACCGCCAACATGGGGTAATGATTTTTTGTTTCGGGTAAAAGAGGAAGGCATATTCCCAGGTCCGTGAAACAGTATAAAATCATCGCATACTCCTACACAAACCAGGCTCAGGTGATCCTGGAACAACCTACCCACATACGGTATCAGGATGTCTGCCTCATGGCAACGACACTACGTCGCACCTATCTGTTCCGTCGGGTGGGAATTAATCGGCTCAAGCCGACATTCCAAAACTACTTTTATGTTATCAAGCGCGACCCCCTTTGTCGAAGGGTAGATGGGATTGGATCTAATGCCTTCATTGTTATGGTCTCAGCGGCGCACGAATCTGATGATATGTTGTCCAATGCTATCCAAGCTGGTACCAGCCTCCCGACAGGTTTCTCTGAACAAGGGGAAGCCTCACCCGCTAGGAATCCCTCCTTCACAAGAGAAGAATAGAATCTAGTGGATGCTCTCCATGCCTTTGAAGAAGGCGTCTCTACCAGGTTTGATGAACAGGTACAGTTGAACCTTGGTAGTGAGGCAGATTTGAGACCCACATTGGTCAGTGCCGCCATGTCTCTTAATGAGTACCAGCAGTACATGGACTTCATTAAATAGCACTCTGATGTATTCACAGGGAGTTACTATGAGATGCCAGGATTAGATCCTCAGGTAGATGTCCACCGTCTCATTCTCCCAACAAATCATCACGGTTTCAAGCAACCTCCTAGAAATATGCAGTCATCTCACGATGCCATGTTTGAGGCCGAAGATGACAAACTCATTAGAGCCAACATCATCAAGGAGGTCTAGTATCCCAAGGTTTTAGCCTACATATAGCTAGTCAGGAAGATGAATGGATAGATCAGAGTCTGTATCGACTTCTGTGATCTCAACCTTCATTGTCTGAAAGATGATTTTCCCCTTCCAGTGACTGAATTGTTGATTGATGCTATGACTGGGTTCCATGCCCTCTTCTTCAAGGATGGATACTATAGATATAATCAGATATGGATGGCCCCCAAGGATGAAGAGTCCACAGCTTTCTGGGCTCCCCAAGGTACATTTCGTTACCAGGTTATGCCCTTCGGCCTGAAGAATGTATGTGCCACATATCAGTGGGCCATGCATCACATATTTTATGCCAATATTGGGAACATTGGTGGAATTATATATGGACGGCCTTGTAATAAAATCTCTCCAGTTCCAGGACCATCTCAAGGACCTTGAAAAAGTGTTTGGTTTCCTCTATTCCTGCCACCTGAAGATGAACCCATTGTAGTGTGCTTATGAGGTCACTTCCGGGAACTTTCTAGGATCTATTACCTGATACAGAGTCATTGAAATTGATCCAGAGAATATCAAGGAAATAATATAGATCCTTCCCCCCAAGTAATATTCAAGAGCTCTGAGGTATGAAAGGACACTTAGCATACATATGCTGATTCATTGCGAATCTGGCTGGCATGTGTGTGATCTTTTCTTGGCTAATGAAGAAAGGCTCTGCCTATGAAACAGATGAAGAGTGAAAAACTGCCTTCGAGTAAATCAATTAGTATCTTCTTCATCCTCTAGTCCTGATGCCACCCATCTCTGGAAAGCATCAGATTCTATGTGTCACCACTTTGGATCGATCTCTCGGTTCCCTTCTCATCCAGAAGAACAATGAGGGGATAAAGATCAGACTCTACTACCTCAGCTGCATGCTCCTAAATACAGAGACCAGATACTCCCACATCGGGAAAATATTTCTTGTGCTCATATTTTCTGTATAGAAGTTGTGACATTACATGAAGCACCATAAGGTACAACTGGTCTCTCAGGTATACCCGATGAATTATATTCTAAACCGCCCCATGTTTTCTGGTCGTCTAGTGTGCTGGGATGTAATTATCCAAAATTTCAACATTAGATTCGTACCTCAGAAGGCCTTCAAGGGGAATGCATTGGTGGACTTTATTGCTACCCATCCAACCTTCTCGGACAAGTCCCTGGACCTAGATTTTCAAGAGGAGGAAATCCTCTGAGTAGAACATGTCGTATCATGTTGGAAAATGCACATTGAAGGTGCCTCCCGGATTCCCACTGGTAGGATTCTCAATGATAATAGGCTCAAAAGAGTGGGCATGGGTATCATCTTCATTACCCCAGCACAAGCCATCCTTCCGTACTCATTCCTATTGTCAAAAAGCTGCACCAGCAATGAGGCAGAGTATCAGGCTCTCAATACTGGCCTCGAGCTGGCCCTCGAGTTCGATGTGCCCCATTTTCATGTTAATGGGTATTCTGAGATAGTCATCAAGAAAGTCAATGGTGGCTATGTTGTCAAAAATCCAGAGCTCGCACCATTATTGGAGAGAACCCTCCATATAATGGACTAGTTCCCTTCTCGACCGGGGATTACCCATGTCCCTCGGTCACATAATGGTCATGCAGATGCTTTGGCCGACGTAGCTGCATCACTTGTAGGGCCCGAGAAAGATGATCTGATTATACATCTGGCCCACGAGAGAGTCATTATGCCTGTCACCCCATAGGATGACGATGACCCATGAGTTAGCCACCTTACCGCTGGAGCTTCTGCGTCAGGATCCCAGGTACTTCAGATGCAGTGGTTGATGTGACTCCTCACTAGAGATCCCCTTTGCTTTGAGTATCTCCAAAATGGTTGCATCCTGGCTGATCGGGATGAACGTGAGAAAATCCTACGTTGTGCACTGTAGTTTACCCTCTAGAGTGGTCTCAGTCTTGAGAAGATCCTATATAAGCATGGTATCGATGGTGTACTCCTCTGATGCATACAAGGAGTCGAGACTCCACAGGTCAGGCAAAAGGTTCATGTCGGTTCATGTGGTGCCCACCAGGATGGGCGAAAATTTTCCCATCAAATCTAGAGATTGGGGTACATTTCACCCACTATGATCTATGATTTTAACAAGTATTCCAAAAGTTTTCATGCCTGCCATGTGGTTGCAAGATTCCTGCATTGTCCCCAAGAACCTCTCCACTCCAATAAGTAGTATTTTCCATTTGTGGTGTGGGGGCTTGATGTAGTGGGACCATATTCACCAGCGATAGCTCGCCAATGCAAGATCATCCTAATAACCACAAATTTCTATTCCAAGAGGGCTGAATCCATTCCACTCAGGGAGGTCAAGGCATGTTCCATCGTTGACTTCGTGAGCTCCAACATCATCCACCAGTTTGGAGTTCCTCACGCTGTCATCATAGATAACAGAACCAACTTCTAAGAAGCCAAGCTGATGAAATTGTACACCAAGTACCATATCTGTTTGAACCACACCTATCGCTATCATGCACAAGCAACTATATATATAGAGGCATTCCACAAAACCCTCTCTAACATTTTTCAGAAAATGGTTGGCCAGGACAAAAAGAGTTGGTCGGACAAGCTCCCTGATTCCCTCTGGGCTTATCGGACGATGACTCGTAATTCCACCCAGGTGACCCCATATTCTCTGTTGTATGGAACCGAGGTCATCCTGCCCATTGAGATTCGGTTTCTATCATTTCCTATAGCGGTCTATGACCAGAAAGTGCCAGATAGAGTGGATGAAATCCGTTTAGCTAAATTGGAAGCATGGGATGAGAATAGTCTTCGTGCCCGGAACAACCTAGAAAGGAATTTTAGAAGAATGGCTTGAGCTTTCAATAAGAAGGTTCTCCCCCTCTCTTTCCTAAAAGGCGATTTGGTATTTTCCCTTAGGGACCCAATGCTCCCTGGCAGGAAACCACCCATGTATGAGCCCAAATGCGAAGGACCATTCATTTTTTATAAGGTTTATCCCAATGGATCATACACCATGGTGTCCATGGATGGTGAGTGTATTACTCCTCCCACCAATGCCATATTTTTCAAGCAATTCTTTTCCTAACCACCTATGGTCCGAGTTCTAAGACCTTAAACTAATTACATTTCCAGAACTATGTACAGCTTGATTCTTATCATTATGACATAGTTGGAATGCCCAGACATTTTGTCTTGGGTCCAGCCCCATGGATCACCAATTCCATCCCCCTTCTTATCCTCTTTTTTTCTCCGGTCCTGCACGCCCATCAACTGGATGGTCCTGCATGACCCTAAAATTCACTATGGTTTTGCACAACCTTAAACTATTCAGTCTTGCATGACTTCAAACTGCACATCATCCTACAAGACGTTAAAATGTATCTTGAGAACTATGTATGGCTTGATTACCATCTTCATGGTATACATAGGAACGCCTAGGAATTTCGTCTATCGGCCCATCCCAAACGCCAGAATCTTCCCCCTGGGTCATGAAAAATTTTGTTGTGAATACTTTTTACCCAATTCACATAATGCTAGCCTCGATCCTGGTATACGTCCCTCTCCCTAGAGACATTCGCATATATCATAGATTTGTACAACTATGCTTCACTCACTCCTTGACTGGGATTCCATCTCCTTCCCCGTCTGGAAGGGCCCCTGAATGGTATTTATACCATGCATAAGGGCTATCCTACCACTTCGGGCCAATGCCCTCGAGGATGTCGAGCAACAAGATGATACAAGTCCTTCGTTTCGAATATGTTCAGCGGTCGATGCTCGTTTGTTGATCCGATTTCAGGTCACTATAAGGACGTTGTTTTTAGAACATGGTCAACAGTTGTCAGGATTCATTAGGGCCACACCAAGATGTCCCAAACATCGAGTGTATTGGTTCATTCTCCCTATTGTATCTATGTGATGGACTGCCTTCTAGAGATGTCACCTATCAGGCCCCATTGGACAGAAATTGCAGAGACCGTCTCCTTGTTTCCCACACCGAGCATCGCTCATGTGGGCTTAAGAGGTGTGATGAGGCAGTAACCATACAATAAGGTGTATGACCTTCCATCCAGCCTGGGTTCTCTCTTCTAGGATTGTACGACGTGGTGTGGAGTTCTGTTCTCATTCATGTCGGGTTTCTCACTGTGTCGTACACATCCTCAAATGAGACCTTCCCTGGCCCATGTCCTCACTGTAAGACATTAAACTATAGAAAGGCCAGGCTTTCCCGACCTAGGCCCAACCTCAGGCCCCAAGGGCTTCTCGGGTCCCTGGACCCCGTCCTCAGTACAAGTTGTTAAGCTACAGACTGGTCAGGCCTTCCTGACCGAGGCCCAGCCTCAGGCCCCTTGGCCTTCTAGGGTCCCTGGCCCCCATCCTTACTGCAAGATGTTAAACTAAAGACTGGTCAGGCCTTCCTGACCAAGGCCCAGCCTTAGGACCCCTGGCATTCTCAGGTACCTGGCCACCGTCTTCACTACAAGATGTTAAACTACCGACCGGTCAGGCCTTCCTTACTGAGGCCCAGCCTCAGGCCCCTTGGCCTTCTTGGAAACCATCCCAGTTCTTCATGGTGTGTATAATGTGGTGCGGGATTATGTCCTGATTCACATTTAGTTGTTCCCTATTCCATACACCCCCTTTTAATAGTCTACATTCCCCCCCCGAGTGACTTCAAGAACTACATGTGGTTTGATTCCCATCCTTATGGGATATTTAGGACTTCCTGAACATTTAGATTTCAGGTCCATCCCCATTTCATTGAGATCTCCCGATCTCCCGATCACCTAGGCCCCGTGGCCTATCCCTCTCTTCAGTGGTGAGGAGGATATAGGTGTGGTACAGGGATATGCCCTCCTTTGTGTTGGGTTTTTGGAACCATTCCTCCCTTCTCCCAGGAGCCTGACATCACTTGATCGCCCTGAATTTGAGTCCCTTGACCCCTTGCAGTGGTTGACCTATTTGTTAAGAGTAATCTGGTCTAGGACCAGGAGTGTCACATTCAACTTAGGCAAGTTCCTTCCTCATTTCAAGCATCGTGTTCCCCTTTATTTGGGAACCTGTTATCTTTCACACCCGAAGAGACCCCCAAAAAACATCATGGATACCATGCCTAAGGGATATCCTACCGTCATGGGCCAATGCCCCCCGAGGGTTTCAAAAAACAAATTGATACAAATCTAGTGTTGTGAAAATTGTCAGCAGTCGATGCTGATTTTTTTGTCCCTATTTCAGGCTAACGTGACATGATGCTGTGTTGCGAACATGGTTAGAAGTAATCCTCCATCAGCACACCAGCCCCTTCAGGCCATGAATGTTGGATTAATGATTCAAATTCTGTTCCACCCCATTATACCCATGAAAAATGTCAACACTCATGGCGCTATCCCTCAGTTCACCTCTGCACGTCAGGGTGAAAAAGCTGCATTACGGTGTCCTTTGAGGCTCCCATGGTCCGAGCTCTAAGACCATAATCTTATATCTTCATTAAGGGCTACGTGCGGCTCGATCCTCATCTCTATGTGATACATGGAGTCACCCGGACATCGTGATTGCAGGTCCAGCTCAGTTGGGAGCTAGTTCCTCCTGCTCCATTCCCACTTACCTCTATTTATACCCCTTGTCCTAAGATTCCCCTCTCAGAATTGCATACAGTGTGCTATGGGATATTGTCCCCATTCATGTTAGGTATTTTTTAGTGCATCGTACACATCCCCGCCTTGCATTGTCTCTGCTAATTCTGCACCACATGATGTTAAAATGCATTATTAGTCCCATCACATGACCCTAAAATGTGATATTATCATCCTAGCCTCACAACGAAAAATGGAGCTGCATCATGATGTCCTCACCCAATGGGACACCATGTTTGGTATTGTTCACGCGTCATACCAGTTGTAAACACCTATAATGACATGAATCTTGTGGCGACGCCAGGGCCTTCTACCCTAGGCCATTTGCTTCAAAAAAAACACTCACCTTAAAGGACAAACAATATTTATCAAATTACGCTTCTCCTAGTGCGAGGGACACGCCCGCACTCCCCCTTTTCCCTAGCATTGGTACCTTACTATGCCACCCCCAGAACTACGTGCAGCTTGATCCCCATCTTTATGGGGTATGTAGGAATTCCTTTTCACTTTTCCTTGGGCCATTCTAATCTCTCATTTTCTGTCCCTTAACCAATAACCTCTCTATGGAACATGTGGTGGTCGGAACCCCTGATTCCCATTCACGTCTGGTTTTTGTTATTACTCACCATGAGTCTCCCATGTTTCCTTCCATATTGTTATGAGTTCTATGCACCTAAACTATGATCATCCCATTGGAAGGCACTCATCTCCCACTATCTAATACATCTCATTGACGTGTTTAGATGTGTTTTGACAAAGAGTCTGAATTGTGGAATTTTCAAAGGGACATTCCCCTTGTTCCATGTCCAAGCTTTTTGAGGTCGCTACTTGGATCATCATCCTCTTCAACATCCAAAAGTACCCTTGGACTACATGGATGCTATTCCTAAGGTCTATCCATGGTTTCTACGCCTAAGGGGTCTCCTACCATTTAGGGACAACGACCCTAAGGATGTAAGATGATATTTTTAACAGGTCCCGTGTTTCAAACATGGTCAACAGTCGATGCTCATTTGATTGTCCCCATTCCAGGATAACATGTTGTGGATGATGTGTTTTCACCACGCTCAACAGTTATCCTCCATCACCATGCCACCATCATTGCGATCCAGATTTCGAGCATCATGATTCACACATTTCAACTTCCTCATGATCAAGTTGAATTTTGACATACTCGACTCTACCTCTTCACGCATTAAGGTGAACTACAAGGATGGGTTAGCATAATTGGGATTTCATTCACCGAGCGTCCCTCCACCCTAACATGCCCCTTCCTGTGTCAGGAATGTCCCCCATTACTTCTTGTTTCCCACATAGAGCATGACTCACGTGGGATTAGTAGTTTTCGTGGGATGTGTACCAGTGCAACCAGGCTTCTCCTCGCCCGGCATGATGTTAAACTGTGCTTATAGAACTATGTATGAATTTATTCCCATCCTTATGGGAAACATAGAGACACACCGGTATTTCACCCAGGGTCCAGCCATAAGAATCACCATCCTTGTTCCTCCTTATTTTCGGCCTCCTGGCCTAATACCTTGTGGGGAACCATGTAATGACTATTTTTACACAAACATGTTTGGGATGCCCCACGATGGCATTGGGAAGCGACATACCCCTCTCCAAAGAGGTGGTGTCTGAAAGAAGGAATGATCCATGAACAAACTAATGCGCCCATCTAGTGTGCTTCTGCCACGGTGGCGTAATTTCAAGTGTGTTGGATTCTTCTTGAAAATCCCTCACTCCACGTTCCACGCTTTGTGTGCCCCTTATTCAACCCCTCATCCTATTTCATGTCTGGAGGAACCCCCTAACAGTATAGATTCTCAGCCTATGGCCCACCTACTGTTCTGTGCCAATGTTCCAGAAGACTAACAGATGGCATTTGCGATAGGTCCCGTGTTTCGAACATGGTCAACGATCGACCATCATTTTTAATCCCCACTCTAGGCTAATACAATAAGAGTACTATGTTTCAAATGTGGTCAACAGTTATTCTTTATTTTCACGCCACCCCCACAATGTTCATAATCATGGGTATTGTGATTCACACATCTCATTACCATCTGTTTGGATCGATTTCATCGCCCATAGAATTACACCCATTGTTCACAAGAGCACATGAGGAAAATTGTAATTTGGCTATTCTAAGAACTTCATTCTCCAACCAGGTCTCTCCCTTTTTCAAGAAATCTAGACCGGTTTTCCAAACCCCAGATGCTTGAATCTTGGTTTTCACTCCTACATTAGGATGGGGTGATGAAGTGGCTATCCCTTGTTTCTCACATCGGTCCAGACCCACCTGAACATAGAGAATGGACACTGAACACTCCACGAACATCATAAAAATGAAATAAACCAATGTAAACAACAGAAAAAGTGCATGCTATGGAATTCAAACAATTAGAGCATGAAATTATGTTAAAAGGGCTTGTAATCATTACAGTACCTTGGGGTCGACTCCCCCCGTGTTCAGATTGACCTTGTCGAAGGAACGTTGCAGCTCTGCTACCCGCTGGCTTGTGGCGTCCACGAGATGTTGCCGCTTGTTCACCTCCTGATCCAACTCAGTGGTGAGAGGGTGCAATTCGTTGGCCGCAATCAGGACCCACTTACCATCAGCCCGGATGGGGATCATCTCTCCAGAAGATCGCCTCAGGCCCTCTTCGACTTCTACCCATTGGGCCTTCAGTCGCGATATCATCTCAGATTATGCATTGAGGGAGGTGAAGTGCTCGTCTTCCCGGGTTTGTAGCAGCTAAACCACATCTTCAGTATTCTAGAGCATCTTGATCTTCACTAACTTCTTCCGCTGCCAACCCATGCCAAGGCCACGGTCATACTCCCAAATATTTTCTGCCATAAGATATCGGATGTGAATTTGAGGACTTCGGGAAACCACTCCCCCAGCGCATAGTTTGAGCAGTCACAAGCGATTTCTGTCCATCTCATTCAACCATAACACCTAGTGGGTGTCATTGATGGAGTGCATGATCAGATTAAATGATTAGCGACAGAATATTTTGTTTTCCTCTTCATCATAGGCCGTATTGTTCTATTCAAACTAATTGGCAGGCTCGTATGCAGGGGAAGCCCCTAGGAACTCTTTGGCCGGGTCCATGTCTGGTGTCAGATTGGGTGTGGTGGGGATTGAATTGTCGGGTTAATCCTCATCATCGGATCCCACCTCAATGTTCTTAGGCGCAGTCCCAATGGCTCCCCCGCCAGTGATCGGGAGGGTTGAAGTTCCGTCAGGATGGATTTTCACCTCCATGACCATCGACATGCCCCTGAGAAGGGTGACACCAGAAGACCTGACCAACTTCGCCATAACAGCCCATGCCAATTGAAGGACTGTACACTCCTTTAAGGGGACGTGAATTCCATCTAATGTGGTCAGGGGATGGATGTTTTAAATGCAGTAAAGAAGACATACTGATGTCAAATACCTAGTCTCGCTCATGGGATGATGTCATGGGAACCCCGAGACACGGCCCCCAATATATGGTTGGAAGGTCTGTAGACTCCAGGGAGACACCTCATCTGTCCCAGCCCCACCAGACGTGGAGGTTGATGTAGCCACAAGGGTGGAACCTGAAGGTCCAGCATCGGTTCCCGCTGAGGGGTGAGAATGAGGTCTATGCACAAGGTCGTCTTGCACAGTACACATACTGATAATGAATCCACATTAACCTAAAGGTAGGCTCTGAAGAAGGATCTTGGTACTTTACCTCGATAGCCTCCGCAAAATCTTCGTGATCTAAGGACTGGCCATCGACTTCACCCTCCTCCAGTTGACTCTCCCTACCAGGCTCATCTCCCCAGAAGAACTCGTCTGATTTGTCCGGCTGGGGGAAGCGCTCCCTCAGATCAGTGGCTGACAGCTACGGAGGGACTGTGCAATTCAACAGCACTCTAACTCAGTTTGTCATCGGGTGCGGGGATCCCCATTAATAGATGAAGTCCTCCATGTCGGCAATGTAATGCTCCGCCTCTGCCAGGGATACTGCAAAGCCGGCTCTTATAGGGCCAATCCCTGGCAAGCCCATCATGAGGCGGTTGAGGATCTTCCATTATTATGATGGGTTGAGTTATTTCCGATTGACCTCCCAGATGTCCCAGGCCTCTGGGAAGGCAGAACTCTCTGGCATGTCAATGTGGCACAACTGTTTCCCTAGGGCCTGAGTGGATATCTTATGGCACCCTCTCGGTGGCTGCCCATTTGGATGACTTTGTTCCCTTAGGACCACCAGATCTGTGGCCGCCGCCAGAACTACTGCCGTTGCTCCCTCCCCAACTGGTGTAGGCATCGCCGCTACAGCAGCCCCAACACTATGGGATACCCGTGTCTCCTTCCAGCCTTGTCCCCGAGGTTGGGGAAGCTCACCCTCACCTACCAGGACGGTTGGCCCCTTCAACATCTCCCCTAGGTAGGCCGCATTCTAACTTTGGGCGTATTCTTTTATCAGCCCAAGGATGGTGGTCGGTGGAGGAAATACATTCCACATCATCACATCTACCTGTGTGAACATTAACCACATCTGATTACCACGGGTTCTCCTCGTAGCGCACACCTAGGTAGACCTGCAGGGCCAGCCGCTATAGGCACTAGAATTGCCTAGCGAACCGGTATGGGGTGTATGGCACGAAGAGGCACTCGCGGTCCACCCTGGACACCAGGACTCCACCTCGAAAGGCCAAGAGGTAGTCTCGATGCTCTTCTATTCCCTATCCATCATCCATGTATCCCCCCATTGACAGCGAGAATATATGGAAATTGAAGTCCCCCAACCTCCACATCCGGTTTAGAACCGATGGTGTGGTCAGCTTGGTCGGAAATCTCCCCACGACGTTCAAGATCGAGGGATGAAAGTTCGACCCCAGAGGTGAGATGGGGTTCGAATACTCATAGATCCCTCTGATGTGCACTACCATCCACCCGTACAAGAGATGGAACATCCCACATACCCTCTGTGGCCACTTCCCCTCACTGATGTGCCACATCATTTTGTAGAACTTGGAGAGCATTAGGATCCCTAGGTTGCCCCGTCCTCCTGTCTCCAAAGTGGATGAAAAGACGAAAGATCTTGGACACACTCATGTGATTGTATCCCTCACCGGTAGGAACCAACCGTAGATTAGAGCTGTGATGAATTCCACCCACCTGACTATTGGTCATTTTTCAATGATGAAACTGAACCCCCATGTCTTCCACTGGTTATTCTCCAGCAGCTTCCAGTATGAGTTTTCCTTGCTTCGGGCACCCTTCATGAAAGTCGGAGGCCTTGTTGGGAACTGCCTATTTTCTGGGATGTTCAACAACTTCTTGAACTATTTCTTGAAGTGGAAATCCTTCACCACCTCCTTATCCTCCCTAGGAATGAGCTTCATCAATGCCAGCACCAGACAAGGCATCTGCTCCTGATCTACCCACACACCCATGGCTGAGATGGATTCATCGTATATCGCCCCCAGTATCGGGACCCCTATGCTTTGATGCATGACCCATTGGATGATGCCGACCTCCCCATGATGCAGGTGAAAGGTATTGGTCCTTGGTAACCACCGGCTCAACAGCTCCGTCATTTACTACATCGGCTGGTGGATATGGAACTAGGAAGCCCAAGTTACCACATACAAGACCACTCTCCTCAGCTCTGCCCTGAACTCCTCGCACGAGGCGTATACCCAATAGGCCCATCAAAAATCATCCATAATGTTTCTGCCCTATCACAGGTACCATTCCTCGGACCACCCCTTCTTTGGGTTCCCCAGCACCGACTTAAAGATGCTTCAGTACTAGGGATGAGACGTCTCCGGCTGCAAGGCCCTCCCATAGACGTCGTTCAGATGATTGTACAGATAGTGAGTGATAGCAGGCATGAAATCCTCCCGAGCATGACCATCAGGTGAACTGATCCACTGGTGCTGGCACGATGTGCTCCGAAAATAGTAAGCTGCCTCATCCTTACCCGCTATAGGGATAAAGGCATCATCCCTCAGCTTGAATCCATAAAGAGTCATCCTCATGCACATCAGATAGTTTTTTTGGATCTCCGAAAATAGCTCCACCAATGTGCTATGGTCCGAGTGGCTCCAGACTAGCTCCCCCTGCCCCAGAATATTCACCATTTCATCCCTCCGGGCAGCATCCACATGGACCCCATGGACATCTTCTTGGTGGTCAATTTGTTTCTGGAACATGGAAGTTTGGTTGTCTGGTTCAAGAAGAATGTTCCTGAATTATGTTCGTGATGGCTGCTAACAATGAGTGTTCGCGGGAATGCTGCCTCGGCATTCAAAGCCAGATCGCTGAGCGCATGCATGGAGTCGAGGACTCGTTGTGCACCCCGAAGACCCAATTCGTCGAGATCACTCATGGAGTATGTAGAGCATTGAGAATCAAGAGTGAAAGAATAAAATATCACAGAGAAAGGATAGGACAACAGAGATGGAAGGCCCCCTATTTATAGGCGATGACTGTTGGAGCTTCATGGTGTGTCCAGTCCACGTAGAACATCGCGGCGTGCCCGACTCGCGCTTCCCTTGTCTGCCTCGTGAACTCACCATGCGAATTGACACAGATAATCACTGAGGATTTTGGTGAGTTCCCTCAGACATTGATACTCGATCTCTCTGCGGCTCCAAGTCTAGGGGGGGGGGGGGGGGGGGGTTGGTTCCAAAATTTGGAATGAGGAGAAGGCCCCATGATGGACCCATGGACTTCCTAACGAAGCCCCTTTGTGGAGTCCCCCCAGCACCGCGGCCTCATGAAGCAAAGAAGGCGGGATGCTATGCGAACGCACATGACGTTTGCAAGCCCGCATGGAAGCAGAGGAGGTGGGAGGCTTTGTGAAAGGATTTGATATTCGTGATCCCACCGCATAAAATAGGAGGTGGGATGCTCAGCGAACCCATTTGACATTCACAAGCCCAGAGCAAAGCTGCATCAACCCTCTTCATGTCGTGTCATATCCTCTCCACGGCGCCACTTGCCTATAAATTCCAGGCTCTCTCTGAGGACTTCGGACAAACAATCTTACCTTTCAGCTTCTCATCTACTGAATCATGAAGCACTCTTCCGCTTGTGAACCATGAGTTAAATGAGGTACTTCTTCTTCGCGAAATGCTTCCCCATTGCCTCTTTTTGATCCCCTCTTCTGAGAGGGATGCCTTTTGCAAATCTTAAGGGATGTCATGAAAGAAGGGGATCCTCAATGGGACCCGGGTCGTCGCGGAGCGTTTATGCTTCGCAAAACACCCTTCATGTACACATTATCCATTTTCTAAGGTTGGACCATTGTACTTCATGAAGAACATCGCTTCCCGATATCTCGCTCCGTGAGGTACCTTTGCTCCACAAGGCTGTGCTCTACGAATTCCCTTCAACTTCGCGAAGCACCTTCTGTTTGCACATTTTCCTGATGCTAAGGATATGGCACCCCACTTCGTTACAACCAACTCTTCGCATGTTCCCTCTGCTATGCAGAGCTTTAGAGTTCTACAAGGCCCCTACCTGTAGACCCCTCTACATGGAAAATCCTTTTTCCGTGAATCCCTCCAGGTTTGCACGATGTGACTTCAATGTCCCTAGACGATACCACCCATAGCATTGATGCACCTAATGATTCGTCTCATAGGCACACTAATGGATATTCATTCTTCTCATAGACAAACTAACGTGGACCCTTAGATGGTTTGTTCTGTGACACCCCTTTATTATGGCATTGTCGGTACCTTCCCTCCCACAAAGAGAAGGGGGGACGGTTATGTAAGTCCTAGGGGTGCGGAGAAATTCCCCCGCTTCTGAGCTGCAGGACGTTAAACTTCCAAGAGACATCATACTCAGCATGGGACGTTAAACTGTGTCCTGGCCCCGTGCCTCGCACGGAGGGACCCACTACCGTGGACATTCTCTACACCCCCTGATATCCACAGGGGATGATATCATCCTTCTTGGAGTTGCGTTTGTCTGCGGGGAAGGGCACCCAATTTTGTGTAAGCCCCTATATTTTCTTGTAGGAGGTAGCACCCATGATCCTCCTCACTTCCTTAGTGCCAAGTCCAACAGACGGCGTGATAGGGAATGATGCCCCTCCTCTATTTTTGGGTGTCAAGTCACTCTCCTGCTTCACTTTTTCACCCATGGGCCTCCATCCTAGAGTATGTCCAAGCACCATGGCTCGCCTCATAACATAATCTGCACTCCTCTTTTCTTCCCACAGACGCACCTTTCGCAATGTGGATGTCAGGCCTTTGCAACCTCTTGTTTCTCACACCGAGAATGACTCACATGGGCTTAGAGTAAGCATTGACCATGAAACCACACCTGTCCCACATGATGCTAAACTGTATCATGTCCCACATGACTCTAAACATCATTCCAATCTAGCAGTAAGCCGGTGTGACATCACCCGAACTACGGGGACTTTGATCCATGTCATGGCATGTTACGTATGAATCCTCCCCGAGGTTCAATCCCAATAACCATTGGACCCTTCCATCCCCACTTCAGTGTTCCAAGCCCCCATCAAAACTATGATGACATTGATCTGTTTCATGGCATGGTACGTAGTAAACCTCAACGAGGATCATGCCAACAATCAACCTAGACCAAGGTCCTCATTCACCTCGGTTCATTGACTCTGCCCCGTCAATACTAAGGGGACTTTGATATGTGTCAAGGCATGGTACGTAGGAAGCCTCTCTGAGGTTCAATATCAACATCCACCTGGCCCAAGCTCCTCATTCATGTCGGTTCACTGACTCCACCCCATCGGAACTACGAAGACTTTGATCCATGTCAAGGCATGGTACGTATGAATCCTCCACGAGGTTCAATCCCACTACCTGGTCATACCGACCACCTTCACGTAGGTTCACCAAACACCGTTAGGCAGCCTAGGGTGAAATCCCAACACCATCATAAACTATGGGGACATTGATCCATGTTAAGGCATGGTACGTAGGAAGCCTCAACGAGGTTGAAGCCCACTACTCGGATCTACACAGTCATTGATCCTTGTCAAGGCATGGTACGTAGGAAGCCTCCTGAGGATCAATCCCAAAACCATCATCCATCCTAATTCTTACCCGGGATGCCACATCCTAGTGAGATCATGCCATATCAATCCCCTCCACATCATTTGGGAAGCTTCCCTCGTTCTGGCCCCAAAATTGGTGTTCCCTTCAGGGGTTTTTCAATCTGATCCACTCTAGATAGAGTCCTGATCAGTCTGATCCGTCTGTGATTGGCGATAAACATTCGACCTACCCTGTACTTATCATGGGATGTTGAGGAAAACCACAGATACATGTCTATGACATAAAATTCACAGCGTTCGATGTGGGATTTCTTGGGATTTTGTGCCCTCGAGAAGCCCTACAATAAGGGACAGAAGAAAGACACACCAATCCCCAATGTCCAGACATGCCAATGATGCCCAATGTGACTACTCCCCAAACAGAAGATTTCTTCCCTCACCGGACCCCATGGAAATTCCAAACCAAAGCAGTGTAATTAACAATTGTGCATGAATATATGGCACCGAGAAGAGTTTCACAAAAAACATATTAAATCTATGAGGGAGACCCAGACTACATGAAGAGTTCCATGGAGAATCCAAAAAAGGAAGAATAGACATCACATCATCTCATTTGGATCACGGAGAAAACGTCCCCGGACAGGAAACATATGTTTCCTGCCTTTAGATATAGAGAATGCGAGGTAACAAAAAGTCGCGCATGTCGTACTCAAGGAGACCGATGCGCACACCCTGGAAAAAGCGTCAGAAACTAGAATTTTGACAAATTTTTTGTTCATTTTATGATATGTTCAAGAGGATTATCCTGACGTTTAATCCAGTGATCAGATCAAAATAAGAGAGAACATTTGAACTTAGAAAATCTGGATTTTCCTAGAAAGTAATTAACTACGACGAGAGAGGGTCAACCGGAAATGATATTTTTTATACTATTCTATATTAGACTAAAATAATCATATAAGTTATTTTATATTATTTTCTTTGCTGTTGACAGGTGGCATGCCAGTAGTGTAGTATGATGATGAGGCATGACGAACCCCTTTAATGAGACACTTTTACAAAATAGAAATATTCACACCATTTTATTAATGAAACAACATAAGGACACGGTGACACAGCATAACAAAAACACCGAGACTCCTTTCTATTTTATAGAGATAACAGGTCAGAGATCCAAATCATGGAATTTATTTAACAGATGGTGATGTTTTTTCAATCCAAAAATGAGTGTTGGCAAATCTATAGCGACATTGGAACAACTCGAATACTGGGATTGGTGCACGAAGAATGCCAACAACATTGAATAACAGAAAGTGGATTCTCCAAGATAGATAACCCCATCGAAAAAATCGATCACAGATTTCGGTATAACATATGAAATTGGAGTTTCCCCAGTCATCATTCTAAAACAAATAATGCAGATCAACCCACAAACATGTTGATTTGTGGATAACATGTTCTTGTGGGAGGTTGTTCTTAGGGATTTTCATTGGGATGAAGTTTAATTGAACTATAATATCCTTTCCCTTCTTTGGAAACTACAAACGTGAAGGGTGGAGGTCGATTTGAACATGGCATGGTCACCTCCACCTCATGCATTATTGTGAGTCCATCCTAGTCAATCCTCCAAGTAGAGAATAAGTATTTTATGAGGCCTTTTCCTGGAGGGAGGCACCCCAAGAATGATGGTGGAGCATACAGCGTGACGAACGAACCATCATAGTGGACATGGTGGTTCGTGGTGGCGACTTCAGGCGGGTGGCATCCCACCAGGATGGAATAATGAGGGAGAAAACATGAATGGGTTGCGCTATGGTGGTGTAGAAGGAGTGACCAACATAGGCCAATCGAAGGCAGATGAGAAGTGTCCAAACATCCAGGTCAGGTGGAGCGGTCCCCACCAAGTGGGGCCTAGTTCCTCAATGGTACACAGTTCAACAACCACATGTCCGGCCACCAGGGGAATCCATATTTGGTTAGAAATTGCATGAAAAAAACTAGATGCAATGATGGGAATTAGGATCAGACCGAGGGGAGTGAACAGGGAGGCTGCACTACCCGAGCTGGGATGAGATAACATGTTTTCACTTGTGGGTCCGACAACATAACACTTAATCACTAGGAATCCCAGGATAAGAATTTATTGGCCCCCCAGTTTCAGGCAGAGCCATATGAGACCATGTCATTGGGTGACCTGGGGTGTCGAACCCCTAGATGAACCGGCATGGACCCTCTACAGAACTGGGATGGACCCTCAGCTGAACTGGGAAGGGTCCAGCAAGACCCAATGGCCCTTGCACAGTGGTCAGGAAGGACCAGGACGACCACGAAATGAAACAGGTTATATTGGATACATAAAATTGGGTCACGGACTGTCGAGACTTCGAGACGGGTTGGTGGGATGATTTGACCAGGTTGGATAGGGCTCAAATGCAATGGACCCCAGTTTTCTAAAGTGTCAATATATCTCAAACTAGGGGTATGATTGATGATCTATTTATAGAATTGGAACCTTCGTGACACATCAAATTATTTGGAATACTCTAATGAGGATTTATTGGAGGTTGTTATAAGATGAATGGATTGAGTAGCAGTTTCAATCTGAATCAATTACATTACATGCAGAGAACCTATTGATGACCGAGACACAAAGACTACTGACCAGAGAACATGTGTGGATATGCTATGCAGGCATAGTGGGATGCGGATCAATGTGACCTAGAATTCCCATTGTGTGGAGTAGAACTCTGTGACTTGGTAGACCTATAGTACACATCGGGATGAAGTACCTCAGTACGATGAACAATGTGGGAAGGGGCTATATGTAACCTGACGTGCCCAAGGTGGGGAGGGGCTCTGTATGACCCTTTTTACGCAAGTTTCTAATCAGGGATGAGTACCAAAATAGTCCAAGGGTAATGGTATGTGGCTCTGTGTATCCCAACATGCCCATGGTTGGGAGCAACATTATGTGACCTAGCATACTCACTGTACTAATTTGTGTGGAGTAACCTAGCAACCTAAGATGTTCAGTAATATAACTGATGATATTGATTTAAATACTCTAGATTATACCTATTTGAGCTAACAGTACAATGTATATACCTTCAGTTATGGTCTTCCCATTATTTTTGGGGTCCCTAATAATTACATTTTCACTCACCCCAACACGGGATTCACCCTAACATATCGTGTCATGTGGACATGACCGACACCTAAATGGTGGACTTGGTGGCCTTGGACCCAGCATGGTCCAGTTAGTTTAGGAAGACATAGAGTACATCTACAGAATCCAACAACTAATCTACTCTTACCATCAGGTATAGTTTTCAACCGATGACTATCTTGAGATATATATAATTTCCTTTTTTTCATTTTTCTTTTTTTAGGTTTGTTTCCCAGATCATTTGGCTTACAACCTATTCCTTTACTCAGTGTTTTCTTAGTGGCAGGAATGTTTCCTATCCAATTTTTGGAACATTTTTATGTGCATATGTGTACAATTACTCAAGAAAATTCAAGCCACTTCCTAGTTGACACCTTCAACAGTAGTATCCAACCATAGGAATTTGGGAGTCCAGCATGGAGGAGTCACAACACGGGTGTTTGGGGATGGTTCATGACATGTCAAATACCATGTACTATAAATAAAGACATCACTACATAGACACCATGTAATGAACTTATTTGATCACATCATATACACATTATACCTATAATATTCATTTTGATTTTATATCTATTAATGAATGGGTCTTGATTAATCATAAGCCATCATATCCCCCTGTATAAACATATGTGATAATATACCACTATGCATAAAATCATAGGTAACTACCAAGATATGTGATTAGGGACAGAAGTAGAATTCAACCATACTTCCTCCCACTGGAATGTTTGGAAAATTTCTATCCTTGATTCCACTTGTTTTCAGTAACCCAAAATGACAGGGGGAGAGAAGCGTATAAATCCATATGATATAACATTTTTCAAGACCAAACTATTGGCATAACTGAATCATAATCTATACTATATCAATCATCTCTTAGACCCTTGGATTCCCCTTATAGTTACTATATATCCAATAAACACATTATCTAATATATATTCTGAATTAATTACTTATTTATTTAAATAATTCCCCTAATATTAATTAATTTATATTACATTAATTATCCCTTAAATGTATTCTATATTATATAACATTATTCATTTCTGTTAGGTATATTCCAACTAGAAATAATCCCAACTAAGTCCACAGTTAATCAAGATTTTCATTCTTTAGCAATTTCATTCCATCGAAAAAATGATATGGGTTTGGAATTAATTTTATTAATAATGTTATAATTAATATTGTAACTCCACAATACATATAATCTTTGAAAACCATCATAATATTCACCGATGATTAAACATGCAGTGAACCACATCTATCTACATTATTTAGTGGAGAAATGAATACAGATAAGAGAGGAAACCTATCCATCAGCCATTAAATATATTCAAAGGTGATCATAATTTCACCCAGTATCACATCATTAGGTAAGACAATATATAACCAATTACATCACCCCTGATTCAATCATTGATAATATAGTTCATATTCAATTACATCTCACAATCATAAGAATCAACTACCACCACATCATGTGAGCCTCCCCACCCCATCACATCATCCATCAGAGGTAAACCCATCCTAGGGTCATATCACATCTGAATCCCCCTAACATATATCACCTCATTAGTACTAGTATGATCTATATTAAGATCATTACATAATTATCATATCAAGAGAACATAATGAATTTAGTAGAAAATTCAGGAAAAACCAATAAGAAGACTAGACCCCTAAAAAAATGAATTTAGGCATCAAAAATAATAATATTTCATGGATTCATCACAAGGAACTCAGCCGTAAATTAAAAACGGAAATCTCCAAACCGATTAATTACCATTATCAAAGATTCTGATATTATTCCATCTATAATTAACAATTTTATTTTTCAAAAAATCCAACTTTGTAAAATCTAAGACTTTAAACTATTTAAAAAATATTATTTAATAAAATGTTAATTTATCATTCCTTCATCATACATCCATTATCATTATCAATAATCTAATTATTACCATCAACAATAATTATTATAGTTCAATTTTGTTTATAAATTCCATTAATCTCATGTAATTTCATTTCACTTAAGCTTGTTCATTGAATAAATTTGATCATTATAAAATTTCAAAGAACACCGAATTTAATCACCACTCTTCATTTATTATTAAACCAATTATTTAACAATTAATTATAACATTGTGTTATTTATCAATTTAAATATTCTACTCCAGACAACCACATGATAAAACCAACATATAATAGATATATAACTATCCATAAAATCGATTGGAAAAATGATATCACGGTATATGGAAACAACATTAAAAACGTGTGATGGAAAAAATATAATTAATTCATTTAAATAAAATTTGGTTAATTGTATAACCATCCAATGGTATAAATAATGATAAATTTCTGATTTCATGAAACAAAATATATAATAATAGAATATCATACCTTAAAGGAATTAACCTTCATTGAATTAGAGTGGTAAAAAATGTGGATATCCATCAAAAACCTCATAAGTAGTTGCAAGCATCCATGGATGTTGTTGTACAAAAAAACTAAAAATATCAAATAAAAAATCAATTATAAACTCGGAGAAGATCCACCAGCCCATGGAATGAACAAATGTATTTACCAAATAAAAGGAAAATGAGAGAGAAGGTAGAACATATGTCATATAACAATATATTTGAGATAGAAATCTAATGGAAAATCCCCAACAAATGAATCACAAATTTTATGGAAGGATGGATATGGTCCACATAGAATTGGGGGAGGTATCCTCTAGGAATAACATTAAGAATACAGATGAGGTGTTCCTCTCTTCTATAAATGTATGACATAATGAATTTACAAGATATATAAAGCAATTAAAATCATTTAAATTATTGGGTAATATATTTACAAAAAATTCATTTCCTTGACCCATTTAACCAAAAATATAAACATTTCATGTAACACCATATAATTCATCCACAACAATCCATGAAACAAACAAAAATGTTTTTAAAATATTTCACATATTGTAATATCTATGTTTCTAGTACTTCTCATTAAAACCCCTCTAGACACACCCAATGACACCTTCAAGTAGAACTGGGCTCGAAAAACATTCATAGGCTCAGAATACACTGATTTGAGACCATAATATAAACACAGTGCCCTGCACATGAATCCCCAATACTTTAGGGGTTTGATTGAACCTTAAGATTTGGAGGACTTGATGTATATAATTGATTAGTTTTTTAATATCAGATGAAAAAATATGTTTTTAAGGTGTAGTGTGGAATTTTAATGCCTGAGGGTGAAAATAATGTGGTGGGATTTAATGGTTCTAGAGAACCATATTGAGGGCCATCATTAGAATGTCATAAATACCCTCTTCTTTGATATGTTTTCACAAAATCATTAAATATGGCCAAATTTGTGGGGTCTCTCTCTCTATATAAGGTAGGTTGATATATGAAAAAGTACATTACTGAAATTGTAAATTTTAATTTTTTTCCTCTAGATGTGGTGATGAATAACTATATTTTTTAAAGGAGGTGGGAAAAACCCAAAAAATTGAAATATAATGAACTCATTTTGAATTCTTGGAAGAAGGAGGAAAACATTCCTTATATATTAATATTTAATTTTAGGTATATATGATGAATATCACCCCAATACAGATATAGTCAGCATGTATTTAATGATATAAATAGATATGGTAGGATTGATAGATCATCTTACATTTACCTTTCCACCCATTATAAATTCAATCATTACACATTGCATGAAGAAGAAGTGACATGATAGTCATATGAGTGGTGGAATAGACTCTCAGTAGTTATATTTATCAACTAAATCATAACAAATAACAATGCAACATTTACTATCTACATGTTTTGTGAGGTAGGGATCACTCGATAATCTTTAAATACCCCTAAAAATTTCTATAGTTTTTATAGCCTTTGAGGTCATCCTCTATGGTACATACATTATTTTTTATGACATGTTATGGTCATGAATGTTTAAAAAAATCCACAAAAGCAAATTAATATTATTTAAATTCAATAATATACAAGCTATAGGTCTGATATTCTTAATAATTATATGGTGGAGTTTCTAGTGGATGTTAATCACATACCATCTAGAGTGTGACGTAAAATGTTTTCTTCTTATATATAAATTGTAGAAAATTTAATAAGAACCCCATGTTCATTTATTTTGTTCCATATTAAGGATTGGATAAATCATCCAAAAGGTATCTTTCCAATTATTATTTATCTTGTGATTCCAATTTTTATGATAAATGAGTAGGATATTAGTTTTTATTAATGTATTTTTAATAGATGATGTGAAGTCAGTCCGGGAAATCATGGTTCTTAATCTATATCTGTTTTACATCATCGTCAGGATGAAATCTCTATTATATCATTATGAGGTTATAGATTTCATCATTTCATTGATAAATTATCTAAAACTTATTTGATCTCTCATGTGTTATATGGAGAGTGGGAGCGAAGGTTTGTCTATGCAGGATCTACTCTCCAAACAATCAAGAGTATGTACTCAACCATTATGGTTAATACAAATAATTATTCCTCTTATGTGGACATTATTGTGGTTTTTTAGGATTTCCTTGATGTCTTCCCCTCTAACATCACTAGTATTACACTAGATATGAATGTAGAGTTTTCTAGTGCTATAGGGCTAGATAATGTGTAAATATTGACAAACTCTAATTACATGGAACTAATAGAGCTAAAGAAGCATAAAATTAATTTGGAAAACCTGTTAAATGTGGGACTTGTATTCCCTAGTGTTTTCTAAAGGGATTCCCCGATAAAACATGCTGTTAAGGTATATAGTTTTTTTGTGATTTGCTGAAGACTAATAGATGTTGAATCAGGAAATGGTAAAAAAATGTTTCATTTTCCACATAATGAATATTTGTTTTTAATTTAAATGGGTAAAAATTGAATCCAATAATCTATCTTCTATCAGGTTATTATGGGATATTGTTTTGGTAATTATATTACTTTATCAAAAGGAGAAATAACATAGAAAACCTCAAAAATCAATGAGATTGTCTCAATAAACACTTGTGACTCGGTAACGTTGGATCATACAGTCCATGAAAACACAGAAAATTAATTTAAGATTAATAATTCATTAAAAAATTATATTCATGGTAAAATATGTAAAATTAATGTATATAACCCTTGAAGAAGAAATTACGTTCAAATGAAAACCTTAATCTCAAAGAATTAAAATTGATACAAAACAGTTTTACAAATTTGTATCTTTTAAAAGATATTTCCCGTTAAAAAAGGATCATAAAATTTAAGTGTAGATATGATGAGTTTTAAGTAAATGATACATAGAATAAAATCATGTTCAGTACATACAACACATATAATGAAGGAGTGTCGAACATAGATTTTATCACACTAAAATTAAAATTGACACGAAATCCCCTTACCTTATGTCTTCACTCTCTCTATACTATTAAATAATTCCTGTATAATAAATATTAGTTAATTATAAAAGTTTTAAAAAATCATATTCATTAATATATTACCATATATAGTATTATTATAACCATTTATTAACTTCTTATAAACAATCCTCCATTTTGATTTGGTTTCAGGTAGTATTCACTTTGTTCTTCACATGTGTTGTAATATTTTATACCGTCTGTCCTTATACGTCAATCATGATTCCAAAATGTAGATAATTATATAAATAGAAATTAGATCTAATATATTAATATTATATTAATTTATATCATATATAAAAATGAAATAGAATATACCATTCATCGAGATGGTAAGTCATTCGTATGTGTGGATATTGTTTCCAATTTTAATGTTGTATTCTAAGATATAAAGTAAATGAAATATGTAAAAACACACGAATATATATATATGTGTATATATTTACATATATCATTATTAAATTATCATTATTATATCATGTATATAATATAATTTAATTATACTCATCCTTAATAAGTTCTATTTAGTATTTAAACGTATCACATCGCATTGAGGGGGAGGTAGTCCACACTTCCTTAAATGAAATTATTATATTAATGAGTAATTGGAAGGAAAAAATATGTGTATTTTAAAAGGAATACAAAATCACAATGAAATAAAAAATATAGTATATTACATTTATAAATATATCTTCCATTATAATGGCCTTCATGATTTATTGTAATGGATAAATGAATAATGATCACTTCGTGAGGCAGTAGTTTGTCGTACATTGAATAATTATGTTCAACATCAATTAGATCCAGGTGTGTATATGTCTAGAAAATAAATTTTGAATAAAAATATCCTAGTATACTGAGGATACTAGTTTTTCAACAAAATAATGTAATAAATATAGTTGAGGGGATGGACAAAGAAATTAAAGGAAAGGAGCATGAAAGAAGTTGTTATCTCTTAATCAGGCATCTCATTTTGGTTTGTTCCAAATGGGTTCCTTGAGAGGGTTTCTTTCAAAACCGCAGCTTCAAGGGTAAATATAGGATTATTGGAAGAAAATTTGGGCATGAATTCTCCCAACTCAAGAGGCTTGAGATGGGTGAGGAATTGGTAGAGGAGGTGGTCATTTATACGGAAGGAAAATGACTCACGTAGAATTTTTTGAAACAAATAAGGTGTGCACATATTATTACAAAACAAAAGGCAATACACACCAATAAAACTCAATAATTAAATTTCCAAGGACAATTTAAGGATAAAAATTGGGTTTTTTAAAGTTATATAGTTAATTTGGGTCCTTGATTATATGTTTATGTCCCGAAATATTATTTTTAGGACATAGCCGTTGTGAGTAATTTTAATCACTTTTTCAAATCATATTGGTAAAATACTAACATGGACTTATTGTAATCTAAACTTTATAAAAAATACTATTTTTTATGATATATTATTTAAATTCAAATCAATGAAAATAATTTTGTTTGAATAATATCTATCCGGCATACCGGATATAATAATAGGATTTAATACAAGAAAAACATTCAAAATATTGTTATGTATTTACATTAATTTTCAAAGAGGATAAGATACTAATTAATTTAATATTATTATTAGATACAAAATTCATCTAATTTTATTTTAATAATATTAATAATATAATTTATCATTAGTAACAAATTAGATAAAAGACAGTTATTAAATTACAATAGTATTTTCACCATTCATCAAAAAATGATGTTTCATAGTAAATTCACAAAAAAACATATTAGGCTAATTTATGTGTTCTAAAAGGATAAATGTAGTTTGTTATACAATTCTATTTATAAATGTGATTAAAATTAATTTTATTTTGAAAAGTGATTCATTCAAAAAAAACAAAATTTTTAACATAAACAATAATGTCAAAAGTATTATCTTCTATAATAAATAGGAAAATTTTATATAAAAAACAAATAATGGGAAAATAGTTATTACTAGTTTCAATGTCTAGGATATAATTTTCTTATTTAAATAATTAAAATCAATAAAATAGATTCTTCATAGAATCTATGTGCTGTGTGCACCGTAGGACAAGTCAATGTGGCTTGTAGTGTAAACCATGTTTGTATTTCATGTGAAAGAATGATTTGGCTTAGTGTTTTAATATATATATATATATATATATATATATTAACACCCCGAGCTTCTACGATACACATCTCTTTCAATAATGCAATAGCTTGTATTGTACGCAAGTTCGAGATTCTAACGCACTACAACAAATCAAAATAGCCATTATGAATAGTAATACCCACTTTTTGACATTATATATATTCTATATTTCAAAATGAACTTCATTTTTGGATTCAGAATATAGAAATTAGCCTATGTTGAATTTTTGGTATTTTTCTGAGAACTTCCAATTTTTTTATGAATAGTGAAAAATACATAAAAAAACTTTTTTAATAAAAATAATTTATAGTGATAAATTATAATATTGAGTGGTTTTATAGTACATTTAGAATATAATTTTACCATTTCATCCAATGGTGTTCATTAGAATTAATTTCACTTTGAAATTGGATATAAACAATTGTCAATATTTTCATATATATTGTTTCTTAATAACACACTATATGTTGTGACAACGGGAATTAATTATAAAATTAATTAATGCAACTTATATGGTTGAAATTTTGTAAAATAGAAATCATTTTTGAATTCAGAATATCAATTATAGCTTTGGGTGAAATTTTGGCATTGTTCTGAAAGACATCAATTTTTTATGAATAGTGAAACCACTAAGTGGTAGTTAAAAAACTTATCATTCATTGAAATGAAACATTACCACTTCTGTGATTTGATTTTCAAAAATCCTACATAAATGGTTGTCATTAGGAAGTAAAATGTGGTTTAATGGGATTAAAATAATTTTTGGTGAATAGTAACTTTTAAGTTTAATTAATCACGATTAAAGGTATTTAGTGTAATTTAAGGTAAAGATAATGTTATAATAATATGAAATGACCATTAAACTTGTCCTACCCCTATTGGATGAGTCATCGCCGACCAAGATAATCCATGGGTCAACTTGGGGACCCCATGGAACCACTTTGGTAGGAAAATGACATTAAAATCTTTTTATTTAATGTTAAAATAAAAATGTCACAAACATGAGTTGTTTTACTAAAAAAAATTAAATGGGGTTATACAAGTCATATTTTTGACTATAAATATTCATTATAAAGATAAAGATATTTAATACATAGTGATATTTTTTAATAATTTTTAGACATTAAATAAATTAAATTATTTATGACACCATGATGATGCAGCGATTACCTCATTATTTAACGATTTAAATAAAATGAAAGGATAATGTACCTTCTAAGACATAAAATTGTCAAAAACCTATTGGATGGGTATATTTAGAAACATTATCACCTTAGTCTTGAAATATATAATTGTGGGACCTTTTAAATCCGAAAATCATTTCATAATAATGTATCATTTCATGAGTTTCCAAGAGTGCCCCTCCTCTCCTCTTATAAAAGTCCCCCACCACTACCACCTTATTCACACCTTCCAAGCCATTTGGCTCAAAAAACCTCTGCCCAAATAATCTCTTAACTTCCCTATATTACTCCTAGAAGCCTCACTTTGGGCGGAAGTCTTCCTAATGAAGCCTTTGAGCTCAAATCAAAAAGAGTTACCCGTTTTAAAGGTAGTGTTTTCTCTTGTGTTCTTAAGTTTTATTTTGCTTCTCCAACCCCCTAAACTCTTTTTATTAATTTCTTTTGTAAAAACACCAGTATCCTCAATATACTTGGATTTTGTTATAAGAATTATTCAAGCTACACTTACACACACCTACATCTAATGGTTAAAGAACATACTATTTCTGTGGATGGCGAATTTCTGCCTCACGAAACGATGATTGTTCAACACTTATATAACACCTTCAAAGGTGGACATTAAGATGTAAATATATTTATATATGATATATAATATTTTTATGTTTTACTTAAGCTTTGTTATTTTTCATTTATGGGATTCCTTTATGGTTTCGATTATGGTTAAACACGATATTTTCATTTTAGGAATTGCGGACTACCGCCCCCTCAAAGTGATTTGAATCGTTAATGCCATATATGGGATGTATAAAGGATGGAGTAAAAAGTATTATAAATTATATTTTACTGGAATTGTAGTATAAATTTATATAATTATAATTTCATTCTATTAAATACGAAATAGAAATGAAAGTAGCGTTCATGTGTACGTACGGCTTACCGTCTCCTTGAACGGTGCATTTCATTTCTTACGTCTAAATGTTACGTAATATTATAAATGCTTGTATATATTGGATAAATATGATATATATGATATCTACATCATGAATATAATTCTGGATATAATGGATATTTTACCACATGAACAACTTGTAATTATAAGAAGTTTATTTTTGACTCAAGTACCAAAGATCGACAAAACAACCGTTATTAACTTAAATAATTACATAATGTTCATAACATGGTAATAAGTTATATAAAAGGAATAATGAACATGAAAAAGGTTATTAAGAAAGTAGAAATTAACTCTAGTATATTATTCAGGAGGTTAAAGAACATTCGAGTCAATTCAGACATACGGTAAGGGAACTTCTTAACCCAATTTCCATTATTTGGGTTAATCTACTACATTAAAATTATGTTATGATATTATTATGTCATATATTTTATTTTTACTTTATTTATGTGTAATTATATTGAATACACATAATAGATCTATTTTATTTAATAAAATGATCTTGGTAAGGACTTCCTCTCAATCTCATTTCATTGAAACATATTTTATTTTATACACAACTTTCTTTTATACGGTGTATAAACCCCTTTGACTTTTACGTTTATTCAAATGGAATCTTTTTTATATGAAGCATTTTACTAAATGAAAAAAGGGAATTTTTTTTCCATACATATGCGGCGACAACATCTTCTCCGCCGCCATGACCAGTATTTGAGTTTCGGCTTCCTCTAAAGCCATAACTTTTTTTAAATGAAAAATAAATACAAAGTTTTAATTTTCCTTTATTTTTGTATTGAAAAAGGTTTTGAAAGTGTTTTTATTATATCAATGTGTTGTATTTATATCTTTTGATTGAAATTTGTAAATGTCATGTTTCCTTTATTCATGTTTTATGTGATATTATTATGTTATGGTTTATGATATGTCTAAACCTATTCACATGAGGAATGCATTGGACTTAATAAGTGACGGGTGGAGCCCACTATAACTCCTCGATGCATCAACAGGTCTCATGAGACAAACTAGTGTCTTGGCATGAGGCCTTGACAAAATATTATTTGTAGTCTGGAAAAGGGGCCTTGGATACGTGGTTATGATAGTCTGGTATTATGCATTCCATCATTATGAAAGTGGTTATTGATATTGCATGTGGGTATTCGACTAGTAGAATATCCATGTGAATAAGTAAATGGAATTATCTCATTTTACATTTTACATATTATGTTGAAGTACATGTATAAAAGGCTTTTGTTTTAGTTATACATTTCCTTAAATGTTTATGTTTATTTATAAAAGATTCCTTTATATTTTTATCCTTACTGAGCATCTGAGCTCACCCCTTCCAATGTTATAATTTTTCCAGGATGTGAAGAAGTATATTATGAATGACCTGTAGGGATAGTATGAGGGTATATGAAGAAAAGATGTTGTTGTAGTTTTTTTTCTTTATGATGTAATGTAAGACTTATGAATGTATCTAGTTTTTTCACGGATACTAAACTAACCAGTCTTTCGAGATTTGATCTTTTGTGACCATGCCAATGTTACGCAATAATGCACATACTCTGGGTAGATAGGGTCGGGGCATTACATATATATATAAAGAAATATTTATAGTTTCAAGTGAAATGAAAAATACAGAAATGTTAAATTAATACGAAAACTGATTATCAAAATCATTGTCTATTACACCCAAAAACTAGACTTAAGGCCCAGTGCAGCACCATTCATGCATCGTACTACATGAGTCTCCAATCCTACATCATTTCTACGCCAAAACCCACCTATGTCATGTGTCATGCATGTGTCACCACCATCCTATAGAAATTTCCTCCCACCCATATTTGAACTTGGTTTTGATGTAGGATTATATAGAGACTTTACCACTTGGGTACGACCCAACTACAATTAATTATTATAATTGAAAAATCAATTTATTATAATTAAATTAAAAAATTTATTATTCCCCCAATACCAATAATTTCAATAATCTAATAATTAAATCAACCAATTAATTATCTAATTCACCATTTCCATAATCACAGTAATCTATGTAATAATTAAACAACTAATTAATCCAAATCAAGAATCATAATATCATATCAATCAATTAATTAACCCTATTAATTTTTCCTGGAAATTTTATTAATTATTTCCATAATTAATTACTAACATTAAATCCCACTAATTAATATTCTTATTAATTATCAATTTAAAATATATTTATTAATTTATAATTAACTAATCACAATAAATCACATCAATTAATTTTCCAATAAATTGTTTTGGTGAAATGCATCAATAATTTCATATGTTATTAATAATAGTAAATCACTCAAATTAAATCTATACATAATTGTACATTTCAAATTCCAATAATTAATTATAAATTATTTAATCACATTTAATTCTATTAATTAATATTTTAATTTATTGTCCATGTTAGTTCTATTAAGTAATTTTATAATTAATTAATCACATTAAATTCATCAATTGATTCATCAATTAATTAATAAAATCAGTAAAATTACTTAATTCAAAAATTGAATAATCACAATACTCAAAAATAATTAATTCATCAATCATTTAATCACATCATAACTATTATTTTATTTAATAATTAAAATTTTATATAAATATACATAAATAATTCATCAATTATAATATATTATCAATCCCATTATTCTCTTAAGAAATTTAATAACTACATCCCCCTATTAGCTAATTGATCAATTAATTAATTAGATCCACTATTACAAAAATTGACATATTTAATTCCTCAATTAATAATCCCAGAATAAATAATTTAATATCCCCCATAAATTCATCAATTAGTTTTTCCATATTAATAGATTGAAAGTCACAAATTAATTAGTCAGTTAATTTTTCAACATTAATAAATTTAATATTAAATTTATTAATCAGCCAATTATGTATTCAATTTCAACAATCTCAATATCTCTATAATTTAACCAATAAATAATTATTTAAATAACAATCTCAATATTAACCCAATTAATTCAAGAATAAATTATTCAATTAAATATCCATAATTAAATATAATTATTATAACAATTAATTTTTCCAATTTAACAAACTTAATTCCCACATAATTTATTCAAAATATATAATCCAAGTATCAAAAATTTCAATATTTCCTGAAATAATTAATTCAACAAATTAATTCATTCATTCACGTACAAAATTATAGAAATTTAATAAAAAATATAAAGTTACATACATGTAATTGAAATCATAAATTGGGATTTGAATTATTGGCCAACAACTTCATGATTTATGAAAGACACTCACAAAGGGAAATCCCCATTTTGTGTTTCACAATTACATAGAACATGTTATAGATCTAAACCCCGAATTCAAATGTGAAAGGTCAAGATAAAATAATAATAGATCTAGATATAACAATTATAGAATATACCTGTTACAAAAGAGGTTAAATTTTCTCTAAATGATATTGGAAAGACATGAAGGAAGAATGAATATACACGTGATGAAATCTTTTTACCGGGAGGGGTGCATATATTCTATCCGGGATTTGAATCTCCATGAATGAAGTTCAGGAGCACTAGGAAATTAAACAAGATACTATAAAATAACATGGAATCATTAAGGGATTAGTAGGTGATATTTATGGTAAATAAAATGGTTATTGTATTTTAAAATCATTATTTCTGATTAATTAAAACCACACACACGGTTTGTTTCTTAGGGAACACAGTTTCTCGAAATCATGTGCCTTAACAAAAACCTTCTTTTAGGGTAGTGTGGGGTCATTGTTTCTTCATTTAGAGTGAATTTTTTGGAAAACCATGTTCCAATCATGAAATCCCTATATTTCCATGGTTTCACGATTTTCTAGGTAATGTTGCATTGTTAGGGAGAAACTTGCGCTAAATGAAAAAAGCATAAAAATCATTAAAAATTTTCATTTTTCAATCATATTTACCCCTTGAGAAATACCACATAAAAATACTCAATAAAAAGAAATTTTTTCATGTAAACAACCATGATACATCTAAAAAAAATTAGGTTCATTCAACCACCTCACATTATAATAGATCATCCACAAGCTATTCTCCCAATAATTTATAAGAATCCACATTACAATGATCTGGAAATTAATTCTTCATAGTTACTTCTCTCTAACTTGTTTCCCCTTGAAACCTTCCTTATATTTACAAAACTTGATTTTTGGCACTATAATTACAAACAACAATTTCTCACTAAAATCCAACACACATATAAGATGATCCTCAAAAAACTCATGTAATACAGATGCATCTCACACCACCCTTGGTGGGTTTTAGTCAAATAATTCCTTTGTAAATTAAAATACACATCGTCTCATGCCCCTACCCTACAAATACCATGATGTTTTCTTTGAAATATCAACCATAATAAATTTTTAAAGCCAACACATAATCTCTCGCTTGTTCCTGACATCCAAGAACGAAAATCTTATCATATATAATTATGAAACTACATTATTACCCTCTCAAACTTATAGCTAGTTGATCACCATACAAAACATGGTTTTACCATTAACATACACAAAATTAAAATCCTTTTAAGAAGTCCATATTATCCACAAAAACATTTCCTTGAATACCTTGTGATATGAAAAATTCTCTCTCTGTGTACCCATGATGATGTCCAGATATTGAGCATGATCAAATCAATTAATAAAAATTAACATAAATTTTTTCTTACAAATAACAAACATTCTCACAATAATCCATATCATCTGACTGCCTCTCTCCCCTGGTCTCACTTCCCACAAACACAACCACATTGTCAAATCCAAGGGACTATGAGTACCCTTAAACATCATACATCTAGGTCATGATTAACATGGGTATACACATTATAATTTATAAATTTTATCATTAAACACCAATTTCATTTAATCTTGAATCATTCCCTAATTTCCAATATCATTCAAGCATCGTTTTTCATTTCATTCTAATAAGAAAGGAATATAGTTCATGATCAACAAAGTTCCCAAAACTCATTTTTCATGTGTTCTAAAGAAGATTCATTTCACAAAATAATCTGTAGTTCATAAAATGATGAATGAAAACTCAATTCACATGATATACTACGACATTATTCCAAAATAAAAAAAATCCAATAAAATAATCACCTCGAAACACATGTTTTCACCAATGGAGATGTAACATACAAAGTAATGACAATAATCCCACCTTGGGTACATGGTATCTCCCTAATATATCAATCAGATAATCCCATGAATGAGATCTTAACCTAGCCCCCACTATTTCTAGTTTCCTATATACATTTTTTTAAACAATAAGAAAAAACATAAAGAAAATAAAAATGGTCTCTCATACTACTTTGTAATATCCCATCCTTAATACCTCACGCAGTTTACCTGAGCCAGTTCAATAGAAGACCTCAAGCAAGCCTCCACATATTCCATAGTTTATTGACTAGTATTAAAGGTATTATATAGATATTGGGGAGACTATACCATCTTTATGATTCTTAATTATATACCCTTTTGTAAATAATATAGAAATACTAAAATTATTTAAAATAACCAAAATATTATCATTGGCCCACGATGACCAAAATCTATAATGACCATATCAAAACTAAAGAGTAGATATACCATTATAAATACATTCCATGCATCAAAATTAATATCAGATGTAATGTCTTTGACTAATAAAAATGGGGTCGCAAACCACATCATGTTCCATCATCCCTATTACGTATGAATCATCCATCTGACACATGGACATTCCCCTAAACCCATATAGTAATCATGTAATCTATTTGTGTATCAATCATGTAGCTAGAGGTGAGTGTCAGTACCACATAATTGGCCACTGTAAACGAGATCATGGAATTTATATTGTCAAAAAATTATGTATGTAGATGTATATATAAATAATTACAATGAATAAGTATAAAATCAATACATTATAGTTAAATCATTATTAAACCCACATAAACCTCTGAGATCAAGTAGATACATATTCATAAATATCTTCTTTTGCACATGTTGGTTCCTGATGTATTTTCACTAAGGGAAATTATATGTTTAAATTATATTGTTATCATTCTTAGTCTCAATAATCACATGAATACAACTATTTTTAGTGATTGTAATCTATAATTTGAATGTATTTGTTACCATTCATAATAACAATAATCAAATGAATGAAACTATTAAAATTTATTTATTATTATCTTACATATGTTGATGTTAGTATTAATTATCACAATTAAAACATCAATTCCCATGTTACCATACATTTATCTATAACTAACATAAATATTTTTATTACTATATGGTGTTTCAATTAACACTAAAAATTAGTTGTTTCAATTCTTTATTATTGATTAATACATGAATTTCATATTTACCAATATTTTTATCAATTATCACATAAATTCCATTATTAAAATTTATTGTCCCCAATTGTCACATTATTTCCATTGTTACCATTTACTATTCATAATTGACACATAAATTTTACTACTATCTTTCATTTTTTTTCAATTAGTACATAAATGAAATTTTTACCAATATTGTTCTAAAATCACAGAAAAATTTCATTTTATCTATTTATTTTCTAATATCATTCCATTAATTAATTCCAAAATTAATTTATTATTAATACTCTATTAATTAATTAAACAAATAACTAATAATCTCCACAATATTAAATAATTATATAATTAATTTTTATTTTGAACATTATAAATAATTTTATGAGTAATTAAAAATCTAAATGCTATTAATTAATAATTTAATTAATTAATATGCATGAATCTATTAATTTATTATATAATTATTTAATCTTATAAATAGTACTAATTAATTTAATTGTTAATTATTTACATCTATTTCAAAAGTAAATCCAAAAAAATTATTTATGAATTTAAATAAGGAAAATAAAAAATAACATTCTAATCAAATTACACAATCAACCTCCCAATTAATTCTACAACTAATTAATTTATTTAAATCAATTGTAAAATCACAAATATTAAACTAAATGGTGAAATTTGAATCTCAATATCACATAATTAATTTAAAAATAGATTATTTAATTGAGAATCTCAATAGCATTTTATTAATTTAAAAATTAATTATTAAAGTAAAAACATTTATATCCCATAATTAATTAATCAATTAATTATTGAATTTAAAATATTTATATCATATTATTAATTCATCAACTAATTATTAAATTCACTATCCTAATGTCCCATAATTAATTCTTCAATTTAGAATTCTATTCATAATCTCAATATTCCAAAATTAATTCATCAATTAATTATTCCATTCATAATATCAATGTAAAATAATTAATTAAACAAATAATTATTAAATTTGGAAATCCTATAACCCCAAATTTAATACGTTAATTAAATATTCAACTTTCAAAATAAATATCACATAATTATTTAATAAATTAATTATTATATTCATAATATAAATATCCCATAATAAATTCAACACTCAATTCTTCCAATTCAGAATTAAATATTCCATAATAAATTAACCAATTTATTGTTCTTACAAATACAACTATGTCAATACCTTAGTAATTAATTGAACCATTAACTATCCAATTACCCCTTTTTTTAGTCATAATGTTCCACTAATTAATTCATCAACTAATTAATCTGATTCAACAATCATAAAATTCCTTTTATAATTTATTTTACCAATTTATCATCCATATAAATTTCATTAGTTATTTCGACCACTATGTAATGAAATCTAATCCATATTACTAGTTGTACATTTATTTCTTCATGAAAAATTCCATTATTTATGTCACAAATTATTAATCACATTTTTATCCCCTCAATTAATTTTTTACAACAATAGCATAAATTAATTCCATAATTAATTATTAAAATTCAATTTCTATTATATAAAATTCAATTGGAAGTCCCTGTAAATTTCCATTAATTAACTAATAGTTAATTATTCACCTTCAATCGCATCAATTAATTCATAAATTACTTTTCCCAAAAAAATCTGTTAATTAATTACACAATTAATTAACAACATGATTTATAATAATTTAGTCAAAAATTGATTAAGACATTTATTAGAATTATATAATTAATAAATTGAATAATAAAAATACTTCCATTAATTAGTTTATCAATTAATTATTCCCATCAAACCCATTACATGACTGAATAATTAAAGAATAACATTGCTCTTATTAATTATTTCATCAATAAATTAATCCCGTCAATCCTTTTATTTAATTTAAAAGTCAAATAATATGTGTACTCTTATTTATTTATTCATTAAATAAATAAATAGATCATAAATTACTAGAAATTTCCATAAATAAATATTTAATTAATTATTCTAAAAACAATAATTCATTAATTACAATTTATTTACCAAATAATTTTAAAATATCAAACAATTCAATATCCACAATTATTTTGTCAATTTTTTCTTCTCAATCAATTTAATATAACAATAATTAATTTGGAAATTATGTATTTAATTTCAATAATATCAATTACTCTAAAATTAATTATTCAATTAATTATTTGACGTCACGATACAAATATTCCCCTAATTAATTTAATAATTAATTTAATAATTGAAAAACAAATTATAATAATTAATTAAACAATTAACTATTTGAAATTAATAATCTCAGTTCCCCCATTATTAATTCAACATTTAATTATTGAACCATTATATTCTTATTATCTTGAATTTCACAATTTCCTCAATTAATTAATTGATCCAAAAATTACTTCAATCATGAAATAAATTGATCAAAAACTAATAGACATGATATAATTAAATACATGTAAATATAGTAGAGTCATTAAGATTTAAATTATAAAAAACCTACCACATGATTGATGATAAATGGTCGCTAATTGAAATTTTAAATTATCTCTACATTATGACATTGAATTGTATCTGAATCATAAGCCCTAAATAAATATGAAAAACTAGGATCTCATATTTTTTTATTATGATCATACCATATAGTCACAATATCAAATGACACTGATTTTATAAATCATTTAAAAGATGATGGAATGATAGTAGAGCATAAATAATTCACACCAGATTACATCCTATTACCAGGAGGGTACAAATCCTCAATTCAGTAATTGAATTTCCATGAATGTAGTTAAGGATTCTTAGAAAATTTTCTAAGAGCCTTAAAAATCAAGATGAATCATTATGGGTCTATTTTGTATTAATATAGTTTATTTGGTATTTAATATCAAATTTTTAGGTTATTCAAAACTGCATGCATGGTTCGCTACTCAAGGAATATAGATTCCCTTAACTATGAAACATAATTATGATCCTCTTTTGGGGGGAGTGTGTGTGCATGGTTTCTTATTTTAGGGAACACGGTTTGGAAAATCATGTGCAAGCCATGAAATACTTTTCCATCTAGGGTTATACAGTTTTCTGCATAGGGGAACACCATTTGGAGAAACTGTGGGCCAAAAATGCACTATCCAAAATTCCTAAAAAATTTCAATTTTCACCCAAACAAAATCTAAGATTAAATTAAAATGAAAATTACTAATCACATTGACTAAGAGAACATACAAATGATCCCAAGACAACATTATAAATGTTGGTATTTATATAATCGATAACTACACCCTTCCATTACACAAGATATCCCATGAATATGACATCATGAAACATGAACTAAACATTTAAAACATCCTAGAAATCTTACCATGAAAAAGAACACCCTTAAATATATTCCCAACATGCTTCTCCTTGGATAGGGAGTATAAAAGTCTGACATTGATAAAATCCACCGTGAACATATATATGAATTTTCCAAAAATGTGTACATCAACCCCATGAGCACAATTGGACTATTCATGACACCAAATGGAATCAAATGCATTTAGAATAAACATGATTAAAATAGAAATTACTCTATTAAATATCATCATCATTCATCTATATTTAATGAAATTTTGACCATAAAATAATCTTTAAGAACCATCATTATCCCTTCAACTGATCAAATAAATCATCAATACATGTGTGTAGATAGCAGTTCATCCATGTGACCTGATTCTAATAATAATAATATATTAATGAAAGAAATTACAATCGGCCATCTTAACAAAAAAACTGGTCCACACCATGGTGGAAAAATCATCCAAACATGTTATCACTAAAATAGTTCATCGAACCTTACTCAGATCTCTAAAAATTTATAAGGATCTATCAAATATGGATACATGAAGTTATGAGACACTTCATGATAAATCTCAATCCCAAACTCAAAAATCAATCGACAGAGTAAAGCTATGATGTCTATTGGATGGACATCGAAGTACCCTTCTAGAACCTTGGGAAATATCAAATTATAAACATCCTACGAGTTCATAATTATCATTATCATCAACGATGAATAGGATAAAACATTCTTCTTACCCATCCAAGGGTCTCAATCACCAACAAGCTAGAAACTCTCTCTATCAGAATCAAAATACTCATCCTCCCTCTTAAATAAATCGACAATAAACTACACGTAATGAAACCAATACATTTCAATGATGATATTTTATTGTTGAGTCCATAAACATATGAAATCTGCACAATATAGGTTCTTCCCAAACACTAACATAGAATCTCTACATAGTCACCTCAATCTTTAACTGGAATAATAAACACTATGATAATTGGAATTCCCACTCCTACATGTTTCAAATCATTGATGGAGGTATATTATATAAATAAGTGTGTCACTTCTAAATCTAGAAAACCATTCACCCATTAATATATAATTATATTGTACATTGAATGATGTATAGATCTCCTAGAGAAAAAAACTCTAAATCTGGAATCTGACATAGCCCTTGTCCCTAGACTCACTCTCCCATCTAAATGCCACCTACATTAATTTACTCTACTATATGAGGATGTGGATAATCGTGTGGCTATTATCATCTTAGACCATCTATTCCATAATGATCCCAAATTGGAGCTCCCTACTATTGCTCCGACAATAGAAAATGATTGAACTAATTAACTAGATATGGTATATCATGTGCATGATAACTACCTAGAATGTTTCAGAACTATTGTCACTTGTGACAATGATTTACATAAGACAAAAAAACATATGATACATTGGAATATTTCCAAAATTCATCACCCTAGTATTAAAGAGATGATGGGGGCTTGGACATACCATTAAGTGACTAGAAAGTCTTCTATCCAAAAATCAAGTAACCTCATGCCATAAAAAAACTTTACAATGAATCCAAATAACTCTTCTAATAGTAATCTAGTTCTATGAAACATGTACTCATTAAACTCATTTATATAAAGAACCATATAGTATGATTTTAGAATATATGGGGTTTCTTAGTTTTGGGTATCTAGATGAAAAAACCCTTAAAATGAATATCTTCATCATCCTAATAAGGAAATAGTTCTGAAGAATATCACATTAGGGTCTTTAATATGACCCCAAGACCATGAACACTGAAACTACCATATCTATGAGCATGATTCTCCTTTTAATGATCTCATTCACTAATGTAGAAAGTTACTCTTCCAATAATTTTTTTCCCAAATTATCTATTTTAAAAGCTGAATCATCATGATCCACAAAGAAAAAGAAGCACCACTACCTCACTACTCCACACAACATTAACACATCCAATGAATCCGTGTGACCATACCAATAATATATCGAACAGAGTGATATACCAACCCCCAATAAAAATTAATCAATGATTTAATCTAAAATGGATCCCTTGTACTTATTATTAGTATATTTATGAGACACCGAGAGTGTCCTTATACAAGTTTCAATGTTTTCTACCACAACTCTGCCGTTATTTTCTTGCATATCCTTCTGAAAAATATCAATGAAACCCTGAATATGGGGTCCACATATACCCATTAATGAAAAAATATTAATATATTAGAGACTATAAAACTGAAATATAGAATATTTGACAATAATTAATAAGTATTTATTATTATATTATTATAGGGTTTAACCTATACAATTTACCACCCATTTAAACATAGGTGTGGGGAAGAATGATGCGGCATCACTTCAAATGTATCCACCTCAATAGAGTTTCACATCACTTATTAGGATGAATAAACATTGTAGTATATGAATCATATCATAAGGGTCCTAAAATTCGTATGTCTTATCTTCTCACCCATGTTCACATCACTAACTATATATAGATAAACATATTTCCCAACCAACCCATTAAATCTCTCTAATACCTAGATTTAAACACCATCCTTTATCTCAACTTGAAACTCTGATACCCCTAAATTAAGACCCCTCACCATAATGATAACATTATGAGTTTGTAGATATTGTGACTTCATTAGTGTCACCTACAATTTTCCCGAGTATTTAAATAGAAATGATTGTATAATAAACATTAAAATGGGATGTATTACCCTCTATGAGAACGTGCAGAATTTATAGATTAGAAGGATCCTGTAGTCAAAACCTATATAGAAGAATATATATATTGAAATAACATGTCCTTACATTTAATTTCATATTGTACTAAAATAAAACAAAAGAATATACATGTATAATATATTTAATGATGGTAGTGACCATGATTCCAAAAAATATCATGCACTAACAAAATCTAATAATTTCAATCCCAATATACAACCTAGTCCAACTAGTATAAAAATATTATACATAACTATATAGGGTGATAATTATAGTATTATAAGTAGAATCAACCCTAAATCCTATCATCTAATGGATAAAGAAATAATCCTAAATCACATTGAACAATAATGAAATAAATTCTTCTACTAAACTGGTACACATTGTTCCTAGTGTTACCATTTCTAAGTCTCACTAAGTATACCATAAAATAGTACTTATAAAATAATAATGAAACATCAAGTGTTCCTACCAACTAGTTATCCTTTGGTTTTCCTAACTTCGCCAAAATCTAGTGCCATGATCCATCTATCACAAAAATAGGTCTACTGAAAATCACATTGGGAAGGCAGAAAAACATGACCCTCATGCATTACAACGTCACATAATCCCATCCTCATGTCTACATAGTGACCAAGTAGTCTCTAGGATCCATTAAATACCAAATTATGTGTATCAATATTTTGGTATTATACCTCAAGTGATCTAAATCATAAAACCTAGTAAGTAACTCATACCATCACAACCTATACACCTCATTCCTATAATATTACTTTTGATACTATAACTAGTAAAAAACATGTGGGAAATAACTACAACACATAATATCCCCCTGCCCACATTTATAGGGTAACTTTCCAAAATTAATATAATAACTAGAAACTATAATTAGAAAATATCAGTGCTTGATGGCTTAGTTAACCATCCATACTCTAACTAGGATGTTGGAGAAAACACATGCCCATATTCCACTGAGTGGTATTCACCCTAAATGAAATGGTTAGTTGAATTATATATTATAATATAGCGTATAGGATATGTAATTTATATCAAATTCACTATGAGAATAATGTATTCCCAAGATCAACTGCATTAATCACCACCAACACACCTGACTACAACTACTAGAAATTAGATATCCTATAATACCACAAGTATATAAAAGTGCTACATTGATTTTTTTCATTATCTATTATCAATTATCTTATATTAATTAATTTATATTGTATTAATTATCCATTAACAACATTCCATATAAAATTACATTATTCATTACGTTTTGAATTATTACATGTTGGCATAATCTAAATTGAGTCCATGGTATATCTTGGTTATCATCGTTTAAGCATTTTCATTCCATCAAAACTGTCCACTTGAGTTAAAAATTAATATATTCATTATTATTTTCATCATTACGTAATATAAAAAATTCTAGGATAACCATACTAAATTTCCCCCCTGTAGAATCATTCAAACAGACCATATATATCATCCTTAATCATTGGGGAATGTAATGTAGATTAAACAAGCATCAAGATAGTCATACATTAAACATATTCAAAGGGGAGAATCTGATTTATCAGTATCACATAAAAATTTATTCCAAAAATTTACCCATTCCCTAACCATAATTATATCCCCGACACCCTAAGGAATATACTTATTCATATCTCCATCACATAAATCTTCCTCTAAAAAATAATCCATACCACCCAAAACTATGACATCATCTATTATAGGTTCAACCATCACAGACTCACTACACATCAAAACCAACCATACCTATATCACATCATACATACCGGGATCAACCATATCTGGATCATAACATTGGGATTGTATATAAAAATCATCATGAATGATGTAAGAAAAAACAAGTATAACCACTGAGGAATCTGGTCCGTCAAAACTAGGTATAATGTGTTCAAAAATAAAAAATCTCTCATAGATACATCAAATAGATCTCAAACATATCATGTAATTGGGAAACAAAATCCCTATATATTATCTCTAGCACATAAAATTTTATTATTCCTCCTTAAATTCACCGTTTCATATTTCACAAGATTTAACTACGTGAAACCTAAGGAAACAAGCTATAACAAGCTACTATATTTAAAAAAATAACATGGTTTCAATCGTAAATCGACTATTGTTATCATTTTTTTATTATTACCAAAAATAATAATTATAATACATAACATTATTTATTAATTCCACTTATCTCAGGAATGATCATTTCAATTATACATGTATAGTTAAACAATCTGATCACTCTGAAATTTCAACAACCACTAGATTAAAAAATGCCTAAAATTAATTCCATCATTAACTTATTTTTCAATATTAACTTGATAATCCATGTAGTAAAAAAAGATAAAAATCATATAATATATGTCACACTATCTAGAAAAGAAAGTGGAACACCTTTATCTATGTAAAATAAAAAACATCAGTAACATTCAAACAAAACAATTTCATTAATAATGTTCAATATATTTAGGTAAATAACAATAATATAAAAGGGGATAAATCATGATAAATTTATAACAAAACATAAATAAAATGAAATGACATGAATCGAAATCCTCATAGGAATCAATATTCTTTGGAACATATAGGACCCACATTATAGATCCAGATCACCTCTCTCATAATAAGCTGCAGCTATCCAAGGATTCAATAGTTCAATAACAACAATATAAAACCAAAAAAAACAATATTAGAAATAGTGAGATGATCTTCAATGGAATAAATGAAGAATTAAAGTAACTATATTGAAGAACATGATAATCATGGTAGAACCAATGTTAGATCACCATAGATTAGTTATGGAATGAAAAAGATCAATCCCCATCATTGAAATCACAAAAAATCATAGAGGGAGGTATAAAACACACAATGAAATGGGGGATAAATCCACTAGCTTTAGTATTGAGAAAACCTCATGTTTCTTCTCCATTATTGATATTTGTAACATGGGGTATTTATAAGGCTTGTAAAACATTTTCACTTCCTCTAAATATCAGGTTAACAATATTTCAAAAAAATACATCACCTTGAACATATTTATCTCAATTATTTACATTATCTATAATAAAAAATAAAATTCCGTACCTAAAAATGTAAAAAAATACCAAATTTTTATTGATTAAAAATCATTAAATCTAAATGATTCCATTAAATTGAACCACAACACCTCTTGACACTCTCAATGATTCATCTAAAAACCTAAAGGATCAAAAATAAAAAAAATGTCAGGACAAATAGATATAACCCCTTATAGAGCACATGTGGTCCTACAAAAGATTCCCCATACATTAGATTATGTATGAACATTAATAGGTGGTGTATTGGATAGATATGATCATTTGATTTTTCAATTTTCTGAAGAACATGAGTCTATTATAGTGATGTATGCAATTTTTATACTCAGGGTTCATTGTATTGTGGTGAGAATATATGGTTTTTGAAATCCATAACGAGTTATTGGATTAGATATGATAAAATATCCTATTATATTAATAGTTATTAAAATAATCAATGATGATATCCTTGTATATGGATTTTCACTCTCAATAGAGGGGACATATACCTGGGAAAAAGTTTACCAATCAAATCTATAGAGTTAGATATTTCACTAATGGTGGTGATGAATGTTCTTATGAATTCAATGACATATCATCAATGATAACTTCATTCTATGGGATTGAAGTCATGTATGTTGAATTTCAGTACCAATACAGATATAGTAAACATGGAATTATTAGAAGAGATAGATATAGTAGTCTTGATAGCCTTGTTTGATCTACCCTTCCAGACATTGTAAATTTTTTTGGTGGTATTTTGAAATAGTGGAAGTGAAATGATAGTCATGGGAGTGGTGAAGGAGGTTCATAGAAGTGAAATTTATCCAATCCATTGTGTAATCTATAAATGATCCATTGTCTTTCAAATTGTTTTCTGAGAAGGTTAACACTCGATGATCTTTCACTGAAACAATAAATAACTATAGTGATTTTGGACACACATCTAACATGAATTGGTCATGGAAGGCTCTTTTATTCATTATTATGGTTAGAAATATTTTACAAAATAGGAAACTATAGAACATTTAGTATATTCAAGTTAAATAATATAATAGGCACAAGATTTAGAACTAAATAATATTTAATCATTATATGATTTTCTTGAGGTAGTTAATCTCATCCCAAAAATAGATAGAGGTATATTTTTTAAAAATCTATTAAAACTGTATTTTTTCAAAATGGTAGGTCACATTCATTTCAATTTTCCAATTTTTTGGGTGTATTAAAACATAGAATAGATATCTTCTCCATTATTAATGATCTATATATTATAATTGTTAAAAGAAAAAGTAAGTGGTTTAATATCCCTTAATGTTTTTTCTATAAATGATATTAAGTTAGTTTGGGACATCTAGGATCGTGATCTACATCTTTTTGAATTAATCATCATGATGGAATGGATTTTTTCTCATTGAGATTATAATTTTCAAATATTTTTCTGTTCCATATCACTAATCAGATCCCTCCAGTGTACTATAGAGTGTGGGACCTAATGTTTATCCATGATGTGTCTTTTCATAAAAATATCAAGTGTTTTTACTCTATTTTTTAACCACAATAATATTTCATATTTTTTTGACATTCCCTTATTTTTTAGTATTTACTCATTTACATCCCATACAAATCCTTTTATATTCATCTAGATTTTCAGTTAGATTACTCCACTAATATAGTGTTATATTTAATTTTGATACTGATATCCTTCAATCAAATGGAACAAATTGAGCTAAAAAGATTTCAGATTCAATTTACAACCTATTGGATAAATAATCCTCTTCATTTAATTTCTCATGAGATTCCCCTATGATCATTTCTATTACTGTAGTTCTTTTAGTTTGTCTTTTTTAATACTACTCGAAGATAAATAAGAAAATGGTTAAAAATAATCTAATTCAATAGAATAAATATTTGTTTAATAATTTAAAGTGACAAATGTGAATTTATATTATATAAATTTACTTAGGTTATTATAAGAGTAGGGTTCAGAAATCAGAAATCACATAAAACGTTTTAAGGAGAAAGTATATCCACAATTAAGATTTTGTTTTTTTTAATGTGGGTTCCGGTCAAAAGACCAGAACATAGAGCTTCATTCAAATAGAAGGAGACACAAACAAGTTACAACAGACGGAAAGAGGGAAATTTTCTAGTGTCCTTAATAAAAGAAGGAATCAGCTCTGGCAGGATTTCATTCTTCCATGTGATCTCATGAGAGACTCCCATGTTGGCAAGCCCATCAGTGATCATATTAGCCTCCCGATAGGTATGAGTGCCTATAAAGTTGAGGTTGTTGAGCGCAACGAGGCAGTCCATCAATCTAGGGTTGAGAGACCATGCAAGGTGGACATCACCCTTCCAGATGGCTTGCACAATAGTAGTGGAGTCTCTCACCATCCAGATATTCTTCTAGTTTAAAAGCATTGTATAGGAGATAGCATGAATGGTAGAAAGCATTTCAGCCTCAAGCGTAGAAACATTTCTGCAGCTTCCAAAGAAACATTAGAGGATCCGGTCCTAATGGTCTCTGAATATTCCTCCACATCCAGTAAGACCAAGATTGCCCTTTGAATCTCCGTCCACATTTACCTTAATCCATCCAGGAGGAGGTGCCTTCCAGAATACTTCAATAGTGTAGCATGGCTTCAGGAAGATAAATTTGACAACAATTTAGTGAAGGGTTTCAAAATCTATGACATAATTGTCACAACATTCTTTTTGGATCGTAGCCTCTTCCTTTATAGCCAGCAGAATCCTCATTTTACCTGTATTAATATTAAAAGAGTTATTATTGAAAAAAAAATCATTTCTACCACACCATAGTATATGCAGAAGCTCTGTAACAGTAGTAAGAAAGAGATTCTTGATTTGGGGTGATCTTTGGAATTCCAACATTCTTTTCAGTTGAGAGAAAATAAAAGTATCTAAAATCCATCTGCATCAAAAAAGGTTAAACTTGTAATGCCAAAGGGCCATAACAGTATCACAAGATAAAAAAAGATGATTGATGTCCTCGCGATGCAGATTGCATAATCTACATTTAGATCCAATATTAAAGCCATAAGATTGCTAGTAAACATCAGCTTGAATTTTTGGATGCGCAATACGCCACATAAGATTAAGACAAGAAGGCTTGATCCAGGCTTTATTGAATTTGGACACCCAATTAAAATTTTCATCTTCATTAGGGAAGTGATCGAGATAAAATTGTTTAGAATCTAACAGGCCATTATGAGCAGGTTCCCAATTAAGGATATCCTCATTTAAAGTGAAATAATAATTATCCACAATCCCCTTGATAGGATTCAGAAGTTGAGAATCGGGGGAATTGATCATCTCCCTAATAGAGCAGTTCGGGGGATTAGGGGAAAAGTTATTAGGCATATCAGAAATGAGGGGGTAGCTAGTCCATTTATCAAAACTGAAATTTATAGAAGAATACTTACTAAAAATTCATCTAGAATTTTCCAAGATAGAGTGAAAAGAAGCATTGATCAAGGGCCATATTGAAGAAGTCATGTAATTAGAAGAACCAAACTTAAGCTTATCAAGGAATCGGTTATGGAGGAATCTCATGGAATGAGAGTTATTATGAATGAGGGACCATGTGTGTTTGGCATGAAGGGCCTCATTAAAGATTTTAAGATTCTTAATACCAATTACTCCATTTTCAATAGGTTTACAGTAAGTGTCCCAAGAGACCATTAACAATTTACTTTCCAGAGTGCTTCCACTCTTGATGAAATTTCTTATAGTTTTATTTAATCTTTTTATCACCCCCAATGGACATTTGTAGACCATCATGGAGTAGACTATCTTAGAGACAATAGTGGATTTTACAAGGAAAATTCTTCCAGCCATTGAAAGGGATTTACCTTTCCAGGAAGAAATTTGCTTTTGAATTTGATCGACGATGCTAAGAAAAAAAAAGATTTGGGTCGACCACCGAAATGGGGGACACCAAGATATGTAAAAGGGATGGATCCTTCCTTAACCCCTAAGACATTGGTGATATGAGTTTTTTTATTAGAGGGGATGTTTTTACCAAAGTAAATGAACGATTTTTGCCAGTTAATGCACTGTCCAGAAAACTCTTCATAGTGAGAAATAATGGATTTAAGGTTATGAACATTTATTTTGTATCCCTTAAGGAAGAAAATAATTTCATCGGCATAGAGCAGGTGAGAGGGAGCATGAAGATTTATAGAAGCAATGATTGGTTTGATTCTTCCTCCCTCAACATTGAGGAAGAGCAGTCTACTAAGATAGTCTTCAGCAATATAAAAAATGATAGCAGAGAGTGGGTCTCCTTTTCTAACACCCTTGGAGAATTTGAAATATCCCCTAGGCGAGCCATTAATATGAATATAGATATTGGCTATGTTGAAGATGATTTTAATTTTATTGATAAAGGAATCATGGAAGCCAAAACTGGAGAGGAGCTTAAAAATGATGGTCCAGTCAATCGTATCAAAGGCCTTAGTGATGTCCATCCTAAGAGCAATATTACCCCCTCTAGTATTTCTGTTCAATAAATTAGTGGATTCCGAGGAGAGGAAAATAAAATATTGTATAGATCTGCCTTTAATGAAGCCAAATTGGTTCTAGGAGACTATTTTGTTGATAATATTAGAAACCCTATTAGGAAGGATCTTAGTAATAATTTTAACGATAGAATTTAAGAGGTAAATGGAATGGAAGAGGTGAATTTCATCAGCATTATCAACTTTAGTAATTAACGTGAGGAATTGATTGTTGAGAGCATAGGGGAGAACCCCTTTTTCAAAGAAAGATTTAACTAAATTACATACATCATTTTGAAGGACATCCCAATGTTTTTGATAGAAACCATTGTAGAAACCATTGGGACTCGGGGCACTATCTGGATTTAGACCAAAGACAGAGTCCTTAATCTCAGAATCAAGGGGGATGCAGTTGAGCAAACAGTTATCCTCAGAAGTAACCATGCTTGGAATAATGTTTGGAAGGATATATTTTTTGATTTTAGGACCATTGAAAATGTCAGTGAAGTAGGAAACAACATGATTAGAAATCAGTTCCTCAGAATCAATGAGATAACCCTCTACTCTTAAGAAAGAGATAGGCTTATAATCATTCCTAACCTGTTGAAGAGAGTTCTAAAATTTGGTGTTTCTATCCCCATGATTGAGCCATTTAGTTTTGAAAATCGGCTTCTTTAAGTTATCATTAATGTTTAGAAGAGAGATAAATTTAGAAGAGATGTTGATTTCATCCTGGGGGTAAGAATTGAAACTGGATAAAGTGTTATTATTTTGAATGAGATAAAAATCCTTTTCCAAATATTGGATATCATTGTCACTTAAAGTAGTTTTATCAGCGCACTACTTTTTGAGAATGTTTTTATGGTTTTTCAACTTAGTGGTGCACGCAAAGGCATCATTGTGGTTACCCATATTAGTCCAGGAAGAATTGATAAGAGAGACACAATCCAAGTCTGAAGACTAGGAAAAATTAAATCTGAAAGGAAAGGGAGGTTTCTGAGAGTTTTGAGGAAAGATGACTAAGATCAGATGATGATCAGAAGCATGTTTAGTAAGGGTAGCACACACGATCTGGTTATACTTATCAAGAGCAGACTCATTAGTGAAAGCTCTAACAAGTTTACTCGCCAACACGCGATTGTAGTGATGTCTGTACCAAGTGAATTGAGCACTAGAAAGGTTAATCTCAAAGAGATTATTGCCTTCTATGGAAGCTATAAATTCTCTGGCAGAGATAGCAGAGAAGGAGTGGCCAATTTTTTTCAGAGGATGAGAAAATAGCATTAAAGTCCCCAACCAATACCTAGTGATCTGGAATCTTCATACTGATGTCAGAAATCTCCTTCCAAAGAGATCTTTGATAAAGGTAACTATTTTTGGCATAAATAAAGGTATTGAAGATGTGAGTGCTATCAAGGTAGTAATCCCACGTCAAAGCATGAGCATAGAGACTAAATATGTTGAAATTTTGCGGAGAGGAGTGATAGAAAATCCAAAGAGAGTCCACATAACCATTGCTACAAGCACCCAAGAAAGAGAAACCAAGGTTACATAGATACGTGAATTTAGGGGAAAAGTTAACTTTAGGTTCTGCAATGGAAATCAACATAGGACGATGGGTAAAAATAAAATGCTTCAAAACATTAAGGGTTCCGGGGATTTCAATCCCCTTAAAATTCTAGTAAAGAATATGCAATATTATTTACTATTTGGGTTTGACCACCCATTCTTTGTATTACCAACACTCTGACCTCTAGTTTTCCTAGGGGAAGAGGTTTTATTGGAAGAACAGATTTTATCCTTTATGGCCATAGGAGACTCAGGATTGGCAGTGTTACATCCTACCTTAATTTCAGAATTAGTCAACACACATACAAGATTGATAAATGAAACTGGATTCAAAGGATCCAAGTCTGAAACTGTAGTAATCACCAAAACATGGGGATTTCCATCCAAAACAGAAATCCACTGATGAAGGGTCACCGAATCAGAAGCAGGATCTGTTTCAGATGGTTCTAAGATTAATGGATTCACATCAACCATACATTGGAAGGATTCTTCTTGGAAACAGTGATGGAACAATCTGCAGACAAGGCAGGTTGGTTACTAGGAACAATAGACTGGACAATTGTAGAGGAAGGATTGTTTTTGGCCAATGTCTCAGAGGGAACAACACCAAGTTTTCATGGTTTTCTAAAATCTATAATCACCATTGAAATCTATAATAATGAAAGGTATGACATTATCATACGATTATAACTGTCATTTCATTGTTAATGAATTGAAATTTACCCATAAATCATCACCTATTAGGATTTGTCAAAACCCCGATATGGTCTATAATGAAAACATTGCTTCTTCATTTTTAATTTTATGGTGCCTATGTAAACAGAAGGAAAATATTTTGGCTATATTTATATTATGATTTATAATATTTATAACAATTACTCCACAAATGACATAGATCCTCTAACTATCATAGATTCTATTAAATAATGTATACACTATCTTATTTTTGAGTTTTTCACCATATTTTTGCATCGCAATACCATGACAAGCATATTTTTTCATATGGGCCTGATTCTATGTCAGAGTAAATGGGTAAAATACATCCAAAATATTGAATTTGATATATCATACAACCTATGGAAGGGTAATGTCACCTCTGACTCTTTTAATGGGATATTCCTTTTTCATAATATCTGAAAATCAAAATTGGAGTGTAACTTTATAGTAATTTTTGATCAGTTTTAAATATATGTGTATGGGTATTACATATCTATGACTCATAATAGTGTTTAATTTTCATAAACTATCCATTAGTCTATTTTTCATGAATTGAAATTTGATTATGAGATTACATGGGTTAAAAAATCCTTATTCTTATGGGATACTTCCGATTGTTATTCTCTCATCTCTAATTGAATTATTTTCATTGAGAGTCATTTCATTCTCACATTATCTTATAAGAATAATTTGTTTTAGGATATCTATATTTCATCACTGGTTACTCATCCTAGCACTCATAATATTTAATGTTATATGAAGAAATATTTGTATTGGCAATGTTAAATGAAAGACATTTTTTATTATGCATCACATTATTACACCTTCAATAATATAATTATACATCACATGAATCCATGGATATAATCTATTATAATCAATATATAACATTGAAATGGGATAAGGTGTCTATAGTATTCATCGTTATATTACCATGGACTCCCTGAGGGAAAAAAGATTCATTGTGCTTATTGGTCAATAAACCACATATGATCACATAAGTCTAATCAGGGACACCCCTTGGAACGATCAAATTTAAAATTATATATGTTTATGAATTTGTGGTTTTAATGGACCCTATAAAATTTTCCCTTATAGGGAAACCAATATTTACACCTAATTATTGTAAAGCTTACAAGAAGTGATGGGGAATCTAATCATATTTACAGCAGGTTACTATCAATAGATGGATGGGAATATAGGTCATGTTATTAATAATATATAAGATATGATAATATCACAAATTATTAATTTTGGTGAATTTTAGAAAATATTCAATTAGTATATGGGTTTTTTAAAATAATAGTAATCATCAATTAATCATAATGGATCCTTTAAAAAGATTTTATAGATTACCATGAATGAAAATTCTTGTTGGTTGATAGTGGGAAAAGTCCCTTTTGTGGAACCAAGACTCATTTTGGAGTTTTCATAAAGGATTTGATATATAATAAAAAACGTTTTAATAAATCTATGTCAAAATAAATCATTTAATGATAATAAACATCTTTCAATTAGTGTTCCATTGTTTAATGGGTCTTCTTTAATATTTGTCCTCAATTAGGACATGATCATCTTTTCAAATATGGTAGACAAGATATGATATATATTTGATCGTGTTAGATTACAAAGAGGAAATGACATTTTTCTTATCAATTTTTATTTCGGGATTATTTTATTTTAATTCATGTTGTTTTCATAAAATTTTAAATTATAACGTAACATTATAATCTATCTCTTGTTCTGAGAAGGTACTGATTTTAGGGATACTGTAGCAACATTGTAGGTGGACACTATAGCAGTACTTTAGCAGCGGCGGAATTGTAGCAGCATTGACACTATAGCGGCCGAGGCACTGTAGCATGTACTCTAGCGGCAGGGGTACTAAAGTGGGTACTATAGTAGGTCGGTTACAATAGTATTACTATTAACCAAGGGGCTCTTTTGGATAAAAATGGCTTTGAAGCCTAGTATTTATGAAAAATGGCCTTGGGCCTTCGAGCTATATAATTGGTCTCCCTCTACCCAGTCTAAAGAGGTCATTTCTTTAAATTATAAAATGAGGCTTTGGTCACAACCATTAAAAAATGATGAGATAATCAAAATACATGGGATTATTATCCTTTAGGGATGGAGTATATGTATCATATATTTTCAAAGAATTCTTTATCCACATGTGTTAACAAGGAAATAAGGTCATATTTTGAGCGAAATTATAACATAATTATTTTTACATTATTAATTGTCTTATATTTATATGTAAATTATTTTGAGTAATTCAATTATATGAGGTTTGTTAGGAGTTCTCATTGAATGTGGCGAAACAAAATTTTTAATACTAGAAATTGGATTTTTTTTTGATAATTTATATTCTCATTCATCTATACATCAATGGATATAAATGTTTTTTATTTCAATTTTAGTTAGTTTTTTTGTCGATTTATGATCACCTACTCATTTGGGATAGATAAATTTACTTTTAATATTACATTTAAAATATAAAATTGGTTATTGTGTGTCGCAAGTGAACTTTATGGTTTTTATATATATATTTCATATAATGAATCATTACCTTATGAAATATGGTTCTATATTGTAGAAATAATTTTTTTGGGACTCCTATAAATTATTATTTTATTCCCTTTCCCTTCATTTTGTGGATCATATTATTGTTGATCTATGAAAAATGTTTAAATTAGGTGGTCCTATATTTTTCTTTTTTTTATGAATTGATAATGAATTTGTTTCAGAAATTGTTTTGGATATTTTAATTTTCATGATTCATGATTTTTTGGATATTATTATATAAATGGTTTTTTGATAGAATAATGTTTTCCCACTTTTTTTGTAAAATCGAATATGTTTTTTCGGTTACTTTGAAATTGTTTTTATGTTAATAATTTTTTAAATGGATTTTGGTAATTTTATTTTGAAATTTCAGAATCTATTGTAAATTGTTTTCGAATGTTTCGAATGGGAGCCTTGGGTAACAAGTAGGACATTTTTGTATTATGAAATGGTTCTTGAAACAAATGGAGGGGGGGAAATTCATTAGGTGTTCAAAAATTACATAAATTTATATAAATAATAATAAAGAACATCATTGACATGATAGGGTTTTCATTCATGGGTTGGTCCCTTTTTAACATGGATATATATTTATATGGATCATGAATAGTTAGTAGTTGTTGTAATTTCCATTTATGTATGAATGACCTACCTAGAATGAACTATATTTTCCACGAGGTGATCTATTTTATTACTAAAATGTATTTATTTATCATTAATATGATATATGAATCATGGGTTGTTAAATATAAATGGTTTATTTTAAATATTCATTGAAATATTCGTATCTATCATTGTTTAGAAATATAAAAGGGGAATTGATTTTCCAAGGTTTTGATATAATTCAGAAAAGTATTTATCATTCCATATTTTATATTAATATCTAAATACATGAATTTTTTGATAAATAAATAATATCGAACACATGTGTGGGATTCTATTGTGATTGTTTATATCACACCCTTAACACTCTAAAGGGAGTTTGTAGACCATGTTATTTCATTTTCAGGAATGAGAATGGATCATCTTTGAGGAGGTGATTTTTATTCCATATATCCTCTTTTATTTTGGTACAATAAATCACTCTAATATTTTTTTATTCCCATATCCTACTTTTCATCTTATATGGAGTCTCGAATTCCCTACGAATCATATTGTGGTTCCATTATTAGTGAAATATTTTTCTTGGATTGGTTACTACATGAAATTTATGTTTCTTTATATATATATATATTTATATCAGTTGTTAATGTAATAGGAACAATATGATTCACATTTACTAACCTAATTCAATAACAAGATAATTAATTATAAATGAAATACATAATAAATCACACCTATAATTTTTATAAATTGTTATCTATAAAGATAAGGATATGAAGAAATTTAATAATTTTATAAATATATTTAATAGGAAATGGGGGAGTATTTAAAATATTTCAATGGATAAATGAAATACAATGTTACCAATGTAGTATATATTTATGATGCCAATGATATTGAGAGATACAATTGAAAAAGAGTCTATTTGTAATTATTTTGAAAAAAAGATCCTCTAAAAGAAATTTTCATTGCAGGAGAATAAAAAAGCATTATTTTCCACATCATATGGTATTTTTTTATTCAATTTAATATATAAATTTATAATATATAGGTATTTTAATCAACATATATGTCTCACAATTTTATTGAACTGTATTAATAAATTATATTTAAAATAATTGAAAAGGGTGAGGTGGATATTATTTTGTAGGGAACATTGTAATTATAGCATCATTATATGTAAGGGATTACCATGATTCATAATGTGTAATTGTTTATAATAGTTGTTATTATATTATATATTTTTATTTAAAAATTATCTCAATGATGTTTGAAATCAACATTAGATTTTATTTCATGTATCATAATAAATATTATCCTTTTTTAAAAAGGGCATACAATATGGTATGGATGATTTTAATAGATATATATATATATATATTAAAATATTATATTATAAATCAATTAAAAATAATGTCAATAAAATTCACATCCCACTAATATTATTTTGATCAATCATATTCATATAAATAGTAATCAATTAATTATAATATATGATGAATAATAAATAATCCCCATTAATTAAAAAATAATGAGATTTATTTAATTTATGGTTTCAAGGAAAAATTATCAACGTACCATTCACATTTAACAAAAAAAATATTAATATTCTTAAAATGATTGGTGAAGTGTTATCTTATTACGAACCAAACATCTCATACATAGTTATTAAAAATTTTATATGAATAATCATTACATTACACAATCAAATGATTGAGGATCATATTGTTCTAGTGTATTTGGAGTATAGACCATGAACACTAAATTTTATTATTTATATTCAAATTCCAACATAATGATAATCTAGAATTCATAATATTTTATGAAATACCATACATAAATCATTTCTTTATATCCTATGGAATGTAAATATAAGAAAAGGTGAGCTCAAATTATTAAAAACTCTAAACAATAGAAATACGTAAGCATAACATGATAATAAAAAAAATATAAAATTAATATAAATTTTTTAAAAATTTATATATTTATATCAATGATAATATGAATGATTAATCAATACCCACAGTTTTGTTAATAATATATGACTCTTAATGAAATCAAGGAATATAAACATTTAGATAATAATTTTTTATAAGACATAAACCTATACCATAAAAATATTTACAGAAAATTATTTCCATAGAAGTAAAGAATCATTTACAAAAATATCTTTGTAAAATATTATCAATCCCCAAAATATTTTAGTAGTCATGGTTCACTCCTATGAAAATTATATTGGACATAGTCCCTTAATGAACTAGATAGACTCCCCATTAAGATCATATTTTTCTAAGGAGATATCAAAAATTATATAATATATTTGACGGAGATATTGGTGTCACTCACCACATAATGAAAATAATAATTATGTGTTCTAAAATATCATTAAACATTTATTATTTTAGAATAAATGAAAATAAATAGGATTAATAAAAATTTCATTAATACATAACATTTTGATAATCAATTGGTTTCATAATCATTTTATCATTTCTACAGTGTATTTCCCATCAAAAAAGAAGTGGATTTTGAAATAATTTTATAATTTTATAAACAATTAAAGAGAAAGGTTTTTTTAAACAGGTTTATATCATAAAAAAATCCATCAATCAAATGAATAATATATGTATGTTTTTTTCATATCCATATGAAATCATAAGCAACATAAAGTACATCATCTTACATTTTTTTTTTGAAAGATCACATGTAAAATTTCTAGAGGAAATACAAATTTCCATTAAAATAAATTTTAAAAAATAAAAATCCATTAATACTTTTTGAAAATATTTTCATTAAAAATTTCCATCAAAACATATAATATAAAATATGAAAATAATTTAAAACATTTCATAAGTAAATAATTCTGTTTCCTAAAGATAAACACTATTTAAATAGAATAAAAAATTAATATCCATTTCATTTAGAATAACCATTAAAAAATACAATTTAATATTAAAAGAACGTAATGTTCAAAATTGTGGAAATTAATTTCATTTCATATGAGATAAAATTAATTTTCCCTTCATAATTTCTATAAAATCGAAGTTTTTTTTGTTTATAAAATAAAATTTACATTTCATTTAGAAAAAGATTAAATATTCAATCAGGGGAATAATTTATTTTATAATTATTTTATGAAATAACAAAATACGATAATTAATTTTTGTAGAAATGATTGTTTTTAAATAAAAAGTATCTTCAACAAAAAATGTTGAATACGTTTGCATTTTCATTAAAACGACATTTTAAAATAATGAGTACATAGAGAGTGGAAAATGACCCAAATACACTTATTCTCCAGAAATAACCATAGAAGAAGACAATACTGAAATTTTTAAGAGATATATCATTGTATATTATTATTATTTGAATAATAATCATGAGAAATCCTGATGAATGATGACATTGTAATTATAAAACCATAATGTTATGTAGAAATTGAATTTTATGCCCCATGAGGGAATATTTTTTAGTGAAACAAACAATTCATGAATATAAATATTTTAATTATATTGTATGTGAGAAGGTATTTATATAATCTCTATAAATAAAATAGGTTTACCATATTTGATATGTATCAATAAAGGGAAAATGAGACAAAATTCCCCCACTGCTTTGGTAGAATTTGAACTATAATCCATTTAGTAGAGATATCCATGGATTAGTTTGTATATGAACATAATATTTACTATAGTCTTCTCAAAATAAAATCTTGCAAATTTTATATACTACAAAAAAAATGTTGTGAACATTGATATTATCTTACAAAAAATAAATGTTAGATGAAAATACCTTTACTTAATTATCAGATACCTTCGTAAAAATTCGAACGTCATGTATAATAAATATATGTTTATTATCTATATATTATATACCCAAATATACATATATATATCATAACATATTTTTTAGTATTATAATTAATTACACATTTATTAATAATTTCATTTTCAGGTCTAGATTCATTTTATAGAACCATTTTTTTTCATGTATGTTTCAATTTGTTATTTTTGGACATATTTAATTGATCATGGTTATATATTATCAATAATTTAATCCATGTTATAAATAAAACAAATATTCATTATTTTTAATTATTTCAATTAGTAAAATATCGAGACATAAAGAGAAATATACCATTCATGGAGATAGTAGGTTTTTTTAAACATGAACACCATTTTTATTTTCAATATGGATTTAAATATCATATTATAAATAGTTTATTAAGATTTAAAATAATTTATATGAAATATAAATGGAATATATTTATTCAAACAGATCTTTATTACTATCCATGTAAAACATATATGTATAATGAATCACAACGGAATATGAGGCAGTTTTCCTCTTTACACAAGAATGATATTATTATGATTCCATGAAGTGGAAATTGAGAATGTTTATTATAATATCATGATTTCATTAGAATATATATATCATAAATATCAAATATTAAATGCAACACCATCATTTTATCTAATTGTGAGAGATTTCTACTTAAAACAACTAACATCTTCTTGGGAGAAGGTAGTTTAACTTACACATGAAGAATGATTTAATAAAAAATTTAATTGAATATTAGGTATATAAATAGGTATTTTTCTTAAGGAAACATTTTATCAGTATTCCATAAGTACGAATTATATTATATAAAAATTAATTAATTATAATTTGAGGAGGTAGAGGTTGAAATACAAAATTCTTGATTAAAGATGTTGCCTCTTCCATGAATCATCTGTTGCGTTCCACAAATATAATGCTTAGTATATTTTCAATTACACAATATGTCTTCTTATAAGAGATTATGGAAGTAATGAATCTATTTAGTTAGGTTTTGGATGATACAATTAGTTCTGGTTGTTTCAATATAAGAGTTAATGGGATGGATTTATAAATTTATGTCGAATGGTACTATAGAAATTTTTTATAATATTTTTTTTGACAACATGTTGAAATTTAAAAATGTATAAAAATTTATTATTATATAAAATAGAAGATATGGTGTCAATATATGGATATAAATTGGGTTCTGGACATGTTTTTGGGAGATTTTTTAACATTATTTTATACAATACACACTAGTAATCCCATTTTAACATCTACCATGATAAATAATTATTACTTTTCTAAAAAAATATTTATAGTATTAATTTAATTTGGCCGAATTCTATAATAATAATTATAATTATTCCAATTTTAGAATTCATATTCCAGAATTTAATTCATTGAATTTAAAAAATATAATACAATACGTGGACCTGATCTGGGAGTGGTGTTCAAGTGGAAAATGGTCAATAATAAACAATGTTTTTATATCATATTTTTCTAATAAATTAAATTAGTGTCATTAATTGGATTAATAGTTATATAATATAACATATTTTTCTTTTTTAACCATAACAATCAATTTTCGTGGAAATAAAATCTTTAAAAAAAGGGAATTTTGAAATAAAATAAAATATTTTTTACAATTCACAAAAGCAGTTATCTTTTTGAAAAATATAATAAAATAACATAATGATAAATTTTAAATCTGGATTTACAAAATTATTTTTAAATATTAAAATATATTTTAATAAAGTAAAAAAATTAATTCATTAACATCATCAAAAAAGATAATAAATACTAATTTTTTCATAATTAGTATTTTTGAATCTTATAAAAGAAATTCTAAATATTTATTAGTTTTTTATCAATATGTTTTTATATAAAAAAATTATAATTAGTAATTATATATTATTATTTAATAATTAGAAAATTAATAATTATATAATATTATTTAATACTTATATAATTATTTTTAATGTATATTTTTTATTTCTGCTATTTTCATAATAATAGTGTCAAAATATCACAGATACCTATAACTCATTGTCACATGAAACACAATCTGAACATAGTGATGTGGGATACAAAAACAGAAATCAATATTAAATGAAATGAAAAATATCAATAATATTTAATATATTAGATAAAAAATATTCCACATAATCTAAAGATATTACATTCTACCCTTTTAAAAATAATTTGTCAATCAATAACATTATGTTTGGTTCCAAAAACCAAGGATACTTGAACATCCTTTCATATGCAGGTTCTGAAATAGCTTCCTTAATAATTTTTTTCCAAAAAAACAATAAAGATGTGATTGTTTATTTTCATATATATTTATCATTATTTTCTATAATCTCTATTTATTTTTCATTTTGACAAATATCTCTTACCATTAGTATGACCTATTAGTTTAGTTCTGTTAGTGCCCAGGAATGTAATTCCCCATTAGTAATACATTGAATACTTCGTGAACCTGTGATAGGTTTGGTGGATGTTCTAACCAATTAGTGACCATACACATAAAATCATAAATTCCAAAAGTATAATTTTATCTAGTGATTATTTACCCTTTATTCTCAAATATCATAACCAACATCATTGAATAAATTCCTAGAAATAAGTTATCCTGAAATTAAAATTCATGATCCCAATGGTGATGGTCAGTATTTCATTCCTACTAAATCTGAGATTCCATTGTGTTCTACTTAATGGATCTAACATTCTCTACTATTGAATTAGCTATCATTTTTTCCAACAAATTTAATTCTCAAAATTCATTCAAGTACATTGATATTTTATACTCCTTTCCTTAAAGTGCGTTATATGGAGAAATCTAAATTCTCAATGTAAATCTATTGTCATTTGAAAGTTCAACTAGTGGATGTTGTAAATCCAATAAAACATTAAAATACATAGATCTTGATTATATCATATTCTCTATTGTTTTTAATTATTCTTTCATTATGACTGTCTATTTGAGGATGATACACAACGAAGAATCTATATGTTACTGAATATTTTCAAAAACAATGAGGTAAGAATTATATATTGAATATACATAATTGAATATGGTAATCTTAGTAAACATAACACTTCATTAATGTATATTCTGGGAATCATATCTGTAGAAAAATATAAAATAATATTAATATTTTTTTTCAACATTGTATGGGGATTGACTATAGCCCATAATTACCTAAATATAAATTTTTAGCTGACCTAAATGGTTATCAGTACCTTTAATCTTATTTTAAAAATGTTTTAATGAATTCCTCCTATAATAAAATTGTTATTAAAAAAATTATAAAACCAATGGGTTGTGATTCCATAAGAGTATACTGAAATGTAATTAATATTGAAAAATACCATATGACATAATACATGATAATGGGGGTTTAAAAAATTTCAACTTATGTTCAACAAAGATGTCATAATCCTGTGATGGTATCAATAAATCAATCGATAATCATAAATTGATACATATACACATCAAAAATTTAATTCACCAAATATTTGTTATATTAGATATTTCATAATAAAAATAAATCTTATAGGTAGATTGGCTTTGACCATGAATAGATAGAATTGAAAATGTGATTTCACTACACTAATATTGATGAAGGGAGATACATTCATTGCTCAAAATCACATGAAATTTCACTAATGGATGAAATATATTATTTTCATCAAGTTAATTCATATAAAATAAATCACTAAATTCCCATCTCTAGTTGTGAGGATAATGATACCTATTCATCATGATTCACATTATCCACTGTCATTTCAGAAGATTTCAATTTTACATTTTCATTTTGTGTTTGGTGTATATTCAACCACATTAACCCTATGACATGAGAATTGATTCAAATAATGCCAAAACTCATTGAATATGGACCACATGAGTGTTGTAGGAAGATATTTGTATATATCAACCTATTAATATTAACTACTAGCCTACTAAATTAAATATTTTATATATATATATGATTTTCATACTTGTAACACACTCTATTTCTTCTCAAGCATTCACATGAGTGCTTCCTAAAATGATTTAGTTATTTAGGTTATTTTAAATTATTTGATCAATGTGAATTATTTTATTTCTCTTGAGAGTTAATCATCCTTTTATTATCAAGACCATGGAAATAGTTTGAATATAAAACATCCATTTATACATTTGTTCTACAACTAATGAATATATCATAGATACTAATGTATATTAAATCCAATAATTATTAAGTATATTGACTTAAGACACAAAATTATAGATCAATTTGACATCCTTTACTAATGATTAAACATGAAAAATGCCCGGAATCTATTGTAAAAGTATCTTCAATGGTAGCATTTGATTCATTATCCTTCTGTTTGAGAGTAAGAAAATATTTTTCCACCATTGTTCATACTAGAAAAGTTGGTGGAAAACCCATTTATTGATAAATAAAAAAACAAACAATCACCTTTTATGGGAAAAGGTGTAACCCGTAACAACACTTGTCCCGAGGTCCGATAGACCCAAGAATAAGGCGAGTCCCAAGGTACCTAAAATCATTATTGTTTAGTGTAATAAGTCCAATTACAGTGACTCTAATGTCTAGAGGGACAAAGACCATTAAAAATCAACATTAACCAAATTAATTTCATCTACAATCAATGCTTAGTGTCACGCTGTTGTCGTGACCTCTTAAAAACCCCACAGACACTGACGAACACGGATGAATGTAGGACCCTTCCATAACATGATTTGTGCACTGCACTGGTCTGGCCGTCGGATCTGGAAACACCACCACCCCCAAACACCTATATCTGACTTTAACAAACCTTCACAGCCTCACAAATCTTTCGCAACCAAATCCATGTGTACCCTGAACACCACCACACTGAGAGATGACGCTGCCGCCCAAACCCCATAAACTATGTCAGAGACCCCCTTCTCACATAACCCCGTCCATATTTCCCCACCACCTTTTCAATTCTTGAGGAACCAGATATTGAGAGCAGAGCGCTGACCAGATCTGCGGATACAACAATAGGGTTGAACATTGAATGTCGACCAAGGTCACATTGAGAGGATATGAAATCCGCTGTGAGACATGCTTGAAAATTGCAACCAAATATAGAAAAGTGACCAGATCTGAAAAAAAACAGCCTTCCAGATGATCCCAATACTAAATGCTAGCGCCTCTATTCTCCACCAACAAAGCTCCATGAGGATGTCGCCATCTGATGAAGACGATCCAAAATGATTTTTTCAAGAGCCTAACAATATAGAATGGAATATATATTTTCATTTAAATTTTTTTGTTAATAAGAAACTAATAGATCATTGGACTAACTAAAGGAGGATGGATGATGCCTCATGAATTAATCAACATATTTTTTTCTGCATATTTTAACATGTGTATGGCCATCATCAATCATAAGCTTAGAATGTGTTGTGATCATAACAAAATGATTTCACATTATAGATACTAAAAAATCCAATTGTTGGAGAGAAAAATAATTTTATTTTCTATTTCATATATTAGTGACACGATTTTTTTTGTTTCTATCAATTATATAAAACTTAAATCTTATTTTATATAAAAATAATTAAATTTCAGAACCAACGCATCCTGAAAAATAATTTAAATGATGTATAAATCAAGAATCCATTATTTAAATTTAGTAATAGATTAGATAATTAGAGTTTATTACATTTCATCAACTATTTTAATCATTCATAGTGGTTCGTTATGATTTTTTAGTTTATGAAGAATACCTATTGTGATTGTGAAACAATGTATATAGAAAGTTCCAGTTTCCTGAATGAGGTGATGATCAAGTCGAGCACATTGTGTCATGTTCATAGTTCATACCCCTATGTATGTTTGTTCTATAAACACATGAACCGGTAGTATCAATATATGTATTCCTTATCTTAGAAACAACTTGATCTATCATTTAGAAAAATTCAATGACACTTTCTATACATTGTCTGATTTATAGATATATCGTTAGACATAACCCAATACATTTCCTTATAAATATCTACTAGGGCATCAATAATGTTTTTTATTCCTAATTTCAAATGGATAACCAAACCATTATTTGATACCATGTGTAATATTCTATAATTATTTATAAAGGTTCGTAATTGATATATATCATGGAACTCTATGGATGTCAAAACTCATTGGGAGCACATAATTACATCCATTGTGGAATATTTTTCCTTATTAACCCCCTGAGCATATGGATAATCTACATTAAATTATACCTCTTATGAGATCCAGAGGATCATATTCATTACTATTCCACTAATACAAATTGTAACGAAAAAAATTCTCATACAAAAATAATACATCTTTTTCTATGAATAATATTTAAATTACGTAAACAAACATCTAAGGATCATAATGTTATAGTGTCTTTGGATACTAGATGTAAAATATTATTAATTTTATAATGTTATTAAAAATCTACAATATTGATAATACCCAATGATGTTTATTTTCCATATTCCATACATTAAATTATTCTTCATAAACAGGAGAAATTAAACCTAATAAATAGTGAGATAAGATTTATATTATGGTTAAAAATGAAAGATAACTAATAATATCATGATGATTAGGGATTTTCAACATGATCATGATGTTTGAAAACCACACACTTGATATAAAATATCATAATATTGAGTCATCAAATAAATTTTGGTAGTTCAGAAGTCATGGATAAAAATGGAATCTAACAACATGAACTATAAGACCATAATGTCTTCATAACACAACGATTTTTATAATAATCATAATCATATTAAATAATTTCTATATTTTTAATGAAGAATTTACCTAACTGTTATAGTTGAATGGGATCATGCCCTCAATCCTCAAGTTATTCATGGTTCACTCTATAGACTGTCATTGTAGACAAATAGCCTTACTATACTTAGTTACCAACACATTATATTACTACATCTCTCATGATATATCAATATTTTCATAATTAATTAGAGGTAGATATATGTATCACCCATAACATAATGAAAATAAAAAATAATTGTGAAACGCCATCAAATAAAATTCTTCATATCAGATCTCATTAAATGAAATGGGGTTTAAAATCATTTCATCATAACATCACCTGTGAAAAATAAATTAGGTCCTATATTTTATTAATAAATTCATTAAATAATTTCCCATATATGAAAATGAATTAATAATATCAATTTTATCATTGTTTAACTTTTTTATGAAATACATGTTTCATAAAAATATTTTCATCCTAAATATATAACATCAAGAGAAAGAATATGAACGATATCTTTCATCCAGGTCTACAGTAATTCATATGTTACATAATATTATTATATCATTGATATGTAATGATTTTGGATGATCACTTCGAACAATTCATTAGGAAGACAATTTTTCATTGAAAATAACTTTTTAAAACTATAAAAATTAGAAAATTTTTTAAAATAATTTTCATTCAAAATATACTAGAAAACATATAAATGAAGCAACAAAAATTATATAAAAATATTTCCTGAGGTATGAATTGAATAAAAGGAAAAAATATTCATAATCAATATCATTATGAATAACATTGAAAATTTATAAATGATTCATCAAAAAGAAATTGTTCATGAATGTGGGAAATTTTTGTTATTCTCTACTTGTAAAAATGAGTATTCTATTAATATTTATCATAAAATCAAAAGAAATGTATGCAAAGTTTCTTGAATGATTCATAACTTTTTTAAAACTATCATATTAGAATATGTCATGATTAAATAATTTAAATAATTTTAAAAAAAAAATTTGATAAATTTTTTAGAGAATATTGTTTCCTATAAAAAATGGTTTAAAATCAAATAGATAAATAAATAAAATTTTTCATGAAAACTTCATTTTGTAAACTCATATACATGAAGATAAAAAAAAGATCGGAACAATTATTCTGTAGGAATAACATTAGTTTATGATAAGACTAGTGTTTTCTTCATTATATATCATAATATTTCATCAGTTGAAATATAATAATATGTAATCAAAATAAACAATTATATTGTATCATAAAACCCTCACCACTTTGTTAAAATTGAATAATAATATCAATAAAATATTTTAATAATATGAAACATATAATTTTTATTTTATCAATATATTTATTATATTACATGTGAATTGGGAATATTGCATACCTCATTGATAAAGATAAGTTCTTAAGTAACCAATCACTCATATAAGGGATGTTCAATTAGAATTCCCTTATTACATTTATTATTTTGGATCTAAATCACCATACAAGTTATATCATAAAATTAATTTGTAAATCCAATTATTTTATGGATATTAATCATAAAATTCATTAATTATTAGTATCAAAAACACAAAAATTAATCATGTGTTGATTATTGCCTCTATGTCACAAAAAATAAAAGTGAGATAGAAATCCCTTACATTAATAAACTGCCTCATTGATACACATAAATAACTTCTATATTAATAATACATCATTATTATACAACTACTATTGAATAATTATTATATATATCATACCATTTATTAGATAATTTGGACATTTTAGGGAACATTTATTTATCATTCAATTATAATGTCCTTGTTCAGGTAATAACTACTTAGTTTTTATTATATGATTATTTTTTAAATTTCTAATCCGATTAATATTATCATGATTCGAAAAATAAAATATTTTTAACAATTATTTAATCACCATAAATATTCTATAAATATTTATTTATAGTAATTCATAGATTTTAGAGATATAATGTGAAATACACTATTCATGGAGATGGTATGTCTTATATACACAATAATGTTGGTTTCACATTCATGAAATATTGAATCATATAACAGTAAAAACTATATAACAAATACATAATAATTTTTATATAATATATATATATAATTATTTTCTTTAAAACAATCTTTATTACCTTCCATGTAAATCATTTTTGATGAATGTGTCCCATATATTTGTGCATCAGTAGTCTTTTGTACCCCAAATGATGTCAACATATTAGCTTGAAATGGAATGTAAGATGAAAAATGAGATATTAGGACTCCATAATAATAATAATATAATATATATAATATATATAATTAAAAACACAATTATATTCATCCATGAGAGGTGGTGATGGAAATCAAATAACATTGGTTCGTGAGGCAGTAATCCTCTGTAAACATGATTTATGATATCATAACACATTTAATAGAATATGGGATCAATATATATCATTAAAATTGAAAAATATGATTATATTTAATGTAATGAATATATTATAACATGGATTATTTTTAATAATTTATGGAGGTTCTGGAAGAAATAAAATAGAATACTCAGTTAGAGTTGATACCTATTCATTAGAAAACATCTTACACCGAAATACTTCTTGGGTTTTATTTTTAATAAGGATAAGAAGTCATTTATAATACTAGGTATTTATGTAATCTATTTTTTCTATGAATGGATGATACAATGAGTTTTTTTGGTTGATTAGGAGAGAAGAGGGAGAAAATTTAATAATTTAAGAGAGTGATATACACGAAATATTTTAAAAAAAGGGGTTACATTATTTGATCAAATTCTTAAATTTATATAAAATTTTCAATTAATTAACCTATAACATATTGTGTAAAAATATTTTTATTATGTTGATGTTGAATAAGTTTTGGGTAATTTTTAGCCCTTATTCATTTATTTTTACAACAAATAAACCCATTTTTGTCAGAACTATTGTAAAAAATTATTATTAGTTTTTCCATTCATAATAGACTATAACAATGTTTTCTGTATTATATAATTTTAATTACGACCATTTCCAAAGTGGAATTATATTTTCCAATTTTTATAAATATATTTGTATGAATTTAATGAAAACTTAATCCCACATAAGTGATGAGAAATATTGTTTTTAATGAAAATATTTTCATAATATTATAATGATATTTTATAAATATTCATTATAAAATTTATTCCAATGAACTAAATTGGTTTCATAAAAATATATGGGATATAATATTAAATGTAAACAATATTTAACTGTTTTCTAATTTTTTAAAATATTTATAATAAATAATAATTATTAATAGTAACCATTAATTTTTAATCATCACTATTAAATTTAAATATTTATAATATTCTTCAAATTAACGCCAACATTATTAAGAAATTTAAATTTAAAATTTTAATATTATTTTTTCTATAAAGTTTATAAAATTACTAAATCCTACTTCAATTATACTTTCAGATAATCATTTGTTAAAACAATGTATTTTCAAAACCAATAAATACCATTATAATTTTTTCGTATATTTTATCAATATGTTTTCTATATATTCAACCATTATAAATAATATTTTAAAATTATTTATTAATAATTATATATTTATGGATAACATATATGTTATAGTGGTTCCATATAAATAATAATATTCATAATATATAATGTTTAGTTAAAATATTGTTCAGGTGTAAATCTGTATAAACCCTGTGTTCTATGTGACTCATGATTAACTCATGGTTTTGTATAATGGAAAATATAAAATAGATGAAAACTGATTAAAAATATTTATTTTAAAAATCGAATGGGGTTAAATAAATGGACTATTTATATAACAATAAATATGATGCTATTCAAAGATCTTTGTTTTTTTCAAATAATTTATTATACATAGTTATTTCTAGTTATTGGTTTTAATTCAAATTAATTTCTTTTTTGTGTGAAATTTCAAAAAAAAAATTAGTGATTATGACTGGGACGATGATTAGGTAACATCATGGAAACTATAAAAAATCAAAATAATTATCCCATAAATTATATGAACTACTATTAATGCATTCATTACATACATAAAAATAAAATAATACTTTTCTAATTTTAGAAAATTATGAAATTATTTACTAAAAATTAGAATTATTTCCATTGTGTCTATTTTTCACAATAATTATTATATTTTTAAAATACATCATGTTAACACCCCAACCAGGGACACTGAACTTATTAACATTATCTCTAATTTATATGGCCACATTGAACACATATTATGAGAAAAATTTATATCAATGGAAATAAAATAGATAAAAACATTGATTAAATATATAATCTTTAATATTAAATAAGATATTTCCATTTAAAAAAACATTTTTATTTAAATATCATTCTAAATTTCCATCTAGAAAACTTAGTTTCTCAATATCATTCATGAAAAAATTCATTTGAATCCACAATAGAAAAATTCATATTCAAAATTATTTATTTAAAAAGATGAAAATTCTTGAATATTATTCAATGAAGTATAACCCATTAATGATTTAATTTTTAAACAATTAATAAATTTTCCTAAAAACCATAATCTTGTTGGATTATATTTAAAAATAAAAATTATTATATATTGATCATTGAAATAATATTATATATATACCTTGTGTAATTATCCTTAAATTTTCCATTAAAATAACCCTTATAATGGAATAAACATATTTTACAATTCAGAAATCCCTTTAGAGTAACATATCTTTGGAAAACATTGTAAAATTACCGAATTCATTGGTGAGCTATAAAATTTTTACTTATCATTATTTCTTTATCGAAATCAATTATAATTTATAGATATTTTATATTAAATCCATTATTAATAGACTAATTATCTAATTAAAGTTAAAAATAATTTTCATATTAATTAGAATTATAGACAATAAGCAATAAAACATTCACTTATATCATGAAATTATATGAAATTATTTTTTTATTATAATAACAGTTTAAATGTAAAATACCAAAAGAATATAAAGTGAATAATTTTTAAAAAAAACCATGTGAGATTATAGGGAGCTCATGATTAATACTATTAGATATGATAGTGTACAAAGTCATGACAAAACAAATTCATCAGAAAAACAATATGGTTTTACATTCTAATAAAAAACCATTCGTATATATATTATGTTGAGAAGATTACATTTAAATTCATTCAAAATGAATAAAATAATAATTAATAATTACGTTAACCAATCATTGAAGAGAAACTAAAAATATTAAAAAAACATTATAATGTAAATTGATATTTTATAAAAATTAGTGGGGTAAAATTTTAAAATAAAATTTATAATGTAATGTTTATCAGAACATGTCCTGTATCATTACATTCATATGAATAACCTCCTAATAATTAAACTTATATTATTTTTAAATATTCTTCTAAATAAACATAATTTTTTATTTATAATAAATTCATTTATTTTTATCACATTTTTATTATGCTTTATTTTTTTTAATTAAACATATTTGTTCAAATTTTATATTTTTATGATATTCTAATTAGATATCCCAATTGAATTAAATATATTAAACATTTCAATATGGTCTTATTTAAATAATCTACAAATATTAAACATGATAATATTATTGTATATATATATTAACATTATTTTTAGATCCAACCAATGATTATGTAAACGGAAATGAAATTCATTGTATGGTGTAGGTAGTTTTATATGTGTGTTTATCAGTTAAGTTTTAATTTTTCAACCCGAAGGAAGTAAAATAATGGATAAAATATTTTACATCACTATAATATGTAATATTTTAGTATTTTAAATTTTAATCATTACTTCCATAATTATGAACTTTGATTTGATTCTATAATTAAAATAGAATTCTATCACACCATAGAGGTGGTAAAATACACATAAGAGCCAGAGATTTTATCATTTTATAATAGATAGTGGGGGTATTAATATATCAAATACCATATATTTCATGAAAAATAATCATTTTATAGTAATTATAATAACTGATTATATTTATATTTTATAAATTGTTGTGTGAGGTGGTGTTAGAACCTGAACTATATATATTAATGTTGGTTGTAGTGCACATTTTCACATAAGTGACATTATCATTTCATATATGATGGAAATAAAGATAATTTTTTTTGTATAAATATAGTATAATTAAAATATAAGATATATAAATACATAATAATAAAAGAATGTTTAGAAGCATATGAATATGGTAAATGAAAAAAATAACATTAAGCAACACTTTTATGAGTTATACCTCATCTTAAACATCATCCACTTCATTAACCCCTATGCCATATAAAATTATTCCATTAGTTACACCAGTATTTCCATGAAATTGTGTAGCATTTTGGGATGGTATTTTTTTTATAATTTTTTATATAGAAGGAATAATATTTGTGAATATTATAGGTGAGTGATTCCCAATTACATGTTAGGGGAGTGTTATGTATGTAACAGTTTGATGTTTAAAAATAATAAAATGTCATATTACAAATAAAGTAGCACATAAGATATTTAAAATAATGATAATATTATAAGAGTAAAAATAATCTCATCCTATTAGAATATGGATAATCATTTTTGAACATATCAATTATTTTTTCTACATTTTAACAATATTACCCTTTTATATATTGAAAACTTATTTACATTGTTTACAACTCATAAATATTAAAAAAATGAAATTTTTCAATTTTGGAAACATGTTCCCCATAATTATAAATATTATATATATTATTCTATATTAAATATTTAAATATAGTATAAAATTAATTTAATATATAATAAATGAAATTGGAAATAATTTTTTTGAAAACTGTGTTTTATTTCTAAAATTAGACCTCTAAAATCAATATATTATATACATTAAAAAAATCATTATTAATTTGATAAATCAATTTAATATTATGTTACATAAAAATTCATTATATAAATTTTACAATGCAAATAATTTTTTGGAATTATATTTCATTCATATAAATCCATTATATTTGATAATTTTTGTTATACATAACCCTATATTTGTATTTTGTTACACAATATAGTGAGTTTAGATTGTGTTCCATGAAACAATTATTATAGCTTTTGTTATTGGAAACCCCTCCATTAAATAATACATGTTATACTATTGAAATGAGATTATTTAATATTATTATTATCTATAAGAAATTAGAATGATATGTATGAATAATATTATCAATATTGTGAAAAATATATTTTACCCATTTATATATAATTTTTTATTTTGTTCGAAATTAATTTTAAATGAAAATAATAACCAATTGATCAAAAATGATATATTTTTAGAAACCCCATTTTTTTAATCGAATGATTTTTTACCTCTAGAAATTAAAAAATAAAATTTTGTGAATGAAATTATTGATAACAATTTATTATATATTCAATATAATTCTATATATTATTCTTATCTGTCTTCATTATAAGATATAATATTAAATCAAATGTTATGCAAAAAAAAGAATATTTTTTTAAATTTTTTTTTCCGATTTTGCATATATTATTATAAATTAGTTTGTATCATTTTTAGAATTTTTTTAGAAAAAGTCAAATTTATATTTAAAATTATCATGTCAAAATTATTTTGTACCCTTTCTTGACAACATTATGAAAATAAATATTTCTCAGTGAATTCTAAAAAATACAATTTTTTTTATTAATTTAATTTTAATTAAAGAAATTTTAAAACTCAAAACTGTTTCTATTTGAGATTAAAAGTTAAATTAGTAAAATAAAATATCTATTAATATATTTTATTACATTTTAATTAATTTAATTTAATCTTTTATATGAATTACTTTCCATTTTTTTGTAACTTATCAGTTTGGAAAACTGATTTCTCATCATTTTTATAAGATTAAATTAAAATTAATATACCAACATTTAATTAAATGAGATATAGGGAAATATATTACATGCTTGAAATATTCTTAATTAATTTTTTCCAATGTGGTCAAATTTATTCATTACCATTATGAAAATTATAATGAATAAATATTAGTCACATACGTTAAGGTGAATATAGGTTTATCACAGGTTAAACAAAAACAATTATGGCCAACATTACTTATAAACATGTCCAATAAAAAATTTCCATCCATACAAGACACACAAAACTATATGGTTCTATAGTAGACCATTTTAATCCATTTCAATTTTGAAGAATGAATGAATACCATGATCCTTTCAAAAATTACATGTGTGCCACTCACCTCACAAATAAAAAGCCATGCCCTCTTCTCCCCTCTACAACCTTTAGAAACCCATTGTTTCAGCTAAATAATAAATAGATAAATTCCTCATATCCCTCCTCAAATAATATATTCCTCATTTTGGATTTATATATATCATAGTAAGGCATTTGGAAAAAACCACATAATTTTCCACAAAAAAGTTAATGTCCCTAACCAAGCAATTAATTTTATTTATTCTTCCACCTCCTAAAATTCTTTTTAATATATATTGTGAAAATAATCGTAGTATAAAAAGTATACTATGAATTTTTATTACTCCATTACATATATCCATCTCTATATCAGTCAAACGGGATATATAATCATCATTCATTTGTAATGTCGGCAACCACATAATGAATCGATATTGTTTATTTTCCTTCACCATCTCCCACAGAAGGATATATTGATTTTATTAGTGGTTACATTGTCCCAACCAACACCTCACATGGTGTACCCCTCATGGGCCAGAAATTTGAAGAGATAGATAATGACACTGGAGTCCCGCCTTCAGTAGGCCCCGGGTTGGTGACTAGCACCTAGGGTATAGTAAAAAACAAATGGGAGGTGTTAGACTCTAAAATAACACATATGAAAGATAGAGTTATAATAGACACCTACCATATCCAACATAGTGTAACATATAATATAAAACCCATGTTCACATATGTAATGTCATGTAAAAATCCTATAACTGATTAGAGAAAACATAAATACCAAAGGAAAGTAAAGAAATCAGCAAATAGAATCCTGAATTTCTCATACAACCCCAAGCTAGTATAAATCTGCTGGATCTCCAAACTCCTCCAAGTGACATGAAAAGTAGAATATATATACATAGGGTGAGTATTACAGTATACTTAGTAAGATCCTCCCAAGACCCTCACATGAAAAAGAAAATAAAGAATGCTAAAGCACAGTGAACAATCAGTGAAACTAACTATTCACCTAAATAGGTATACTAAGTTCACAACCTCACTATGGATACTCTCACCAAGTCTTGCATAAAAGATTATATAATATAATAAATAATATCAAGGGTACCCTGATACTAATTCCCCACATTTGTTTACACTTTACCCTAATGTCGAATGTCCTAATCATCTCTCTCAAAAAAGTATTTCATGCAGATACCTGGGAAAAGTACAACAACAAGACCCTCGTGCAATAAAACAACAATTTCCACGATATAAAAGTCCCCATGAAGTTTATGGGAGCCACCAAAACTCGCATAATGTGTATCATATGTCAGGAACAATACATCAAGCCATTACAACCCATACAAGGAGTGAGGATCTTCAATCCATCACAGCCTCTATAGATTACACCTATAGTAGTCCATAAGAAACAATATCCAGAATATATGTTTGTGAATAAACCCAAGAAATTACTATAACACCCCAAACATTTTATGGTATGATTCATTTCAATACATTATTTTTATGAAATATATTTCATAAAGCATTGTGTTCCATTGAAACAAAACTTGGTAATTTAAGAGATATTTAAAACCAAGCCATTAAAGATAATTTTTTCACTTCTATGTATTGAATTTTGAAAAAAATGTCTTCTAGAGTTGTGACCAGTATGTGTTTTGGAGTCTGATAGGTCAAAATTTATTTTTTGATAAATATTAACATACCCTTATGAATAGTAATATGACCCTTATAAATTGTAAAAAATGATAATATTTTATTTCATAAGGTAAGAAGATAACGAGATATTAATTAATTTTTCAATGTGATATAGAACTAATTATAGCTTTAAAATTTTTATTTTTCTAATTTACTATGATTTTATTTAAAAATTAAATTAAAAATACATAAAAAATATTTCCAAAAAGGTAGTTCAAATTTCATTTCTACATGTCGAAAAATGGTTAGGGTTAATTTTTGGGATTTTAATAAAATACATGATTTTTTTCATGAATTGTTAAAATAACGTTAGGAGTTTGTTGTAGTTTAATGACATCATAATGATGTAATAATTAAATATAAAAGTACAGTCGACATGAGTACAGTATATTATGACATGAGGTGTCCCAAGTGGCTAAAACCATGGGAAAATACCCTGGGAAACCAAATGGTTTGGTAGAAACCACTATTGAGGTGTCCCTTTGAAATTATTAAAAAACTACCTCCCTTTTTCTATAAAGACCCACCCATCCATTCGTTTTCTAACATTCCTAATTCATCATCCTAAAATATCTGTTGGTTTCACCTCACTAGTAGTCCTTACAATGTTTCTTTAAACCCCAAGGTACCATCCTTAATGATCTAGGAGTTACTCTACATTGTAAGGGAATCCTACATTCTCTTCTTTTAGTCGACACTTATTTTATGTTATCTATTTGAATTTCCATTTTCATATGTTGGGGTATAATTTTATGTATTATTCTTATTATTCTTTGGATTTGAATATGATGAGATACCATTTTTATCATCATTTCATTTCATAAAATTTTACACGATGCCATTAGGCTGTCGAATTTTTATAAGGGATCTCTCACCATTTCTTTTATTCTCATGTTCATCTCTTTTCATTTTCTCTCATCACCAAATCCATCCAAATGGACATGATAAACACCAGTATCAACTGTATATTGGATTTATATCATGTTAATGGAATTACCATCATCAATATTATTACACTCCCTTTTATTTTAACAAAAGAAATCAACATCCATGAGGTTCCAATTTATAACCTTTGTGGACGACAATGTTTTTTTTCATCACTTTATCCTTCAATAATGGTCATGAAACCATTTTAATGGATGATCCAGATCATAATATATGTCTTTAATCTTATTAATGTTCTATAATCTTTACACCCTCATAATATGGAATAAGAATACAATTCATGTTCATTGTTTACAAACCTGCAATGCTAAATCCAACTGTTTATCGAAAACATTTAACTAATGATTCATCCTCAAGTGTATATAATAGAATCATTATACGATCATTTATATCTCTTTAATGTCAACAATAATATATATTATCAATTCTGGATGTTTTACCATTTTTCAAACGAACTTCCATTCATGAATGCATGTAAAGGAATCATGAAAACCAAAAAAGAAAATACTTCCAAAACAATAAAATTAATCCTCTTAAACCCATTAAAAGAGCCACGAATGAAACAAATAAGTTTATAATAAATCCATAACATGTATATGAGGTTATTTAATTATTAATTAATGAATCTAAATGTTATTATTTGGGTCATTTAAACAAATGAAGAACACATTCAAGCATAAGTTAAGGGGTTTCTCATCTCACATTCATTTCTGTGAGATTTTGATTGTTCGCTACTGATTTCTTCTATGTGGTAAATGTGTAGATACATTTGATATATAATAAAATGATTCCATTTATATTAATTTAATTCAATTATTAATTTTATGGTTATTACATTCTGGTCGTAGTATTCAACTAATTACATTGTGGTAAAAGACTATGTATCAACTACTATTTTATTATGAATGAAATTGTATTGTGCACCTAATAATCCTTATGTGGTGTACCTACTGCCCATTTGAGATCACATTTAATTTGAAATTATATTTATTTTACATATCCATAATATCATTTCATGGATATGTATTTTGTCTAAATCTTATACCATTTTACATACGGTGTTTATTTGGAATGTTACTATAACTATGGAAATATTGATGAATCCATATACCATACACTATACGGTTTTTGAAAAGGCATAATTATCAAGTATTTAATCAATGTGTAAATAATATATTTAGACATGTAGTGGTTGGTGAACCCTCTGTAGGCCCTTGATGCATTGGTTTGTCTCATTATACAAATCAGTTAGCGACAAACACTTCTAGTTTGTTTCCAAAAATCAGACGGGTTTCTACGCATAGAACTAAAAAATTTTAATAGTATTATAGTTTCATGTGCCATATACATAAAATCTAATTAATATGAATTATGTTTATTCATTATCAGTTATTATTATTTTAAATGAGTTTTTCAATATGACAAAATCTATGGATTCAGTTTTATTCTATGTTTATTAATGGAATTATTTTTTCATTTATTCACTATGCAATATTTATTATGTCAGATTGACTATGATTAACTTTTTATTGTGTTCATGCTTCGACTATTTGTAAACCTTACTGAGGATTTGATCTCACCCCTTTCATTGTTTTCCCTCAATAAGTGATAAAGAGAAGGTCATTTATTCAGATCATCTGGTTGCAGTTTTTAGTTTTTTAATGTATTGAATTTTATACCATTTTTCAATGTAATTTTTTTACATCAATGTATCTAGTTTTTCAAGTCTACTAAACTAATCATTACTTCTGGATTTTTCATTATTTATAACCATTCCAATATCACAAGTAATGCACCAGTTTCACCCATGAGGGGTTGGGGAGTTAAAGTTGGTATCCACAGAAGTTTAGTAGGAAACATGGAAACTTTTGTATGAAATATAGAGTAGGGAACAAAGACCTATTGTAGTATTTGAGGATAAATATACAAGAACATCATAGTATTTTTGTAAGGAATAGATTATGTGAAAATTTCTAGCAAATACATCCTGGTCTGGATACAAGCAGGTAGTGGTGGCTCTGGCACATATGTACCTTGGATTGAAAACTCCATAAAGAGTTTCATGCTTTAACTGGGGTATCTTGGTACACGACAATGAGCCTTGCTGCATTCTTGGTTAAGACACTCCTGGGGGATATGCTTAGGATAATTCACATTTTATTTCCAATACATTAATAAGTTTTTTATTGTAATGTTTTCCTCTGGGAAACCATGTTTATAAGATTAGTTATGCAACGAATTTCAATATATGTTCTATTTGAGATTCATAAACTAATCTAGTGTATCCCATTGTTTAGAAATGGTGTCAAATGCAAGAAGGGGAATAAATACTTGTAGCAAAGGTAGGGATCTCCCTACTAAGAAAGTCAAAAAAATAAATGTTGGAGCAGATCAGATCATGTCCAAATTGGGACAACTTACACAGGTTGTAAAGAATAACCATTCCACACCTGTGTTTGATCATTTAAAGTAGCAGAAGCCCCCATTGTTTAGTGGGACTATTAACCAAATGGTTTCTGAGAAATGGATCAATTCCCTTGAAATTATATTCATGAAATTAAGATGCAATGAAAAATAAATGGTTTTAATGGTAGTATATTATCTCAAGGAAGACACTGATCAATGATGGTCCTTGATTCAGAATACCATGGAGGAAGAAGAAATATGAGATATGTAATAGAGGACTTTTAAAGATATATTCATAATAAAATATTTCCCTTGTGAGCAACGAACTGAAATGATGACGATATTATTTAGCTTAAAATAAAGGGAAGAAGACCATGTTGTATAATGTGAGGATACTATCACAAGGCTGGCCAGGTATGCCATTAATTACATACGTGTATCGGCAGATAGTATTGATCATTTTGTTGAAGGTCTTAAGCCAATTCTTCAAAGGGCACTAACTTCTCAATCTTTTTCATCATATAATGAAATTGTATTAAGTGCTATCAAAAGAAAGAGGAAATTTTCTATATCAAATCTTTTTAGAGGAAACCAAGATAAGAAGTGGTACTCTAATAACAAAAAAATGATATGCACCAATGAAGAGAAAGGGAACAAATATATTCCCATTATGTGGGAACTATGGAATGAATCATCTCGAGAAATGCTTGAAAGGAATGGGAATCTGTTATAACTATGGAGAAACAATTCAACGATATTCAATGCTATAATTTCATAGAGATGGGACACTATGCAAATGAGCATCGTAAGAATCAAGGAAACGTGACTCTGAAATGGCCAAGCTAGCAAGGGAGAGCCTATGTGATTACAACCACAGAGGATGATGTTCCTAATAAAGTGTTGGTAGGTACTTTAATTGTTTCCTCAAACATAGCCAAAACATTATTTTACTCTGGATCATTGCATTCATATATATCTTCATATTTTTGCAAGAAAACTAGATATGTCCAATTTAATTTAATAAATGAGTTGTTAGTTAAAACTCCTCGGGGTAGTATCATTGCATCCAAGGCATGCCGACTTGTCCCCCTCCAAACACCAAAATTTTCTCTAGTTGTTATTCTTATCATAATACCAATGACGGAATTTGATATAAATCTCAGTATGTATTGGTTTTCAAATTTGGACGCATATACATATTATAAGAAGAAGGAAGTTTTAATTTTTTAAAATGGGGATGAATCCCTTATCTTTAGGGAAAAAACATCACCACCTAATTATTATCTAGAACCACTCCTAGTAGCTCAACTAAATTCAATAATTGGATAGGAATATAAACCAATATCGTTGGGTGAGGAACGAAATATTTAAATTGAAGATGTGCGCATAGTGAAAGAGTACATTGATGTATTTCCAGAGGATTTACCTGGACTTCCTCTAGAGTGGGAAGTTAAGCTCTCTATTGATTTTATTCTTAATACATGACCTATATAAAAGACTCAATATAGAATGGAAACTATTGAATTAGTATATCTAAAGAAACAACTAGAATAATTGAGTGAAAAATAATTTATTTAACCTAGTGTTTCTCCAAGGGAAGCCCATGTCCCCTTTGTCAAGAAAAAAGATGGATCCATGAGGCATTACAATGATTATGTTGAAATCAATGATATCACAACAAAGAATTAGTATCCACTACCCTAGATTGATGATTTATTTGACCAACTTCAAGGAGCTCAAAACTTTTTGAAGATTTACCTTCAATCCGGATATCATCAGTTGCGTGAGAGGAAGGTAGATACTCTTATGACAACATTTTAGAACAGTTATGGGCATTATGATTTTATAGTGATGCCTTTTGGACTAACAAATGCACCCTCTGTTTTCACGGAATTAATGAATAGTGTTTTCAAAGAATATCTTGATAACTTTATTGAGGTATTCATCGATGATATCCTTGTATACTCAAAAATCAATAAAGACCTTGAGAATCACATGCAGATTATTCTGAGACCTCTTAAAATAAATAATTTATTTGGAAAGTATAGTATGTTTGAATTTTGGATTCAATTAGTTTCTTTTCTAGGTCATATTGTGTATATGTATGGAATCCTAATTTATCCTGTAAAGACTAAGTCTATCCATGATTGGCCCATGCCAAAAAATATAACCAAGGTATATAGTAATATTGTCTTATTAGGTTATTATCGACATTTTTTTTCAGAATTTTTCTCGACTGGATAACCCATTGTAAAAGCTCATACGTAAAAGAGTTATGTTTTTTAGGAAATAAGAATGTACATAATTGTTTGATGAATTGAAAATAAGATTGGTCAATGATCCAATTTTGACTGTTTTATCCAAAAGTGATGGATTTGAAATACACAATGATGCATTAATGAATAGACTAGGTTGTGTCCTTATTAAAAACAATATAGTTATTGCTTATGCATAATGAAAGATGAAGGATCATGAGAAATATTATCCAACTCATGAACTTGAGTTAGTATCTGTAATCTTTTCTCTAAAAATATGGAGACATTATCTATACAGAGAGAGATGTGAGATTTATATGGACTACAACAGTTTGAAATATATTTTCATTCCAAAATAACTCAGTATGGGGCCACGAAGATGGATCGAGTTACTCAATGTTTACGATTGTTCAATACAGTACCACCTTGGAAAGGTGAATTTGGTGGATGAAGCCTTAAGCAGGAATGATCATGGCCTTCTGACTCAAATGAGTATTGAAAGAGATACTATATTCATGGATCTACTGATGTTGTATATGGGAATTGTTATGGAAGGGTAAAAATATTTCCTCTTTCAAATGTTTGATAAACCATCTTTACAATATAAGATAAGAATTTCTCAATCTGATGACGAGAATCTGCACAAGGAAATTAATGAAGTGAAGGATGAGAGACTACATGACATTGTGTATGAAGAAGGTGTTCAGAAATTTGGGAAATGGTTTTGTGTTCCATCAGTACCTATGATAAAAAGGGAACTATTAGACGATGATCATAGAAAAAATTTCACTATAAAACTGGTTAGAACCAATATGTATAGAGATCTAAAGGGATATTTTTTTCGGGATAATATGAAGTTGGAAACTGCTGACTACATGTAAAGGTTTCTAGTTTGTCAACAAGTGAAGGTGGAGAGAAAATATCCCAAAGGATTAATGCATCCTCTATCTGTTACTATGTAAAAGTGGGATACCATTATGATTGATTTTGTTACTAGACTACCGAGGACACCTAGAAGAAATAATGCAATATGGGTAATTGTTGATTGTCTCCCAAAAAGAGAACGTTTTCTTCCAATAATATAGGATTTACCACTAGACCACCTAGAAAGAATTTATTTTAATGATGTTGTGAGACTTTATGGTGCACCTCTATCAATTGTCTCCAATAGATATCCCTAGTTTACAACAAAATTCTTGAAAAGTTGCTAGAAGGTATTAAGTACTGAGCACCGTATGAGTTCTACATATCACCCAAAATCCAACGGATAGTCTTAATGGACTATTAAAACTCTAGAAGATATGTTGAGGTCATATTCTCTTGAATTCCATGTTATGTGAGATTAATACTTGCCTGTGATGGAATTTTCATACAATAATAGTTTCCATTATATTATTAAAATGGATCCATATAAAACATATATGGAAAGAGATGTTGATATCTACCATTTTGGGATGATGTTGGTGAGAGGAAACTTATAGGCCTAGATATTACTGAAGATATCATGACAAAGGTGATGAAAATATAATCCCATATTGAAGAATCCCAAAGTATGCAGAAGATTTTTGCTGATAATCGAATAAAGGAATTGGAATTCCAAGTGGGAAATCATGTATTTATGAATGTTTCTCAATGGAAGGATGTCTTAGGGTTCTGTAATAAAGGGAAATTGAACCCCAGGTACATTAGAGAATTTGAAATTTTTGAAGGAATAGCAGTGGTAGCATACTGTTTAGAGATGCCGAAAAATCTCTACATAGTTTATGATTTGTTCCACATATCTTGGTTAAAGAAATACATGCCTGACCTAATGCTTGTACTCACATATGAATAAATAGAACTGGAACATGATTTGTCATACTATGAAAAGCCTATCAGGATTCTTGACATAAGGCAGAAGGTATTGAGAAATCAAACAACTCATCTAGTAAAGGTTTCTTGGAGAAAATAGAATATAAGGATTCAATATGGGAACTAGAGGATTACGTGAAGAAGAACAACCCACATCTTTTTGGTGGGATTTATACATAAAATTTCGAAGATGAAATTTTCGAAAGAGGGAATTATATAAGACCCCAAACATTTTATTTTATTATTTTATTAAATTCATTATTTTCATAGCCTATATTTCAAAAAGAATTGTTTCCCTTTATAACAACACTTGATAATTTAACAGATAGAAAAAACCAAGCCATTAAACATAAATCTTCAACTTCTTTTTTTGGAATTTCGAATAACATCCATCACAATTTGTGACCAGTACGACATTTGGAGTCTAATTGAACCAACTTGATTTTTTTGATGAATAGTAACATACCCTTATTAATACTAATATGAAAATTAATATGACAATATAAATTATAAACAATGATAAGATTATATTTTTTTAATTTAATAAGATAATGAGATCCTAATTGAATTATCAATGTGATATAGAACTAATTATACCCTTACAAGTGTTATAATTTTAATTTAGTATGATTATATTCAAACATTAAATTAAAAATATATATTATTTTTTAAGAAAAATGGAGTTCATTTTTGAATTCTACACGTTGAAAAATGGTCAGGGTGAATATTTGTGTTTTTTATAAAATACATGAATTTTTCATTAATAGAAAAAATACAATTTGAGATTTTGGTAGTTTAATGACAACATAATGATGTAATAATTAAATATATATGTATTTTTGACTTGTGTACTATATCTTAAGACATGAGGTGTCCCATGTCTCTAAAACCATGGGAAAACACCATGGGAAATCCCATGGTTTGGCAAAAACCACTAATGAGGTTTCCCTTTGAAATTATTAAAAAAATGCCACACTTTATCTATAAATACCCACTCATCCAATAAATTTCATTCATTAAAAATCCCTCATCATCTAATATCTGGTGTTTTTCACTATCTAAGAGTCCTTCCAGGTGTCCTTTTGCCCACAAGGTCTCATATATCATGATCTAGGATTTTCACTACAAGGTAAGGGATACCTTTATTCTCTTCTTTTAGTCGACAAATATTTTATTTTCTCTATTGGAATTTCCATTCTCATATGTTGGGGATTGATTTTATGTAATATTATTAGTGTAATTTTTATTTCAATTTTATTAGATACCATTTTGTTCTCATCATTTCATTTTATAAAATTTTAAGCGACGTTGTTAGGTTACCGAATTTTCTTAAAGAATCAATCAACTTTTCTTTTATTTTCAAGTTCATCTGTTTTCTTTTTCTCTAAACAAATCCTCTATCCAAATTAATATTATAAGCTCTATTATCATCTATATACTGAAATAATTAAATGTTAATAGAATAACCATCATCAATATTCTTACACCACCTTTGGTTTTTATAAACGAAATCAATGTCCATGAGGTTACAATTTATAACCATTGTGGATGACAGAGTTTTGTTTTTCACTTTATCCTTCATTACAGATAATGAAACCATAAAACTGGTTTATAATGATTAGAAAATATGTATTTCTTCTCATTAATTTTTTATAATCTTTACACACTCATAGTATGTAATAATAATACAAAACAAGTTCATTGTATACAAAACTGCCAAGCTAAATCCAAGCGTTTATCAAAAACATTTAACTAATGATTAATACCCAAATATATAACCTATAATCATTATAAGATCATTTATATATTTTTAATGTCAATAAGAATAAAAATTAACAATTCTGTATGTTTATCCACATTTCAAATGAACATCCATTCATAAATGAAATTAAACGAATCATGAAAACCAAAGAAGAAAATGCTTACAAAAAAATAAAATTGAACCTCTTAACCCATTAAAACTACCATGAATGAACCTAATAAGGTTATAATAAATAAGTTACATGTATAGGAGGTTATTTTATTATTCTTTAATGAATCTAATTTTGATTAATCCAGTCATTAAAACAAATGAAGAACACACTCGTGCATAAGTTAATGAGTTTCCCATCACACTTTCATTTCTGTGAGATTTTCATTATTCGCCACTTATTTCTTGTATGTGGAATATTTTTACTGCCATTTAATATATATTTACATTATTCTGTTTATATTAATGTTATTACATTATTAAATTTTGGGTTATTCAGTTCTGGTCATATTATTCAACCGATTACATTATAGTAAGAGACTTTTCCTGAACAACTATTTTATTGTTACTGACTTTGAATTGTGCACCTAATAATCCTTATGTGGTGTACCTACTGCCTATTTGAGATAAATTTTCATCTTAAATTATATTTATATTACATATCCATAATCTCATTTCATGTATATGTTTTTTTCTAAACTGTATAAAATTTTACATAAGGTGTTTATTTGGAAAATTATTTTAACAATAGAAATATTGATGAATCTATATACCCTAATCTATATGGATATTGAACAGGAATAATGATCTTGTATTGATTTAGTTTATAAATAAATCTTTTGACTTGTAGTGGAGGGCGGTTCCCACTATATCCCCTAGATGCATCGGAAGGTCTCATTAGGGAAATTACTTGGCGACAAACCCATCAAGTTTTGTTTCCAAAAATAATGTGGGTTTCTACCCATAGAACTAAACCATTATTACTGTATTATGGTTTCATGTTCTAGATAAATGACATCAACTAAATATGCATTCTCTTTATTCATTATCATTTATTAATATTACCCATGAGGATTTCACTATGTCAAAAACTATGGATGCAGTTTCATTCTCATTTTATTAATGGCGTTAGTTTTTCGTTTAATCACCATGAAATTTTTATTATGTCAGATTGAATATAATTCACATATTATTGTATTCATTATTCTGTTATTTGTAACACTTTTTTGAGCATTTGATCTCACCCCTTTCATTTTTTACCCTCAATAGGGGATGAACATAAATTCATTTATTGAGTTCATGTGGTTGAAGTTTTTAGTTTTGATATGTGTTGTATTTTGTAAACTTTTTCAATGTAATTTGTGTTACATCTAGGGGTCTAGTTTCTTCAGGACTACTAAACTGATCATTCCATCGGGGTATTTCATTCCTTAAAAATATTCAAATATCTCAATTAATGCACCACCTCTAGCCTAGAGGCGTCAGGGTGTTACAATTACATCCCTCTGCACACATATATGCGGAAATGTAACAACTATGGATAACATCCCATGTAACTACCAAGAGAAGAGATCGGGGCCAATGGGGATAGTCATCCATCCATCCTACCTCCAAATATTATTTGGAATACACCCCCATGGATCAGAATCCCTAAGTTTTCAGTTTCCTTAACTGATATGGTAGAGTAGCATATAGAAACACAAAAATTATAGAATATACTATAACTCACAACAACACTATGGCCATAACATTGTCTTTGACTAAATTGCATCTAACATCTCTCAAACTCCTGGCTGCAAAATCTATAACTGGGTATCCAATAAGAAAACATCAATTTAGAGATATTGATTACATTCCTTCATTAAATATTTATGATTTTAACTTTACATTCATTAATTCTTTAAAAACTAACTAAATATTAAAAATATGAATATTATATTATATTATAATCACAAACAATGACCCCAGTATCATTAAATTGGTACCGCTTTATTTCTTCCCACCAATCACCCACACCGTGGGATGACATCATTTATTCAATCATATATGAATAACAATATTATTTTACCATATTCCCAGTCATTCTAGAAAAACGTTTTTAGCTACCAAACACAAGGGGGATCAACAATGTTAGTAGATAAACTACCCATTGACTCTTTGCATCTTACATAAAGAGTGTATATCCATCATTCATTAAAAATAGAAACATGAAAAGCATGTTACATACACTGTGTGTCATTGCCAATTTTGAATGTAGGGTAAGAAAACTAGTTTCTTTTAGAAGTGGAGAAATTAAAGAAGATAAACAACCAATAAGAAACATCCAACATCCATACATTTTCATCCAAGTCGTTTGATCATCTCTCGTGTCCTCCCCCGCACCCACATGTATAGAATGATTCATCTAGCTTCTCTAGGAGTGAACTATTTCCACAACCAATAGGCCTCCCAACCCCCACATATCATAGTTTCCTTCAATGCTCACATCAAGACACAAGCGTCACGAAATCAATAATCATATCAACCCTGCTCTTAACCCTTAAGAAAGAAAGTGGGTAACTAAAAACCCTATGTGGAATTTTCTAGTATCAAATAACCAATCATTTAATTCATATGGAATTAACAAAATTTATTATTTGCAGGTTCTAACTACAGAAAACCTAAACAGTATTCTATCAAAAATAAATGATCATGCTCACTATTTCAATATTATTAAAATCAAATTACAACAAGAAGAGACAGATTCATTTACATGCATCTTTATCTTTGATAATTATTTTTCAATTACTCCCATTTTGTTTTCTTTATCAATTTCCATAAATAATAAAATGTTAATCATCAATACAATAAATATCAAACTATCTAGAAAAAACAAGAAACAATAACATATGATCAATAACATTTTATTGATCATGTTCAAGTATTTATTATGTTAATTATATTTTTATCTTCTGGGATAAAACATGCTAACTCTATAGTTGAACGTAAAATAATAGAGAAGAAACGAATCTCCAACCAAAAATGGTTTATAACTTTCTTTATACGAAAATGAGCCACACAACAGATTATGATCAACTCCCCCTGTGAAAAATGTATCCACCTTAGGAGGCATATTCACCAACACACCAGTCAACACCAAATGAAAATGTATATGGAATAGGGAGATAAAATTCCATTAAAGGGCACGAAGAAACATACAGAGATGAACCCAAAATAATGACGATTGAATATATCTTATATCAAAGATTGATCGATACTACTTGGTTGCATCAAAAGCAGAGGGGACCAATCCATGGATAAAATTTTACCACACAAATCCTATGGTAAGGAAAGAAAGGTTACAACATCTCACACCCAAAAACAATGATGAAAAACATGAGATAAAGATATCTCATGCTTTAAAATATTTAATAGAGTAGAGGATTATGATACGATGGATTATCCATTAAAAGCATATCATACTTTATTTTACAGTTAGACCATGTATATGCATCTCGAGCATTAGGAAAATTAATATAGGAGTTATGGGATTTGATTCGGCAATAAATTACAAAAAAGGAATTAAATGCATTTTATGTAACGCCCCGACCCCAGCTACCCAGAGTCGGTGCATTACTTTGTAACATTGGCATGATCACAAGAAAGATCAAATCTCGAAAGACCGATTAGTTTAGTAGCCTTGGAAACACTAGATATAATCATAAGTTTTACATTACATCATAAAATGAAAAACTAATACAACAACATAATGTTCCACAATCCACACTATTAACCCCTCATAAAATCCCTGCAAGTCAATCATAATTTACTTCTTCACCACCTGGGAAAAATAAAACATAGAAAAGGGGTGAGCTCAAATGCCCAGTAAGGATAACAATATAGCGGAACATTCAAAATAAGCGTAAACATTTAAGGCAATGAATTACTAAAACAAAAGCCTTTTAAACTTGAACTTCAACATAGTATGGCAAAAGTAAAATGAAATAATGCCATTTACTTGTTCACATGGATATTCTACTAATTGAATAATCACATGCAATATCAATAACCACTTTCATAATGTTGGAATGCATAATGCCAGACTATCATAACCACATAGCCAAGGCCTCGTGCCAAGACTACAAATAAGATTTTGTCAATGCCTTGTGCCAAGACACTAGTTTGTCTCATGAGACCTACCGATGCATCGAGGAGCTATAGCGGGCTCCACCCGTCACTTATTAAGTCCAATGCATTCCCATATGAAAAGGTTTAAACATAACATAAACATTCGTATTTAAACTAGCATACGAAATGTCAATACTTTCATAATAAACTATGAATGGTATAAAAATAGCACATCCACAGTCAAACATATCACAAAACCTTCAATACAATATAGAAGTTTTGTATCATAATAAATCATCTTCAAATAATCTTAAAATCCATCAAAGGATGTTGACATAGATGAAATCAAAATTCTTTTTAAAGAAATATCTCCTTTTATTTTGAAATCATTTAAGATCCATATAAAATAAAACATTTTCTTTGAAAATATTCTTATAAGCTTGTAAGGAAAGCTTTGAAGATTTTATAACGGCGTAAAATAACCGCACCCGCCGTATAAGTTAAAAAAAACATTCTTACCTCAATTCTGTCGAAAAGGTTAAAAAGGACCTTGTTTTGAAAACGACGGAAAGATTCCTTTATAAACCTCTTATAAAAGTCAAAAAAAGGTATAAATGACTTTAACCCATATTCTTGTAAATAGTAAAAATGTTTTGAAATACATTTTTAAGAAACATGGATGTGGATGATAAAGAGATCCCAGTAGATTATTACATATAAACAACCTCGGATAATGAAGAGATTGTGAAATAACCCTTACCTTGTACTTTTCCTTGGTTGGGGTAGGTTAACTTCCTGTATAATGGTGAAATAGTTGTTATTAAATTATACAAGAATCATATATATTAATATGATATCATATATGATCTTTTAACATTGATTTGTTAATAATATCTTAGTATTATCGTCGTTTCGGGTGATAATCGATTCGTTCTTCTTAAATGTTTGGTTACGTAAGAAATGTTTGTAATGGATAGATTATATCTTATTCATAATCAGAATGATATTAACATTATTTTTAACCCCAAAATGAGAATAAGACTTGAATGGATATGATGGAGAATGAATCTTATCGCGTTCGTGGAGACGGTAGTCCGTACGTGCGCACGAACGCTACTTCCATTTAATTTTTATTTTAAAAGAATCTAATCCAAAAGATACATAGGTATATTACTATTCCAGTATAATATTTTATATATGTTACTTAAGTTCATTAACACCATCCTTTATACGTCCCATGTGTGGTATGAACGAGTCATATCATTTTAAGGGGGCGGTAGTCCGCACTTCCTCAAATGAAATTATCGTATGTATATACAACCTGAAACGAATAATGGTATGAAATTACAGAAGCTTATATATAAAATATATATCATTAATATCATATTTAATTACAGTGCCATCATAATGGCCACCATGAGAGGTGGTAAGATGTATTTGAACAATCATCGTTTCGTGAGGCGTTAGTTTTCCATCCACAGAAACATTATGTTCATCATCCATTAGATGGAGTTGTGTGTATGTGTAGTTTGAATCCTTATTATAACAACATCCTAGTATATTTAGGATACTGGTGTTGTTACAAAAGAAAGGAAATAAAAAGATTTTGGGGGTTGGAGAAGCAAAATAAATGAAAATACTTTAAGAGAAATTGTTACCTTTAATTTAGGTAACTCACTTTGGTTGGAACCAAAGGACTTCTTGAAATGCTTTCTGCCTAAGGGGAAGCTTCAAGGAGGAGGAGAGGGATGTGGGGAGCTTAGTTGGGCAGAGTTTGGACGAGCCAAGTGGCTTGAGAGGTGTGAGGAAAAGAGAAGGAGGAGTGACCTTTTATAAGAGGGGTGAGGGGCACCTTTGGAAAAGCTAGAAATGTTAATTTATAATAAATTCATATTCGGTTTCCAAAGGCTCCAAAGTTGACTATTCAAAGGATGAGGTGGGGATAGGTCGAAAACAACTCATCCAATAGAAGTTAGACAGGTTTGGGTACTTATATTAACCTTATCTTTAAGTATTAACTCTAAGTTAATTAGTTTCACTTTTACAATGTCTCTTTGTATTTTTATATAATATGGTTAATAAACATACTATATATATCCAAGAGACCCCCAAGTGGTTCATTAATAATTAACCTATCATAATATAAGTCTATTGGCCGAACCGTAGATTTTTAGGAATTTAATATCAATTAATAATATAATATTTGTTTTAAGAACTCTTTTATGTCAATTTTGACACTATTCAATAGTTGATTTTTGTGAAACTCATAACAGATTGATTACTTCAAAAAAAGTCAATTAAATAAATCCTAATATATCATGTTATCCTATAAAATTAGTTTAATTCATTAAAAGTTTCATATTACATTTATTTGGGTATTTATAATATTAATTATTTTAATTTTTCACTATTATAGTAATTACTGCATCATCATTGTGTCATAAATAAATTAAATTATTTAATGTCTAAAAATTATAAATAAAATATAATTATGTAGGAAATCTTTTTATCTTTCTAATGAATATTTATAATCGAAATTCCAACATGTATAACCCTATGTAAAAATTGTTCTTCTAAAAGATGTAAACTTATGCCATTTTTATTTTTATTTTAACTTTATTAATATAATGTGTCATTATCACTTACAAGTGGATCCATGGGGTCCCAAAATAGACCCAAAGATGCCCATGGTCGACAATGTATCAACCAATAGGGTTAAGACACGTTTTAGGGTAATTTAGTATTATTATAATATTATTTTTGTAACCCTTATTTACCGGATTTACCCTTTAACCATGGTAAATAAAATATTTACCACAGAAACTATTCAAAATGTCTAAAAATAAAAGTTACCTATTTACACAATTTGAACATCCTGATTCCAAATATGGAATCCATTTTCCTAAATTCAAAACACAGAAGTGGCAGAAATTAATTTAAAATTAATTCCCGCTGTCAAAACAAAAAGCGTGTTTTTTAAGAGATAATAACTATCAAAAGATTGACACTTGTTTATGTTCGGTTTAATTGTAAAATTATGTCCAATGACCAAAATTATATTAAATGGTAAAAATATATTCTAAATATACTTTAAAACCACTCAAATTTACAATTTATCACTATTAATTATTTTGATTAAAAAAGTTTTTTTTAATTAAAATTTAGTAATTTTCACTATTCATCAAAATATGAAAGTTATCCGAAAAGTACCAAAATTTCACCTTAGGCTAAATTCGATATTCCGAGTCCAAAAATGAAGTCCATTTTCAAATATAAAATATATATAATTTCAAAAATTAGGTATTACTATTCACAACGGCTAGTTTAATTAGTTGTAGTGTGTGTTAGAACTCGAGGTTGCGTACAACACACGCTATCGCATTATTCGAAGGGAAACGTACCGTAGAATCTTGGGGTGTTATATTTTCCCCTCCTTCAAATAATTGCATCCTCGCAATTTCTAGGGTATTACTGCATAAAAAGACTCGGGTGGTTCTTCATCATAAGTTCCTCGGGTTCCCACGTTGCCTCTTCCATCTTATGGTTTCTCCACAAAACTTTTACCAGACGCGTCGTCCGGTTTCTCAGTACTTGTTCTCTTGTATCAAGAATCCTGACGGGCTCTTCGCAATAAGACAGATCGGGTTCCAGTTCTAATTCCTCATAGGTGAGTACATGCGTTGGGTCAGGCATGTATTTTCTCAACAGAGATACGTGGAACACATCGTGAACTTTGGAGAGACTTGGCGGCATTGCCAATCGGTAAGCTACAGCCCCAATTCGTTCTAGAATTTTGAAAGGTCCGATGTACCTGGGACTCAATTTACCTTTCTTACCAAAACGTATGACTCCCTTCCACGGAGATACCTTCAGGAAAACATGATCACCGACTTGAAATTCCAAATCCTTCCTTCGATTATCGATATAGCTCTTCTGCCTACTTTGAGCTTCTTTGATGTGATTTTGGATTAATTTCACCTTTTCCACCGTTTCCTCCACCAGTTCTGGGCCTACAAGTTTTCTTTCACCAACGTCATCCAAACAGGTTGGTGTACGACATCTCTTTCCGTATAACGCTTCATATGGTGCCATCTGAATACTCGAATGGAAGCTATTGTTATAGGAAAATTCTACCAGAGGTAAATATTGATCCCACATACCCTGAAAATCAAGTGAGCAAGATCTCAACATGTCTTCTAAGGTTTGAATAGTCCGTTCTGATTGTCCGTCTGTCTGAGGGTGGTAAGCAGTGCTCAAATGAAGTTCAGTATCCAGGTATTTCTGAAGACTTTTCCAGAATCTTGAAGTAAAACGGGGATCACGATCAGAAACAATTGATAAGGGTACTCCATGAAGTCTCACAACTTCATTAATATATAGTCTTTCTAGACGTTCCAGGGGTAGATCTTCTCTTATAGCAAGAAAATGTGCTGACTTGGTAAGACGATCAACAATAACCCATATTGCATCATTCCTTCTAGGAGTCTTTGGTAGCCCCATGACAAAGTCCATCGTAATATTTTCCCATTTCCACTCCGGTATGGGAAGAGGTTGCATGACTCCTCCAGGCTGTTGCCTTCCAGCTTTGACTTGTTGACAAACCATACATCTTGACAAAAATCAGCAATCTCCCTCTTCATGTTGTCCCACCAAAAATGTTCCTTCAAATCTCTATACATTTTGGTGCTCCCAGGGTGTATAGAGAAATTGGAACTATGAGCATCATCCAGCAATTCCCTTTTTAGATCAGGTAAATCGGGAACACAAAGTCTCTTCCCGAATTTCAAAATTCCATCTTCATACACAAAGTCTCTCAATCTCCCATCATTCACAGCTTTAATCTTCTTTTGGAATTCTTCATCATCGGTCTGAGAACTCTTAATCCTTTCTAGTAAAGATGGTTTGGCAACCATTTGAAAAAGCATTGATGATTCACCTTCCCTGGTTATTCCCATGTCCATCTTCTCTAGATCCATGAAAATTGGGTCCCTTTCAATTCTCATCATGTTCAGAACTCCATGGTCTTTTCTGCTCAAAGCATCTGCTACTTTGTTTTCTTTCCCCGGGTGGTAGTGTATCGTGCAATCATAATCCTTGAGTAATTCAAGCCATCTCCTTTGCCTCATGTTGAGTTCTTTTTGTGAGAAAATATACTTCAAACTCTTGTGATCAGTATAAATCTCACATTTTTCACCATAGAGGTAGTGCCTCCATATCTTCAAAGCAAAGATCACAGCTGCTAACTCAAGATCATGAGTAGGATAGTTTTGTTCATGAATTTTCAACTGTCGTGATGCATAGGCAATAACTCTATCATTCTGAATAAGGACACAACCAAGTCCTTTCTTTGATGCATCACTATAAATAACGAACCCATCATTCCCCGATGGTAGAGTCAATATAGGAGCATTGACTAATCTTTTCTTCAATTCTTCGAAACATTCTTCACACTCTTTTGTCCAAACAAATTTAACCCCTTTACGTGTGAGCTTCGTTAATGGGTTAGCCAATCGGGCAAAATTCTGGACGAAACGTCGATAATAACCTGCCAAGCCAATAAAACTACGTACCTCGGTTATACTCGTAGGTGCTGGCCATTCTTGGATTGCCTTGGTCTTAGAAGGATCAACAGAGATTCCATCTTTAGAGACAATATGGCCAAGAAAAGAAATCTCCTGAAGCCAGAATTCACACTTGCTAAACTTTCCATATAATTCATGCCTCCTCAGAGTCTTCAAGATAATGCGCAAGTGATTTCCATGATCTTCGTAGGTTTTGGAGTATACCAAGATATCATCAATAAATACCACCACAAATTCATCGAGATACTCCTTGAAAACTCTATTCATCAGATCCATGAATACAGAGGGTGCATTAGTCAATCCAAACGGCATTACAGTAAACTCGTAATGCCCGTACCTGGTTCGAAATGCTGTCTTCGGAATGTCTTCCTTCTTTACACACAACTGATGGTATCTAGATCGAAGGTCAATCTTTGAAAAGTATTGAGCTCCATGCAGTTGGTCAAATAAATCATCAATACGAGGTAGGGGATACTTGTTCTTTATCGTTATAGCATTGATCTCCATGTAGTCGATACATAACCTCATAGATCCATCTTTCTTTTTAACAAAAAGAACAGGGGCTCCCCATGGAGAAACACTAGGGCGAATAAATCCCTTATTACTCAATTCCTCTAGTTGTTTCTTTAGTTCGACTAACTCTACAGTGGCCATTCTATAAGGGGTCTTCGATATAGGCCTTGATCCAGGAATCAAATCAATAGAAAACTCAACTTCTCGTTCTGGAGGATGTCCAGGTAAATCTTCCGGAAATACATCTACAAATTCTTTCACAACAGGTACATCCTCTATTTGAACATTCCTTTCCTCACCGATAGTTACTTCATTCTCTTCCTCCCCAATAATTGAATTAAGTTGAGCTACTGGGGGTGGGTCTAAAGAAGAATTAGGTGGTGACGATTCTGCTCTAAAAATAAGGTGTTCCTTATCATTATCATCGAGAATCGTAACCTCTTTCTTCTTACAATAAATCTTCGCATCATAGTCCGAAAGCCAGTCCATACCGAAGATTATATCAAACTCAATCATAGGTATGACGATGAGATCAGCAGATAAAGAAAATTTATGTGCTCTAATGGGGACTGATTTACAAAACATTGTTGCAATGATATTTCCCTTAGGAGTTTTAACTGACAACTCCCTTATTAAATCAAATTGGAAATATCTAATTTTCTTAGCAAACTGGGAAGATATGAAACAATGCGATGATCCAGAATCAAATAATGCATTTGCTAAACTTGAGGAAACCATTAAATTACCTGCCACCACGTCTTTCGGAGCTTCTACCTCAGCAGTAGTGATAGCATAAGCCTGGCCTTGATCCCTTGGCCTTTTCTGAGGTAAGTTCTCCTGACGCTTAGGACATGCATTTGCATAATGCCCCATATCCCTGCAATTGTAGCAATGAACGTTGGTAGCTTCCTTCTTCCCCTTGCAATCATGAGCCTGGTGGCCTTTTTCACCACACTTGTAACAGACTCCCATTCCCTTCAGGCAAGCACCGGGGTGTTTCTTCCCGCACTTACCACAAGATGGATATTCAACCTTTCCCTTCTTCCCCTTATTTCCATTCTCAGATTGATCAGCAGGTCTCTTCTTCTCTTGCTTTGCTTTAAAGTCATAAGACTTAGAGAATTCCTTTTCGGTCTTGATAGCACATGAGACAATGTCTTCGTACGAAGAAAACGATTGTGAGACTAATGCTCGACGGAGAAATGGTTTTAACCCATCAAAGAAACGATCAATCTTACTTCTTGGGTTGCGAATATAATCACCAGCGTACCTCGCTAACCTTGTAAAGTTAGCCTCATACTTTGTGACATTCTCATCCTCCTTTTGTCTTAGACTCAGAAATTGTCTTTCCATATCTGCTCGATGGTCGTGAGGAAAGTATTTTTCTAAAAACAGATCTTTGAACTCCCTCCATTCCATATTTGATACTTCATCATCTTCCTTCATGTTTTGAATTAATGACCACCATTGATCAACATCTCCAGTGAGGCGGTAAACTGCCATGATAACTTTTTCCCTTTCACTGCTCCACAAAGCCTGAAATATTTTCTCTAGGGAAAATATCCATTGCTCAGCTACTAAGGGATTTGTATTCCCATTGAACGTTGGTGGTTGTTGCCTCATTAATCGATCTAACATTGATCCTCCACGCTGTGGATCAGGGTGCTCCATACGGGTAAGGTTATTATTCATAACCTGAGTAAGTTGTCCCAGTATGGTGATTAGCTGATCGGCACCAGTTGCATCACCAGCCCCACTATAATTATCTTGAGCAGGAGGGAATCCCTACATGGAGTGCGTGCATTGATACGGTTTCCATTTCTTCCACTAGGCGCCATTTCTAAACAATGGCATAAACTAGATCAGTTTATGAATCAAAATACATAATCCCATACTTATAAAACACTTAACATAAATTGAACTATTTATGGATATAATCCATAATCATAAAAATGTTTTCTTTGAGGACGTATATACTCATAAACCCTTCATAATTATTTGTAAAGAAAATGAGAGTTATCCTAAGCATATCCCCCGGGAGTGTCGTAACCAAGAGTGCAGCAAGGCCCGTTGTCGTGCACCAGTTCCCGTTCGAGTCTAGCTCAAAGCGGTGTTTTCGGGTTTTACCCCTAGGTACATCTCTGCCAGAGCCGCCTCTACCTGCTCGTATCCAGACAGGGATGTATTGCTCGAAAAACTCACAAAATCTCTACAATACCAAAATTCTAGGAAATTCTTCTATACTAATCCTCAAAGTTCATCTTAGGTCTACATGCTCTAATCAGAGTTTATCTAAATCTAGCTTCCAAGGTTTGTACTAAACTTCCTCTGATACCAACTGTAACGCCCCGACCCCAGCTACCCAGAGTCGGTGCATTACTTCGTAACATTGGCATGATCACAAGAAAGATCAAATCTCGAAAGACCGATTAGTTTAGTATCCTTGGAAACACTAGATATAATCATAAGTTTTACATTACATAATAAAATGAAAAACTAATACAACAACATAATGTTCCACAATCCACACTATTAACCCCTCATAAAATCCCTGCAAGTCAATCATAATTTACTTCTTCACCACCTGGGAAAAATAAAACATAGAAAAGGGGTGAGCTCAAATGCCCAGTAAGGATAACAATATAGCGGAACATTCAAAATAAGCGTAAACATTTAAGGCAATGAATTACTAAAACAAAAGCCTTTTAAACTTGAACTTCAACATAGTATGGAAAAAGTAAAATGAAATAATGCCATTTACTTGTTCACATGGATATTCTACTAATTGAATAATCACATGCAATATCAATAACCACTTTCATAATGTTGGAATGCATAATGCCAGACTATCATAACCACATAGCCAAGGCCTCGTGCCAAGACTACAAATAAGATTTTGTCAAGGCCTTGTGCCAAGACACTAGTTTGTCTCATGAGACCTACCGATGCATCGAGGAGCTATAGCGGGCTCCACCCGTCACTTATTAAGTCCAATGCATTCCCATATGAAAAGGTTTAAACATAACATAAACATTCGTATTAAAACTAGCATACGAAATGTCAATACTTTCATAATAAACTATGAATGGTATAAAAATAGCACATCCATAGTCAAACATATCACAAAACCTTCAATACAATATAGAAGTTTTGTATCATAATAAATCATCTTCAAATAATCTTAAAATCCATCAAAGGATGTTGACATAGATGAAATCAAAATTCTTTTTAAAGAAATATCTCCTTTTATTTTGAAATCATTTAAGATCCATATAAAATAAAACATTTTCTTTGAAAATATTCTTATATGCTTGTAAGGAAAGCTTTGAAGATTTTATAACGGCGTAAAATAACCGCACCCGCCGTATAAGTTAAAAAAAAACATTCTTACCTCAATTCTGTCGAAAAGGTTAAAAAGGACCTTGTTTTGAAAACGATGGAAAGATTCCTTTATAAACCTCTTATAAAAGTCAAAAAAGGTATAAATGACTTTAACCCATATTCTTGTAAATAGTAAAAATGTTTTGAAATACATTTTTAAGAAACATGGATGTGGATGATAAAGAGATCCCAGTAGATTATTACATATAAACAACCTCGGATAATGAAGAGATTGTGAAATAACCCTTACCTTGTACTTTTCCTTGGTTGGGGTAGGTTAACTTCCTGTATAATGGTGAAATAGTTGTTATTAAATTATACAAGAATCATATATATTAATATGATATCATATATGATCTTTTAACATTGATTTGTTAATAATATCTTAGTATTATCGTCGTTTCGGGTGATAATCGATTCGTTCTTCTTAAATGTTTGGTTACGTAAGACATGTTTGTAATGGATAGATTATATCTTATTCATAATCAGAATGATATTAACATTATTTTTAACCCCAAAATGAGAATAAGACTTGAATGGATATGATGGAGAATGAATCTTATCGCGTTCGTGGAGACGGTAGTCCGTACGTGCGCACGAACGCTACTTCCATTTAATTTTTATTTTAAAAGAATCTAATCCAAAAGATACATAGGTATATTACTATTCCAGTATAATATTTTATATATGTTACTTAAGTTCATTAACACCATCCTTTATACGTCCCATGTGTGGTATGAACGAGTCATATCATTTTAAGGGGGCGGTAGTCCGCACTTCCTCAAATGAAATTATCGTATGTATATACAACCTGAACGAATAATGGAATGGAATTACAGAAGCTTATATATAAAATATATATCATTAATATCATATTTAATTACAGTGCCATCATAATGGCCACCATGAGAGGTGGTAAGATGTATTTGAACAATCATCGTTTCGTGAGACGTTAGTTTGCCATCCACAGAAACATTATGTTCATCATCCATTAGATGGAGTTGTGTGTATGTGTAGTTTGAATCCTTCTTATAACAACATCCTAGTATATTTAGGATACTGGTTTTGTTACAAAAGAAAGGAAATAAAAAGATTTTGGGGGTTGGAGAAGCAAAATAAATGAAAATACTTTAAGAGAAATTGTTACCTTTAATTTAGGTAACTCACTTTGGTTGGAACCAAAGGACTTCTTGAAATGCTTTCTGCCTAAGGGGAAGCTTCAAGGAGGAGGAGAGGGATGTGGGGAGCTTAGTTGGGCAGAGTTTGGACGAGCCAAGTGGCTTGAGAGGTGTGAGGAAAAGAGAAGGAGGAGTGCCCTTTTATAAGAGGGGTGAGGGGCACCTTTGGAAAAGCTAGAAATATTAATTTATAATAAATTCATATTCGGTTTCCAAAGGCTCAAAAGATGACTATTCAAAGGATTAGGTGGGGATAGGTCGAAAACAACTCATACAATAGAAGTTAGACAGGTTTGGGTACTTATATTAACCTTATCTTTAAGTATTAACTCTAAGTTAATTAGTTTCACTTTTACAATGTCTCTTTGTATTTTTATATAATATGGTTAATAAACTTACTATATACATCCAAGAGACCCCCAAGTGGTTCATTAATAATTAACCTATCATTATATAAGTCTATTGGCCGAACCGTAGATTTTTAGGAATTTAATATCAATTAATAATATAATATTTGTTTTAAGAACTCTTTTATGTCAATTTTGACACTATTCAATAGTTGATTTTTGTGAAACTCATAACAGATTGATTACTTCAAAAAAAGTCAATTAAATAAATCCTAATATATCATGTTATCCTAGAAAATTAGTTTAATTCATTAAAAGTTTCATATTACATTTATTTGGGTATTTATAATATTAATTATTTTAGATTTTCACTATTATAGTAATTACTGCATCATCATTGTGTCATTAATAAATTAAATTATTTAATGTCTAAAAATTATAAATAAAATATAATTATGTAGGAAATCTTTTTATCTTTCTAATGAATATTTATAATCGAAATTCCAACATGTATAACCCTATGTAAAAATTGTTCTTCTAAAAGATTAAAACTTATGCCATTTTTATTTTTATTTTAACTTTATTAATATAATGTGTCATTATCACTTACAAGTGGATCCATGGGGTCCCAAAATAGACCCATAGATGCCCATGGTCGACCATGTATCAACCAATAGGGTTAAGACACGTTTTAGGGTAATTTAGTATTATTATAATATTATTTTTGTAACCCTTATTTACCGGATTTACCCTTTAACCATGGTAAATAAAATATTTACCACAGTAACTATTCAAAATGTCTAAAAATAAAAGTTACCTATTTACACAATTTGAACATCCTGATTCCAAATATGGAATCCATTTTCCTAAATTCAAAACACAGAAGTGGCAGAAATTAATTTAAAATTAATTCCCGCTGTCAAAACAAAAAGCGTGTTTTTTAAGAGATAATAACTATCAAAAGATTGACACTTGTTTATGTTCGGTTTAATTGTAAAATTATGTCCAATGACCAACATTATATTAAATGGTAAAAATATATTCTAAATATACTTTAAAACCACTCAAATTCACAATTTATCACTATTAATTATTTTGATTAAAAAAGTTGTTTTTAATTAAAATTTAGTAATTTTCACTATTCATCAAAATATGAAAGTTATCCGAAAAGTACCAAAATTTCACCTTAGGCTAAATTCGATATTCCGAGTCCAAAAATGAAGTCCATTTTCAAATATAAAATATATATAATTTCAAAAATTAGGTATTACTATTCACAACGGCTAGTTTAATTAGTTGTGGTGTGTGTTAGAACTCGAGGTTGCGTACAACACACGCTATCGCATTATTCGAAGGGAAACGTACCGTAGAATCTTGGGGTGTTACATTTTATCTCAAAAGAAATGTCACATGGGATAAATTGTTTGAAGGTGAAGACATTGTACCCAAACTTGAAATTTTTAAATGGAAAAGAGGGATACCATTAGAAAATCACTGGTTTCGAAACACTTTTCATGAAATCAAAATTTAGAAAAGGGAATAGAGGTTGTGGTTTGAACCACACTAGTCTGGTAACTCTATTCATAAACTCAATAATTTCAAATCAAATTGTTGTTTCAATTAGATCCTCACTAGTATGGAAACACTTTCCATAAACATGAAATTTAGAAAAGGAAATAGAGAATGCTATTAGAACCTCACTAGTCAACAAAAACTGTTCAGGAAATCAAAATTTAGTAATGAAAATAGAGGATTCTATTAGAACATCACTAGTCTGGAAACACTGCACATGAACATTACATTTGTAAAACGAAATAAAGGATACCATTAGAACCTCACCATTCTGGAAACTCAATTCATGATCTCAATATATTGATAAGTAAATAGAATATTTTGATGGAACCTCATCACTTATGAAACACTATTCATTAACTCGAAATTTAGAAAAAGAAATAGAGCTTGATGTTCGAACATCACCATTCTGGAAACACTGGTCATGAACTCGAAATTTGGAAATGGAAGTAGAGGCTATTGTGGGAACATCACCATTCTGGAAACACTGTTCCGAAACATGAAATTTAGAAATGTAAAAAGAGGTTACTGTTGAAACCTCGCTGTTCTAGAAACATTGTTTTTTAACTCAAAATTTCGCAAAGGAAATAGAGGTTGTTATGGAAAAATTGTTCACAGAATGTATCACCAATGGGAAACATTGTTCGTGTAGGTATACCATTAATACTGTTCACATCGGTCAACCATTTGATCCTTTCACATCAGACTACCATAGGAACTGTTCAGATAGGTCTATCATTGTATCTATTCACAGAATTCAACTGGTGGAATGGTTTACACCAGTCTCACTAGTAGAACTGTTGACACTAATGTCACTGGCAGAATTGTTCACCGAATTGGAAATTTGGAAAAGTGTTGGTGGTAATTCTCCATTAAAACCAGAACAACCCAAACACTAGATTTACAAATAAGTATAGACAATGGAGGTCTGGTCCATTACATTAGATACCTCTAAAAACATTCCCATCCTTGAGAATTCAAAACCCTACTAAAAATAAATGGAAATCGTTTCCGAACCACCATCCCTCAATAAACCTCGCGACAGAGAGAATGCCACAAGAAGCAACCAAAAAAAGACATCTATTAAACACAGCAGGTCTTTATTAATAATGAGAATATTGTTTTAACATAAATAGAGTTATACATCAAAAAACTCGGGGTACTATGCTTGTATTTGTGACACATGTTCCTAGGTACTCTCCTCAAGGCCACTGTGTCACCCCAATACACAAACCAATGTGATTGAATGTCTGCACCAAACCATATATTTTCTGTATTGGATCCCTATAAGCCTTTCATTGATGGTCGCATCATCATTAACATTGATCTCTCCACCATCTATGACTTCAGAGTCATCTTGATGAAAAAGATGGAGCTGTGACACATGAAAAAAATCAAGTATCAGGATCATCTGTGGGGGAAGTGGTACTCGATATACCACAACTACAAAACAATCCAAAACCTCGAATGGCCCAACAAAATGGGAAGAATGCTTACTCCCACAAGAGACCCATCACTACCCAAGATAGTGAACCACCTTATAGAAACTTTTGATCCATAACATCAAACACCGAGGGTCTCCTCCTTTGATCGACATGTGATTTCTGATAATCCTGTACAGTCTTCATACTCTCACAAATCACATGAACCAACATTCTTGTAATAGGAAATATATATGGTCATAGAATTTTTGACTCTCCAACCCCAATCCATTACAATGGTTACTATATTTTTTGGCCATACATGGCTTCAAACAGTGCCTTATTAAAGGTGTAGTGAATATTATTTTTGTTTTCAAATGCCACCAAGGATAAGTGCCTCATCAAGAAACCTCCAAAATCTTTGACACATGATCACACCATGTCTTCAAGAGTGTGGATTGTTCACTATGTCTAAACGACCGTTTCTAGATGAAAAGTAGTGCTATGGAATAGTTGAGAACCAAAATAATGTTTGAGACCTCTCCACACCCAGGAGGTAAAACAAGGATCTCGATTATAAATGATCGTCCTTGGGACTACATTATGCAACACCAACTCATCTAGATACTACCTCAAAAAAAAACTAATGAGCAAGAATACTTGATCTCTATGAAGTAGGATGATTTTGGTAAATGGTCCACTACCACCCAAATAGCTTCATGTCCTAACTGATATCATGGTAAACCTGTTGAAATGTAGATTGAGATGTCCACCAACTTCCACTAAGAAACATATACTCACTGTAGCAGACTAGTAGGAACATGGTGTTCATCATTAACCTTATAGTAGACCAAACATCAAGACACAATGTCTGTAACCGCATGCGTTAGCCCAGTCCCCCAAAAAAAACTCCTCATAGATTTGTACATATTCTTCATTCCTAGTTGCGCCGCTAATGGAGAACTATGGATCTCTCTGAGAACCATCTCATCCATCCCCATAGGAACAAATAAACTTCCATGATACAACAATTAGTGTTATTCATCCTTAGGCTAACCATTTGTGTCCTCAACACAAACAACACGGTCTCTTCAGACCTCCACCACATAATCCCACTACTAGAAAACTTCCACATGTGCACCAGTGATGATTGTACTGTCATCTGAAAAAGAAAACCTCTCCCCCCAAAATATCTTATATTGAGATGTTATACTGAAATTCCGTCAATAACTCTCAAGGAATCACCAGATTCACATAAATCATCACTACGTGACATCCTGCTCAACACACCAGCTATAAAATTCTCATCTCTTGGGGTATATGATATTGTAATTTTGTATTCCTATAACAACTCCATCCACCAACACTGTTTTAAGTTTAAGTCACGTATAGAGAAAACATACCTCGAGCTCTTATGATTGGTGAAGACCATAATGTGTTTGCCAATGATGTAATCTCTCCAAAACATCAAAGAAATCACCATAGATTCCAAATCAAGAAAATTGGTGACTTAGTTACATTCATGGGGACACAACCGTTGAGACCCACAACAAACGACTGATCTCTGTTGCATTAGAACACATCCTAACCCCAAATGCAAAGCACCATTGAAAACATTAAACTACTATCCATATAGTTTAATACATATAACTAGAGAAATTAATAACTTCTCAATTAGATAATTGAATTATTATTGACAATTATGAGTCCACATGAATTCCTGAACCTTCTTGGTCAATGATGTCAGAGGAGTCACAACCCTAGCGAAGCCGGATAGAAACCTCCTATAATAGCCTGCATGAAAAATGAAACTCATCACCTCTGCCATTTTCTTGTGGGATTCCCAAGACAGAACTGCTTCTACCATGGATGGATCCACATCTACTCTAAACTAGGACATGAAATGACCCACAAAACAGGCTTCTCAAGCCCAAAATTCACACTTCAGCAACATCCTCAACAAATTATGACGATGAGGAAGTCCCATAATGGTCTATAGATGCTCCGCATACTCCTCCTTAGACATGGAGTAAAAAAGTATGTAGTTAATGAAAACCACTACAAAAATATCTAGTAACTCATGGAACACTGCGTTAATCCATCCCATTAACTCAGTAAGATATTTCATGACATCGAACGACATTACAATGAACTTGTAATTCCAATGATGAAAACAGAAATAAGTCATCGAGATATCCTCAACATTCACATGAAAATGATGATACCCTAACCACAATTACATCCCTCAAAACCAACTTTAACCCTTTAGTTGATCAAATTAATCATCATTTCATGGAAGAGGTTAGAGATTCTCTATATTAACTCTATTTAAGCGATGATAATTGATACAAAACTGTAAACTATCGTCAGCCCACATCACAAAAAAAAAACTGGTGCACCCCACAATGACACACTCAACAAAACAAAACCGCACTATAATAGTCCATCAAGCATTATATGTAGCTCTAGTAAACCAGAATGGGTCCAAATATATAGAGACATAGAGATAAGATATACTCATGGTTGTAGCCCGATCCTGAACGTGATCTCTCATTATGGGGGTAACACTACAACCTCTTATAGAAAGAAATAAGGGTACTCTTCTACAACCCTATAAAACACCAACTGGTGATCATATGATGTACTCAGCATCACCTTATCCATCAAATAATATAAATAATGTTCACTCCTCTGACCCATACGAGTGTCTCCCTTGCCAAAAAACAACACTAACTCTCCATCCACATCGAAGAACACATCATGCATCCTAATGCAATCCATGATTGCATGTATTGAATAAATCCAATCCATACTGATGATTAAATAATCTAGTTGTATCTATAATCATAGGAAATATCCCCATGAGCGGTGCTGCCCTAGTAATAGCCCACAATCTCTATATATTTCAAACAAGTCAGCTCAACCACCAACTGGAAGAGTCAACGCCAAGGGAACTGGAATCCTCACTACATCAAGTCCCAAAGAACAGAAAAGGTTAGGTAATATGAAGGAGTGTATCGCTCTTATATCAAAAAAATCTTACACAAAATTAGAAAACAAGAAAAGGGTACCTATAATGATGTCTAAATCACCTGGTGTTACAAACTCGTAAGTATGAAGCTTACCACCACCTCCTTTGAGGCCTCTATGACCATGATGACGACCACCACCACTACAACACTCTACTCATTGATGATGGTAATAGTCATAAGGATATCCTATACCTGCTCCATCTACCCTCTTTTGATTTATAGCTAGTGTAACCTACTAATACTACCATGACTGGAACTACCTCACTAGCAGAACCTGGAGAATAATACTTGGTTCGTGATGACTTCATTGAATGTAAAAAAAATCTCACAACTGATAAACTCAAACCCCACATGAAAAACAAGCACATGATCCCTTATAATATGATTGGGAGTTGTTTCCCTAAGAGAAAAGAGATGTTGAGGGGTAAGAAATACCCCTAGCTGAATGAAAACTCTTCTGAACAGAAAACTGGGAACCCCAGACCCCAACTCTTCTTTGTAAGGAATCACAACGAATCCCCTCTCATGACAATCCGGTTCTGGCCAATATCCTCTCAATGACCTATTCCCTCCTCAGCACCCCATGATATGTCTATAGCATTAAAGGGGTGATAAGCCACTGGATCTCTATATCCAAAGCCTCCTTGAAATGCCTCTCCCTTGAAACTGTATCTAAAAACATGACCGAATTTTAAGGTAAAAGGTAACTAAAATGTATTTCAAACACTCTCACAATTGATATCCCATGTCAATGGGTAAGAATCTCCCAGTGAATGGACACTTTAGCTGTATAAGAATGAAACTCAACTCTAAACTTGTCCTAGAACTCCTCCCATGAGATCACAGACTCATCGCTATCCCCTAGGAATAGAACCACCCCTGCCTCGCTACTCCATGAAACATCATCATAACCATGGACACCCAATGCTATTTCTGCACATGGATCGAACAGAAACCTACCTCGCCCACCTTCAACCAGTTTTCTGTAACTGCATCTGAAATGGAACCCTTGTACTTCTGTATACCCTAGCACTAAATCTCCCAGTGTGTCCACCTCCGAGTGTTGACATCATCATCCACTACTGTGTGGTAATCTTATAGCATAGACTACTAAAAATATTCTATGAAATCAAGACGTGGAATTCAATATGGAGACATACCTAAAAAATATCCAATAGTTAGAGATCCTAAAACTAGAATGTGGAAGGCATAGCATTAATAAATTAATTTTTCTTCTTTTATTTAATTTAGGTTAATGTATCCCATGGTATAACCATTCAACGACATACACAGTGAATAATGATGCATGAACCTTTCCAAAGTCTCCACACTGCAACTAGTATCACCTTGTTTAGAAGTCTTTGTAAACAAAATGGTCCATGCAATAGATCATATAGGGCCTACATTCCTATGTCTCAGCCAGTCTCTAGTGTTTACATCACTTTCTAAACATGACTGACACCATTTCCCTACCAACCCATGCAACATCACCTATTTATTACACCAAACTCTTTCTTATCCCTCAACTAGATATTTGATACCACTATTTCACAACCCCCTCCCCATATAGTGTAAGCCTCTTAGGCTGAAAATGTGATTAGAGAGTTAATGTAGTACCCCCGGGTTGAGGTATGTTTCCATTATTTATGAATTTTATCTGTTTAAAGTGCATGGGATGAGTTGGGAAGAGGGTGGGAGAGATTGGAATGGTTTTAAATGAGTTTGTAGGATTTCAATAGGGAGCACGGTTTGAGCACGGTTAGTGGAAACCACGCGGATTATCCAGGAAAATGTGCAGGGGGAGACAGTAGGCTTCGCATGTCCTATGCACGATTTTCAAAACCATGCGGACTAACCATGATTCCACGTAAAAATCGGATTTTAAAACCCAGGTTCACTGGGGCTTGCCTCATTCTTCTCCAAAACATTCTCCCACTCGAGCCTCACTCGGTATTTCTAGTTCTCAGGGGTTGGAGGGCTCTCCCACTCGTTTTGGAAGCGATTAAAAGGGGTTTCAAGGTGGGTTGAAGTTGTTTTCTCACTGGTAATCTCTCATCTTGGTTTCCTTATGATTTACTCTAAATCTACATCCCTCTCTTTCATGGATTTCAAGATCTACAATTTTTGTTGGTAGATATAGGGTTGTTGTTTCCTTGGATGTTGATTTTAAGGCTTTTGATGGTTAGGGAAGGGGATCTAGAGATGTTTCGGAGGTGCATTCACCAGATTTGAGGTTCGGTTACTTGTGGGTCAAGTTCGCTGGAACCCTAACGTTGGGCGGCTTATATCTCGACTCCACTTGGTTAGAGATAATGTTTTTTTGTTATAATTAATTTTTTGTGCATCGAATTAATTGTTCTTTGATGTGAGAAATTGATTGGATATCACTTTGGTGATGTTTTGGGGGATTTTTTGGAAAAGAGGGGTTTATGGTGGAATGTTATTATTGTGGATTTTAAAATGGAGATTTTAAAATGGGTTTCTATAGTTGATTTTTGAAAATGATTTATGAATATGTATTTCAATAAAGAGGTTGTTTTATTGAAATGTTTATGGGAATTTAAAATGGTTTTCAATAAATTGGTGATTTATTAATGTGGAAGGATATGCGATGGAATTTGTTGATTGCTTGTTCTTGTGACCTGGATGGGTTATATGATTGGTTATGACATTTTGGAATGTGGTGAGGAAGTGGAGAGAAGTAACACTATAAAAAGCGTATGGATAGTGGATGGAAGGGACACCATCAAAGGATAAGTGGATGAGAAGTGCCACTAGGTGTGATTGGGTGAACGGGTTGGATGGATGATCCACCATTTGCTAGTTGTGGTTGTTTTGGTTGTGCATTTTTTTGCAAGATGGAAATTGTTGTGAAAGTGTGTAAATGATGTAATGGCTTGTGGCATGTTTGGATAGCTTTCTCTTGGGTTCATAGTTTGGGTATAAAGGCTTGGTAAGGTTTTGTTTTGTTTATGGAAATGGTTGCACTTGTAATTATTTTATATAAATTGTTATATATAAATGTGCTAAGGGTTTTATCCTTGTGGCATGTGTAGGGAAGTCATTTGGGGAAAACCTATTGAGTTTTAGTACTGATCCCCTACTTTGGCACTATGGTGTCTTTGAAAATGTTTTGTACCATGACGTGAAAAAGGTAAGGCATCACCCTCCTTTAGTGGTGCATTGTGATGTCTTGGTAGATCATGGAGCTTGGAGCATGGAGTGGAGCTGTGGGGTTATCATGGCTCATGGTGTTTTGTTTTCTAGTCTACCACATAGTACTATGATATTTTGTGTACATGTTTAGTTGGATGGTTTTGGGGTTTGTAATGGAATTGTTAGTATAATGTTGTTTGGTTTCAAAGTGCATGGATCTTTAATTGTTGGTTTGGTTGGTTTTTTATTAAGGGAAAATCATTCCCCACTGTTACTTGAATCCCTTGGCATTTATTTCCATCCTTTGGCACCTTGGGGGCATCGCTTAAATGCCAAGTATCCCTCACCGCCTCCTCAAGCCAATGAGGTAGAGGCGAGAAGTTACAAGTTGCATCAGTTTGTTCGGTGCATTGAATTCATGTGAGAGCAGTTGTTCGATCATTGGTGTTGATCATTGGTTTTGGTGGTGACATCCGTTGTAGAATATTCTTTGAGTCTGGATGGTAGAAAGGCATAGGAATGTCATAAATACGAATGTATAGCATAAAAGGACATAGATATCTATTTTATACTAATATTAAATATACCAGGGAGTTGGGTACATAAGTGTTTTGGTGACACTTATAGGCATTGTAAATCTTACTTTCGTGGGTGTAGCCAATGAGATGAGCATGGCATGCATTATAGAAATGACTTACAACTAGGATGCATATTTCATTGGGAATAATGATTTATGGGCTTAACTGAGAAATGGTTTTCCAAATGTGGGAAATTAAAATGTGAATAAATTTGGAATTATGAAAATGGTTTGGTTTTCAAAATTGTGATACATGGAAAATATGGAAAGGTGAAAAGCCTCGTTGGGATAGTATTGTGTAATGTGGGCTGAAATTTGATTTTGTGATTCATACAGAAATGAGACTCATGGTTGTTTGTTTTCTGTTTATAGAAATGGAACTGGGTAGGCATCGTAGAGAATAATCAGAAGTGGCCAATGAGAACATGGGTTCACGTTAGCCTAAGGTGACCCAGCAGTTAGTGCAGTTTATAGTGCAAGCTTTCAATGCTATGGATGGTGGAAACAAAGTGGATGAACCAAGGCATGTGGATCTTCCAGTTCAGTTTCAATAGAAGAATACACCCATCTTTAGGGATGATTCAGATCCAGATAGCTTAGAAGCATGGCTGAATAGAATGAACACGGTCTTTGAGTTCATGGGAACCTCAGTAGAGTTCAAAGTGAAGTTGGCCACGTATATGTTGTAATATCATTCCTTACAGTGGTGGGAGTTGGCGGTTCAAGATGGAATGGACCAGGGTATGACATGTGAAGGCTTCGATGAATTATTTGATAAAAAATTCTACCCAAAAACGTTAGAAATACATCGCACAACTTATTTCTTCAGTATGAAGCAAGAGAATATGTTTTTGATGGAGTATGCAACTCATTTTTTGAACATAGTGCGGTTTTTACCCTAGGTGTCAGGTAGTACATCATTGAATGCTCGTATTTATGAATCTGGTTTGAGGCAGGACATTCGTTCCAAGATAGAGGTCCTGTGTATAGATGATTACACAGAGATAGTGAATAGAACCACGGTGGAAGAGTGGGATTTGTAGGGATCTTCGGGTGGAGGAAGCATAGCGGTACCCATGGGGAATAGTGGGAACTCAAACATGGGTTCAAGCGAAGGAGGGACACTTATTCCAATGGGAGGGGCATGACACATAATCTGATGGCAGGATCGGTGAATCTTCCTCTGAAGACCCAGAGCAAGCCATGATGTTTTTAGTCAGGTTCTACAAGCCACATCAAGCAGGATTGTACGACACGACCACGAGCATGTCATAATTGTATGAATATGGGACAAATGGAGCGTTATTGTTGAAATTCACCAAGTTTTGTTGTGCATGACACTCCATAGGGATCGCAGACGTCATATGCTTCGATGTGACGAGGACAGTAGCACACCCCTCGTCAAAAGAGTAAACTGGGTCATGGTGATTCTCAGAATACCACGACACCCCATCAAAGCAATAATGAACCGGGTGTGGTAAAAAAAGTCATTTTTTAGATCTGACTATGATGTGGTGGATGATCGTTGGGACCATCCACAATGTGAGGTACTATTATTTTAAATTCAACATTGACACATGTGTTGTTTGATACGGGTGCTTCACACTCATTTTTTTGCTGGGCGTATGGTTGAGTTGTTGGGTTTAAGGGCAGAAATGATTCCTTAATTTTTGTAACTTCAAACTCCTCTGGGTCGAAGAGTGTGTCGAGCCTACATGTGTAGGGATTGTGGTATTGTTTTGGAAAAGTTTGAGATAACCTATAATGTATCAGTGCATGGGATGGATGGGTATGATGTAATCCTGGGAATTTATTTGTTGGAGACGTTTAGGGATCACATTGACTGTGATGCACGAACCGTGGATTTTACGACACATGATGGTGTTAGAAATATCGTTAGAGGAGAGATGAAAAAAAGGAAGGGTGCAACAGGTTTGTTGGAACTCACAGTGGGCACATTATCATATCAATTGAAAGTGAAGTAATTAGAATCGGTAATGGGTGTTGAGCACAATGTTTATCCGATAATGGTGGATCAGTTCCTGGATGTTTTTTCTGAAAAATTCTCTAGGTTACCTCCCTTAAGAAAAGTGGAGTTTAAGATTGATATCCTTCCTGGGACTAGTACTATCTCATTTCCGCCTTACCGGATGGAACCTACTAAATTGTGGGAATTGAATGTACAGTTTTAAGAATTAGAAAAAAGGGTTTAACTGGACTAGCATGTCCCCATGGGCAGCTCCCGTGTTGTTTTTGAAAAAGATGGTTGGAACATTGAGGCTCTGTGTTGATTATCATAGACTCAACCAAGTTATGATAAATAATAGATATCCACTTCCATGAATTGATTATTTTTTCAACCAGTTGAGGGGAGCCCAGTGGTTCTCCAAGATCGACCTGAGGTGGGGATATCATCAATTACTGGTGAAGAAGAATGATATTCCTAAAACAGCTTTCAGATGTAGATATGGTCACTATGAATATGTGGTTATTTCCTTTGGTCTAATAAATTATCCAACGATATTCATAGAATTTATGAATCAGACATTTCAGATTTATTTGGATTCATTGGTGGATGTGTTTGTAGATGATATTCTTGTGTATTCAAAGGCAAGGTTGGAGCATGAGAAGCACTTGGAGACAGTGCTAGGGATCTTGAGGGATCATCAGTTTTATGCCAAATTGTCAAGGAGTGACTTTTGGATACAAAAGGTATGTTTTCTCGGCCATGTGATTTTTGAAAGAGGAGTTTCAGTGGATCCAAAAAAATTATACGTTGTTATCTCATGTCATCACCAAATAATGAATTTGATGTATAGATTTTCCTCGATCTAACTGGGTATTATCAGCATTTTGTTTTTGATTTTTCCCGTTTGGATTTGCTAATGATATGTTTGACAAGAAAGAATGTTCAATTCTAGTGGAATAAATAATATAAATAGTGTTTCAAAGATCTAAATGGTCTCTTTACTTCAACACCAATCTTGGTTTTTCCAGAACTAGGAAAAGGGTATGTGATGTATTGCGATGCATTGGGATCAGGGTTGGGATGCATTCTCATGAAAGAGAATAATGTGGTTGTGAATGGATCACGACAGTTGAGGGTTCATGATATGAACTACCCAACTCATGATTTGGAATTGTGAGTAGTGGTCTATGCTTTTAAAGTGTGGCGTCATTATCTCTTCAGTGAGAAATTCACAGTATAAACAGACCATAAGAGATTGAATCAAATTTTCACACCAATGGATTTGAACATGAGGGAAAGGAGATGGATGGAAAATCTCCAAATTTTTTATCTTGACATAATTTATACACTGGGTATGAGGAATTCAGTGTTAGATTCATTAAGTAGAAAATCATATGCTCAGGTTGTGAAATAGGAATCGGACCAGTGGCAGTTGATGTTAGTAATAGCTGACATGTGGTTGGAATGTGAAGACCAGGGCTATACATCAGTATACTATTCGGTTTTGTTTATTCCTGACTTGGTTGTCCAGGTTATAGAAGCATATATATCTGATTATGATAGTGTGGCCATGATGTCGAAACTCAGTGGTGGGGAGACCATTAAGGGTTGTCAACTGAATAGATATTATTTTTGTGTTTTCAGAATCATATGGTTGTACCAGTTGCTTTTTAGGAAGATCTTATCTGGGCATATCATCATTCCATGTGGTCTATTATTCCCGGAATTCGGAAATTGAATAAAGCATTGAAAGCGCAGTTCATGTTGGCTGGTATGAATAGAGGTGTGGCTAATTTTATTTCGAGATGCCTAACATGTCAGCAATCAAGGCAGAGCATCAGCGGCCAGTAGGAATGTTGCAGTCTTTACCAATCCTTATTTGTATGTGGGAGAAAATAGCAATGGATTTTGTCACAGGTCCCTCAAGAACAGTCAGAAAGAATGATGCCATTTTGGTTACAGTGGATCAGCTAATGAGGTCAGCCCATTTCATCCTGATTTTTGAATCTCATACGGTGGGGAATCTATCCAAAATATATATCTGGGAGGTTTTAAAGTGGCATGGAATTTGAGTTTCAATTGTATCTGATAAAGATATGTGGTTTACATCTTGTTTCTAGAAATCCTTACAGCATGCCCTTGGGACACAGTTGACTTTGAGCATGGCATATCACCCTCAGATGGATGGTTAATCAGAGAAGATGATACAAACATTGAAGGATATGTTGCGGGCTTGTGTCATTGATTTTGGTGGCTCAGGGGAGGAGCACTTGTCATTGGTTGAGTTTTGGTACAACAACAGTTATCATGCATCCATACATATGGCTCCGTTTGAAGTGTTGTATGGGCGGCCGTGTCGTTCTCCACTATGTTTGGAGGAAACACGTGAGTCCTTGATGGTTGGACCGAGTATTTTCTAGTAGACTACGTAGAAGGTAAAGTTGATCAGGAAGAGAATAGAGATGGCTCAGAGTCATCATAAATCGTAAGAGGAACATCGTCGACGGTTGTTGTTGTTCGAGGTGAGTGATCATTTTTTCCTGAGGATCTCTCCTAGTTTGGGACATCATATGTTTTGGAAGCAGTGAAAGTTATCCCTGAGGAACATTGGAACATTTGTGATTATTGAGATGGTTGGTGAGGTTCATATCATTTAGCTTTTGAACCTAGGTTTAGTGCGGTGCACAATGTGTTTCATGTGTCACAATGGAAAAAGTATCTGCCAGATTTTGACCATGTTATTTAATAGGATCATGTTGAGCTAGAACCAGATATTTCATTGGTGCCTATTCCAGTGTGGGTTGTGGATATGCAAGAAAAATTATTGCATGGTAAAATCATTAGTTTAGTTCTTGTTTTGTGGAAACATGGTCAGATTCAATAGGAGACTTGGGAGCATAATAAAGAGATGGTCGAGCAATGGCCTGAGCTCTTTCGGTAAAGGATGTGTTTACTTCTTTCTGAGGATGGAAAGACCAATAGTGGGGAAAATGTAGTACGGTTTGAGGTATGTCGCCATTGATTATGAATTTTAATGTGTTTATTGTACATGGGATGATTTGGGAAGATGTTGGGAGAGTTTGTAATGGTTTTGAATGACTTTAAAGGCTTTCCATAGGGAGCACGATTTGCGCACGATGAGTGGAAACCATGCGGATTATCCAAGAAACAGTGCTAGGGGAGACGGTAGGCTTCCCACGGCATGTGTTCAGTTTTCCAAACCATGCGAGGAAACCGTGTGGACCCTTGCTCCTGAATCAGCAACATAAAAATGGTTAGCGTACAATTTTCAAAACCGTGCGGCCACATAAAAATATGGTTTCAAATCCCAGGATCCCTCAGTCTTGCCTCATTCCTCTCCAAAATTTGTCTGAATCAAGCCTCACTCGGGATTTCCGGTACTCAATGGTTGGACGGGCTCTCCGACTATTTTTTAGATGTGATTAAAAGGGGGTTTAAGGCGGTTTGAAGGTGGTTTCTCCTGGTTAAGTCTCTCCTCTTGGTTTCCTTGTGTTTTCCTCTCGATCTATATCCCTCACATTCTTGGATTTCTAGATCTACACTTTTTTGTGGTAGATATAGGGTTGTGGTAACCTTGGATGTTTATTTTAAGGCATGTGATTGTTAGGGAAGGGGAGATAGAGATTTTTTGCTGGTGAAATTTCCGGAATTGAGGTTCGGTTGCTTGTGGGTCGAGTTAGCAATTACCCTAAAGGTAGGTGTCTTCTCTCTCGACTCCACTTAGTTAGAGATAATGGTTTTGGTTACAATTAATATGTTTTTATTTGAATTAATTGTTATTTTTTGTGAAAAATTGATTGGATATCTATTGGGTGATGTTTTGGTGGATTTTTGGGGAAAAGGGGGTTTTATGGTGGAATGCTATTGTTGTGGATTTTAAAATGGTGATATTAAAATGGGATATTATGGTTGATATGTGGAAATGATTGATGGAAATGGATTCCAATAAATAGGTTTTTCTTTTGAATTGTTTTTGGTCATGGAAAATGGTTTTTAATAAATTGGTGATTTATTAAATTGGATTGATATGCGATGGAATTGGTTGATTGCATTCTGTTGTAAGATTGATGAGTTATATTCATGGTTATGGATTGATAGGAATGTTCTGTGGATGTGTAGAGAAGTTCCACTATAAGAAGGCGATGGATAGTGGACAATAGAGCCACCATCAAAGGATAGGTTGACGGGATGTTCCACTAGGTGTGATTGGGTGAACAGGTTTGATGGAATATCCATCGTATGGTTGTTGTTGTTGTTGTTTTGGATATTCATTGTCTTGCAAGATAGAAATAATTGTGTTAGTTTGTATATGATTGAATGGCTTGTGTCATGTTTTGTAGGAATTCTCTAGGGTTCTTGGTTTGCGTATGAAGGCTTGGTAAGGGGGTGTTTGGATTATAGAAGTGGTTGAACTTGAAAATATTTTATATAAATTTTTTTTATATAAATACGCTAATGGTTTTATCCTTGTGGCGTGTTTAGGGAATTGATTTGGGGAAAACCTAATGGGCATTAGTAATCACCCCTATATTGGCACTATGGTGTCTTTGAAGATGTTGTGTACTGTGACGTGGGAAATGGTAAGGCATCGCCCTCCTTTAATGGTGCATTGTGATGTCTTGGTAGAGCTTGCAGCTTGGAGATTGGAGTTCAGTTGTAGTGGTATCATGGCTCATGGTGTTTTGTTGTCCAGTCTCCCGCATAGTACTTTGATGTTTTGTGGACATGTTTTGTTGGATTGTTTTGGGATTTGTAATGGAATTTTTAGTATCACAAGGTTTGGTTTGAATGTTCATGATTTATTAGTTTTTGGTTTGGTTTGTTCTATCTTAAGGGGAAATCATCCCCACTATTCATTGAATCCCTAGACATTAATTTCCCGAATTTGTCACCTTGGGGAAGTTGTTTAAGGCCATGTATCCCTCACCACATCCTCAAGAAAATATTGTAGGGGCAGGGTGTTACAGATAATGAACCCCGAGTCTCACCTCCAGGAGGTCCCAGTTGGGTGAATAGCATCGACGGTATAATAACCCCACAAATTGAAGGAATTACCATCTAAGAGAACACATTATAAAGGGAGAGATAAGATAGAAACCATAAAACTCCAAATCAGACTATAATATAAATAAAAAACAAAGTGAACATACTAATGTCATGAAAAACTACAACAACTAATAGGGGAAAACTGGAAGTACCAAAGGAATGTAAAAACATCAGCAACCACAATCTCAGATAGCTCCTGCAACCCCAAGCTAGTAGAGACCAGTTGATATTTAACATGAATGAAGTGACCTAAAAAAACTATTTATATATACATAGATTGAGTATAACAGTATAATCTGTATTATCCACCCCAGATCCTCTCATGAAAAAGTAACGCAATCATGCTAATGCATAGTGAACAATAAGTGAATATAACTCGTCACTTAAACATATATACTATGTTCCCAGGCTCACCATTGATACTATCACCATGTGTCAAATTCAATAGTATATAATAAATAATGAATATCAATGGAACCCTAGTACTACTTCCCAACTAGTTTGATGATCTTCCCAACATCTCACATCCTAAGCATCTCTCTCCAAAAAGGATTGCCGCAGACACATGGGGGAAGCACCATACATCATGAACGTCATACAAAAAAAACACCATGTCCATATAAGGAAAGTAACTAAGTAGTTTCTAGGAGCCACCATAGCTCGCATATTGCGTATCATACGTTGGGAATTTTCCCTCAATCAATTACATCCCATACCCTGGTTAAGTATCTTCAAGCCATCACAGCCTATACAAGTTACACCAATAGTAGTCCATACGAAAGTATATCCAAAATATATGTGTGTGAATAACCACAAGAAAGTACATCACTCTACACACATATAAGGGGAAAACTAAACACTATCCCTACTAGTACAAGTAACTAATAAGGAATGAGTGTGGGGCCCATGTGGGTAGTCATCCATCTACCATCCCTCTGTAATGTTGGGGAAAACACATCCCAGGGCTCAGAAAATCATTAGTGTCGATTTTCCTAATAGACGGGGTGGATTAGCGTATAGAAAAAAAAAGTACAGAATATACTATATCTCAAAATGACTATGTCTGTATAATATACTCTTAGAAAGAACTATAACTAATGTCTCTTAGATTCTTGGCCGCAACTTCTAAGACTAGGTATCCAATATGCACACAACCATTTAAAGAGATTGAATAAATTATTTCATTCCCTATTAATAAATTTCATGTTACATTTATTGTTTCATTAAACACTAATTAACTATTAACTATTTCCAAATTATATTTTATTATCATCACACCTAAAGAACACTATTCCCACAAATTGAAACATCAACATTGTATCCCAGCAAGCTCTTACTTCCTGGCTTAGCATCATTTAAACAATCATTTTTTAAAAACATTATTACTTTACCATATTCCTAGTTATTATAGGAAAACATTATAAAATACTAAGAAAAAGGGGGTTCAACACAGTGAGTAGAAGAACTACCCTTTGGGTCTCTTCAGCCTAATGAAACAGTGTTGACCCATACTCACTGAGAAATTAATATACAAATATCATGTGGGGTACCTCATTAATCTTCACCCCTTTTGGAAAGAGTGTTAGAAAAAAATATTATTGAGAAGTGGGTAATTTAAGGAAGATAAACCACCATCATGAAACATCAAGCATCCAAACATTCAAATCATACCCATTCTATCAAATCTATTGTCCTCCCCGACACCCACATGCATAAACTAATGTATCTCACCACTCTAGTCATCAAAAACTGTCACAACCAATAGGCCCCCTTTCCCCCATACATTACAACTGCCTTCTAGGATCACATCACAACATAAATAGTAGGAAAATAACGTCATATCCACCGGGATCATATCCCTTTAATCATGAAATTGGGTAACTCAATACCCTTTGATGAATTATATGGTATCAAAAAAATAGTCATTTAATCCTTCTGAAATTGACCGATTTATTATTTGATGGTTCTAACTATGGGAAAACTAAATAGTATGATTTATCAAAACATTTATCTTGAATACTGTGTCAATTTGATTAAAATCAAATTAAAATATGAAAAAACAGATTCAGTTACATGCCTATTTGTCATTGATAGTTAATTTACAATTAATCCTAGTTTATGTTAATTACCAATTTCTATGAATAAAGAATATCTAAACAAAGAAAAAAATTAACATTCCACAATCAATAAAACCAAATTCAACGACATACGATTGATATCAATTTATTTATTGGGTTCAAATATTTATTATTTCAATTACTTTGCGATCTATTGGGATAAAACATGCCAATCTACAGTTTCATGTGAATTAATAGAGAAGTAACAAGAACCCAAATTCAAATAGTTCTTGACATTCATTATACGAGAATGTGCCACACAACGGATTATGATCACCTCCCCGGTGAACACTGTATCCACCCTGTGATGTAGAGACAACACCACACTGGTAAAAACTGATGAAAATTCTATTATGAAAATTGATATAACATTATATGAAATGGAAAAGAGAAGTACAATTAGATTAACCCAAAATTATGATGATAGATCATACATTATATGGAATATTGATTGATACTTCTTGGTTTCATCAAAAACAGAGTGGAACCAATCCAAGGAGGAATTTTTGACTACAAAACTCATAAGGGAAGGAATGAAAGGTTTGAGCATATCCCAAATAAGAACATGGAGGAAGAATAAGAGGGGAAAAACTATAATGCCTTTAGAAGAATTAACAGAGCAGCGATTTATGATATGTTTGATTTTCCATTAAAATATGAACTCACTAAACCATGTGTTTGACCAAGTAAAATCATCCTGAGACAAAAGAAAATTAATATAGTAGTTATGGGATTTTATTCGGCCGTAAATATCTTAACAATGACTTAAATACATTTTACGTCAAGGGAAATTTTAATGGGGAGAAAATGTATGAAGTTTAAACATTGTACACCAAACAAGAGATTTGGAATAGAAAAAAAGGCTACCATTAGAACCACATTGGTTTAGAATCACATTTCATGGACCCAAAATTTTGAAATAGAAATAGAGACTTCTATTATAACATCACAAGTCTGGATACACTATTCCTGAACTCAAAATTTGTCAAATGAAATTGAAGCTGCTGTTAGAACCTCACATGTTTGGAAACACTATTCATGAACTCGGAATTTGGAAAACGATATAGTTGTTGTTGTTATAAGATCAATGGTTTGTATACTCTGTTCATGAACTCAAAATTTTGAAAAGGAAATAAGGGATTATAGTATATTCTCATAAGTCTAGAAACCCTGTCATGAACTCGAAATTTGGAAATTGAAATAGATGCTATTATTAAAAGATCAATATTATAGAAACATTGTTCATGAACTCAAAATTTGGCAAAGGAAATAGATTCTGTGATTGGAATATTACCACTCTAGAAACACTAATCACGAACGTGAAATTTATAAAGGTAATAGAGGTTGATTTTGGAACCTCAGATTTCTAGAAACACTTTTCATGAACATTAAATTTTGAAATGGAAATAGAGGCTGATATTGGAATCTCACCATTCTGGAAGCACTTTTCTTGAAATTTGAACTTCGAAGAGGAAATATAGGATCCTATTGGAACTTAAATTTTATGGAAACAAATTTGATGAAGTATAAATTAGGTAAAGGAAATAGAGGTTGCTATTAGAAGGATGGTGTTATAGGATAACTATTTACAGAATGTCTCACAGATGGGAAACACTTTTCACATAGGTCTACTATTGGAACTTTTAAAATATATCTACTGTATGAACTATTCACATTGTTCTACCGTTGGAAGTATCCACATTGTTCAATTGTTGGAACAGTTTATAGTGGTCTTACCATTGAAAATATTCACACTCGACTACTGGTGGAACTATTCACAGTAGTATCATTGATGGAATTGTTCACATTGGTCTCACTGGTGGAACTGTTCAATGAATTTCAAATAGGAAAAAGGGTTGGGGTAAGTCACCTTGACCACAAAAACACCTCAAACACTAGATTTATGATGAGGAATGGACCAAAGTGGTCCGGGCCATTACATATATATTTTATTTATGATATTATTTTAATTATTTAATTAATATATCATTTGTGACTCCTTATCATTCATTATGTTGAAAAATAATATTATCAGTCATGTGTACAATGTGATACCACCTCTCAAACCCATTTCTTGATTCATCACTTCATTTTGAATTGGAAGATAAAAAAACAAGAATAAATGAATATCTATGATATTTATAATTTAATAATAATTCATTAATTATTATCCCTCATATTGCTTCTTAATTTCCATTCCATGGGGGATTCAATATATTCGTTCATAAATACCACATACTATAGCCTTACAATGTTACAAGAATAAATTTTCACATATGAATTATATAAAATTAAATTAGGGTAAATTTAATGAATATCTATGATATATGTGGAAAATACTTATTTTAAAAGGTGACAAATTAGTTACTTCACTTTCATTTCAATCATTAACAAGTGAATGTAGCGTTCATTCCTTTATATGACCTACTATCTCCATGAATGAGGTATAACATTTTATATAACTAACATTTGTGGATTAATCTAAATAAATATAAAAAAATATAAAAGATATACATTTAATGGTTATAATTACTGATATAATGAATTATGATATAATCTTGAGGATCTAAAAATCATGACATACATGAAATATAAATAATTTATTATCAGAAATGCACTTTTAACACATATTTTGTAATAAATAGGTTATAAAATGTCATAAGTGAATAATATGATAGATTATATAGATAATTATTATTATTTAATAGTTTTATAAAAATGTAATATTCCTTATATAGTATGATCAAATATGTACAAATGATGTCAATACATTTTGTACTAGATTATAATATCACTTTCTTTTTGTGAGACACATTCCATATTCACCACCTATTAATTTTATGTACTGTATACAATTCCAATGAATATATATTATAATTAATATCCCGAATTTTTTGGGAGTTTAAATATCAAATTTTTATCTCACATTCATGGGTTTACAGTACAAATATTACTAAATCAATAATTTATTTTTGTCTAAATATGAATTCATTTAGACCAATATTGTGTTATAAACGTATCTTCTTTTATAATGTTGTTATATTTCCACATTGGAATACAATATCATTAGTTAATTTCTTCACTTTATATTTTATAATTCCTTAAAATTTATTCTCATACACATTTAATGATACAATGTTAACAATGTGGTACGACTTTTATGATACAATATCACCATTCATCAAAATTGTTTATACTCAAACTTATAATAATGAAATCATGTGATCCATCATAGAGGATAATAATAAATTTTATTCTCATAAATATAATTCATGATAATACAAATTTTACATTTATATTTTTAAAGTTATTTATAAAATGTTTTTAAATGATTTTTTTAATAAAATTCATCTCTTTTCATTTATTTGGTAAAAGATAATTTTTCATCGAAGAAGTTTTTATTCTAAAATTTTTTTCTATTTATTTTTAAAATTACCTATTTTATTCATTATATAAATATTTTCCCATGATATAATTTTTCAAAATTATTTTCAAAGTAATATTCATGTCTCATTCCAAATGTTTTTTATTTGTCCTTAGTAAAAAAATGTGAATGGAATCATTGTTTTAATGTGTATGACATGTATGTAATATTTTCATGTCTTTAGAAATACATTATTTGAATGGTATATGATATTTTTAGTGGTTATTTTCAATTAACTAAATATTTAAAATGGATTATGATATTTTATTTTATTATTAAAATACCTAAATTAAAATTACACATTCCTCAAGAATGTATCTTTGTTATTTTTATTTTGATATCATTTTATTTATAAATATACATGTTTTTATGGTACATAATTTTTATAAAAGATATTATCCATTTATATAATAGTTTTTTTTGTTTTGGTAAAAATAAGTTTCTAAAACCCATTTCTTTTACACAATTTATTCAATGATGAAATGTTCAAAAAACCCATTTATTTTTAGTGGTTCTAATATGAAGGATATTTCCTGAAACAAAATTCCCATAATGGGTTTTTATATTATGAATATTTTATTTACCAATGGAAGAAATATATTTTAGAAACATTATTTTTCTATTGGGCCTATATTCCCTCTAATTCATTATTTAATGATTGATGTCTCGTGATGAAAATAGGATTGGAATGGGCACTAATCCTAGTTCATTATGTGACTATTTCCACATTGATTATGTTAGGAGTGATCTATAATAATTATGACAGTTTGGGGAGTGAAACAATTTGAATATTATTGTCTTGTAATAGATCCTTGAATGAGTACTGAATTGATTTTATATAGTTACGTGTATGTCAGAAATATATGACTTATGATAATGTTATGTTATCATGGTTCATGTTATTTTCTTCCATATTGATTCTAGTCTTATTAACTACCATGATTTGTTCCCTGAATAATTTTTATCATAAATGATTTACATGGTATGTTTTTTAAAATGTTAGTCTTCTATTCCCAAACAATTATTAATGATGAATGCTGATATCTCCCTTGATTTTAGTGGTTTTTACCTCAGTAAACTAGATTTTGTGTCATATTGATTACATTTTCATTAGTCATAATGAATTGTATCTTGAATGGAATGGATTATTAGTATTATTGGTCAACTACACAAATATTGATTTTTGAATTACCTAGGAATATAAAAATTAAAACATATTTTTTTAGATGATATAAAAATTTCTTCTAGATTATGATTTCATATAAATCATAGTAAACCTCATGGATTTCTATGAATGATATGAAAAATAGGGTAATCTCAAATTCTTTTTATGGGTTAGGTATAGTGGAACATATCAAAAATCAATTAATATAATCAATATAGAATGGAAAATAACAAAAGAGATATTTTGTTTTAAAAATCACTACAATAATTAATATGAAAAGAAAAATTACTAAAAACACATTACATTTTTTAAATAAACTATAAATGATGTGCATTTGGATATAATGTAGTTTGGAAAATATTATCGATAATAGTATAAGAAATAATAAATATTGTAGGGAAAATAACATAAAAACCATTATATAAAAAATGTGAATAAAAATCAACTGTAGATAATACCATTTTCAATATTGTATTGTTATTAATAACTCTATTTTTAATTAATGATATTATTACTCATTGAAAATCATGTTCACTGGCACATGATAACTCATTTATCCTAATATTTACAAACATTTCAAAATCTAAAAGTAGATAATAATTTAATGATAGGTTACAAATTCTCCTCTCTATACTACTGTTGTATCGAGGGGAAGTATAATTTATGTCCCAACTAATCACGATAGGACTAATTTATTCCTCATATTATTAATAAACAATATAAATAATGAATTCATATTGTTTTTTGAAAAGGTATTTACAAAATAAAAAATAATTCTCAATATTTCCAAATATAAATAGATAAATTAAAATGTGAAACCCGTATATATAAATAATATCTATTTCAGTAAATAAATACATCCATGATAAATAATATTGATATTTTTGGTGACATTAATCTCTAATATTCACATGAATGTGAATAATTCAAGTTGTTGTTAATGACTAAAAAACTAAATAGTGATGTGAATTTCAATACAATTATTTGAAATAATAATAATAAATGATCCATAGAAACAAGAAGGATTATATAAATAAAGTGTATTAATATTATATTATATTAAAAACAAGTTTTGTATTTGGATGAGAAAACATGACAAAATGATCTCTAAAAAATTATAATATAAAATATTATTTTCTTTTTGAAAATCACTTTTTTAAACATATAACATTATGAAAATTATTTTTCCTTAAAAAAATTTAAAATATATACGTATATTTTAAAATATTATGAAATTTTCATTATTCCAAAATATCTTCTGAAGCCATCAAATAAACAATTAGATATTTTAATGTTCATGATGGTGGGTAAATCAGAACATGTCACACAAGTTTAAAATAGAATTCATAATTCACATGAAAAAGAATATAAAAGTTCCTTATTTTTATATGATATGAAGTTTAATTTTATAATATTTTTGATGAAGTAATTTTTTTTAAAAATATCATTTAAAAATAATTTCTTATAGGTTAAAAACAATTTTTAATAAATTGTTAGAAATAATAAGTTAGGAAGAAAACATATTTCTTCCCATTAAGAAAAATGAATTTATTTATTTTAAATCATATTATCACATATTTTTGTATCAATGTGTGGAAAAATTGTTCTATCATAGTAGAAATTCATGAAATAAAAAAGGTGAATAAAATTATACACCTTATTAAAAAATGGTTATAAAATTTCCTTCAATGGAAATTCATGTTTAAAAATCATGATTAAAATGAAATTTTGAAATTAACCTTGGATATGATCATGATTTTTAATTAAAAAATATTGAAATAACATATTATTACTATCAAATTTAAATTCATCTAAATCATGTTGAAACCAAAAAAATAGACTATCAATATTTTTTATACACAATATAATATAGTTTCTAAAATAAAAAAGGATTAATACTACCCAAGGAAAAGAAACTATGTTATAAATTCATTACTAATGAGTAATTCTAATGTCAAATAACATTTTATGAAGTAATAAAAATTAAAACATATATTTAACAACCCATCCAAAGTGCCATGCATTGGTTCCCCAAATCCAATCAGTTACATGACCTCACATTCATCTCCCTATATGCCAAAGGATTCGGACTAGCAGTGAGGTTTTAATAACATTAAGGGGAATACTATACACTCTTTATCATAGTAAGAAACAAAGACAATCAATTACCAAAATATATATCATTTACAAAAAAATACTAGAATCAGATTATGAAAAATCAGAAAATACAATACAAATTTGAAAAAAATACACCATGCCGAAGTATATGTCATATATATAAAAGAAATCCCCAATGTCAAGACCCTGATAACTCCTAAGATGGTCCCAAACAACATCTGGTTCCTCATTCCTGATCCCTTAAAAATCATCCATCAAATATAAGGACCTTAAAATTATCTTTTCGTGTAATCATGATATCTTTTAAGTTACATATCATGCACGGTGAGTAGGATATAAAATAGTTCATAGAGTACTTCAAAGATATAACTGAAACAACATTATCTACAACCACATACACACATTATTTATTGATGATTTATCTATTGATGTGTATGTGATCAATACAAAACTGACATCGATATATTTTTATACAGATGATGCCATGTCATTATACTCAGGATGATTTCATGATGTTGGCCCTGGTCATAATTTTCCCTGAAGTATATGAAGATTTCATCATCAATCATTCTCAAAAACTGATCATAGTATGAATGGAAGCATCATTTCATTAGGTCCATAAAAAATGATGGTTTTTTTGGCCGCCGAAATGGAAACATAACGAACTCATTAAGGTTGTACCATTGTCTGAAATTAATATTTCGTATTATAGATAGTCAAAATAATAACTGACGATACCTTGATATCATGTAAATGTTTTATAATACACAATATCAATTAAAAAGGACTAATAAATCATCCATACATAGAAAAGATATCCAGATCATCATTCTCATCTGGTTTAATGTATGTTATTCAACACACAATTTCTAGGTCCTATTAGAATTCATTGTATATAAGAATGGAGAACACCATGGAGATGCAGCAAGACCGAAAAATACCTTTTCCTCCAACACATACAACATTTTCTTGATCACATGAATAAATGATCATTCTATTATATATTATGGAATATAAACTTTCTAATCCCCCAACATGATCCAAATTTTGAACTCCACTTCTGTATCTTGTGTCATCCCTAAGCAATATTCAAGAAACACATAATGAATTCTATCAACTATGGGTGTAATGACATCATGCTTCACACACCAATCATTCAGAAATAGTCAAGTTACATTTGTGGTAAGCTCCCCCAGTTATGTAAGATCTATCCAAGAATGGGCCCCCTGGATATCCTATTGTCCATGGTGATTATTATTTTCATCGTCAAGAGACATGAATTTTACTCTCCTTTTGTAAAAATCATTATATTCTCGATATGGTACTAATAAATCCACACCCACAATTAGGATGAATACCATCATATCAAGGTTGTAATTATCTTAACTAAAATGATTCTCCTCAACACCGAGAGAGGACCCCATCCACCAACTAATGTATCTAATTCATACTCACAAAGGTGTTTCCAGTGTCAACATACTTGTAAAGAACATGATCACATGGATAAAATCATTTAAATTTATTATATAAATAAAATAACTAGTTGAACCATTATGAAATAAGAAACTTAATAATAAAGAATAAACAAGGAATGTACTTCTCACTATCAGTGGTCTAGTCAAGAGTTCCAACATTGTAAGATGAAATACATATAACTATCCTACCCCTTTTATATGTGATTCGGTGTGAGAACCCTGAGCCACACCACTTTACTGGGATGAGTGCTCGTGTTCATAAGAAAGTCATTCATGGCCTCCGCCTCCATGACCGGTATTGATATTTAAACCAACTAGATATGTTAAATAAGACATCATTCATACATATTGATTTATTAGATCCTCCATAACTACCATTTGATAATGGGACCCTACAGAAAATCCAACATGTCGTATATTTCCACATGATTGACAATATACTAGTGGCTGGGGATAATGTCTATGACAGTGTCTTCTCCTACCAAATTATTGAAAGATGATTTGGGTAAGGTCATGTGTAACTGGTCATTCACCCTGTCCACTCTTCCTAATGTTCCCATAGCTATCACTCTCATAGTGATGATTCTTGTCTCCAAATACATACCTTATTATCATCCAGTAACAATCACCCACCTTCCACTAGAATCCTTCATTAGGTTCCCATCATCTATGGGTGCCCAATCCACCACCGCTGTTAACATCTATAACTGGATATTTTTACCAAGGATATAATATCACATTTATGTAATTCTTATAAATTTAATTCCATTGATTTTTCATCCCCATATACTACTGGAGAAAATAACTACAAATCATTAACGTAATTAGTATAATGTACCATTGAAATACTCCCCTAAGACAACATTATGAACTCATATACTCTCTACTACCATAGTGTCCCCTAAAAAAATTTCTCCACAAACTTCTCAAAAAATTACTTCAATAACATACCACCATTCATTCAGGTAGGATCATGAACAACCCATCTAAGATTCACTCATCCTCATAGATTAAATATAAGAAACATTAATATATTTTTATAAGGTGTCTCTAAATGGTCACGTATAGTCTGATTGGACATAATGTAGAACTATTATTCCTAAGGTCCTCCTTCACTGGAAAAAGTTGGAGGGTGTTATAACTGAAATTATTATATAATATGAGACATATGTCTAATAACATTCTCTTATTATATATCTATAAACTGTATGATTTAAGAAATGTTCTCATGGAACATCACTCTAACTTTAGCACCATACACTATTAGTAACTCAGGCACCCCTATTGGTAGATAATCTTCATCTAGATTCTCCTATTGTCCTCTCAACAAGCCTATTCATGAATGTTTATCTATAAAAATAAAAACCCAAATCATTGGACATTTTTCTGAACATTTACATGTATAAAAATAGAGATTCTGAAAACGCTGTAGAAAGTCACCACAAACCCTGCCACATAGTCAAAACTGAGGCCCTACCACTACCATTAATGATCATACATTAATTTTATTTTTAAAAAGGTTAACATAAATTCTATAATTCAATTTTCAAATTATACACTGATTTATTCAAATCTTACATAATAATATATCCATTCAAAATTTCATATTATAAACTATTCTCTTTTCAATTTAAAATAAAGAGTGAAAATAATATCATTTTAACAACTTACACAATACCTTCTTCTCCATGAATGCCTAAAATTATGAATGTCATAAAATAATATGGAGTCCGTAGAATGATGCATTCAAACAAAAATCTCATTTAATAATGGGCCATGAGTCAAATATATGAAAATACTAGAAAATATATTCACATCACACAAAAATAGAATCACATCTTGTGAAATAATATCCAACCGTATCACAAAAATACCAATCACAACAACCCATCCAGGGTACTTGGGAGTCAACCCATTCATGGGATAGAGACTCCCATGTTAGAGATCATAATCATGGACCAACTATTCATAATATCATTTCCCCCATTCATAAGAATTGAGACAAATGAATCTAATAGAAAAAAACCATTGATACCATTTTTTTTGTTCTGGCCTGGGTACCAGACACCAGTGCACTGATCTAGTTGGTCACACAATCTCAAGTACCCCTCCTCATATTGTAGAGGCTACAGACTAGCAGATATGGTAAAATATCATAAATGTTGAAACTATACCCCTTTTAATGAGAGTAATATAATAGAAAAAAAACATATAATAAAATGATATAACCATAAAAAGAAAAATAATAGAATCAACTCATTACTAATAAGGAAATATAATAAAAAGTTGGAATAGTAAATATTTCACGCAAAAGTGCTTGTCAATTTTGAAAATAAAAATAAAAAATTAAGGGAACTAAAAACTCAAAACAAGATCCTAAACTACATCTAGTTCTCTAATCCATTTTCTATCCCAAATAAACCATATAGTATAGGTCATTTCCCTTTAACTATTAATGAAAATAATTTTCTATTCGCGTACCGATAAGACAACCCAAGTAGAATGTGAGCACAAATTAGTAAGAAACGACCTACGGTATCTAATCTAATCGTGAAAATAACAAAATCATTATTTATATAATGAATTATGTATGTAAAATAATTTAACTTGTTAACATTTATCCAATTACTCTTTATTTATCAACATAATCTACTAGGTTCGTTATGATACCTGACCAATTAATATCATCTCTAGCATATTAAAAGTTCTTTTATTATCCCCAAGGGATATTTTATATTTGAATTACATAGTTACCATTCATTATATTAATTTATATCTAAATTACATTGTTATAATTCATCATTTTAATTAATGTGTAAAAGTGATGTTACCATTAGTCATTTCAATTCATTTATCAATTCCATTGCTACCATTCGTTATTTCACTTATTGTAAATATTGATATTTTCCATTCATCGTTTCCATTCATGTTTATACAGCATAGATACCATTCATTATATCAATTTACTATGAGATTTTGATGGAGAATACCTTGTTCTACACATGAATATCACACATATAACAATATCACAATATTACATATATCACAATATCACATTCATCACAAGATTATATGTACCAAAATAATATATTAATTAAATCACCAATTAATTAATACATTATAATAATTATATCCTCACATCATTACAATAATATATTCAATAAATTATTAATCACATTAATTAAATTAATTAATTATAATAATTATTTAATCTAAAAAATTCTATTATTTAATTAATTTATTAATTAATCACATGAATTCAACTAAGAAAATCCAATATTAATTGGTCAATTCAATTTAATTTGTTTATTAACCAATTTATTAATAAGAAATATTCTATTAATTAATTAATTAAATGAATTAATAATACCAATTAAATTAATTATTACATCAATTCATTAGTCATGTCAATTATCTTAATATTCCAATAATTAATTCAATAATTAATTTATACAATGAAATCATTTTCGACCTCATATAAATTTATTAAAAAATTTATTAATCTTAATCCACAATATCAATATTCCATTTATTATTTCAACAATTAAATTATTCATATGAATCAATTCCTTAATCCCAATTTCAATCAGTCTCACAAACCTTCTATTAAATAAAGTAATCCACATTGTTAATTTATTAAATTTTAAAAACCCATTTATAATTAATCTAATTGAAATTATAAAATTTCATAAATGAAACAAAAAACATGAATATGGGATTTCAATGTTAGACTGCCTACATTATTTTTTCTGATGAGGGATCACTCTATGGAAGAGCCCAGTTTTAAAGGAATTGGTTACTCCAATGATTATGAATATTATCTAGATCTGAATCCTTGATCCATGATCAATCTAATCATTATTCAAAAAACTATATCTATAAATAGGAACTAAATTGGATAAAAATATGTATATTATTAGGGATAATGATATAGAGATTGAGATGGATCTATATAAGAATAAAATAAATTCATGGAGTGGTGTAGATTTTATAATATGACATTTGAACTGTGATGATTGGAGGTTTGGAGATCCCGAAATCCTTCCAAGGCCCTATGAAAATCAAAAAAATGAGTTTAGTGTCAAGTGTGTATGATTAGGGATTAATAAACGTGATTTCCAAATTTTAATACAAATTTTCCGAGTAATTAAAAAGAAACACATGGTTTATTAGGTAGTGGCTCATGATTTTCTTAATTGTGCTCCTTAATAATGTGCCTCTTTCTGGAGGTGCAATTTTTCTCAAAAGAGGGAACACTATTTGAAAAACATTTAATCGACCATGAAAACCACACTATCTCAATGATGAATGGTTTTGTGTGAATGTGGAAAAATTGTGAAAACAATGCACCTACCATGCACAACCCATTCATCCATATAAATTATCACTTTCTACCTGAGTAGTCACTGAGGTGAAACCCTAAATAAAGTACTCAAATAATGTAAAAATATTAAATATAAAGCTTATATAAAAAAATGGATGTGATATTAAAATTAAACAATATGAATAATAATTTATCAATGTCATTACAACAATTATTATTTTTATTTAAACCACATTATATAAATAATCATCATAATAATGAAATATGTCTCAATTAATAGAAATTGTGATGAATTCTGTAACATCAAGATTCATTTTCATTAAATTTGTTTTAAAATAACATTCAGTGGTTTTTAAAAAGTAATTTACATATCCCAGAGCCATATAAAAATTTATATTATCATATATAATTCATCGATTCATCTTCTCACATGTTATTTGAAAACCATTTGATATATTCTTTCATTCAGGATTTAATTCACTTATTTTCACATCTGTGTTTTGTCATGAAAAATTTTATTATTATAATATAAAATAGTTTTATCATTATTTGAATAATAATAATGATATAATTATTAAATATATTCATCAAATATAATATTAGAATCAGTCATGATATATTATTTATGATATAAAGTATGATATATTCATGGGGTTGTAGATCGTACGTATGCATGAGTATCATTTCTAATATTCAACAATAAATATAAAAATGATATAATTATAAATTTTTATTTAATAAATGATCATTATATCATAAATAACATTATATTTCTTCAAATATCCCGAAATATATATCATACACATGGTTTGTTGATTAAAAGAGAGTCACATAGTTTCCTGATGGTGGCAGTCCACATGTTCAAGAATGAAATTTTTATCATTCAGTGAGTGAATACATGTTATATTAAATGCAATATATTATATATTAATATTTATTAATATTTAATTTATATAATAATTCTTCAATTTATATTATATATATTAATAAAACTTATCTTTAAAACCTTCCATATAGTGTATTCATCAAAACAAATAACATCATTTCAGAATCCATTAGTTAATCAGCCAAACAAACGATATTATCGTATCCCCTTTGTAATAGAAGGCAAAAATATATAAATTATACAATGAATCCATATGTATAATTATGTTACAAATATCAAATATATAAATTATATCATCCATAATAACCAACCTTGAGAGGTGGTAATGGAAAAACAAATGACAATGGTTCGCAATATGGTAGTACATTCAATAGATGCATAGTGGTATTGTAACCCAATTTATGGATATGGAGATGGTAGTAAGTCACTAAAGTTAAAAAAATATCAATATATATACTATACTTATTTAATTATATCATAATGTTTTATTAATAATTATATGTTGAGTAGGCTAGAATAAAATAAAATCCGTCATTGTATAACATCGCCTCTTCTTCAGGAATCCTCCATAGATTTTTACCAATAAACATACTAGATGATTCTATGTTAAAAAAAATTATTATATCATTATAAGAGGTAATTTGGGGAAAATTTGGGAATTAATGGGATAATATAATAGGGTTTAATGGTGTAAATAATAGAAGATAACATGGGACCTTTTATAAGGGAGGTGATTGGCTCACAATTACCTTTTTTTAAAAATATCTAACTTTGTTTTTATCATTAATAAATAGTCCATTGAGAATATGTACAGACTATTAGACATTATAAAGACTACATATGTTAATAAAACTGATATTAGAAAAGTGTTTGGTTTAATTTAAGTCATATCTTACCAATCTATCCACCGTTAAATCCATATTTTCTTTAATTTTGTTAAATAATTTTTACCACTTTAACTATTTATTTTTTCCAAAAATTATTTTTAAATTATTATATAAAATATAATTTTTACTATCAAAATATTGAATATTTTTTCCAAATTTCTTCCAAATAAATGGAAAATTATATTTTAAAATTAGTCTAAAATATGTGATGAGGAAACACGTTTGTGAAGAAAAAATGTACAAAAGCATTCAATGTTTTTACTTCTAAATTAAACATTAAATTTAATAGATTAATTGAATTGGATTTATAGATATAAATATAATTTATATTACATTAATAAGAATTCAAAATATAATATATTTTTATAAATAAGTTAAATGAACAATTAGTATTTTATAAAAATTCGATAAAATTTGTATTCATCAACAAAATAATATTATGTGAAAAAAACTAATCTTCAAAAAATTTGTATTAAAATTTTATAAAATAAATTAATTTTATCAAAAAAAATTATATTTTTGGAAAATTTTAATTTTAAATTATGTTCATAAATCAATATGAAAACAACTTTTTGAACTAATTTTTATTTCAAAACATATGTCTTCTTCTCCTAAATGATTGTTATGTTATTTACTATAAATTGATAGACTATAAAAATGTATTTACATGAAAACCCCAATTATATTTCATATTTTATATTGTACATATTATTCATAAACATTTAACATCTTTTTTTATAATGAAATACTATATTATTTTTTACATCAACTCCCAATTGCACATTACACAAGATATCAATGAGATTTAATTTAATGAAATATATTTTATTGGTTGTTTAATATTAGTGTCTAATTTACCAAAAAATATTGAATAATATAGAATTATTTAATAAGTCAATGGTGTTACTCTATCTCCGCTTTAAATAAATTGTATCCCCACAATTACTCTTGGTCTTCATAATTAATGGTTTGAAACTTGAAAATACCTCTTTTTAAGTCCCCCATTGTTATATTTGCTAATAAAACATATTCTTGATAATATTAAAATGGATGTATAAATCTTATATTGAATAATATATAACTACGTTTCAATATAGGATTCCATTATTGGACATTATTTATTTAGAAATGGAATAAAACTGTAATAAATTATTGATACTAATAAGGGTCAGTGATTACATTAATGTGGTTAATAACTATAAAGAGAATGGTATAATAACCATAATTTTTAGATTATATAAATGACATTCAGTTCAATGTAAATTATTTTATTAGGATAATATTTTGTTCCAAAATCTATTTCCTATAGGTGATTAATTCATTTATGAAAAAATAATAAAACTAAATATACTTACATGATAAGTTTCTATTCTATTTTAAAATTTTCCTCTTTTTCATGATCCTTTATCAATTTCCAATTCATCAGTTACTCCAATAAATAAATATCCTAAAAATAAGTTTTTATGGATGAAGTGCTAAAATAAGTTTTTAACGATTGTCAGGATCCATAACTGTATAACATGACATTCAATGTCTTATTAAATATTTTTAAATTGAAATATGTTTATAATATTATTTAAAACATAATATATTAATCTACATTAATTTTTTATTTTCCATTTTTTAGGTTTATCTCTTCACCATTTATTTTTTTCTTTATACAACATAAACCATTATCCTAATCCTGATAAATTATTGTTCAATAGTGAATCATCGAGTTTATTCTCATCCATGATGTATCATTTAACAATGTATGTGAATACATATATAATATTTGATAATATTCTAGGGTGAAATGATATTCCACTCATTTTTGGCTTTATTATTTATAATATATTTCATCAAGATATTTTGAAAAAAAATTATTTGATCTAAAGGAATAAAGTTTATGTCAATGTGTACTATTGTCAGTACTATGTACATAAATATTTTGATCAACTATTCTTTGTATAAAATTTTCTAGAGTATTGTGGAGAGGATTTAGGGATATTATTTACATTTATTTTATAAATTTAAATAGAGATAATTTCATCCATGATTGGATTCATGGTGTGGTGGAAAATTGATTAAAATATAAGCAAAAGGATACACTCATTTCCGCAAGGTCATGGTGTATCAAAAGTGTGAGGAAAAATTATATGGTTGAACATTTCAAAAGATTTAGTTTAGTCTTAAAATCTCAGTCCAGGTTTATTGATGTTATGTTATGTACTCCATTGAAGAATTAGAACCATGAAAATTCCATGAAGATGATTATGAATGGGAGAAGATATGTGTCTAGACTGCATAAAATATTTCCATGTGAAATATGGTTTTTATGGAATCCCAAAAATAGAGGATTCAAGACAATATTTTATGGATACCGAAACACTGGAGTGGTGAGTGAGAAAGGTGTTGTTCATGATAGAAAGTGTTCAGTGGATCTTACCAGTAGTAGTTTCAAAAGACTTGAATATAATATTATAGAGGAGTTTCATTCCTTTCTTACTGGACTGGTGATTTTTCTATCATATAATATTATTCAAACTGAGATTGAAATTTATTCCTATATTCTCTAATACACACCAAAAAGTGTTATCTCATATATATATGTATGCAACACATTTTTTTTATGTACCATAAATTTCCTGATGGTAACAATTATGTTTTTTTATTTCTTCAATGGGAATCTATAAAAACCATCTGATTATTTATTAGAATCATTGATCCATGTACCTACAGTGCGTTTATATTATATGGGAAGACTTTATTGGCCTCCACTAATTCTATGACATGATATTTCTATATTTTTATCTTTTACAGATTAACAAAATCTTCCCACATTGAATCAATGTATACCTCGAGAATAACAGAACTGTTTCATAATTAATAAATATTCTTCAAATAGTTTAACTAAAATCAATGAAATTTTATCTTGGACTTCATGTAGGACAACAGTAGGTGACATGCCCCTATCATCCATCAGTTGTGGTTTCAAGCCCTATCGTGTTCCATGATGTGATTGGTTTTCAACCGACATTCATTTTCACATGTTTTTAAATACTTTTGGAAATAATTATTATTATAAGAACCCGGTTCTTATTTTTGAGGTACTAGGTTCTTCTTTTCCTATTTCATTTTCAGTTTTTGAAAATGAGGAGAATTGGAAAAAATCCCAAATTTTGTGGGTACACACTGTGTACTTTTCCACACATTGTGTACTTTGGCCGTGTGGGATGAGTAAAATGGGTGTGTAGGCCTATCAGTGATTAAGGGTGTAAAAACAATCTACATGCCATGTACATGGTATTTACACACAGTGTAATCATTCGGCATGTAAACAGTAAGGTGGTGAGAGTAGCTTCCACCTGAGTGACAATACATGCCATGAATTTCGAAATACATGCCATGTACTCATGTCGATAGATTGATAGTGTGGCGGTGAAAAGTAGCCACCATAGGAATAGTTAAATGATGGAATTTACACACCATGTAATTCAGAGTACATGCAGTGTAGTTTGTTTTTTCTCTTAAAACGGGCTGTAGACTCCTCATTTGGCAGAGGAGGCTTCGAATGTGTTTGGAGAATAGTAGGAGAGGCTGGAGATTGGAGGACCTCCCAATCTCACTTCGGGAATCTGTTTCTTCCGTCATCGATCTTGTTTAAACCATGCAGGTAATACCTTCATTCAACTTGGGCCACTCATACCAATTCTTCAACTATGGGAAGCTAATTACATTTGAACGAGAAATCTTATATTCCAGATCTATGTTGTTCTTGGTTGTTTCGACAGGCGTCATTTGCGTATATCAATTAGTGGAGATCGAGGTATGTGGTGTGGTGTTTAATTCCATGTTTTGAGTGATTTTGTGTACCATTAATCTATGAACCCATCTTTGTGGAGTCGTATGGCTGAGTCTATGGATATTTAGATATCTAGAACTGCATAGATAATCTAAAGATAAATATTTAATGTTGATTGGGATCATTGCATTGATCCAGGGCCACCGTGGGGGTGCGTTCCATTATTTATCCATTTGACCTGGTTACTGAGGGTATACCGTTTATTTTACAATGATTTGAATTGCCTTTAGAGAAATTGTGTATAAATTTCTTGCTTATGTTATGGGCTCGGACCAGTAACATGCTTAGCCTGAGGGAAGTGTATCGTTTAGCCTGCGGTAAACTTTTCACGTGCCAGTGGCCAATAGTTTCTATGCCTGTGGGTGACACCTCATATGCTTGCAGGCAATATTCATTATGCCTGTGGGCAGTCACCTATAGGTTTTTATTCTGATTACCTAAGGGTAATGATTTATATGTCTGTGGACACTTTTTACCTTGTATAATCACTGTGGTGATATGTTATGTTATACATGACAAGCTAAAGAACAATCATGGAAATAATAACTGGTTAATAAACTGGCAATGTAACAGGTAGAGATAATTAATTTTGAGTACTGCCTAGTTTACTGAAATTTATTATTGCACACTGTTGCTACACATTTTCATTGATAGTTGGGCATGGGCCTTTGGTGGTTGCCTACACAATTTTTTTCTCATACCATGTTTGAGTCATGCTTTCATCCTAAACAAATTATATTGCTGCAGGTGTGCATAAGGGAAAGAGTCCCTATATAGGTACTTTATTGTTTCCCAGAAGTGGGAGAGTAGAGAACCTAGCTTTGACCCGTGATGCGGTTGCGTTTCTACTGCACTATTTTGTTTTCTTTTACTGAACATTAATTTTTTATTCTATTACGCTAAATATCATTGTATCGTGTTTTGGATAATTTTCAAGACATAGAGACATAATAAATCAACAAATAAACAAGAGTGTTGTTATCTTTTACTTATGGACCGTTATCGATTTTAGTTGGGTAATGTTTTACTATTTCAACTTTTGTATTCTTGTATGTTGTTCCGTTGTGCTACACTTTGATAAATGAGGGTATAATTTCCCCACGTTAAGACCTAGGCCCTCGCTCTTAGTCGGAAGCCTCTGGCGTTTGTGGAAATGTTCTTGAGGTCATGTGACCAACATGGTTTGGGGTACCAGTTGAGTAGCAACCTGATCCAGGACATTTCAAAGTGGTATCTGAGGTTTTCTTTTTTTCTTTGACTTACTGTTTAGAGCCTTTAGGTATAGAGAGAACATAATGGGTACTTGGTAATAAGTTTTTCCTAATAGTAGCTAATCCATGTATAGGGAGAAGCCAATTTACCTCGTGTTGTAATTTTATTTTCTGATTTTGCAATTTTACATTTGACTTGATTTTCACAGATGGGTGACGCACTTATGATGTGCTGTTATATTTTTACACTTGAGTTCTATTTAGTTGAAACCCAATTATATTAGGTTATTCCATCATATTCATAATTTAGTCACATGTTATAATTTCATACCATTTATAGTTTCAATTCCATATTGGTACATTATAAATTTCATATTTTTGAGATAGATGTTGTGCTAGTAAATGCATGATGTTTTGATAGATGACTTGATAAATACCTTCTATTTGATCGGGTATTGTTATGTAAGGTTTTGTAAAATGAACTCCAAACATTGGTTCATGCTGATTATAGGCCCTCATTGATCGGAATTTGGTGGTTCATTGACTTTTTACCTTGTTTAGAACATGCATAAGATGCCATGCTATGATTCTCAGGGAGTATGGGCCCTCACAGATCAATATTTGGCACATAGGAGTTGGTTTTAGTGTATTTATGGGGTCTGGGGTAGTTTCTAAGGCTTACTGTCTAGAAAAACCTTGAATACATGCTATGTAGTTTTCAATACATGCCATGTACTCCTTTGTTTGAAAAGAAATGAAAAAAAAATAATGTACACGCCGTGTGCCATATGTATAGATCGTGTAGTTGTTATTGTGTCACATGCCATGTGGGTAGAAACATGGGGTAATAGAACATTGAAAGCACACACTATTTATTGATTGTACACACCGTGTTGTGTTAACAATGTGTCCCCTGTGTAACTAACAAACATGGGTAGAGGGAAACTCTAAGCTTATACACACTGTGTCAATAATGAACACGCCATGTTATTTTACCCGGGAATCCGGCCATGTATCTAACAACACAGGTCGATGTTACCACTTCTAAGAACACGCCGTGTACTTGAGGGACATGTAATGTAGTATTGACGGGTGAGAGACCGTGTGGACTTGGTCGTGTGGCTTGGGAAATGGGGTGGTGTACACGACATGTGTGGGTGTAACATGTCATGTAGTGTCAACCGAGTATTCAGCCATGTCACTAACAACAGCGGCAGTTGGAATTTAAGCAGTACACATCATGTCTATTTGGAACACGCAGTATAATCTGAGTTGTGTACCTAGCCATGTCGTGGACAACACAGGTTGATGAAGCTTGTCGAGTACATGCCATGTTGATCTTATACACGTCCTGTAGTCTCGTTTATAGGAGAGTTTTGGGCTAAGCCGTGTAGAGGGACTCGGGAAGTGGAGAAAGATCATATACACACCGTGTGTGTTGACAACACGCCGTGTGTTTTGGGGTGTTAAATGACCTGCGATGACAGAGTACATGCACATGTGAATGACTTAAGGGAACACACCATGTAGTTATTATACACGTTGTGCAATATTGTTTTGTAAAACAATAATGTTTTCTTTTTCATATTCCTTTCTTACACTCCATGTTTTTAGTACTTCATAATTTTTATCTAAGGCATGTGCTGGACCTTGTATAGTCATTCTATTGAGATGACCACTAATAGTTCACTAAGAGAGCGGCAACGAGTATACTCTAGAGACAGAAGGCCATAGGCTACCGATGGATCTTCTAGTAGAGCCATATGTGGTTCCAACTATTATACCGGGCACATGCACTAATTTGCAGTTCCATGAAGGCTTCGTGTGTTATATATAGACCTTTAAGGGAGCATCACAGGCTACCACATCTATGGCATAGCTGATTCATATATTTCATCAGCTACTTCTGCCTACATTTTTAGGGGATGACTGACTTCAGGCTACAGAGTCTTGGATGGGATCTATGCAGACAATTTTCGAGAATCTAGAGACACCTCCTGGGTGGAGGGTAAAACTCTCTACATACATGTTCTATGATTCCTCCAAGAGGTGGTGGGATGTTACCACCTAGACCGAGAAACATCGAGACATGGCGTGGGATGTTTTTCAGGTAGTCTTCTATGACTTCTTCTTTCCAGAGACACTTAGGGCTGATTGATCTTGAGATTTCATGAATCCTTAGCAGGGTGCTATGTTAGTGATGGATTATTCTACCCCCTTCAAAAAAATAAATCGTTTTGCACCTATTCTGATGGGTGATGAGATGTTGAGGGCTTGACACTTTGTGGATGGTATTTTCTATAACATACAAGCACTGGTGAATGTTTATAGGTTTCATACTGTGCATGCTATCTTGAACCAGGTGCATATTACTGAGAGGATCTTGCGGGAGGCTAGTGGTGCAGGCCAGGGTGGTTCGACAGTAGTTTCTAGTACTATTTCTACCTCTAAGAGGAAGAGAGAGATGAGTTTCTTTCATGGTAAAAGTACTAGTCAGCAAAATTATTCAGGTGTCAAGGTCATGTGCGACCTATGTTTTAGAGAGGGGCATAACAGACCTCAGTGTACATGTGACCCAGTGGAGTGGTGAGATTGTTACTAGATGGGTCATCTACAATTCATTCGCTGGAAATTTCCACTGATGGATAGTGACAGGGGTTCTGTGGAGACTTCACGTGTAAGAGCAGGTCCAGCAGCTTATTACCAGTCATGGAATTGGAATATGTCAGGACGTTCAGGCTGAGGTGGTGGTTGTGGCCATGGTAGCTAGACACTAGGATCTCAGAGACAGCATGGCGGGTCAACTCAGGGTGGTGAGGCTGTTTCGCAGGGCCGCGACACTTGGAAGACATATGAAGTGCAACAGACCCAACATGAGCAGGATCCCAGACCTTTCACTTTCAGAGGTACTATTCTACTAGCATCTGTTTTATCATCTATACATTTCGATATGTGTGATACAAAAAGATATATATTTGTGCCATTTGAGGATAGCCTTGGGATCTGTGTGAATTTTTCTTCTGATATTATGGTTCTAGACACTCTGTTGGGGACTCGAATGACTAGTGTATGTCAGTGTAGTGAGTGCCCTCTAATGGTTGGTGGGTGAAACTTTCTATGGGATCTCTATATCTTTGAGATGATGAAATTTCATTCTTGGGATGGACGGGTTGGTACCCTTTCAGGACATTGTAGATTGCTACCATCACAGGGTGAGTTTCACGTCACCAGAGAGCAAATAGTATCAATACAAGGGAGAATGCGATGTCTAGGCGAGTCGAGCAGGACCCGAGCATTTTGGTCGAGCTGGAATGATATCCTAGATTACAGGCTTATATCTGGATGAACATGGAACGTGTCAAAATAATTTCCCTCCAGTAGTTCATCATTTTAGGTATCTCTTACCGGATGACATTTTAGATCCTCTTCCAGAGAGAGAGGTATATTTCTCTATTTAGATAGTTCTAGGAGCAGCACCAGTGTCCATTCGACCTTATAGGACGGATAAACTAACATTTCAGGAGCTCATGTGGCAGTTAGAGGTGTTGTAAGAAAAGGGCATCATCTGACTTAGTACTTCTCCTTGGGGTTTTCCTGTCATGTTTTCTAAGAAGGCGGAGGGTACCCTAAGACTTTGTATGGATTATCAAAGGATTAACCAGTTGACAGTCAAGAATCGATATCCCTTTCCATGGATTGATGATCTTTTTGATCAACTTCTAGGAGCATGAGTGTTCTCAATGATTGAAATGAGATCTGGATATCATCAGTTACGTGTTAGACCATTGGATATACTGCTTACTAATTTTCGGAGTAGATATGGTCTATACAAGTACTTGGTTATGCCGTTAAAACTCACGAATGCACCAGTATTTTTCAAAACTCTAATGAATCTTTTGTTCCATCCGTATCTGGAGTATTTTGTGGTAGTCTTCGTGGACGATATCTTGGAGTACTATCACACTCGACGCGACCATGCTACCCATATTGAGATCGTTCTGAGTACAAAGAGAGATCATCAGCTATATGTTAAACTATCAATGTCCCACTTTTGGATGAACCATATACACTTCCTAGGTCATATAATCTCAGAGTTAGGAGATACAGTAGACTTAGATAAGGCGAGAGCAGTAGTTTCCTAGTACAAACCTAAGAACCTTTTTGAGATATAGAGTTTCTTGGGGTTAGCTAGTTACTAAATGCACTTTATATAGGACTTCTCCCACTTAGAAGCACCGTTGACAGGTTTGATTACGATGGGTGTGAATTTTGTTTGGTCAGATGCATACGAGATAGCCTTTCAGGTGCTGAAGGAATGGTTTACATCAGAACATGTCCTTATACTTCCAGAGCAAGGGAAGAGGTATATAGTTTACTTTGATGCATCAAGAATTGGGTTGGGATAAGTTTTGATTAAGGGAAATCAAGTTGTTGTGTACGGGTCTCGGCAGTTGATGCCACATGAGAGGAATTACACAAAGCATGATCTCAAGTTGGCGGCATTTGTTCATTCATTACGCAATTGGAGTGAATATATCGTTGGAGAAACTTTTGTGGTGTTTACGGAAAAAAAGCCTCAAATTTATCTTTACCCAGCGTGACCTGAATCTTAGAGAGTGATAGTGGGTTGAATACCTTCAGTCCTTCTACTTTGAGCTTTCCTATACACCAGGTAATGGTAACATAGTTATTGATGAACTAGGTCGGATGACTCAATTACAGTCCGTGCAAGAGGCCAATGGTGAGTGGAAACTCATGGTTGTGTTCTTTGAGATTCATTTGGAGGTGCACGATAGTCAGTGGCAAGTCTATCATTTTTCCTTAGTTTTGATATCTACCCTCTTAAATAGAGTGAGGATGATATATCTATCAGATTTGGAAGGCCTAGTTCTACGGGGGTCAGTGTCAAGTGAGGACCCTCCTCTAGGTTATATAATATTAAATGATGAGGTATTTTGTGTCCATGGAATAATATGCATTACATGGGATATATGCGAGGATATGATGCAAGAGTTCCATGATTCATCTTGGGAAGTGCATCCCAGAGTTACAAATATGTTCCGTGACTTGAGAATTCAGTATTGGTGGCCGAGAGTGCAACGAGAAGTAGCTGGTTTTGTTGTCAGAAGGTGAAGGTGGGTGAATCAGAGGATAGCCAGACTGTTCCAGTTATTACCCATTCCGGAGTGGAAATGGGATGATGTCACAATGGATTTCGTGACCATGTTTCTAGGGTTGCCTCGCGGCAGTGAAGTTGTGTGGGTTGTTGTGGACTGGCTTATGACAGTAGCTCGCTTTTTTCAATCAAGGAGACCTTTGGTGTTGACGATATCAAGAATTTTAATATCCGAGAGGTGTTACACCTTCATGGGGTCACTCATTATATCATTTCAGATAGATACTCTCGTTTTACATCTCATTTATGGAAGAGTTTTCAGAGGGAACTGGGTACACAGGTGCATCTAAGCATAGATTACCACCCTCAGACCGATGTCCAGTCAGAGCGTATGATACAGGTGCTAGAGGACATGCTTCGTACATGCGTCCTGGACTTTGGGGGCTCTAGGATCAATCATATACCCATGGTTGTGTTTTCCAACAACAACAGTTTTAGTGCAATTGTTGAGATGACCCATTATGAGACTTTATTTGGTTTGCCATGCCGATCATCCTTGTTCTGGTTAGAGGCAGGTGATGCATATTTACTGGAACCATGTTTCATGCTGGAGACTTTATAGTAGGTCCAGTTGATTCAAAAGTATATGGCTACTGCACAGTCTCGTTAGAAATCTTATGCAGATCTCCGTAGAATACCCTTGTAGTTCATGGTCTGGGATTAGGTTTTCTTGCATGTTTCACTGAGGATGGGTCACCAGAGGATCAGGAGATAGGGTAAACATTCACTGAGGTATCATGGGCCCTTTGACATTCTAGAGAGAGTTGGGCCGATTGCCTCTCGGTTAAAGTTACCACAGAGGTACCAGTCCATGCATGCGTCTTCTACATATCTCATTTGTGTCGTTATCACTCAGACCTATCTCACATTTTTCAGCCTAAGGAGGTTGAGCATCAGGCCGAGTGTCCTTTGAGATACATCTAATTCGAATTGTTGACTGTAGCACGGTGGTTCTCTGAGGCCGGTTAGTTCCTCTCGTACGGGTTCTATGGAAACATGGATGAGTGTAAGATGAAACCGCGGAGTGGGAGACCGACGTTCGTGCTTATTGGCCAGAGTTGTTCTGAGATTTATCTTCACCACCTTAAAAGGGAAATTATGGGACGAATTGATTTATGGGGGGAAGTTTATAAGAACCCAGTTCCTATTCGTGAGGTTGAGTTTCTTATTTTCATTTTTCATTTAGTGTTTTTGAAAATGAGGAAAATGGGGGAAAATCCCAAATTTTGTGGGTACACGTTGTGTACTCTTCCACACACTGAGTACATTTGTTGTGTGGGATGAGTACACTGGGCGTGTAGGCCTATTGATGATGAAGGGTATAAAAAATGACTGCATGCCATGTACATGGTATATACATGTCGTGTAATCAGTATACAGGTGAATAGTAAGGTGGTGAGAGTAGCCTCCAGCAATGCCAATGTACACGCCGTGTATTTTGAAATACACATAGTGTACTCATGTCGATAGATGAACAGTGTGGCAGTGAAATGCAGATACCAGAGGAATAGTTAAATGATCAAAATTACACACCATTTACTTGAGAGTACATGCCATGTAGTTTTCTCTGCTTAAAACGGTCAGTAGTCTCCTTATTCAACAGAGGAGGCTTTGGACGCGTTTGGTGCTCGGGAGATGATGCCGGAGTTTGGGGGAGCTCTCGATCGCATGGTGGGAATTTGTTTCTTTTGTTGTTGATCTTTTTTGAACCATCTAGTTATGAATATCCTTTACCTTGATTCGTTCATACCAATTCATCCTCTAAGGGAAGTTATTTACATTTGAACATGAAATATTTAATTCCAGATCTATGCCATTTTTGGTCATTCTGAGAGGCGTCGTTCGCATATATCGATAAATGGAGATCGAGGTAGGTGGTCTAGTTTTTAATTCCTACTGTTGAGTGTTTTTGTGTACCATTGAGCTATGCGCCCAGGTTTGGGGTGTCGTATGGCTGAGGTCTTGGCTATTAAGTTATCTAGAACAATATAGATAATCTAATGATAAATATTAAATGTTGATTGGGATAGTTTATCAGATATAGGGAGATCATGTTCCCTTGTTTAGCCATTTGGAAAGGTTACCTGAGGTTATACCATGATTTTTACTATGCTTTGAATTGCATTAAGAGGAATTGTATATAAATTGTTTTCTTATGTGTTGGGCTCAGCCCGGTTACTTGCTTAGCCTGAGGGAAATGTTTTATTTTTCCTGCAGGAAACTCTTCTCATGCCTGTGGGCTGTAGCTTCTGGGCCTGTTGGTAACACCTTGAATGCCTGCGGGCAATATTCATTATGCATGTGGGACATCATCTGCGGGTATCTATTCTGATTACCTGAGGTTAAGGATTTACATGTCTGCTGAAAACGTTTACCTTTTATAATCCCGATGTTGATTTGTTATGTTATACCTGCCAAGCTAAAGAACAAACATGGAATTAATAAATTGTTAATAAACTGGAAATATAACTGGTAGAGATAGTTACTTTTGAGTACTGATGAGTTTACCAAATTTTATTATTTCACACCATTGTTGCACATTTTCACTGACAGTTGGGCACGGGCCTTTGTTCGTTGCCTACTGGGATTTATTTCTCACCCCTTGTTTGGGTCTTTTTTTTTGGCCCAAACAGATTATATTACTGCACGTGTGGATATGGGTAGGAGTCCCTATATAGGTACATGATTGTTCTAGAGGAGTGGGAGAGCATTGGAACGAGCATAGGACCATGATGTGGCTACGTTCCTGCTACACTGATTTGTATTCTTTTGCTGAACTTGTATTTTTTATTGTATTATGCTAGATTGTAGGGTATCCTATTTTGGCTATTTTTCTAGACATAGAGACATAATGCATCATCAAATATACATGAATGTTGTTATCTTTTACTAATGTATTTTTATCCATTCCAGTTGGGTATTATTTTACTGCTTCCACTTTCGTATGCTTGTATGATGATCCGTTATGCTACACTTTGACAAATGAAGGCATAGTTTCCCCACAATCAGACATAGGACCTCGATTCTAGTCAGATGCCTCTGGCATTTGGGTAAATGCGCTTAAGGTCATGTGACCAAGCGGGTTCAGGGCACCCGTTGAGTAGCACTCGGATCCAGGACGATACAATTATAATATTCTGAAAAATAAATTTGTGGTAGAAATATATAAACTAAATTTAATAAAAAAATATAACTTGTATTACGGTTTTCAGTGGCATTATTTTATAATGCATAATAATTATATTTGATTATTATCACAATTTTGATAATGATCATATTAACACAATAGGTAATAAATACCATTAACATTATTTTAATAAAATGTAATGGAATTATTTATCATGTAACACATCTACTAAATAATATACATTGCAAAAGTTAGTCCTAAAATGTCATTAAAAATGGTAGACTGGCATCACATTAAAAAAATGTATTTAGGTCTTTAAACTTTTCATTAATAATAAAATAAAAAACCCATGATATTATCCATAACACATAAGTTAATGGATTTAAAAATTAATATAATGTTTTATAAATTTATTATATTCTTTAGGATTATTTTATCCAAAACAACATATGGAAATGTACACCAAAACATTAATTCATGAACCACAAGAAGAAAATAATTCATCAATTTTATTTCAACATAGGTGCTTCAATGATTTAGGGGATTACCTTTAGGAGAAGTAATTTTCATGGATAATTCCTAGGTACCTCACAATTAGGGAAGTTACAAATTAATTCATCCCCTTTGAAAAATATATTTAGTTTTATCATACTCATTAATTTCTTCTCCAATTATACTTATTATTTTGTTATTTTCCATAAAAAAACCATTTTACTATTCCTTTGATACTCTTTCATGGGTTATTACTTCAACATGTTTGACATTAATGAAATCATTTTATTATTCATCCTTGTCCACCACCACTCTAATTCTTAGTGACTTCCATCATTATCTTCTTTGGGGAGTTTGGTAGTTGGAAAACATTTCGGTTTTTAATTAAATATCCAGATAACTTGTTAAGAATAATCATGATATCATTCAATAAAATCATCATAGAATTTTTTTTTCTCCTATTCTCCTCACTTTACATCATTTTCATTGTTGACATGATTACATTTAGTTCAATTGATTGACTAAAACCAAAAAGTGCAGTGTGAGAAATAGTTGTCATGGTGGGAAAATAATATAATCTTTTATAGGATTTCATAAACATGAAAAAATATTTTCAATATAATACAAATTATTATTGGCCTAGAAAATTCGTAGTAATCAATTATTCAAATCCATTATAATTTATAGTAAATAAAATTGTAGTTATCATATTCATATCCCATTAGGTGTTTCAAAATAGTTGTGTTGTAAGGAATGTTTTCATACACCATGTGATTTTTGGTTCATGCCCCATGCACCCATTTTGGAGTTGTTACCCCGAGGTTCCTCTATTCCATAACCTTTTCCACATGAATTATCTAGTAATATATTTACTTCATAGATATATCCTATAATCTATCACTTAGAAAAATATTATAATGTTCTTATATGGTAAATTTTTTTCCTATAATAGGGTTATGTTTCTTAATATATTTTTTCCAAAATATAGTTTCTAGAGTATGTAGAAATATTCATATGAAAAAAATAATAACATACCCCAATAACTCATAATCATAATTTGAATTATTATATTTTTTTATGATTCTAGAATCACATATTAAATGACCCAATAGTATAGTAGTATTCGAACACCAGACAGATACATGAGTCAAGTATTACTATTAAATATATAAACTATAATATTATTTTAATGAAAATAATATCATCATTACCACATGAATATAATTCAATAGAAATCATAGTGCTCTTCACAGATTCATGGTAATGGGAAAATGAAGATTTTTAACATTAATTCTCCATATGGTTTTTGTATAGTGTAAATTGTAAAGAATAAATAATCATAATCAATTTTGACGATAAATAATTGAACAAAAATTACATTTAAAAAACATGCCTATCATAATAAATATTTATCGAAAAATAACATAAAACCTAGGTAATTTAATCAATAAAGTATTGATGATTGGGTTCCAAATATATTATCATTTAAAATATATCATTGATAATAAGATAAGGGATAATCAATATGGGAAAGTAAATAACTAAAAACACATTACATCTAATCAATAAAATGAGAATAAAATAACAAAAAAAGATAAACTTGTTGATAAGATATCATTGATAACAATAACATAATTCTACATGAAGTAAATTAATTATTATAGAACATTATATTCTCAGTAATATATTACATCTATAATTAGGAGCTTTCACATAATGGTTTACAACAACTAGATCCTGTTTAATTATAGCCTATTGATTAACATCATGTGACTACATATGCATAATGGGAATGCATAATTTATTTATAGACATGTTACTATATTTATAAATAATTTCATGTATATCAGATAATAAATTTAATTCAAAAATCTATATTCATTTAAAAAAATTTGTATTGAGTATAGAATACATATTTATCTATTTTCTGGCTTTAAAAATAAATACCATTATTGGTTGAGTGCCATATGTATTAATATTATATTGTTTAAGAGATAAAAAATTACTTGATCAATAATAAGGTTTTTATTATAAATTTCCATAATGAAATGAATTTCTACAAAGAAGAAATAAGGTATTTCAATGTAAAAAATATCCGTATTCAACATAATCATTAACAATCTATAGTATAAATATGTATTCAATCAATAATAAATATTCCTAATGTTATATATGTAAGGTGAATGGATATTTCCATTAATGAATATAAATAAAATATAAAAATATATAAATTATTATTGATGATAATAAAATTTTCATTTTGAAAATGACATTTTAATGCATAAAACATATAAAAAATTATTTACATTTAAAATAAAACTTAATTCATAATAAATTAAAAAATATTACAGAAAATAATAACATAATATTAAAATTAATATCCTTCTAATAATTATTTATTTAAAATATTTCATCACATTGGGTACTTTCAGATAATTCTTACTTGTTACATTTTTTTCCCACAAAGAAAATATTATAAAAACATCTAAATAATGAAAATAGAAAAAATATTCATCTAAATTTTTTTATAAGTACAAATGGATAAAAAATCCTTTAATAAGTTATATTGAAAATTTTAAGAATTTTGTTGTATTTAATTTATAAAACATTATTTTGGAAGGAAATGTTTTTTTGATCAAAGAGATAAATGATGTATAATTTTCAAAAATGTATTTTCTCTAGTATGTTAACAACCAAAGTGGTGAAAAATATTAATATTACATCAATTATTCATGAATAAATATATGAGGTGAATATTTATGGATTTATCAAACAATTATTATATAATTTCCCCCAATTTAAATTCAATTATAACAATTACAATTAAAATGAGAATGTTAAATAAACTATTTAAATGATCATGATGTTGATGTGGGAATTAAACAATGATTAAATTATCTGTATCAATTGTAATAAAATATATTATAGTTGTAAATATAATAATACATATTCAAAATTATTTACACACATAATCATATAATATCAAGTATAATAGAGTGATATAAAAAATGGAAATGAATTGGGTTAGGAAAATCATTACTAATGGTTACTTCTCATGTCATATTATACTGAACGAAATATATCAAAATGAAGTATTAAATAACATGAATATTAAGGATTAATAATTATACATATTGATGGAGAAGAACATAAACAATATATAATAAATTAGGTCCATAATAATAATATATTCCTCAATGAATGTTAATTGAGATCAAATCCTTTAACTCATGATTCCTTTTGGTTTGACATTTGTTATCATATTACATAGATATAATAAACGTGTTGTTAACTTATAAAACTACCATGTTAATATTTTTTATTTCATAAATGATTCTTCAATAATCATATTCCCATTGGATCAAAATAATTCGTTATATTAATTTTTTGGGTGTAAATTCCATGTTTTCTTATTTGTGTTTTTTCATGAAATATATGTTCGGTGTACATATTATATGGAATTTAGAAATTAAATATGTAATGGTCATGTAGACAGTATGTCGTAAATAGGAATTAGTAATGTTTACAGTTTTCAAAAATCATTACGGAATGGTGGTCAGTAAAATTTTGTAATTAAAAATTATAATATTATAAAAAATAAAATAATATATTATTAAATATACTTATATATAACATTAATCTAGTCTAGTGATGTGAAATGTGAGTCACATACTTTCATGTAGGTGGTCATCCACATGTACGTTAACGACATTATCATCTTTCAGTGATTGAATGTATAAAATATAATATGACATATATTATATATTAAAAATAATTAATATTTCATAGGTTTCATAGTTATTTATTCTATATCTCAAATATTTATTAACCTTATCTTTATTACCTTCCTCATAAAGATTTACTAAAAACAAATCACTACCCTTTATGAGGAGGTAATTTTTCGTACATACAAATGTTGTTATAGTAACGCCTGTGGAATTGAATATTAAAAGGTATATATGTTATATTGATTTCATAGGATTAATTATATTATATTTTTAATATTTATATGCTTTATATATTTCGTAATATCCAAATGTGAGAGGTGGTAATAGAAAAATGAATGAAAACTGTTTATGAGGTAGTTTTCTGAAGAATGTATGAATTGTGGTTTCATTTCCCATTTCATTTTATTGTAGATTTGTTTTTAATTAACATAAAAAATTATAATAATATTTAATATACATATGATATTATTATAAATTTTTTATCATTAATTAAATGAATTTTATGATGAAATAAAATAAAAATCCATATTGAATAGGGTTACATTATCTGCAGGTCTCCTCTATAGGTTTACACAAAAATATTTTCAAGTTGAAATTATACCCAAACCACATGTTATATTATCAATATAGTGATATTTTGAAGAATGTTTATTATGTATTATCTTCTAAAATGTTTCTTAATGATTGAAAAATATAGATGTGGAGGTTCCATTTTATAAGTGAGGAGAGTTGGACATTTGTGATTTTCTAAATGAAAAAGTCGTGCCAACATTTTCTATATTCCACAAGGCCCAAAAATAGTTATTAACAATAATTAGATATTATAAGGTATAAATATTGATAGAACATTAATTTGATAAATATTTTTTGTTATTTTATTAATTTTCATTTTATTTTAACATCCTTGTAAATCCATTTTACCATAAACTATGTAAATAATTTTTCATAAATTATAAACTAAATTTAGATATTATTAAATTAAACATATTATATAAGATTAATTTTATGATTCCTGGTATTTAAACTTATTTTTTTGAAAATATTTTCACATAGGATAATAAAATGAATTTAAAACTAATATTGTATACAGGATGAGAATACTGGTTTTTGATGCGATATTATTGATAATATTACATAAATATATTTAAAAAATTATCATTTAAATTATTATAATTAACTAATTTTGAATAATATATATAGCTTTACTAATTTTCCATAAAAACTATATAAAATATAATTTATATTTATATTTTATTTTAAAAAAAGGAAGTTTTCAATTAATATCCAGTATCTTTAGTAATTATAAAATATATTACTCTTCCTAAGAATCCGAAAAATTAACCTTAATTTAAAATTGATATTATGATTTAAAATATCATGTTAAAATTTTCAAATATAGCTTCTAAATTTTTTATAAATATATATGATTTTTTTATTTACTGACTAATTATTCATTCAGGGAAAAAATATAGGCTTATAGAAAATATTTATTTTTTGTTGATTCTTATTTTTTATAATAAACATGTAAATGTGAATTTATTTTTACATGTGTAAATAATATAAATTTCACATTTTTTATTAATATTGATAACCTCTAATTGAACTAATAATTTATAATGCTATAAAATATTATAATTCACTTAGACTTGGGGTTTTGTGTCTCAAATGATTTCAAAAATATTAAATTTAATGAATTATAATTTATTAGATTTATATTATCAGTTTTTTCATGTTATATATTATATTGATTAAAAATTTGACATTTATATTTTTAGGGTGTTACATTGATTAGAGTTATTAAACATCAATGCTCACCTTTTCCAATGTTTTTATTATGCAGGAGATGATTAAATATACCATGTATAAGATTTATAATGTTTTTTATCATTATGATTAACATAGTTGTAGATGGAATTGATGACATGTAAAATAGTTTTTTTGTGTTAATTTTTCTAAAGTAAGTATAGTTATATTATTCAGGTGTGGATCTTTATCTTATGTAATTATGAATGACTATTGAATTTTAATATTTATGAATGAGATGTGTGGTTCACTAAAGGTGGAACTGAAGAATGGTTTAGTTGTCCTAGGATAATATGATGAGAAATCATTAATAATATCTCTAGGGATATGTATAATTTTGATTCTTAGAGTATTTTTTATGATATTTCTAAGGATGATTCAATGTATACCAAAATGTATGGGAGTTTTGGTAAATGACAAAGAGTGTGGTTACCAAGAAAGTAAAAAAATATATAGGAACTAAAAGTGGATAGGGATCTATGATAGAGGTAAATGGGTGTAATAAATACAAAAATAGTCTATTGATGTATAATGAGTCCTCGCCTTTCACATTAAAATCATAACTTATGCATTCCTTAGTTTAAATTCCAAGGTGTTATTCTTTTGAAAATCACAAACTCTTAACGAACCATAATTAATGAATTGAATAGTGTCCATGAATAAACATAGATAAGCCTAATGTTTTTTAGCATTGAAAAAAAGATTCATTATATCATAATATTATCGGTAATTTTCATGATTAGGTGGATTTCCACTATATATATTGTTTCTCTAAAAAAAAATTTTCTTTATTCAATAGTAGAAATAATAGGAAAATTACTAAACATTTAATTAGGTAGAAAATGTGTTAATGGGAATAAAATGTGTTGATTAATAGAGTGATAAATATTTTTTATTTTGACTAATTGATTACAATAATATTTTTTTAACATCTATTCACCTTAACCAACTCACTAACACCAAAAAAATGATAAGGAAAAAAAATTGAGAGCATTTGTGTTGGCGACCATTGAGGAAAGAGGACATGGATTCATCTATTTCAATAATGTGTGAGAAACCTATTAGGGGAGTGATGTAAATGGATGAGAAGCTGATTTCATTCTAAAAATGGTCACAGATTATGTTATTTTTTAGAAAAAATAAAACTTTTTTAATAAAATGGATTACAATAATGGTTTCCAAAAGGCTTCATCAACGTTTAATATCTTAAATATGTAAATTAGTGGAGTTATAAAAATGGATTTCTAAATGAGAAATATTATGAATATAATTAGCATGGTGGTATGAGGAATGTATATGTCGATGATTTTGTGGATAGAATGAACATAATATTAATGATATGGGTTGTTCTAACAATATTTTTTATATAAATCATTAGAAGAAATATTAATTTTTTATAGATTCTGATGATAAGAATCATACTTATTATTGCCGGAATGACCTATGAATGAATATGATTGAGAATACATGTTCATGGTTTAAGAATGAAGTAGGATTATTACCGTTTTTAGTTTTTAGAATTGATGAATTATGAAATATATACAGATTATTTAGTACATGTATTTTGTTATGGAATCATATGAATGTGATGAATGGTTATGATGACCTATAAATGTGACTTAGTGGAAAGTTATTATTTAATGGAAAAGACAATAATAATTTAAGATAGCACATAATATGATCTAGATATCAAGATAATGATGTTTGGAAAAAATGATTATTGGGGTTTTTTTGTTAAATGGGTTGTGTTGATAACCTCAGAACATATTAATGATTTTTTCAACAATGGGGGTTGTTCAATTGATATTATTTAATTTCTTTTTATTAAACATATTAAAAATTATATTTTTTAATTTTCTTATATGGGATGAATGTACATTTTCATTGATATTTTATAGTATTTCTATTTGAAATTATGCTTCTAGAGAATATAAGAACAAGGAATTCAATTATACAGAACATGACCATTAAGAGTAATGTAATGATATTTTCAGGATTAATGTAATGTTTGTTTATTTAAATTTAATCAACATATTTATAAATATCAAAATTTTGAAGGGTATTTATGTAAAATATTCATGAAATAAATTATAATGAACTGGGGATTTTTTTGGATTGCTAATGATAAAAATTCTATTTTTGATGCTAACCAGAGAAAAAATGAGTGACTAATCATTATTTTATGGATTTTATAAACCACTATTTATTCATTAAAAAAATAATTATTATTATTCTATTAATGTAAGAAAATATGAGGAACATTATTGATGTGAAACCAAAGGAAGCAATTTTTCATACCAAATTGACTGAAATTATAAAAGTATATATTGACAATGAAATTCCAAAAATTTAAGACTTGGTTTGTTGAAATAAAATATTATTATTTTTCAATAATTTATGAGGTCATCAATAACCACAATCACACATATTTCCTTTATGGATTTGTGGTCATTGATTTTTACCCGATAATTCCCTTTCTTGGAATCAATAATCTATATGAATCTCTATCATTATTTGAACATTATTCCTTTCATCCATGTCTAATATATCTACTTATAGCATATGTATTCTAATTTGGAAACCAGATATGTGTTGTTTTAGGTAAAAATAACACATATTGTTATCTAATTTAATGTGGAATATTTATGAACTCTTTTTTGATTTGGGATTACCACAAATATATTTTCCAATTATTATGCATTTTTTAGCATGAAAAAACTATAAGTCATGGAAATAATTTATTTACCTATGGTACATTTAATAAAATGAGATATTGAAAATTACTTTTTAAAATAATTTTATTATTTTTTATATTTCTCATTTAAAAAATGAACGAGAATATATTTTCTTATACACTCATTATTTTTAACTTTTTTTTGGACATTATTGAGCGTGGATTTCATTACACAGAACTGTGGGATTAAATAAATTGTGACATACTATTGAAATTTTCATTCATATAATGGATGTTATGACCAAGATAATGGAATTGATGGTATTAATATAATATAATAATATATTATAATATTTTTTGTAAACATTTATATATTATTAATTCATTATTTATCTGTTAATTATTAATTAAAAACTTTTGAATTGAAATGAAATTCTTTTATTAAAATATATTTTATGTGTAGAAACACATTCTACCACTATAAAAAATAGATTTTGGTCAATTAATATTATAATATATATATATATAATATATTAAATATAATGCGTTATACTGAAATTATGTAAATCAACGAAATGAGATAATAATAAATCTAATTTTGATCATAAACATAACATTTTTCCAAAAAGTACATTTATAGTGTTTTGTGATATTTTATTTTAAATTATTAATTTACAATTTTAAAAAATTCATTTGAGAAAATAATAAAATATTTTTAAATAATCAGATATAAATTATCTTGTAGTAAATATTTGAAAATTTTATTAAAAGTCAATTTATTTATTAATATTGAATCATACTAGTTTTCATTAAAAATTTCCATTTATTTTTATGAATTTAAAAGCATAAAATTTATTTTGAGATTGTTTAAAAAATGAAATTATATCATATTTAATCCAATATTTATAATTGTAATCAAAAAAATATTTACTTTTAATGATTTTTTTAGACTGTTTGATATATTCCCTTTAGAGAACTGCATTCTCATCATGACTACATGATTAATTTTAAATTTTAAATATCATATAATATAAAATGAATGTGTATAAGTGGATTTAATATTATTAAAATCAATAAGATATATTATCTATTACTTTTACATATTTTTATGTGTTTAATGAATTGTGAAATTCAAAAAATAATTTCCACTGTTAATGTTTAAATGTTTTTTGAGGAAGGATAAACTATAAACCTAAGGTGTCTAATTTTATATAAACCTATAAAAAACCCATATTATGGACATATTTAGGCTTTATAACCAATATATTTCGATCATTTTCCATTTTTTATAGTTTTCATGAGAATTACAAGTTTACATATGTTTTTTTGATAAATTACATGTGTTCCACTCACCTCACTTATAAACAAATAATGTATCCTCAGCTCATCAAACATTGAAAAAACATCAATTTTAATAATTAAATACTCAAATAACATGATAAAAACATTTTTACATCCTATATTCCATATTATGGTGACATATCTATCAAAGCAATAATTTTGGAGCATACAAAAAAATTATCTTAAAAAAATTTAATGTTCCATACTAAGGGTGATATTTTATTTTTTTTAATCAAAATCTTTAAATAAATAATAGGTGTTGATTATATAGTAACCTCATTATAAAACATATAATTAAATTATTTTTGATGTCATTTTAATGACCCATAAAAACTTCTACTTCCAACAAATTGGATATAAAATCAACGTTTATGTAAATGACAGACAACCGCCTCATGAACGAATGTTATTATTTTTCCATCACAACCTCTCTAAGTGGGATATGATAATAATTCCATATTTATATATTATATTTTTTAAATTAAATTTCATGTGTAATTATAACACAACTTAATATTTTTTACCTTAGTACATTTTGGAATACAATATTGTCATGTTTGATTACAGTGGACTACCATCTAGCGAACTAAGATGATAATATATTCTTTTAAAATTTATTTGGACTGTAAAAAGGATAATTTAAATGTATTTATATTTCATATTTAAAAAAAATAACTATTTAATTATAATTTCATATATAACATCGTAGGTTCTAGTATGTAAGGGATTGAATAATGTTGTTCATGTGTACAGTAGATTCCTACAGCATGATGTTTTGAGATATATTATCCCTAATGCATTTCATGGATGTAAATTTAATATAATTAAATTAATATATGAGATATTTATAATAAAAAAATTATTATTTAATTTTATTCTGTTGTTAACATTTCTTTCTTTTCATCAGTTGACAAAATGTAATCATCATTGATGTGTATGTATAACCAACCATTTCCATGGATGGTATATTTAATTTTCAGTATCTATATGTATGGTATTCAATAAATAAATAAATAATAAATATATATCATATATATATAATGCTTCTAATTATTTATATGATAGATAAAATATGAAATGAAGAGGACTAACAATAATAATCTATGATTTATATGAAAATAATCCAATTATTGCTCAAAACATGATTTTAACAATGGATTATTAATAATGACATTGTAAAATGTCATTATTATATCATATATAGTGTCATATATTATGTATTGGTTCTTTAATAGATTTATAATATTCACATAATTTTTACATTGGAGGCTTGAACTTATGTGATTGATTTGGAGACATATGGTAAGGGATTTAAATATAACATTTAATTTCTGTAAGACACAAGATATATAGACCATGTTTTTTATTTATCTGTATTATATATTCCACATGTATTTAATTTATAGTTCAAATATATTAATTTATAGGTATATATGTATATAATGGAATCTATCTCTTTCATGGTGTTTATGTTTCAATGGTTACCAAAACAGAAAGGTAAATTTGTCTCAATCATCATTCTATGTGATATATATTTTGTTATTCACATATACTAATTTAAGAGGTCTATATAAAGAACATTTTGATGTTATATAATTAATATATAAATATATATATTATAAATTTATGTTATGTTTCATTTATGTTTATTCTTTGATAGGGATTATAATTCATTGTCATTAACATTTTATTAAATTTAGGATACATTGTCTTCATATATTCAGACTATATTTATTGATGCGTCTGATGATGGATTATTTTAATATTTTTATCTATATAATAATAAATTTTTACATACTATTTCTTTTCCAGATAATAAATGGTTTCCCAATATTTACCCCCCTTTATGCACATGACATTTCAAAATAATGTTTTTTTGAAAAATATTCTTTTTGTCTCTCTTCCATAATAAAACATATATTCATTAAAAATAATTTGTTCAAACATATATTTCATTATATTGATATTGTAAAAATTATTAATTAAATGAATAATATAAATAATTTAATTTTAAAAAAAAATTCAATTGAATCAATATTGTTTTTGAAAAAAGAATCATTTAGATTTTACCTAAAGTATGAAAAGAATATTTCAATTTTATTTTTATGGAATGTATGGAAATTACTACCACCATGACCATTAATTTATATTATGTAAGATTATATATTTTTTAGGGTTATGTTAAATGACAATTTTTTTTAATAGTATTATGTGTTTTTATGAAATTTTATTCAATGTGAATAGTTTTTGTTTCTAAATCAATGTTCCAAATGATTTTTAATTTAAAATCATTTCTAATATATATTGAAATCATAATATTTAAATTAATAATTATTGTGGATATGATCCAATGATAAATTTAGTATTATTAAAATAGATTTTTTTTATGATGATATGTTTTTTATGAAAATCATTTCATTTCTACGGGTTATCTTATTAAGAAATGTGTGTGAAAATTAATTTTTTTAGGGGTGAAGAAATTATGATTGGTTTACGATATACATTTACTTTAATGGTATATGATATGATGAATGTTTTATGTTATTATGAAAAAAATATACATGAGTTTAATTATGTAATGGGTGAATCATACTTCTTCCAAGAATGCATTGATTAAAGTTTGATATCAAATAAGATAAATATGACTATAATATGGAGTGAACTAGGTTTTGATGTAGACTCTTTCAACTTTTTTAGTCATGGAATTCAAATATTACTACTAATATGGTTTGGGGTGTTAACCCATTCCAATATTACAATCCTGGAAATGAGTCTTTAACAAAAAATGAATATATTTTATATTCATATTGGTATAGCATAGATCTATTCCCTATTCTAATGTTATGTTCTTCTGGTTTGTTGATTTATTCCATTATAATACATGTTTTATAAAATTACTGGTTTTATGAAATTAATGATGTGGATGATCTGTGATATGTAGGGTATTGTTATCAAATAATATTATCATGTTCCCATAAATTTATTCCCATGATAATTTGTTATCTCACATGTTTACCCTTATAGAGAATCCAATATCACCATTTATTCTGTTTCATATCCCCATGTTATGTAAAACGTTCAAATTTATGATACATTTAATATGATTTATAGTAGTGAATTACATAGTGTGAATATATTGTCTCACTTTGAAACCAATGGTTTATGTGTCCAGGTTTCCAAAGGCACAAGACACATATTATTATATCCGATATTTTTATTTTATATAATGAATATTTATTTATGAAGAAGTAATATTTATATATGATATGTTTGGGTGTATACACTATAAAATTTAAATTACATCATTTAATGAAAATAGATGGATGTTTTGATAAAATATATATTTTTAACATTATTTAAAAAATCCATGTACTCAACAAAAATTCAAAAATTCTGTATAAGAGATTATTTTCCATTACTATAATTTTTTTCAAATTATATAATTTTTTTCTTATAAATTGGAAAATATTATTTTAGATAATGATATATATTTATTTAATAATAACTTGGTTAATAATAACATTTATTTTTTCAATTCAATAAATAGTCATAATTAGTATATAGAATATAAATATTTCAAACCTAACCATGAATAATTATAAAAAATGAAATAGAATTTTTATGAACATTACATGGGATTTTAAATTCTTCTCCCACTGAGAAATTATGTCTTAGGAAAATTATTCATTACATTATCTAGTGAGGGAATTTATCCCTATGTTATTAACAAATCAATTTTTTATTCATCAATCATTTGGATTTTCCATTATATTATTACCATTAAAATTTCCTTATTAAATTAATCATTTTCTTTCAAATCATGAATCTGAACTAGTCATCCCTTGTACGAGATATACATTATTAACTATAAATCTTTTTGGATCAAAACACGAGATGTGTAAAGTGTATACTTATATATCAATGAATCAAGACAAACAACATTTCCATGATAAAAACATGTTTGAGAGACTTCATAGTAATAATTTAATAATAATCATTCTATAAATATATATGTTAGACTGAAAACTAAATATAAATTTTAGTTTTTACAAAACACACCACAACATTCCAAATATATTTTTAATGAAAAAAAAATCACCTACAATAAATAAATGTCCATTCTTCTAGTTATCCACATAACTAGTTTTCCTACTAGGTGAAACCCTTTTGTGTTTTTGAAAATATTTTTACCTTACTTACCATTTCTTATATAAAATATAGTATCACAAATATCTTCCAAGAAAAATAAAAAACAACATACTATATTTTTACATTGTATTCCATAAAATCCCTCAAAATGCTCTATATAAATATTGTAATGAAAACATACTTTATATTAAAATTATACTATTAATTTTTTTTATCAAAACATGCATTATAATATTATTGGAATTCTTAAAATTTATTCTCTTAATAAAAAATTGTATCTCCCATTTTTCTATAATAATTATGGTGAACATATATACTAAAATTTAAATCAGTACCCATTTACTTTTGTTGTCCTATAATTACTTTTATCTATGTTAGGGATCTTGTTTAGATTCAATAAAATAGGGGATGTATATCTCCAATATCAGTTAATCTAATATAGATTCTAAAAAATATATGAAAATACATACGATATCAAATAAGATGTAAATTTATATTTTTATTGAAATAATCAATAAATAGAAATTTTTTTTACAAACTCAAGATGAATTAAAAATTCCCAACATTAAATCAATGTATCTTTTTTCCAATTTCTATTTGGGAACTTATAAATGAATGAATAATAACTCATGATATTTGTCATCATTATTTTACCAAAAAATATTTATGTCATTTTATTATAATATTATTTATATCCTTCTTCCCAAAAATCACCAAAAATTTCTTAATGAATCTATACATCTCAGTTTAACAGGGATTAAATGAAAAATGAAAATTTTTAGCCTCACTAATATTTCTTTTCATCAATTAAGAATCACATGGAACAGATAACCTATATCTAAATTCATGGATAACATTTTAATCCAAAAAAATATCATGAATAATTTTATTTACAACTAATTATACCCTTTCATTAAAACCCTTTTATTTTTTATGATAATACACATTTCTATTTTAAAAACATATCTTCATCTATACATAATCCAAAAATCGAATGTTGCAACAAAGACAACATCAAGGCCTTCGATTACTAAATCCTTAACTAAAATATCACGTTCCAATTCATGAATTATTAATTATTATTTGACTTTTTACATATAGGAATCATTAATAAATTTAAATTTACACTGATAATATAACATTTTATAATTTAAATCCATAATCCATTCAATCCAACTAATCTACATCATGTTTGATACATTTTAGTGAATATTTACATTAATTTTTTTTGTTATTATATATTTAATATTTATTTCCTAATTGATGTTGATTATTTATTTTATATTTGGAAACTAAAATATCTATATGAATCCCTAATGTAAAATATTTCTTCTTATGTGATGTCAAATTAATTAGACGAATATATTATAACCCCTTTATTTTGAATCAGAAAAAAATATGACCATTCAATGATGAATTACTATAAGTAAATAACTACACACAAAATATTTTATGAAGAACATATGACTGTTAAAAAAATCTCATCATCAATTCATAAAAACATTTATCAAATTATTGAATCGATAAAAATATAATTTCATTAAGATGTGATATTTATTGTGCGCTACATAACCAAATAATACGTAAAAAAATTCAGCGATGGTTACTGGATAATCATAAGAATCATAGAATCTCCTTGAAATTTTTGGGTATTTTATTAACGTGGATAAAATTAATCTATGAAGCATAAATTTCTATTAAATAATTAGAGTCAAATTTTAATTAGAAATAAAAATTTTATGACTCGAATTTTAATTTTGAAACGTTTTTTTAAAAAATTTTTAAATAAAATTTACAAAATATACATAATTATTTCTTGTGATTTTTGATAGCATTAATATTTTTCAGAAATACAATTGATAAACCCAAAAAACAAATTTATCCAAACACTACTAGAAAAAACAATTTGTTAGATCCAATATTACAACTTCTGTAATTTTTTAATCATGATATAATTGTCTTTGTAGAATAAAATAATATGAATTGAATTGGTGGTCACATGTAGATAGATTTTATAAACTAGTGACAATATCATGTATCAAGTTATTTTCAATGAAAAATTGTAAACAATCAGATGGAACATATTTATATAGATATTTAATAGAAAAATAGGATTATATCTCTCAAAAATCATCTTTTGGAGAGGATAAATCCTAAAAAATAAAATTTATTATTGTTGAATGGATGGTTTTATAAATGAAAAATTATTTACATGATGATTATGAATCATTAATAAATGATAAATTTTGGGAAATTGAATGACAATATAGAGACATGTACCATTGAATTGTATACAAGTTCACTACGTGACAATGTAAAACTTATATCATTATGTATGTGTGTATACATGAATAATTAGTGCATGAAAAAATCTTATTTATTTTTTCATTAATAAATTAATTGTATGGAATATTGGGATCCAAAATTACTATCTATCACGATTCTTAGGAGATCAATGTTGGTTTAAATATAAATCATAAAAAACATTTTTGAGAAATGACTAATGGAGTTACAAGTTAAATGAAAATTGTTTTATTTCATCTGACCATCGAAATTTGGATATGTATTTTTGTTTTATATTAGCTAAATGTGTCATAATGATTTCTTGTGTTATTAATATGGATGTGGATAAGTTTTAAAGAACATGAATATTTGTTATACTATATAAAAATTCTTATAATTGTAGGGAAATAATATTTATCTTAAAAAAATATTGAACCATGAACCAAAAATGGATTACAGATAAAATATTTCTTGAAAATATTGAAAACATTTTTTGGGGAATACAATTTATATTTACATCATTGTGAATAAATATGTCCCTGGTATTTTTACCTTATCATATATAAGATTTTATGATCCATTAAACTCATCAAATCAACAATGTTTTTCTTTTTTATGGGTGGTAGTATATTGAGAGGTCATAATCATTAATCATATCTAAGCATCTACATTGGATCATAATAAAATATATCATTGTGAATATATTATATAATTTTTTATGATATTATATATCCCACCCATATCTGAAAAATGAATCATCATTATCATTAGAGAAATTATTTCCATTTATAACGTAAAATTTTCCGTTAGGTAAATTTGTACATGAAAATTCAGTTGAAGCGGGACATAAGATATCACCGTAAAATTTTTCATTATCAAAAAATGCATTCAATTATTTTATAAATAATTTTAAATAATAAAACATTATCCTCTTTATTGTATTGTGTGACCAGTGTCACTCAATGACCTTCTCTTCAGTTACATGAGTTGTTTTTTCACACTCAGTTATCCGATGAAATATAACTCCCTTCCATGTAAAATTAATCAATTGATTAGATAACCCTAATAAATATTATAAAAATCACTAATAATATTCATCAAATAGAATAATACAGTGGAATTAATTTAATTTTTGGTACTATGAAAATTGTTAATAACAATAATTTAATTGTGTCCACCAATACACTATCTCTTGTTATTATATGACACAAAAATTAAACTTTTTTTAGAAAAAACAATGTTGGTAAATAATTTTTATAACATTTACTTCATTAGGGTCTTTAGTAAATTTTTATAGATATAATCATGATATTACTTTATCGTGTAATATATAATAATACCATCTATATAAACTACCAAAATGGAAAAGTATAATTAATGAAGACTATATTGATTAAATTCAAGAATATATCTATGAAATCAATAATACCAAATTCCATACCTGGAAATTAATAATGATAATAAATTAAATATAAGTATTTATTTGGTATTTATCAATTTAACTATCAATTTATTGTATTTATATTGAATATTTTTCATTGGAAAATATTGATCACATCGTAATTAATAAAATAAATCCTAACTATGTAGAAAATGATACATATTAATGATCATGAAATATTTTATTGAATATAATAAAAGAAGAGTCTCATTTATCCTTCATTATTATTAAAAATTTGTAGGTTCACCAAAATTAAATGAATGTAGCCATTTGATTCCCTTATTAATATATCCCTGGATTTTCATCATGAATTACCAAAACTCATTAGGAGAAATTCAGTATTGGGTCTTTCAAATAGGAATAATTTTATTTATAAGGTCTACTAAGAAATTAACATCATGATTTGGTAGAATACTTGGTAAATCTTATGTCATGTAAACAAAAATCCCCCACATAATAGGAATAAATTTTTTGTGTTGTTTATCCTCATCCGATAATAAAAAATACCCCCTTTGAATAGAAATCAGGACCCATAAAATTTTATTAAATTAAATAAGAAGTTTATATTTATGATTGAAGTAATATAAAATCATTGTCTATTTATAATATCAATTATGATGTACTTATTCAATCAATTTACCTTGTTTATATATATATAGTTATAATAAATAATGAAAATCACTTCTAATTGCACTTAATTTATAATATTAATAATTTTGTAGGTAACATTTTTATAGAAATTAAAATGATATCCCAGAATATAGAGTGGTGGATATGTTTACCATAACAATCTTGATCTATATATGTAATTTACACATCATAGACAATTTTGTGGGATATGAGGTATATTTAGGAAATTTTCATCGACTCAGATAGTTACCGAGAAACCCATTTATAAAATTCAAATTCCATTTAAAATATTTTAGTTTTTCAATTTATCTAGAAACATAATAAATATTACACTTAAATTGATAAATTATATTGGGTTCTTCATCTAATATTATCAACATGAAAGAAAAATTATATTCATTACTCTATGATTATTTCCACCATAATAACCACAAAAGTACAATTACCTCTAATTAGGCATTATAGTAAATACACCAATGTTATTTGTTATTAATAATATATTTTTATTCTTTGATACAAATAATAATAATGATTCACCATATGTCTCCTATATCAATAATTTTCCTCAGTGCACAATGAAAGGAATTTTCCTTTAGATTTAACATTAAAATGGTTGTATAAGATTACAACAATTGAGAAAAACATAAAATTTATAAAACTATAAATATTAAGTGTTCTCTTCAATCTAAAATATCATGGATTTATCAATGTTTATTAATATTAATTATGCATTAAAATAAATATTAAAAATTCGTAATTAAAATATTAATTAACTAATTAATATACCCTAGGTGTTCGAAACATGTTGCTACTTATGGGACCATTCATTGTATAACAAATGATGGCAGATATATTATCTGTAACGACCCAAAAATTAATTAATGAAAATTCCTTTTGGTATATTTAAATTTCTTCTTATAGTTATGTAAAATGTATGCAGTTATTTGGTTTTATGTTTTGGATTATAAAATAGCAGTATGAATTGTGACCGTTGCTAATATTGTCATTGAATAGTGACCATAAGGTTAGTATAAATCTAGGCCATTAACAAGTCCAATTTACTAAGAAAAAATAAGTGTTACCCTCAACATGCAGAATTGGCCCAAATGAATCCCATTTTTTGGAGCATTGAAAATAGGTGGCATCATTAAGATTCCCACTTGACCAATCCCAAGATGAGATTTAATATGTTAGGCTTTAGTGAAGCCAACTACGGGGGAAAGGAATGTTGATAGAGATTACCACTCGAGCGATATTATCCAAGTCACCCCAAGAGTTTGTCAGTGTCACGTACCATACACATAGATCCTATGTGGTTGGTTTAATTTGTTATATAAGAAGACCCTATAATTAGGTTTATTTATATTTTTTTTATAATAAATAATATACTTTAATTTTCTTACTATTACATTATAAATACTTTTTAAAGCACAAATTGTATTTTTTTGTAAATGTTCAACAAAGGAACCTATTTTGAAAAAATTATTGATAATTGAATTAAATTATATATAAATAAAATATTATTAATAGTATATTACTTTTTATTAAGTATAAATGATCTTATAATTTTTATGAATACAATTGTAATTTTTATTAAGGTTTGAAATCTATTTTTGTCAACACTATTGAATTTTCGATAAATGTTGTTTTTTATTTAAATTGTAAAATATCAGATATTTATAAAATTATTTGGAAAAAATAATTACTATTTTTGGAATCAGGATGTAAAAATCATCAAATGGTTATTTTTTCATAATTTTCTGGGACTATAGAATATGTCGGTTAAAATTAAATACCATTGAAATATATAAAGTGATTTGTGACATTGTAAAGACCCAATAGTGATGTAATAAAATAATATTAATATTTTAATTGGAAAAATATGTTTTAAAATTAAAATAATGTAATTTTTTCTTTATTTTAATTATATTACAGTGCATTAATGGACCCTTCAAGACTTATAAAACATTTTAGTTTTTTAAATTGATTTCCTTGAGTGTGTGACTCACCTTCACGTAATAAATCATATTATTTTATGGTGTTAGGCCATTGAACATATAAATTTTTTTTTCAATCACCTTGGGCCAAAAATTTGGGGGAAAACTATGGGCTTGTTCGTAGTTTTGATTTATTTAATGTGTGGTGCCCCAAACCTATATAATAAAGAATTACCTCTCTTTTTCCTATATAAACCCACACAATATCCCACATTCTCTTCACTCAAAGACTTTAAAGTTCATCTATCCTCTTCCCTAATTTCTCTAGAATCCTTCCATGGTTCCCCAATATCCCATGAATTCTCTTTCAAGCCCTTCTCAAGCATTTGGTTTCACACTTCCAAGTAAGGGATTCTCCCTTTTCATATTTTTGTCCATGGTTCCTTATATTTGTATGCCCTTTATTTTATACTATAAATATTGGGGTATATCTTCACACCTCCCCCATACTTTCATTTTCATTTTTTAATAATTATTTATCCTCTTTCTCTCTCAATAATTCATCCCATGTATACCTCTTACCATGTCGAAATTCCGTAAGGAATTTCTCTCTCCTCATTTACATTCAAGAAACTCTTTTGTATTATGTATCTAAATTCCATTACATTTTTTGGGAAATGTATCTAAATGACCCATTGCTATAAATTTCATGTAAATATTATGAGACACCTATTTATCTCTCATCATCCATTTTTATGAATTCTTATGTCACACTGTTATGCGCTGAAATTACAACACATTTTACCTAGCCAAAATCATTGTGTAGTGAATACCATGAACTTGTCTCTATCAAGGGTTTTAACCTTAATTAATATATAAATATTTAATGGTAAATTAATGTATTTATCCCACATTCCATAATAATGGAATAACTTATGATGTTGATTGATTCAATGTTATATGATCCATGTGGCACATTTATGCATTAAATGAAATGTTTAAGAAGGGTGATCCCTAATAGTTCCCCAATGAATTGTGTAATTTATTGCATAATGATACATAATGTTAATGTGTGATTACGTATGATAATTCATGTTAAATGGGGGTTTTCTCCTTCATTAGGGGAAATTAGGGTTTACTAATGCTCCATGTTCAATGAGCCTTGGCCATGCTAACTCCATGTTAAGTGTTTTTTCCACATCTCTATGTTATGATTATCATGCATTATCATGACATTATGTTTATGTTTCTAATGTTCCCTATTGATATACCTATTTACTAAAATTTATTTCAATTATAATGTTATGATTTTTTTACTCATTAACTTGGATTTATAGCTCACCCATTTCTTATGCATGTCCTCTGGTTATCACATGCAACGCTAAGTCCGAGAGGAATGTAGTGCCCATGTAACGTATGATTTCAATGAGATGTTTCATTTTATGTTTTAAGTTGTTATGTAATGTTCATGAAACACAAATACACTATACCTATCAATATTCTATATTTTATCAACATAATTCTTAAGTAATAAATTATGTTATGTGTGTAATAAAGAGAAGGGTTTTCATAGTTGGTATCCGATGATAGATTTAGTTATTTTTTGGATTAGGATTAGAACACCCTAGTGAAGCCTTATCAACTAGACTATGTTAAAAAACAATACCTATGTTGTGTTGAGTTTTGAGTAAGTGGTGTTTCCGGAAAATACATCCATGTCTGGATATGAGTAGGTAGAGGTGGCTCGGGCATTGATGTACCTAGGAGTGAAAAAACTGGCAAAGTGTTTCGGGCTTGAACATGGGTATCATGGTACACAACAATGTTCCTATTCAACACTCATGGTTATAAAACACTGGGTGGATTTTCATTGTAATATTAAAAGAGCAGTAGGAACAAATATTAATGGAATTTAAAGAAAAATTCTTATAAGAATACATGTTAGAATGTAGATCCTCAGTAGCATCTATTAATGCTTATAGATTCATATGTTAAGGAAATAAATGTAATTTAAAAGTCACCAACTTGTGTATTTGGATTACGCTTTATTTGTTACCCCTAAATTTTCTTTTATTCCATCCAATGGCCTATAATAGGAGGACTCAAGATAAAAACTGATGTGAAGATCATTGTGAATATTGTTCAAATGAGTTCCCCAATCCAATGGGTGCAGGAATCACAAAAATTTTCATGATAATCTCTCATTTAAATCATGCATTGAATAGAATCATGGGTAAGGAAAGAATATTAAACCCCCATAATAAAGAACAATTCAATATTATGATAATTATTTGACAATGGCCTGGTAATTTTAATTGATCATTTGATCCCTCAATCATCAAACAATAGATCAACTACATTAGAAAGATCTTCTCCATCCATCAATGATCCGAACAAGAGAAGGTTCTCCTGGTTGCTTATCGTATGAAGGGTGAAGGTGATAAATGGTATATGTTGATCAAAAATACAATGTCAGAGGAGGAGATCAATGCATTGGAATGGAAATAAATCTATAAGATTTTTTTTGATAAATATTTTTGTACAACCTCTGGCTTAAGAAGGAAAGGGACATCCTTTCCCTTAATAAAAAAGATTATAAATCTATTGGATCATATGAGGAAAACATCACAAGGTTTTACCGATACGACTATGGCTTTGTCGTTACCCCTAAATTCTAGTTAGATCACATATTTTGTGGGAAAAAACCAAGATTGTGGAATGTCATGGTGATTCGTGACATCGAAAGGTAATAAGAAATTGTCTGATGTGCCCTCAATGTCGAAATAGAGATCGTAAAATCGACGGGGGGTCATGGGGATAAAAATAATAGTGTGGATTTCAATTATGGTTGTCTGATGGATAAATCAAATAGGGTAAATAATATCCACCACCCCACATTCCATAGGTGCAGAAAGAAGCACCCCGAATATTTGTTGAAGTGGACGATTAAATGATTTTAGTGTGGAATAGAAGGACATATACAAGTTAAATACTGACAAGAAAAAACCCATGGTTGTGAAAAATTTGAGGTATGCTCTATTCAACTCTCAATGCATTATTCATTTCATAAACTATAATGTACCAGAGAACCTTTCAAATATAGGCCCAAAGCCAAGGGTTTTCGGAGCCAACAAACAACCTCCAGGGAAGTGAGGGTGATATTTTTCCATCACTACCACTAAAGGGATCCATGAAAATGAAGTAGTGATAGATACGCTAGTTATAAATTCATTAATAGAAAATGTACTTTTTTATTCTGGTTCTATACATTATTTTATATCCTACATGTTTATTAGAACAATTCCAACACCACGTAAAATAAAGGAAGTAAAGATGTCAGTGATTATGAAAAATCGATAAATCATTTCATCCCATGAATATAACTCCTCCATTTTCAAAATTTGTGTATTGAAATTGTGGGAGAAGCTAATCATATCCCCTTTGGTATAATTTTATGCAATTTATGGCATGTATTTTTTTCCTTATATAGAGACAATATAGATTTCCGTTTGTGGGAATTCACTCTCCATGTGGATAATCAACCCCCGATTCTGTACAAGTTCAAGGAGGGGGATGAATATTCATTAGTTCCATCATCTCAAGCATGGATATTAATTCCCTATTTGAATGTATATCTATCTTAGATTATTGTTTCCCTAGAATAAAACATCGTTGAAGTCATACATATTATGAGAAAATTCACTGATCTGTTTCTGGAGGAAGTGTCTGGTTTCCATCCTAGAAGAGATGTTGAATTCTTAGTTGAACATATTATTATGGAATTTACAATATCTAAGACTCCATATAGAATGGTTGATGTGGATATTTAGTAGATGAAGAAACAACTAAAATATAATATAGATAAAGGGTTTATAAACAAAAGTGCATCACTATAGAGTTCACTAGTCTTCTTTGACAAGAAGAATTATGAGACAATGTTCCTTTGTAATGATTATCATGAGCACCACAATAATCACAATAATGAACAAGTATCATCTTCCATGAATTGATGAATTGTTAGATCAGCTATGTGGAGCACAATACTTCTCCATGGTAGATTAGCGGTAAGGATATGAACAAGAAAGGGGGAATATGGAAGATATCCCCAAGGCTACTTTTTTTACAAGATATGGTCACTATGACTTCATTGTAATTACTTTCACACACAATAATGCTCTAGAAATAATTATGGACTTGATTAATAGAGTATTTAATGATTAAATCAACAAATTTTTTATAGTCATTAAAGATGATATTTTAATATACTCCAAAAAAAGAAGGATCATAAGATGAATCTATGAATTGTACAAGGGATCATGCGGAACGAGAAGATCCATGAAAATTAAAAAAAAGTGTGAGTTCTGGATGAAGGAAGTCTCATTCATGGGACATATCATCTAATGAAATGAGATATAAGTTGGTCCCTCTATGAAAAAAAATTGAGCGATGGACGAGGCCAACATTGGTAACAGAAATCCATAGCTTCTTGGGGTTAGCTGGATATTATCACTGAATTGTGAGAAATTTATCATGATGGTATAAACCTCTTACCATGATCACCCAAAAGAGCGTAATTTTTTCTTGGATTGATGTATGATAAGAGAGAGTCAAGGAGTTGAAAATGAGTCTTTTCAATGAACATTTTCTCACATTACCCATGGGTGGAGAACGTTTTTTGGTATTTAGTGATGGTTCAAATAAGGGGTTGGGTTGTCTTTTTATGACTAATGATAATGTGATAGCCTAAGCCTCACGAAAACTGATAATCCAAGTGAAAAACTATCCCACACATGATCTGGAGTTGCAAGCACTGATCTTTTTATTGAAAATCTGGTAGCATTATCTCTATGGGGATAAATGTGAGATATATACTGATCACAAGATCATACAATAAATATTAACATTGAAAGAGATTAATATGTTCGAAAGAAGCTGGATAAAACTCAAAGAATTATGACTACTAAATCCATTACCACCTAATAAAAATTGAAAATGTGGAATATGCTTAAATAGAAAGAATCCAGTGACTCTATCATTGTTGAGAATTGAGAAGGATCCAATCTTCATAGCTTTCCATAGGATGGACATGGTAGTCGTTAAGGGTGGAACATCATCAATCATTTATCAAATGATTTCTCAACAATACATCTTGGAGATAATGAAGGTTTCTCAAAGAAATAATTTTGAAATTCTAAAAAGGGTGGAAGCTATCAAAAATATGAAATCCTCAGTTTTCATAGATAATAAGGATGGTATATTGGGATTTGGGTAATGATTATGTTTACAATCATATCTAGAGATAAAGAAGGATCTTTTGAATGACGCACATAGTTGAACCATCTCTATTCACCCAGGGAGAACAAAAATGTATCGAGATCTCTGAGAAAACTTTTGTTGGGGCCATATGAAAAGTGAGATTGAAGAATATACATCAAAATACATTGTATGTCAGCATGTGAAAGATTATTGTAAAAAGTTTATGGGGACTATGCAACCACTACCCATACCAACACAAATGTGTCATAACATTACCATGGACTTTGTCATCAGACATCCAAGTATATACAGATGAAACAATGATATATGGTTCATTGTGGATCGTCATTGGAAACCAAATCAGTTTATCACGATCCAATCGGATTTCTCATTGGATCAACATGCACAGATTTACATCAAATAAGTGGTACAACTACATGGAGTGACACTACTTTTTGTATCTAATTGTTATATGAGCATCACTTATATGTTTTGGAAAAGTCTCCAACATGCTCTATGAACTAAACCGAACATTAGTATGGCCTAACATCCTCAAACTGATGGAAAATTTTAGTTAACACTTCAGACACTGGAAAAAATGTTATGATCGCGTTTAATGGACTTCAAAGGAGGGTTGGACCAATATCTTCCACGAGCTGAATTCTCCTACAATAACTATTTTCACTCGAGCTTCCGAATGCAAGCATATGAAACCCTTTAAGGAAAAAGGTAAACAACACCAGTGTTTTGGGATGAAGACAGTGAGTGTATGCTGCTAGGACATGAAATTGTCAAAAAAATGGTAGATAAGGTGATAACCATTTAGCTTCATATCATTATATCCCAAAGTGGATAGAAGAGTTTTGCGAATAACCATCGATAAAATTTTGAGTTCAAAGTTTGAAACATGGTGTTTCAATTAATATCTCTATGGAAGAAGGTAGTGGGGTTTTTGAAAAAAGGGGATGTTATGTCCTAGGTACATCCGCTCCTTCAAGATAATTGATCGTGTCAAGGACAAGGACTATTAACTAAAACATCCACCTACCATGGCTAAAGTGCATGATTTATTTCATGGATCCCTCTTAAAAAAGTACATACCAGAACCTTCACATGTACTCTCTTAAGTAGTAATACAACTTGAGGATGATCTCTTTTATTAGGAGAAACCTGTGAAGATCTTATATCATAGCGAAAATGTTCAATAAATTAAGATAATACCCATGGTTAAGGTGTTGTGGAACAACCAACTGATTGAAGAAGCAACATGGGAATCAGAAGAAGTAATGAATCAGAGTTACCCATACCTATTTTAGTGTGGGGAAAGGAAATTTCATTGGAGAAATTCATAAAGTGGAGAAGATTGTAACGACCCAAAAATTCATTTATGAAAATTCATATTGGTTTATTTAAATGTATTCTCATGGTTTTTTAAAATGTATTAAATTATTTAGTTTTATGTTTTGGATTTGAAAATAGATATATAAATTTTTATCATTACTTATATAGATATTGAACAATGACCACCTGCTTAGTATAAATATAGAGATTTAGACAAATACAATTTACTCAGACAAATGAAGCGATTTCCTCATCCTATTGAATTGCTCTGTATGATTCCCATATGTTAGTGCATGGAAAGGGGGTGGCATCATTGGTCTTATCTCTTGACCAAACCCATGATGATCATGAATATGTTAAACATTTGAAGATCCACCTATATGAGAAGTGGAAGTTGATAGAGATCACCCCTTGACCGATGTTATCTGAGCCACCCCAAGAGTCTTTCACCATCACGCACCATACCCTAAGGTCTTATGTGTGTGTTTTAAGTGATTATGTAACAAGACCTTATAATTACTATTATATAAATTATTTTTTTATATAATAATGAATATAATTTCATTTTGTTATTGTTACTTTGTAGATAGTGTTTAAAGAATAAATATAATTTTTCATTTAATATTATACTTAGGAATCTATTTTGATAATTTCATGTATTTTAAATTAAGTATTATTTTAATAAAATATTATTATTATTAAATTAATTTTATTTATGAATAAATGATCATATAATTTTATGAATAAAATAGTAATTTTTATTAATGTTTGAATGAAACTTTTGTCAAACCCCTTGCATTTTTTATAACTGTCTGTATTAATATTAAAAGGGAAAATTCACATTTATAGAAAATTATTTTAATAAAATCAATATTTTTTTTAACCATGATGTCAAAATTATGCAATGGTTAATTTTTCATTATTTTCTGAGACAGTAAAATTTTTGGGTAAAAAATAAAAACCGTTTAAATATATAATGTGTTTTTTGGCATCATAAGGACCCAATGGTAATAGAATAAAATACTATAAACATTATGTTCAACAAATATATGATTTTCCATTTATATAATGTGATTTTAGGTTTCCTTGTTTTATTTTACAATTATTTAGTGGAACCTTCAAGACATATAGAGCATTTTATTTTCATTAAGATGATTTCATTAATAGTGTGATCCACCTCCACTTAAGCCACACAATTATTTTAATATGTTCGTCCATTTTACATATAAAAAATTGTTTTCCAATCCCATTTGGAAAAAACCAAGGGCCAAAATAATGGTATGGTTTTAGGTTTTGATTGTTTTGATGTGTGGTGCCCAAACCCTGAATAATAAAAAATTCTCTAACCTTTCATATATAAACCCACCAAATCTAAAACATCATCTTCACTCAAAGCCTTTTGAGTTAGTCCAAAACCTTTACTCCTCTATTAATAATCCTAAAATGACCCCCCCCCCCAAAACAATTCCCTCTCAATCCCCTCCCAAGCCTTTGGGATCATACTCACATGTAAGGGATTTTCACTTTCCTTATTTTTTACCATGTTTCCATATAATGTCATGCCCATTTATTTTCAATTATAAATGTTGGGTAATGATTTTCCACATCCTCCATACAATAATATTCATGTTTTAAAATGAGTTATTTCCTTCATAACTCATTAATTACTCTCACGTTAACTCATTACCATACTGAAATTCCATAACAAATTGCACTATCCTCATTTACATTAACGGAATTCTTTTTTATTACGTGTATAAATTCAATAAAATTTGTTGATAAATGTATATATATGACCCACCATACATTCTATTTCAGTTAAATATTATTATAAACCATTTCTCTTTCATCAAACGTTTTTATGAATTCATTTTTCACGTTGTTATGTTGCCGAAATTGCACTGCGTGTTCCAATCCAAGATCATAGTGTAGTGAATAACATACCCATGTCTCTATCAAGGGTTGAAACCATTCAGAACATATATATTGAACGGTACATTCTTCTATTTATTCCACATTTCTTAATAATGGAAAATATTATGATTTTTATTTATTAAATGTTATATGATCAATGTGGAACACTTATGGATGAAATTAAATGATTAAGAAGGGTGTTCCCTAATTGAGAACCAATGAATTTGGTAAAGTACAATATCATGACATGTCATGTGCAATTGGTGTTTACTCATTTGAATTCAAGTTAAATATGGTTTTACGCATTATTAATGTGAATTTATGGTTTACTCATGCTCCATGTTCATTGAGCATTGGCTCAAGCTAATTACATGATAAGTGTTGTTACCAAATCTCCATGTTATGATTATCATGCTTTATCATGACATTTTGATTATGATTCTATTTTTCTCCATTGATTTTCTTATTGACTAACATGTATTGTAATATTCATGTTATTTTTTTACTTCCTTACTGGGCTTTATAACACACCCATTTCTTATGAATTTTCTTAAGTTATCCCATTCAATGCTAAGTACGTTGGAATTCAGTGGTCATGCAATCTATATTTTCATTAAGATGTTGGATTTTAGGGTTTATGTTTTTTTGTAATGTTCCTAATCCCCATAGACACTAGACCTCTTTATCTTCTATGTTGTATCATGGGAAGGTGTCATGTAATAAATTAAGTTAACTGTGTAGTAAAGAGCATGGTTGTCGTATTATAAACTAAATTTTTTTTATTGATATTATCCCCATAAATCATCAATAATTAAAAAACAAAAAATATTTGTACCCATATTTGGATTTATTTATAAAAAAACAAAATATCATCCAGGGAAAACATTATTATTGTATCTAGAAATATTGTTTTCATAATGGTTCTCTCTATATATTATGTATAATAATTTAAATAAATTAACTAAACCATAACTCAGATATAGTCTATAGTGAACCATACATTGCATAAAAAATTATTCATCATAAAAAATAAATATTTAATAAATTTTAAAATAATAGAAAATTGAGGACCTTAGAGTTTTAGTGTCTTTTTAATCATGGATATTTAAAAAATTATAAATCATATTCATACTAATTTATCATTTCATTCACAATTAAATTTCTTCCCAGGCATAAGATTTGTATACCCATTCCCTCTTATATGGGGATGTGAGCCCTTATTTGGGGCATGTTCAGAATATCAATGAGGGAAAATATAATAGATAGAAATAATTGATAATATGTGATCATATGATAAGAATAAAAGTATGAAATAATTTTATAAACATTAGAAAATTATATATATGAATTCATATATCATAATCATTGAAAATATATTAATATTTTATTAGTTGAATGAAAACAATAATATGAGTGTGAATTCATCAAAAATTAATGATGGTCTATGTGAAGATATCATAAAAATAAATCATTAGTTTTTTGAGTAAACATATGAAAACAAATCATTTAATTAGTCAATTATCACTACCAAAACTATCATTGATTACTGAGTTCACTCTATACAGCAATAATTCAATCATAGTTAACTCCCAAATCAAATTTATATGACGATGTTTCTTAGTGAAATTGTATACTCCCCATTATGGTACATATTATTCCATGAGATATATTTATTTCCAATTCCATGTATTGGTATATAATATTAGTCCCACCAATCACAAAATGAATTCCATATGAATGTGATCCATAATATCATGTATAATTCATCATCTAATCATATCACATACCTTGTAATGATAAATGTTTCATACAATTCCATCATTATAACCATAAAGTATCAAAATAATGTATAATTATTGAATAATTAGATCATATTCCACTGCAATAATATTAATTATCAAAGGATAATGATATATATAAAAATATTATTAAAATATTATTAGAATATTTCATGTGGAAAATAGCAATATTTTTTTTGAATCCCATAATTAGAATCTAAAAATTTTCAATATATTAAGGGAAATTTTTCTTATTAAATTAAAAAGGAATCATGCAATGTTTTTTCCAAATAAAATATTATTCATTATACTGGAGAAAATCATTAATGTGTGTTTTGTTGAAAAAAAAAATCATTTCACATATCATGTAAATATACAAAAGTACACAGATAAAAAAATGATAAAATTGTTCCTTTTAAATTGTGGATTGTAAAATAGGATTTATGAAAAATTAATTAGTATTAGTGAAAAAAATGTGTATTAAATTTAATTAACTCTCATTTTTTTGGGAGAAAAAAACACCACGGATATTGAGTAATGACTTTGGGTAGTTTTGTGAGTTTTTTATCTTGTCTAGACACCTCTAGTTCAGAAAATGGTCATTTCAATGAAACATCATCAAAAATATGTAGGGTGATTATAGAGTCTAGTGAATCTCATTTATGATTAAGAGATTCCATCATTCATAAATATTTAGTTTCCACTCATAGGGGATTTATATATTGCATCATTTTCAGAGGTGAACATCCTTTTGATTTTGTATCATTATCTAGGTGGCCTAATTGTTGTGGGGAATTCATATAGGTTCACTAACATCTTGTGATAATACCTATATTTTTTTGGGATCATTTTCTATTATAATGGACCTTCAAGAATGATAAATATGGTTATATAAATTTTATAGAGAAATCCCATTTCATTCCCACCAATTCTAGAGTTCTTCAATATTGTTTGGTAGTGTATAGATTACTCGATGATTAGTTATCAGTAGGTAGGGAAAGTAGTTTGAACAAATGATCTAGGATATGAAAATCTTATATATAATAGAAGATAAAAAGATCCATTAATTTGAAATTCTTCAAGAGATTGCTGTATGAATTTTTTTATTTATGGTTATAATGATTTTTCAATTTTATATATGTAGAGGTGTTGTTTCACTACTGTCAATCAGGGACATCTCATGTGAGATATTTTAACCCTCGGTGTTTCTAATAGTTACATCGTCAATACACCCCCAATCTAAAGGAAGTGTCTAACATATGGAGATATAGAATGTAGTAGATGTGGAACAATATTATGGAGGGTATTGTAGGTTGATGATGGTTTCATATCCTACCCCACCACACCTAGTGTGTCCTTTCTAGTCTTAAGGAGAATGATCCCAAGGATAAAATAAAAACAGGAAGTGGTTGCCTATATAATAGAGACTCTTGGGATGATTATAATTATTATTTTTGACTTATCTATTTAAGATACATTTTTATAGACTCATGAGAAATTCAATCATTTCATTTCTATTCCCTTATAGAGGTAATGAGATTCTGGTAGATCCTTGGATGTGAAATGTTCTGTTATAAACGTAGACTAGATGGGATTTAGTAATGTGCCTATTTTAAATATACCTAGTAAATGATCATTACTCAACTATTCATTAGTTAAATGGATCAATACTGTGAGTTTGATTTGAGTACAATATCGTTATTTATTTTCAATGAGGATTGTCAATATTTATATGAGGATTGGGGGATGCCATTTTAATATTAGCATTGTAGTGATGGCATAAGGAAATGATGGATGAATCTCAAGATTATTTGATGAATAGAATCTTTCAACCAGTGATGGACATTCTTGAAAAACATAGATCCATTTTAACAAGAAGATTTTATGGAAGAATCAAAATAGAAAATGACATGACCAGATTAAAATTATTGTTTCTCGTACTATAGAAAATCCCAAAATAATAGTGTGTAGTTCAAAGAGCCCATATTGATTTAACCATGGAAGGGGATTCTAGGGTTTACGAATAATGGAAGAGTTCACAGGTTGTGTAATAAAAAACACACACCATGCGACTAGGTGCAAGAAGAATTACTTGTACCAAATGGGATCATGGCCACATACATGGAAAGGTACATTGGAATAACATGATTACAAGGCCATGACCTCGTAATTCCACACGGACAAAGTATCCAGAAATAAGACGGAACATGGGGATGTCTTGGGTACATTGGAATGGTCTAGAGTACTAGATCATCGTTCAAGGAACACATGTAGAACCGGGGGAGACAAGAAACATTTTGTACACTCATTAAATGTCATATACATTCTCCTGGAATGTTTTTGTACATTATTATAATATATTTTCAAAATTTTCATCTTAGGATAATTCACTTGATCCATCCCCAATATTTTACAATAATGAATCATGTCATGATCAATTTAGGGGAGTATTCATAGATCGATTTTCATCAATCTCTCCATATTAACCAAGGTGGGACCTTTTATAACATCTTATTCCCTATATGGCGTTCCCAGAGTCAGCAAGACCAATATTTCAAGGAGTCATATCCATTACATTACAGGCAATTCCAGATAAGTTTATGTGAAACCACAACCCTTGATAGGGATCACCTATCTTTGTATTCATAACATAGGATTTATAAAATGTACTTTATCGTGGTATGTCAGAACAATAACAACCTCTGGGATGATCACCCTTACTGTTATCAGATAAGTGGAGTGTGTTATCCTAGTAGAGTGTAACTTTGGAAGATCATGATGAAATATGATATTGATAGTATATATTTGACATAGTATTGATATATAGATTATAAGTTTAGTATATCAAGATTTATTTTAATATGTCGTATATTCTAATTGGTATTCCTTTTTATGATAATCCATATAAACCCTTGATTGTTTATGTTTAGTGATTCAAAGGTTCCATACTATGTCTTTATACTCACAAATGTGTGGGATCATCTCATTGAGGACAGGTATACTGAATACAATAGACCATTTGATGAGGTCATAATTTTAACAAGATTATATAGAATATAGTTGTGTAGAATCACTCAGGTTCATACTAGTTGTTTTATTAGAAATAAAAGACATCCTTTCCTAGCTGGAGGGTTTCTTATTAAATATTGGCGGGTCTATATTTGGCCCTTTTTTCTTTCTCGTAGATCATCATACATTTATTGTGTGATATAGAAATATTCATACATTTGGTTTATCATTTTTATTTTATCATTCATCATGGTTTATGTGGATTGGGGATGGGTATATGGGTATATTTACGAAGGATAAGGCATCCCATGTATGTGATATTCCTATCAATCACTTATTTTCATTGCCTAGCCTATTATAGGTGGCAATTTGCAATTACACACCACTTATCTCCACCATAGAAGACCATAGATGGTTTGGTGATGATACTTGGAAATCCCCCTAGATGGATACTCATCAAGGCACTAGTTTAATAATTTAATCCCATTATATAATCATATTCACTATGAAAAATCTATGGGAGGACACCCTTCAATGTTAAAAATATAGAATTATATATTCCTTAGTAATAGACCGTAAATTTTTTTCTTTGTATATAAATATTAATCTTAATAAAAATCTCATTGAACAATGAGTAATTATTCAATGAGTCTTCAAAAAATATCATCTAGATTCAATAATTTTGAAACCAAATTAAGAACCATATACATCAGGTTTAGCACAATTAAAATAATTATATTTCAATGATTTTACCTTCATGATTTTCACTATATTTAATTCAATATTTAATGTGCATAACAGATGAATGATCATCATAACTTTGATTATATTATATTCAAAAACTCGGACTAAATTATATTTTCAAATAATAAAAGTCATGAAAGCACACATATATCATAATAACTATAACACGTTAATTATATTTATGTTATATAAAGGAATTGGGAACATCATGATTTTTTTATAATTCTGTGATATCAAGGAATAATATCATTTTATTTTGGGTGTCTTTAGTTCTATGAAAATAAATTATTCCTTATTCTACAATATCCACAAAAAATATATGTTTAACTCCACATATCTAAAACTATATTATCCAATGACACTTATTATTAAGGAAGACACTGTTTTAAGACTGTGTTGATCATTTTTTAATATATTAATTCTATTTTCAAACATCTCAATACAACATCCCAGAAACTCATTATTCTATCTATTAGGTTTCAGAGACCCCATCATTATGAAACCCCCATTATACAACCCAATTATAATTCTCATATACCATTTCCTTAACAATTATTAAAAGATAAAATTTATCTTTAATTATACAAACTTCTTATAGAGTTTCATATTCTATCTATAACATATGATCATCTTTTCCACTATACATATGGCTTGAATCAATTTCTTTCTAATTAGTAATAAATAAACATGTCTGAGTACATCTATAATATGAATATATTCTTATGATATTACATATTACCCATCTTCCAAATATTCTTCTTCTATAAAAATAATTTTCATTATTTTTTCATCATTTAATAATATGTTAAAATATATTTAATTCTCATGTTATCAATAAAAAAATGATATCCCATCTAAATTGTTAGACTTTTAAATATCATTCATAGACAATGATGAACATATAATATTAAAATATATTATTATCTCTCTCCAAAATAGTTCATTAAATTATTATAATTTGATTAAAATTTTCTTTGATATATCTTTTTTTACTAAAAAATCAATATAATTTCATTTAATTCAAGAAAAAATTTCCCAAATATTCTAATCTTATTCACCATGTAAAGCCTCCAAATACTAATCTACATAGATTATATATGTATGATCTATTTAAGTTACACATATATTGAATCAAATTTCAATTCAGATATTAGTTTTGTTATAATAAATAAATCATCATGAATATACATTTCTTATTATCTTTCTGATTGTTCACATTCATATCTTTGGTAGAGGAATTATTCCTGTCAATTAAAAAAAATAAATATTATTAAATGACTAGTGAACTACCATTTTACATTCTCATATTCATTGTGAAACTTATATTACATAGAATTATATCTTCAAGATCCATCATATTAAATAATCGTTATGTTTTATTCATTGAGTTAATGATATTTCTTGTGAGGTGTAAGATATCAACCTATTCAGGAGTCATATCAGCCATGTTTTTGGATAAATTATGTTCTTTGGAGTAATTTTTTTTGGAATTGTGATTTGATGTTTACTTGGGTGATGTCTAATGAAAAATAAGTGGATAGAGGGTTTGGTAAAATTTTCTCATGGTATCCTTAACTGTCCTCCCCTTCTAGGTTTAACGGTCCATACATAATATTTTCCTACCATAATTAGTTTTAAAATAACCCAAAGTATCGATATCCATTTATTTCAACCTATTATTGGGCTTGAAGAATTATATGTGATTCTAGAGGAATATGGATGTATTCTAAGCCAAATAGAACATAGATATTTGAGGTCAAATGCACATATTAAAGACATAATATCTTCCTGGTATGTGTATTTCATTCGGATACTTCTTCCATTCATTCCTATATCTTTTATTGATAGTTTCATAGAAGATCTACTCTTTTTTAATTGAAATCAATATTATTTTTTATATCTTTGTCTAGTATTGTTTATTTTTATCTATATTTTCTAGATCATAATGCATTTGATAGTTATTTTGGGATAATGTATTTAAATCAATATGGTTAAAATTAAATTCCAATAGTCATGAATTTGATATGGATATTCATGATTATTTATTTACTAAATTTTCGTAATAATTAAATATGTAAATTAGAGTAATTTCGAATCTGAAACTGACATTTTGACACATAAGTGAAAACATATATGATTAATCCATGAGGCCAATTGGTTTTCCAAATAAATGATTGTTTTGGGGGAGTTGTTTACAGGCTGAGATATTGAAATTGTGATTGTTTATTTTATTAGGTCTGAGATAATTAATTGGTGATAATTAATTATGAGTTAAGTATTATCTATGTGAGATTATTAATGGTGGATTAATTATGTGCCTTAATGTTTTAATATCCTATATAATTGTGGGAAAAATTATAATAAGTTAATATTTTATTTGTATAATTAATCGGGGGAAATTAATTATGGAATGTGAATAATATTTATTGATTAATTAATTGATAAATTAATTAATTGGTTGTGACTTAGTTAAGAATGGGTTCACTTAAGGGTTTTTATGTATTTAACTAAATTTTATATTAGTATGGTATTCATGTGAACAATTATTAACAAATTAATACATGATCTAAAGGATTTAGAATGTGGTTGTGAGAAATGGAGTCCTAGACCCAAAAAGAAGTCGGGGAAAATGCATGGAGTTCAACCCCAATAGTTATCTATGTGTTCCTGATGTGAGGTTTTGATGTTGTGATATAAAAAATGAATTTGGGGAGATTTATGTGGCGATATACATCAGATGAGATTCTAGGTGTATGTCATGGAGACCTACACCGAATGAGTATTGGGTTGATTGATATGGAAATCAACACCAAATGAATGATAATAATGATTTATTAAATGGATGGGAAACAAGAATCAGAACCATTTATAAAGAGTTTTTACAAAGAATAAATGACAATGTGATAACTGTTTAATTTTACATTTTACATGTAGCTTTATTGAACTTTAAACAATTAATTTTTAATATAAATGTTTTAGACACAGTTGTTAGTGGACTACTGAGTCGCACTGACACCCAACTCAGGCCACCTGTTCGGCATCAGAAGAGAATTTGTTTTTGTAGGACATAATAATAGAAAGGTCTCTGGATATGTTGTTGTTTGAGAATAGAGCATTTGTGAGGAAATCAGTTGTGATTTTGGACCCACTATGGAGTCTTTATGACTTTAACTTTAGGTGAATTTTAGACAATTTTCACTTAAATTTTTACAACAATTTTTCACATGTATTTGAGTATGAAATTTGTGGTATTGACTGTAATGTGATATTCATATTTTATAGTGATTTATATGATTGCACACATGGTTTTAGTTGTTTCCTATTATCGTAACTTCACATTAATATAAGAGGGTATAGTCTCCCCATGAATTACATAACATACTCTCCAAGCTAGTCATCACCCTCTAGTGTATGTGGAGGAATTCATGAAGGAATGTGACCAACCGAATCAGGGTCCCGTTGTATGGATCTTGGAATGTGATGTTACAAAATCATATTAGAGGAAGGTCATATTTCCTTCATCTAATTTTTCTTTTAAATTTGTGAAAGGGTGATAGAAGACTAATAATCATTGAGGCTAGGTAATGAGCTAATGCATGGAATTAAAAAACCCATGAATGGGGTAAAATCTGGGTACTCTGAGCAATACTGTAGTGATTACTATTAGTTTCCACTATTGGATATTATTTCACCGTTAGTGACACAATTGTGGTGTTATGTGGAAATGGTTTATTAGAAAACATGAGTATTTATTTATGGAATGAAAGGGACACAAGAGTAGATTATTTATGAATCGTTCTAGGAAATCAATATTGGTGTGACATGAATCATTAGGAATTACAAGAAAAAATGTTATGGGTATTCTATTGAACTTGAACTGAATTCTTTGTTATGTGATGGAAAAAAATATTTCATTACATGAATTTTGAAACATTTAAAAATAATTCAAATTGATATTAATTGGGTGTGTCAATGAGAGGCTTGTTAATAATTTTTTTTTACCATTTTTAACCATGACATAGGGGTTGGATTGTTAAGGATATTGATAGTACCTCAGTGTTGTTCGCATGGTGTGAAATGAGGGATGTACATGTTGAGACTTTTTTTGTTTCATTTCCTCTTATGTCATGGTATTAGGTTTTTTTTCTGAGACCAAATACTTGTGTTTTCCATTATAGTGATTATGTTTCCACAACTATTACTGATGGAAGGTCAATAGGGTAAGGCTATAAAAGATTATCTAAAAATGGAACATGAGGCACCATTAGTTATAGTTGAGGATGAAGTGGAGAAATTTAGATGTAACATTTCTCATATCATGCACATCTTCGATCGAGACCAAGGACTGGTTCAGAATATCATGTCTAAGTGAACTGTTGAGATTATAATGTAGAACCCTTGTAATTTTACAAGAGAGGGTGGAGAGGATGGAGTTGAATTCATGATTGAATCTATATAGATGATAATTTGACCATTTGGAGATTATGATATAAAGGGGGTCATGTTGAATGCTTATATGCTATGGGGGTCATAAATGTGATTTTGGGACATTTTGGTATGATATATCTAGAATGAATATATGTTATGGAAGGAAATTCTGGTGAGTTTCATAGATCACTTCTATCCAGATACACTGAGACCATAAAAGGATTTCATGTTTATTCATCTTACCCAATGGAGCATGTCCATAATAGATTATGCCAAACATTTTACAGATTTATAGCATTTTGCTTCAGTGTTGGTATCTGGTAAGGCTATATCGGAAAAATGATTTTAGGAAATCCATTTAAGTGAAATTATGTCCCTAGTGAATATGATAAGACTGAATATGTTCTTAGAATGGGTGAATTAAGCTCTCATTCTGAAGGGGATCTTGATGGAGGCTTCCAATAATAGATAGGTAGCTCTAATTGGAAATATAGGGAGTTTTCCTTCAGAGAGAAGAAAGCCACATTTTTAGAACCATATATAGGATATTGTAATGCAAGGTGGACAATCTAGAGGAAAAATTTCTTATGATCTTACGCATGTTTTTTCCACCAGTTTGTTTGGTTAGGAAACTATCTCAAAATTGTCCTAGACCAATGATGGAGTGCCCATGTTGCAGCACGATGGGGATCCTATAGAGGATTTTCAGATTTTAGTGATATACTAGTGTTAAGGGAGCAACTGAACAGAGTAAGAATGTGGGAACGATGTATTCTAGTAGCTTCTACACTTGCTTGTTCATTATTTGATACCAGTGTCGATCATTACTTTATATGTGGAAATATATTTATGGAATGATCTTGTATGTGGAGTATATGAACTTTGTAATGAATATCAATACACTATTTGGAATGTGATCAAAATATATATATATATATATATATGTCTTTTTATGGGATGATCACTACATACTGGATGGAATAATATTCTTTGGATCTCAATATCCTTGATATGACATGATTGGACAAGATTATGGGTATGGACTACTTATTCTTATACTGATCTCATATTGATTTCTACTGCAGAAGAGTGGAATTTCTGTAATATATGGCTAACCAGTATGTTCATCGTGCAGAGTGGAATATTTAAGGAATCCGAGTAGGGCCAAATACTGAGCAGCTGTGAGAGATCAAGACCCACATTTCTAGTCTTTCTGATGGATGATGAGGGTGGTAGGCGAGACGTCCTTCCACTAGTTTTAGGACAATTACATGATATGTTTATTAAATTCTTCTAAGTGATATCACCAGAAAGAGTTATGGATTTCACTATTGAGCTCACATTGGGGGATGGGACAATATCTACTCCACTACACAAAATAGAAATGACTAAGCTCCATGAGGTCAAGAATCAGTTGTAGGATCCAAATAATAATGGATTTAAACATCCAATTACATCTCCTTAGGGATAAACCATTTTTTTAAAATGTTTTTTTATGTGGGTGTACACATGGGTTTCAATTACCAGATGTTGAATAACTTGTTTTAGAAGAACCAATATCCACTCCCATGTAACGATTAATTTTTGGAGCAAGTAAATGGATATTGTGTATTCTAAAAGATTGATTTGAGATTAGGGTATCATCATGTTGGAGTTCATACGTATACTATACCATTGAATAATTTCATATTTTGGTATGGAATTTATGGGTTTTTTGTATTGGTTTTTAGGATTGCAAATTCTGTAGCAGTGTTTCTGGACATGATGAACTAGATCCTTCATCCATGCCCAGGACAATATGTGGTAATTTTCGTGGATGAAATCATTGTGTACTCAAAGACTCATGATGATCATGCCCAACATATTGACATCATCTTATGTTCACTAAGTGGAATAAATTATATTCCAAGCTATCTACGTACTAGTTTCATATTGACCATGTAATTTTTTATAGTATATCAACTCGATATAAGGTGTGGCAGTGGACCTATATAATGTTCTAGCAGTGGATTCTTCAGAACAGCCCAAGAATAATTGTTTATATCCAAATATTTTTAGGATTAACAAGAAATTACATGATGTTTACCTATGAATTTTCTTGATTCTCAATGCCAATATTAGGTTTAAAAAATAAAGGAATAATGGTGGAATGGATAGAGTCAAGTGAAAATGCTTTCGTGGAATTGAAGAAGCTTTTGACATTGGAACTAATCATGATCCTTCATATGTCTCATGAGGAGTACATGATGTATTGCTAATATTTTTTGATAGGACTCAAATTTATGTTGATTCATGGGGATTGAGTAATTTCATATGTTTCTTGACAATTTAGGAAACAATAATAGAATTAACTGATGCATGAACTTGAGATGGTTGAAATGTATTATTTAATTAATTATTTATGACATTATCTCTCGGGTAAACAATTTACATTTTTTATAGTTCCCAAAATCTAGAAGTTTATCTTTTCACAGAATTATATGAATCTTTGGCAGTGAAGATGGTTAGAGTATATGAAGTCCTTTGATTATGAACTATCTTATACATATAGAAATGAGAATAGTGTGTCGAATTCCATGATATGGAAAAATCAGACTTAGTTGGGAAATGAGTAGAGTCCATAGAGGAAGATGATGAATCTTCAATATGAAATTCATGTGATGACTCATGAAAATTTGGGGAAACATCCACTATAATTAGTAAAATTGAAGTATACCAACTTGAGATGGATCTTGAATAGTATGTTCAATGATATATAGTGGATAGACTTTAGAGAAAACCTAGAAGGTGGGGAGACACCATAAGAATGTTTGATATATTAGGATGAGGTCATCTATGTGATAGAACTATGTTTTTGTGCCTACGAGTGTGTGATAGGAACTCATGCGAGAATTTCATGTCTTGAAGTGGGAGGTACATACTATGGTGAAAAAATGTATTATGACCTGTGATGATATTTTTCATGTCTAAACATGAAAAATGAGATAGGAGGTTGCATGAAAATATATTTCACCTATCTATAGGTGATGGCGGAGCACCAACAACCCATATATTTACTATAACCATTGATTATTCATAAATTTATTTTGTTGGAAATGACCATGGTTTTTGTAGTAGGTTATCCAAATATGCATAAGACTAATGAAGTTATTTGGTTCACTGTGGATTGTTGGAAAAATGTAGAACATTTCATTCCCATCAGAGAAGCCATAACAATGGAATAATTGGGGGGATATATTCATTCTATTAATAGTTTTTTCATGGGTTGACATGAAATATAGTTTCATATCATTATTCTTGATTTACATCACACATTAGGTAGCTCTAGTTGAAATAAAATAGAAAATTGGTTTTTACAGTATGGATTTCAACTGACAAATAGATGGGTAGTAAGATCATACCTAGTGGTTGTAGAAGATATGTTGTGGGCTTGTGGGCTTTATTTTGACAATTCTTGGGTGAATGATATTTAATTAGTAGTGTTCACCAATAACAATAGTTTTCTAGAATATTTACAGATGGAACCATATGTGGAAAATTATTACTATCCATGTGGATCACTGTTATGATGGATAATGGTGGGTGAGTCAGTGTCATTGGTACAAGCCTCGTGCATGTGACTTCAGTGATGCTGAAGATAATTCAGAAATGTGTAGATATGGATCATTGTAGGCAGAAGTTGTAGGCAGATAGGTGGAGTTTTCCCCTAATATTTACATAGGGTAATAAGTTTTTCCATTAGGCGACACTTTGGTTGGGTCACTGTATGTTATAGAGAGAGTAAAATTTAGCTCCAAGGTTTGTTGGATCCTTTGATGTTGTGGAGAGAACATGGTCAATGGTGTACTGATTAAATCATCCATAGAAATAAAACGCTATGCATGGAGTATTAAATTTGGAAAAACTACAAAGGTATCACCCTGAAACGTATCATGAGATTGATGTAAATGTGGATGAACATGATATATATGTTTCTTTTGAGGAGAAACTAACACTTGGAATAGATCATAGTGAGAAATTGTTTTGGGGAATGATTATGACAATAGTTCATTTGCAATAGAAATGTTGAAGTATTCAATAAAAACATTGAAATGGGAAGAAAACATGCGTCCTCAGTGTCCCAATAATTTTTTCAGGGAATAACAATGATATTTCGTAGTACATCTTGAGTATGTGATGTAATAAGGTGGGGAGATTGTTAGATCATGACTGTTTATGGAGTCATATCAGGCATGTTTTCATGTAATGTTAGTTTGTTTAGGTACTATTTCATTGGAATTGGGGATTGAGTTGTATTTGGGAGATTTTTTAAGAATAATATATGGACATAAGAATGTGCACGGTTTACACAAGGTTTGAAAAACCATTCATCCAAACCCAGGAAATCATGTGAAATGTGCAAACCTAGACTGGGAGTTCCACACAGATTTCACACGTATTCCATAACCATGAGCCCCTTTTAGGTGAAAGTGTTCTTGTGAAATATTTTTCTTTGAAAATTATTTGTTAAATCAACCGATCCCCAAAAACCCTTCTATTTAAACCTAGGCCATAGAATAAAAAATTCTAGGTGATACCCTAGCTTTAAAAAGGGTGTTCAAGTGATTTCTAAGACAGTTCATTGAGATGGAAAGCACATATTAAACATATGCTCTCTTACAGTTAAATGAAATTCAATATGATTATTATTCCATACTTTTCTCTATTATTCTTTGAACATTTCAATAATGGTCTCCACTGCTTCCATGTATGTAAACGATGTTTTTGAAATCTAGATATAGCCTTTTGAATCTAGATCTATATTTTCAATATCTCGTGGACTTTGATCATAATTTTTGTTTTACTGATTTAGATCTGGATTTTGATCAATATCATTTTTCCACTTAGATTTTGAGTATTATTCATGGAAGAAATCATTCAATAAACTAGGTTATGTGGTCTAAATAGAACTCCATTAGTGATGGATTTTTTATGTGTATGTTAGATTATTGATATTCTAGCTTCCAATAATTTTTTATTTTTTTAATTAGTGTAACTATGTATGTGAAACAATCTTGTTGACACCTTAATGATTAAATATATTATTGATCCATGATGCTAATGTGTTGTCCAAATAAATGATTGTCATGGGGAAATTGTTTGTTGGATGAGATATTGTAATTGAGATGGTGAATTTAGTTGGGTTCAAGATAATATATCAGGCATAATTAATTATGTTATAAGGATTATCAATGTAAGATAATTGATAGTGGATTAATTGGGTGACTAGTTGTTTAATTAATATTAATAATTTTCGGATTACTTATGATAAGTTGATATTCAATTTGTATAACTTATTTTCGAGAATAAATTATAGAATGTAATTTATGTTGATTTATTAATTAATTAAATAAATAAATTAATGGGTTGAGAACATAGTAAAACATGGATTAACTAATGGGTTTTGTTGAATTTAACTGTTCGGTGGATTTGTATGGAAATGATGTGAATAATTTTTGCTGAATTAATAAAAATGAAAATTATTGAAAATTTGGGTGTTAGACAAGGAGTTCTAGACCAATTTAGAAGTTGGGGTTAGTTATAGCGTCCTAAACTCATAGTTATCCCATCACTTGTGTGGTGAGGTGGTATAGATGTTAATCTACACTACATGGGATTTTTTGTGGTAGACATGATGATCTACACCAGATGATATTTGGGATGTTAGGCATAGAGGCCTAGCTCGAAAGAGGTTTGGGGTGTTTATCATGGAATTCAACACCAAATGAATTAAGAAAATATTATTAAATGAACGAGATACATGAATCAAACCGAAGATAAATTAGTTTAAATGAAGAATAAAAGAAAAATTGATAACTGTATAATTATGCATTTTACATGTTTCATTGTAGAATTTCATAAACTTTCATTTGTCATGAATTGTTTTAGACACTATTGGTGGTGGCCTAGTGATTCGTACTCACAAAATACTCAGGCCGCCTGATCAACACTCAAGTAGACTATGTAGTTTTTTGATAGGATAATTTGAAATTCCTAGGAATGGATTTTGTTTGGAGTGTAGCATGAGTTAGAGATGTAGATGTGGTTTGGGACCCACTATAGAGTCATTGTGTCTTTAAATTTAATGGAATTTTAAGCACTTCGAATTTACATTGTTAGATAATGTATTACCTTTTAGTTGAGTATGTTATTTCTTATTTTGACTATCTTGTAACATTGGTATTGTTCTGGTGATTTATTAGAATCTCAATGGTTTGTTGTTGTTTTCTTCTACTAGAACATTACTCTGAAAAAATAATGTATATTCTCACCATGAATGAATTATTAATCCATTGTTTCTAGTCAGAACCCTCTAGTATATCGGGAGGCACACATGAGGGCATGTGACTAACTAGTTTGGGGCCCCATTGAATATCACCCAGGTCGGGATATTATTTGGGGTACCCACAGATAGGAAGTGTAATCCACAAGTAAACTTATTATGACTGTGAAATATGTCACACATTTAAATGGGGTGTACTCCATGTTTATATAATTAAAACCACATTAAGTATCAACTGAAAAGAAATGGATTTAGTTATTCAATATAATCCTGTGACAAATATTGATCTATCATTGAACCACATCACCCAACAACTATTGGCTCAACTTTCCAGCTACATTACACCACCCCATTCTATTAATGCATTCAACTCAAGATATTATTTACATTTGATGTCCATGTTTTACTCTATAACCACACACAATAGCCTATCATTGATCTTGGACTCTATTTTTGATAGTTAGATACTCATATTGTTCCAGACTGAGATTTCTCCCATTTTGATGTACTTGTTAATTAAAATATATTTTTTCAAAAAAATAATATTCAAATTATAAAGTGCCTTTGAAATATTCTCATACACAACATTGGATATCAACATATATTACAATACATTGGAGAAGTCATTAAAATATCATTAAAATTATCATTATAATTCTAAATACCTTCATCATAATTCTAATATTTTCACTTTAAGTTAATTAAATATTCATTAGAACAACCCATTCATTCTCTAAATATAAGCCTAATAATTTTATTATTTTCACCACATTATTAATTTTTTAAATTATATCATCTATATTTTAGATATATCCTAAAAATTAATTTATGTTGTATCGCCTGGGAGTAATCCTTGTATAAAAATGAACATTACATAATGATGTATTTAATTCAGGAGTGTTAATATCTAGTTCATCCAAATTAATAACATCCACCTTCATCTCTCTTTTTATTCTCCATCATAATAAACATTCATAACTACTCATTGACTTCACATTGATGTAAAATACAATAATGGTCACCTCAATAATTTTAGTGTATTCATTTACTACATTTTTAGTTTTTTAATAACCACCTTAATTATAATTTTAATATTTTTCTTCTCCTAATTAAAAATATTTTTTTCACTTATGTGAAAATAAAAAATAATACCTTTTATTGTTTAAAAACATTATTTTCCCAAGATCATCCATTGTAATGAAAATATTCTCCATATTATACTACTATAGGATAGAATGGAAATTTTTATTCATTGATCAATAAATTAACATACTTTATGAATATATGAGGAATTCATGGTGAATAAAATAATAGAGACTAACATAGAACTTATAGTTATAAATAATATATTTTTTGTGTGAAACTACATGAATAAATATTTACTATGGGATGAAAAAAATAATTTTCCATTAAATCTATTTCTCACATCATTATCAACAATGAGATTGTAAATATGTCTACCTAAATAAGGATATAAATCAATAAATTTATTTTTCTTATCATAAATTATCAATTTATCCTCTTTGAATTTTGAATTTTATTTTCATATCGATGGGATAAATAATCATTAACCACAATGAATTATAATTTAAAATTTGTATAATTCTCTTATCAGTCGATACTTATTCATTTATTCTACAATATAATTGAATTATTGTTTCTATACATTAATGTATTTATTATTATATAGCTTTTTCACTTCTATAAAAATTCATTTTATATTTGTAACCTCATGTTTTATATCAATACCCATCATGGGGATAACTCTTCATATATATTTTTTTATCAAATATGATAAGAATCGATGTGTTCCTTTGAAAAAAATAGAATCTAATGAAAAATATTTCCTGATGGATATAATAAGAATATATGTGTACATACATTAGTATTAAATAAACTAAATTTACCATTAAATTGATGAATCAGTTTTGGTTACCTAAAAGATGGTGTTAAAAACAACATATATCTACATATCATCTACTTCCATTACTCCTTAGTTAGATATGGTATTAGGATAGATATTTCCATAAATCAAATCTTCATTAATCTCAAATATAATTCTCTACATTCCTTCCTAATTGATTTTTCATGATTAAAAATTAATCATATAAATGGATTTATTCATTTATTCAACCATTATATCATGTGGTTACATTTGTTTCACTTACTCTAGAAAGTCATATGCATTGTATAAAATTTATAAAAAAAATTAATTTTTAAAAATATTTTACACATATAAATCAATCATTAAGAATATTTACTACATTAATCCTGTAAGGATATCTCTTCCTTACTAGTTTCATTAGAGTAATTATTTCTGATGATTTTATTTTATTATTCACCAACATTTCTATTTTGAGTATTATAATAATGGTTTTTTATGAGTGTGAAATTACTATTTATATATTTTACATATTTTGTGAAGTTACACTATGTTTTCATTCCTTCATAAACTATATTGAAATTAAGCTTATTTTAAATTGATATATTCAACCAAACCCATTTTTTATTCCTTTATCATGTTTATTTATCAACGTATAAATTAATTTTTAAATTAAATATATAATTTTTCATTAATTACATCTATCCATATTTTATCCCTACATTCGAGTAATGAATATACTTTTATTGTGTGTTAAATATTATTCCATTTTCTTCTTATAAGTATTTGGTTTTCAAGATTTCAATTGTTGTCATCCAAAGAAAATTTTTGATTTATCATACTTTTTTATATTTTTCAACTTTAAAGGTGTTAATACATTTTTTATTCATGAATCATTCTATTTTAATTTAAATTAAAAATCAACCATAAAAAGAACACTTTCATTTTAATTTCCATATATGTTTTAATGATACTCTGGTGTAGTAGTGTTAAGAATACTTATCTCCAACTATGTGGGTTTGTTGAACAGTAGAGGATTTATAAAATATTATATTTTCCCCAAACATAATTTTTGACTTTTTAGTAGAAGGAATGTCATATTAATAGGTAAGATCCTTTTATTTGACTAATCATTCACACCATAAGTGGCCAAATGTTTGTTGGTACCATGTAATTATTCGTTATCTAGCATTGAAACCATAAGACTTTGTAAAATAATATGTATTTATTTGTTCACACTTTGGTGAACCAAATCATTCTTATTTACTTTATTCAAAAATCAGGGATTATTTGTATATATATATATATATATAATTTTTTACCCATAATTATTTGGAACTTAGGATACATCCAACACATTCCATGTTGGTCGGATTCGTGCTATCAAGATTTCAATATATTTTGATTACCATATTTCGTTTAATTATAGAAGTTAGGTCATATAATGATTCATTATTATTATTTTTAACTAAAAAACAATTCTATTTCCAATAATTTATCCTCAAAATATTTTAGTAATTAGAAAAGAATCAATAATTAACATTTGAATTTTTTTTTCTGGAAATGAAAAATTTTATTCACTATATTATATATATTTTTCATTGGCCTATGTGAGTTTGGTAAGTGTATTAATACTGTGTAACTTCCCATCAAATTTCATTTCCATTTTTTTGATTCTTATTCCATTTAAAATTTTTCATCATATTTGTGTTGAAAGAAATAGAAATATATTCAATAGATAAAAAATAAAATATCTCAAATTACATTTACTTTTTAGAATACTTATTTAATAGAGTTAATGGTTTTACACCGCTCATACTCATCACTGCTTGAACCAAATATTTATGTAATATCAAAATCGATATAATTAAAAAATATTAAATTTTTATATTGATTGAAATTAAGTATAGGTGTTTCATTTTCCTATTGATTTTTAGAATTTTTCATCTTATCCACCCACTTCTCCATGTTTTCTAAAATTATGGAAAAATCATCTATGGTTGAATGAACTTGTATGTGTTAGTTTTATTGTAAGTAATGAATTTCTATAACATGCACCAATTAACATGTCATTTTAGGTAGTTATAATAAATTTACAATGTTGACATCAAATTAGAAACTACCAATTCATTGATATCAATTAATTTTCTCAATGGTCATGTCATAACACTAAGTAGGGGTGAATTAGTGTTAACCAATTGTACTAATTAATTTCATGTTAAATGTTTTCTAAAAACATTATGCTACTCAAACCAATATCTTGATTAAAATATATTAATCTATTATATCATCCTCGATATGAAATAACTCTCTATGAAATGACATAATGTAAATTAAGTGAGAAAACCACCATATAAGGATTAGTCTGAATGAGATTACGTAATCAAAGTTATGTTTATTTATTGTCATAATACATAGAGTCATTATATTACATAATTTAATAAAACAATAATTACATCCTCAATATAATACTATATATCAAAAGATTACTTACACAATATCCTTCTATATTGCAATGTATCTTTCATAATAATTGAAATAGGATGCAATTTCACGCTTGGATGTCTCTACATTTACTATTTAAGTTCTTGAAAAAAAAAATTCACATTAATATAAATGTTCCTCATGCTCTATATAAAAATCTATCATGTTCTATATCATCAATGAATATAACATTTGAATCTCAAACATCTATAAGAACATCAATATATATATCATACAATGGTTTCCACTTGATATGAGATTTTTAAATGATTTATGGTTTCCTACTGTCTAGAAAAAAGTGTATTATAATTATAGAATTCAATGATTTAGTTTCCCAATTATTCATCTGAAGGAATGATCATTCATAAACTACTACACTACTTCAACGTTTTTATCTCCTCCCAATATATTATAAGTATCTACAATCTAATAAATTAAAAGGAATAATTCATTTTAATTGAAAATTAAATAAATTTAATTAAAAATTCAACCTGAATTAATTATTTGATTAAATACCTTCAAATTGTTATATATGTATCTGAATATGACCTGATCAAATATCCTCTTAAAATAACTATCAGTATTCATTGAACCATACTCAAATCCATCAAGGAATAATGAACTTATCCATATAAATTATGACTTTTTGTTATCTCATTCATTATAATCATATATTTTTTCAAATACATTAACTTATGTGAGTATAACTGTGTTTATTTCAATCAAACATAACATTCATGTTTTAGATTTCTTCTATCTTTGGTTTCTCTTACACTCATCCACATTTTTCATATTCTGTATTTTGATCAAAAATCTTCTTATAAAAATGTAAATATAAATTTTTAATGGTACAAATTGATTGTGTCCGGACCCATCCCAATGGTGCCCGTGTCGAGACTCCCAAATCCCACCTTCAATAGGCCATGGGCTGTTGAACAGAACTGAGTGGGAATATTAGTATCATGAGAGGCATTTCCCATGAACTTGTACACAAACACACATCTCCATGCCCATAAATACGGAAATGTAAATACCACTAAGGAAAAAAAATCATGCATACAAATAAACCAAACCAACAGAGTATGATGGAAAGTAAGGTGTTGAAAGTAAAACTTGGCCAGAATACAAGCCCACTATAACAAGAGTTTGAACACTGTAAAGTCCAACCTATAAAAACAAAGAGGTACTCGGACTGCTGCTCATAGAAATAAGAATGCCTCAGCCTGTAGGGATCTCTGAAAGCTCGTTCATGTCCCGGTCCACCATGAACTCTTTAAAGAAGATTATCTTCCATCCAAGACATGACTTGTGTGGGAAAAGCCAGTGCAGTGGTGAGAAAAACCATACATAGTAGAGGACCACGAAAACCACAAAGCAAAATCACAATGGAAAGGCCCAGTCAGCTCTACATAATATTTGTCTACTGAACATATAATAGGATAACACAATCCAGATAAACTCAAAACCTAGACCCGTAGTCTATAGACAAGCCACACAACCACAACCCACCACTAGGGATTCAGTTCGAATATTCCACAAAGTAGTCATTCTGTGAGAACTCACTCTATAAGTATGATAGCTCTGAGGACATCCATCTGAGAAACACTGTTCTTCGGGATAATACATGACAGATACATACACTCATTATAGGAAAACACACTCTTGAGTGGGGAAGATTATGATTGATAGATACACTCATAATGGGAGAGCACACTCCTGAGTCGGTAATATCACAATACACATATGAGGATCACTGGCAGGGCCATGGTAGATTCATTGACTCATCCGGATTCATCTGCTAGGTAGAGGGTCAATTCACAGCGGAGTTGGTCACACCGATTCTTGACTCAACCTAGGGATAATAGTTGATATAGGATCTCACATTGGGCCTCTCGGAGGGATGCCGACTATATCGCAGAATGTATTGCTAATGGGATCGTATGGTGGTAGAAGGAGATGATGCCTGACCATCAGGGAAATGAGAAGAAGGGGAAGTAACACAATCGAAACCAGTCCAATATATGGTGGACAAGAGGACCAATACATTTTTCAAAAATTACAAGACATATGTAAAAGTAACATGTCGTGTCTTCTGACCCAGGATACTACCCATGTTCAATGGCCCATGTCCTAATTTTGGTCGTGTGGAAGAAAACCAGAAAACAATTTGTAGTACGGAGTATACGCCATGTCTGAGTTACTAGGGTCGACACTGTGTATGCTAGCCATGTTCCCTTACATAGCCTCAGCCTATGTGTGCCAACCAGTGTAATCGGTACATGGGGTGACCCGCATTACTGGCCTCATCTGGCCGTGTGGTGGATTACATGGTCGTGTACTCCATCCTATGTTCTTCTATCCATAGGAAATATGCCAAGTCTTTCCTAGTTTCCTCATTAATTCCACTTAGGCTCTACATGCCATGTTCTGAAGAGATGTAGTCCATACCATGTCTGTTTATTTCCCAGAATACATGCTGAGTCACACATAGCCGCCTCCACCATGCTGCATAGATAGTATACGTTGTGTCTCAAATCAATGTCATTCTTCTCATGTCTGTGTATCACCCAAGTTACACACCTATCTTTAGGGAAGGCCCAACATGCCGTGTGACCAGGGTCACACACCGTGTGATACAAATCGGACCCCTTAAACCCTATCCACCACCACTAGTACTACACGGCGTGTAATTCGGAAGTACACAATGTGTATTCTTGAATTTTCCAAAATCGCAGCCTTCCACTGTCGTGCCTACTGTGCAGCCACGTTCGCCGTTCCTTCCTTCCAATAACCATGACCCTCATGGTTTTTGGTCTCCCCAACACCACAATGTATATTTCATTGTTTTTGGGCCGCCAATCGGTCTTGAAAACATCTAACGATCCACCCGTGTCAAGATTTCTCAAAGAGCGATTTTTCCTGATCTAGTTTGATTCATCATCCACTATTTTTGTTGCACCTTTTCCAGGTCATTGTGATGTCAGATCTTCAATTTGGGATCATTGAGTCTCAAAACGAATGTTTAATGATCGGTTTTTCCTCACCCTAATATGAACGTGAAGAAATATTGTGGAAAAAGAAGGGGTAAGAAATCCAATAAACAAATTGGGTAACGAACCTCAACCTTCATTCGTCAAGGTGTTGTTCCACTCCCATAAGTAGGATCAAACAGAGAAAAAATCAACAACAATTCAAAATAGATTAATTCCTCGAAATCATCCCAATGAGACCCTTCCAAAAGAACGTATGAATCCATGGATCAACATGTTCATTATTGATCGATGATCATCGTTTAAATTCTAAATTGGGGAATGAAGAATGAAAATAACAACCCCAACCTCTCGAAGGTATCAGTCACTGACTAAGGGTTCGTGCTTCTGTCATCACTGGTATCCTTCAACATTGTTGGTGCAACGATTCATAGATTGATCCGTTGTTGTTCGTCACCGAGAGTTATCTTCAAATACACATGGATTCTTTATAGATTCACTCCACCATTTCCGATGAGAAACATTCGATTAATTTATTAAAAAGTGGAAATGCATTTGATAATTACATCAGGTTGTGGTATTAATGAGTCAACATTCCTATTTCAGACTAATTAGGGCATAAAATTAATTAAGGAAACATCTGCCCCGTCAATGCACTACAGCGGATATCACCTAATAAAATAAAATAAACTTTTATAATTTAGTTTATTTTATTTTTCAAAAAACATCCAAAAATTAAAATTTTCCATCCACCTGTGCTGGTCATGTTTAGACTTGTTCATTGGTAAATTTATCATCCTAGATGCAATGGTGCCCTCATTTTTTTAATTTGGGAATCCATTTTGAAACTGTCCCAACCTCACACATATTCTGACTCACTTAACGTAAAAGAAGTTCAAACCACCATTTTGAGATCACTAGGCCTCAGAATGGTGTGCCTTCTCTGCACCTCGACTCGTAATAATTCCATATAACATTTAAAAATAAGACAGAGTAAATCTGGGACATTACATTCTCCCCACCTGGGGGATTTGCATCCCCGAAAATCCAAAACAATGACTACTAAAAAAGATGTGTGTATTGGGAATGGATCTGAGCCTCCCTTCCCACGTGATCTCCTGAAGATTCACATTCTGCCCCCAAATGTGCACCAAGGGAATTGATCACACACGAAGGATCCTCTCCTTTGGATAATCGATCTCCATTGGGTACTCAACAGTGGTTTCCCATCCTCGATGTCCATCTCGCCCCAATCGATGGTATGTGATGGGTCATGCACGTACCTCCATAGGTGCGGCACATGATAGAGATCATGTACCCAATTCAACTGTGGTGGTAGAGTAAAGTGGTACGCTACCTCTCCCACTCTATGCAGAATTCAAAAAAGTCTGATTAACCACAGAGATTACATTCCACCCCAGCCAAATCATAGCAATCCTCAATGAAGTGAGACCTAACAAAAGACATTGTCTCCCTCTTAGAACTCCAGAGGTCCTTGTATTCTTTCAGAACAAGTCTTATTCCGAATCTATGCAGTCTTTATCGGATCTTGAATTACCTGGACCTTCTCGGTAGTAGCTCTCACAAACTATGGACCCATGAGTGCTGAATCTCCTGGGTCGGTCTAGCAAAGCGGTTACTGGGAGTGTCTCCCATAAAAGGCCTCAAATAGAGCCATACCAATGGTGGAGTGGTACCTATTATTATATGAAAACTCCACCAATGGTATGTGGTCCTCCCAACTAAGTCTGTAGTCCAAGATAAATGCCCCCAATATATCCTCCAAGAACCAGAATGGTCCTCTCTATCTAACCATCGATCTGGGGATGGAATGACATGCTCAATCATAGCTGACTCCCAAAATCCTCCTACAATACCATCCACAACCAGGATGTAATACAAGTTTTTTTATCTGATTTTATTGTTTTACGTACTTCATGAAGCCTAACTAACTCCTTCATATAGGGGCGTCACATGATCTCTATAGAACTCTACTCCCTGATAGCTAGGAATTGGAATGACTTGGTGAGTCGGTAAACGATCACACATATGGAATCATGCCCCTTGGATGTCTTTGGTAAGATTGTAACGAAGTGCACTATTAATCAATTCCACTTCTAATATAAAACCTCAATGAGATGATCTAATCCTGATGGAACATGGTGCTCAGCCTTTAATTTTTGTCATGTAAGGCACCTAGAAATGAACTTTTCTACTGCCTTCATTATTCCTGCCCACCAAAATTGTCATCGGAGATCCTGTTATATCGTTTCCACTCCTAGATGCACCACCAAGGGGTTTGTATGATTCTCTCTTAGGACATATTCTCAAAATTCCACTGGTATAATAATGCGTCCTAGGAAAAGATGTATGTGATCCCCACCTTGCGTATATCCATATGATGCGTGTCTTGTGGATTACTAGGCACATAAAGTCTCACAGTCGACATCCCCAAGTTGTGCCTCCCGAACTCATTGAATTAGTGGAGGGGTGACAACCATAGACTATAGGTAAGTTTCATCATCAATATCCATGATGGATAATAGCAATGCAACTAACTATTATGTAACCACAGTAAACATCTATGAGCTTGACCTTCAGCAAAGAGCATCTTCCACCTTGTTCTACTTGAATGGAGTATAGATGATTTCAAAATCCAAATCCTTGAGAAACTCTTACCAATTCCTCTATCATAGATTCAGATCCTTTTGAGAGAATATGTACTTGAGGCTCTTGTGGTCTGAGTAGATGATGAACTGCTCTCCCTTAAGTTAGTGTTGCCACATCTTCAATGTGATGACATCCACTACCAACTAAAGATCATGGGTCGCATAGTTCTACTCATGTGGTCTAAGCTGGCGCGAACCATAATCAATCACTACATGTCTCTTCATTAGGACACATCCAAGCCCATTCCATGATGTGTTGCAAAAAACTATGTACGCAACACCCACATTTGGTAATCTCAATATTGGGGCACTCGTCAAAATCTATCATAACTGTTCAAAAGCTTATTGGCACATCTTTGTCCACATGATAGGTTTCCCCTTCCTGGTCAAGGCTACCATCGGTGATGATATCCAAGAGAAATTAGGAAGTAATCTCTGATAATATCGTGCAAACCCTAGGTAGCTACGCCCCTCCGTCAAACTTGGAAATGGCTCTCATGATAACACTGCCTCCACCTAGGCTGGGCCTACAGCTACACCATCTACTGAGATGAAATGTCCCAGAAAGTGGACCTCCTGAATCCTTAATTGGCACTTCGAGAGCTTCCCACAAATCTGTTGCTCTCGGAGTACATCTAGATTGATCTGCAGGTGTCACGAATGATCGTCCTCTAACACAAAGTACAAGAGGATGTATTCGATAAATACCACTAAGAACCAGTCCATGTATGGCAGGAAGATCTGATTCATCTATCCCATAAAAATTGTGGGGGGATTTGTCATACTGATAGGCATCACATATTAATCACAGTGAATGTAGCGGCATCTGAAATTCTTCTTTGGTATATCCTCATCTCATACTCAAAACTCGTGATAACCAGATCGATTCTTAACCTTCAAGAACAATTGTTCACTTATCAAATGATTCAATAGATCATTGATTCTCTGCAGTGGATACTTTTTCATCACCATTAACTGATTTAGGCACCGGTAATCCATGAACAACTTCAATCTCCAGTCTGCCTTCTTGGAAAACAAGACTTGGGCTGCACGGGGTAAAGTGTCGGGTCTCACGAAACCCGTACTATGAAAATACCCCAAATGCACCCTAAGATCGTGAAGCACTCTGGGAGCCATCCGATATGTATTTGAGGATATCGGTGTCTTCCCGAGGAGTAAGTTGATGCAGAAGTCGATTTCCTGGCGGGGAGGTATTCCTGGAACATCTTTGGGAAAGACTTCCTTGTACTCCGCCACAATTGATGGGAACTAGGAGCTCATCACATCGACTACTCGGAGGGTAAGGCTAGCCAAATCATGAGTGATTGGATACACCCACCTATGCATGAGATCATTCTATGTTTACTGGCTCTCCTTTTCCCCGACAAAAGTCAACATTATCCCATCACTATGGACACACCACACTATTCTCCTAAAACAATCTATCTTAGTATGTACCAAAGATAATAAATCCATACAGAGAATGACGTTGTAAGGCCTCGACACTTCCACCAAAAGGATTCAACCAAAACACTCTCCTCCATGGTTAATATCACATTTTCTACAATGGTGAATGCCCATCGAGTCACCTCACATAAGAGTCTCCAAACATAAGGATCAAGTCAACAGATCTACCTGAATCTCAAGGATTCACACAAGATATGCAGTGATGATGTAATGACTAGAACCTATGTATATGAGTGTGGAAGATAAGGTAGAGAATACATCGATCATTCCTAGATCCCCTGGGTCATACCCCTTGACCGCATGTAGTTGCACCTTCCCCTAGCTCCCACCTACCTGAGCCTGGTGCATACCTCCTGGGGGGTTGTGGTGGAAGTAAGTCAAAGCGTTTTCCACCACCAGCATCTCTCCCTGCTACGCTGCCACATTAGCCGCCTGGCAGGTCTACATGATCCACTCTCTGACTCTACCTCAGTGGTCCATCCACTGCTTCCCTTTCAGTGGCTTGATGGGTCTTACAATCCCTAACAATATGTCCCCTTATGTCGCACAAGTAAAACCCCTTCTCCCTTGGATGACTAGATCCAGCATGAGAGCACTAGACTATTGACTCTCTGTCCTAAGTCCTCCTATGACTTCTTCCTTGTCCTAATCCCTGTTTCTGATGTCAGCTCCCAACTGTCGATGTCTCAAAATTTGTCTTCCTGGTGCTAACTATCGTCGGCTGTCTTTGCTCTTCCAAGAAGCTCTCGACCACTGTGGCTCGCTCGAGCACTCCCGTAAAAGTATAAATTCAAAGAAGCACAACGTTGGCTCGGATGTCTCATCATAGACCAAGCTAGAATATCCTAGCTCTGAAATACTGATCCCGGACAATATCCATCGCGTTCCTAGCGTGGTTGGTGAACCTTGATGAATAGTCAGATAATGTCATACTACCCTGTTGGAGCTGAAGAAGTTCCTGGATGCGTATTGATCTCCACGTAATTGGAGAGAACTCCTCCCTGATGAGTCCCTCAAACTCCATCCATGAAAGAGTCTCATCATCATGATTCTCTATGGTCAGACTCCAACATCGTCCCACTGAACACTGAAGGTGGATCTATCCTAGGATCACCATTTGGTATGCATGTTTCCTCAACAGATGAAAAGCTCTTGTCATTTCCTCAAGCAATTACTTAGTATCATGAGGGTCAGGATCACCTCAAACTTGTAGGGTCTCTATCTTTGGAACTCATGGAGTACACTCATCTAGTGTTTTATGGTGATCGGTACTACAGGTACCATGGGTTGGTCCACTAGTGGTGGTACAGAAGGTGCACCACATGAAGGAAAATCTTGGGGAATTGGTCCCAATATCAAAGCCCCGTCACTGCGGGTGGCCATCATCAGGATCGTGTTGTTGAATCCTATCAGGTATGCATCGGAGAGGCATCCTGTAAGGAAAAAATATGTACATGGTCAATGAGTATATATACATGGCTGACACAAGGACATGGAAAACAAAACCCATTCCTCTATGATGATTTCACCATTCAGTTATTTCCCAGCAACTAGTGTTTTCATGTACCGAGTCGAAAAGCAGGTTATTAGAGTCTTGGTGTGTGATTATGTCGGCAACCCACACTAACACTAGAGTCCCTAGCCTGAAATACATACTTGAAACACTTAACAATATTTCCACAAACAAATATCATAGACTCATGGTCTGAAGGTAGAACCGACCACCTCAAATACCACTCTGTCACAACCCGTCCCAATGGGGACCACACCGCAACTCCCCATGCCTGCCTCCTAAAGGTCAGGGGCTGGTGACTAGCACAGAGTAGACATATTACTAACATGAGAGGCAATGAAAAAGAACTTGTACTAAAGTACAAATCTCTAAGCCCACAAATACTCAAATATAAAAACCACCAAGGAAAAAAATGCATGCATACAACTATACCAAACCAATAGAGTACGACAAAAGGTAATGTTCTGAATATAAACTTGGAAACAATACAAACCCCCCAAAACAAGAGTCTGAAAACTACAATGTCTAACCTGTATACATAGAGAGTTAATGGTAATTCTACTCGTAGTTGTGGGAAGGCCTCGGCCTATAGGGAACCCAGAATGACCGATTATATCCTATTCATCCCAGAACTCTTTCAAAATGCTGCTCGTCTGCACAGGACACAACACATGCGGGAAAAGCCCGTGTAATGGTGAGTACAACAATACTCAGTAGAGCACCCTGAAAACCACAAAGAAAAAAGACAATGGAAAGGCCCAGTCAACTCTACATAGTATATGTCTGCTGATCATATAATAGGAAAACAAAATCCAGATATAATAAACTCCCAGAACCATAGTCTAGGGACAAGCCACAAAACCGCACACCCCAGCTAGGGATTTAGTTCGAAGATTCTCGGAAGCACTCATTCTGGGAAAACTCGCTCCATAAGTCTGATATCTCTATTGACATCAGTCAAAAAGGAAATGTTCATTGGGAAAATCCCTGAGAAATAGGTATAGTCATTATGAGAGAACACACTTCGGAGTGGGGAAGATCATTATAGATAGATACACTCATTACGAGAGAACACACTCTTGAGTGGGAAAGATCAAGATACACATAAAAGAATCACTTCTAGGGCCATGGAGAATACTGAAACTCATCTGGATTCACCTTCTAGGTAGAGGATGAACACACTGTGGATTTTTTCACATCGATTCATGACTCTACCTGGGGTCAAGAATGGAAAGAGGATCTCTCTCCAGGCCACTATGAGGGATGTAGAGTCTATCACAAGAAGTCCTGATAAAGTCATCATACTCTTGTAGAAGAAAATGATGTCTGACCTTCAGAGGAATGAGAAGAAGGGGAACTAACACAAAGGAAACATGTCTAAGATATGGTGGAAAGAGGAAGGTGCCATTTTTCAAAAATCACACAACATGTATAAAAGTCACACACCATGTCTTCTGACCTCGGGTACTTCCCGTGTTCAACGGCCCACGTCGTAATGATGGTCATGTAAAAAAAACCAATACACGACATAGAGTATGGAGCACACGCTGTGTCTGAGTAACTGGGGTCGACTCCGTGTACACTGGCCATGTTCCCATACATGGCCTCAACACATGTGTGCCAACCCGTGTCATCGGTACATGGGGTCACCCGCATACTGTCCTCGCCTGGCCATGTGCTGGACTAGACGGTCGTGTACTCTCTCCCATGTTCGTGTATCCCCTAGATACATGTCGTGTCTTACATTGTTTCCTCTACTATGCCGCATAGGGTCTAACCGCATTGTGGTCCATCTTGTGCCCGTGTATTTCCTAGAGTACACAGTGAGTCCGACGTAGTCACCTCTGCCTTGATTCATAGAGAGTACATGTCATGTTTCGATGCCATGTTGTTCTCACCGTTCTGTGTATCACCAGAGATACATGTTGAGCGTCGACGATGGTCCAATACACTGTGTGACTATGGTCACACATCGTGTGATACCTATCTGACCCACGACATAGTAGCCGCTACCACCAGTACTACATAGCATGTTCTTCGGAAGTACACACTATTTATTCATGAATATTCCAGAATCACCTTCTTCCACTGTTGCGCCATCTGTGAAGCGCCGTTCGTCGATCAGGCTATGTGATTACCATGAAAATCCTGATTTTTGGACTCCCTAACACCACGAAGTTGATTACATCATTTTTGGGCCGCTGAGCGGTCTCAAAAAACACAAAACAATCCACCAACACAACGAAAACTCAAAGAACAGTCATTCCTGATCCGGTCTGATTCATTGTCAGCTATAGTCGTCGCACATCCTCTAGGACGTCGTGATGTCGGATCATTAATTTGGGATCGATGCATTGCCAAATGAATGTGAAATGATTCATTGTTCCTCACCCCGCTAAGAACAGAAAGAATACTCGAGGAAAAGGAAGGGTCAAAATCCAATAAACAAATCAAGGAATGAACATCCACCGTCATTCATCACAGCGTTGATCCACACCTATTAGTCGGGTAAAAAAGAGTAGGAATAAATGAGAATTCAACAAATATTAATTTCTCAAAATCAACCAAAATCAACCATCTTGCAAGAATATACTAATCTGTGGATTAACATCTCCGTGGTGGATCCACGTTCTTAATTTAAAATCAAAAAGGGGAAAGAAGAATCAAAATAACAACCCCTACCTCAAGAAGGGATCAGTCTCTAATGAAGGGGTCATGCTTCGGTCATCATTGGGATCCTTCAACTTAGTTGGCGCAACGATTCCCAATATGATCCATCATCGTTCTTCACCGAGAGTTCTCTCCAAAGCCTCACGAATTCTCTAAATAGTATCCCCACCTTTGCCATCGAGCAGCATTCGATTAACCTAATAAAATGAGGAAACACGTTTCATATTTCTATCATGATGTTGTATTAATGAGTTATTGTCATTTTTTTAGAGTGATTATGACATTTTATTAATTAAGGAAACAAATGCTCCGTCTCTGCGATGCAGTGGATGTTTCCAAATAAAATAATATAAACATGGATAATTTATTTTTTTTATTTTACTAAAAACTTCCAACAAATTAATTTTTTCCCTTATCCCACGCCGGTCATGGTAAGACTCATTCTAATGTAAATTCATAGTCCATGACACAACGGTGCCCTTATATTTTTAATTCAGGCATCTATTTGGAAACTACCACAACTGCGCACATATGCTGACTCACTTAACATAAAATATGTTTATACCACCATTCCAGGATCACCGAGACTCGGAATGAGGTGTTGTCTCTGTGCGTGGTCTCGTAATAATTCCATATAATATTAAAAATTAAAACACAGAAAATCCGAGACATTACAGATTGACTATGTTATAATCATGGCATACAAAACCCCAAGCTATTTTTAAATTAATGACACATCAATGAATCATCAATTTATATTCTCTGTTTTCATTATTTTTATATTAATTAAAAATAATACATTTTTGAACAACCTCTGTAAATGTTCCCCTGACTTTACGTCAATTAGGATATTAATTATTTCACAAATTTAAACAATCTAAATCACAATTTATAATAATTAATTGATATTATAATCAACATTAAAGTCATTATATTCTGTTTTTTCATAAAAATCAATTATAAAACGTTATTCCATATTTTATGCATACAGGACATCATCATCTTGATGCCATTTGTTTGTAACCTAATATTTGACCCCATCTGTGACTAAATAATATTTTAGTGATGGAACATATTTAATTTCATTTAAATGAAATTGTTGAATATATTTTACTATTAGATACATCCAATGATCACATCCCCTCAAACCCATTCAACTTTCATGAACTACCATCAAGTACCCTTGAGAGATATATGTCTTATTCTCTTTATCATCAAAATAAATTCATATGATTTTACATCTTCCACTTAATTTATAAACATTGATCTTAGAGGAAAATTTTATTTATCCCCATATCACTATATATATTCCCATATTTTTCTATCATACTATCCCTCTAAAAAAATATTTTACATCAATGTATTAATGCATTTATATTTTATTCATTGAATCTCATCCATTTAAAATATTATAAAAATCCATTATCTCCATGATAAAAAAATTCACTTATTGTTGGTTTCATCCCAACCATCCCAATGTACCTCTCTAAAATTTCAATTTCATAATGAGAGAAATATTACAAGTGATTTATTTTAAAAGAAAATAAGATGTTATTCCCCTTATATATTCTCCATCTACTGATTAATATAACTTCTAAATATAGTATATTTTTATATATTCATATTATTATTCAAAATTGCATAGCGATAATAATTATATTAAATTAAAATAATTCAATATTAATTATTCTATCTATGTATTATTTTTAATTATCATCATTATCATCAATTTTTTCACAATTATTCTCATCTGATAGTAAAATAAATATTCACCAAGTTTTAAAACAAATATTAACTATCTTTTTATCATAATATAATATCATATTTGATGTGGAATTATTTCATCATTACATCACATTGAAGAACACATATATGTATCATTTATTGAGAAAACATCAATTTTGTTTTCCTAATTATTTATGAGAATAAAACATTACATGAAAACCCAAGATGAAGGTTGATGATGAAACATGTATAAATAGAAAATAATGTATATATATTGAATAAATACCTCACTATGATTGAAACTTCATCTAGAGGAATATAATTACTTCTAACACATAGATGTCAAGCATTGGACAACAATTTCTTGGATAGTCACTGTTCTACCTTACTGCATAGCACATGTCATTAAATGGTTCTACTAAAAATTATTTCAATTTATGAATAAAATTTTCATTCTATTCTATATATACTTACTCACTATAATACCTATGAAAATTGGTTTTTTTAAGGATTTATATTTGACCTTTTCTTTTTGATTATTTTCACAATTTTTACTTCCACTCCAAATAAATTTTCATTATAATGATGAATAAAAATTCTACTGTATAAAACGACATCATGAAATTATCTCCCAAATATATATATAAAAATATTCTTATGAATTGTTCAATGTCTTTAATTTTTTTATTCAAATGATCATTAAAATTCAATGTTTCTATAATATAATTAAAACATTGATGTAGTCATGTAGTTCAAATTTCATCAACACTAGTAATTCTAAGATTGATGAATGGTTCAATAATCATCATATTTACTCCACCTAAATAATTATAGAATGTATCTATTATATTTTTGTGTATAAATATTCAGGTCATAATTAGTTTTAATTTATTGTTTGTATATAAAATATATATCGTTATTTTGGTATTTAGTTGTATATAAATATATGGTATCACACTTAGAATCAACCGTAGGTTGCCCCATAATATTTTAATCACTTCTTCTTATCTTTATATACATATTGACATTACATTTCATTTAAAACCCATTGAATCAAAATATTCAAATAATAATATATATTCATTTAGGATATTCAAATAATTTCATGACTATATTGTAATTTATACTATTATAGCACACAAATAATATTATAATGTATATAATAATTTTATATCTTAGATAAAATTTATAATATAATAATAAAATATAAAAACCTTTTCCAAAAAAATGAAAAATTTACTACATATTATGTTAAAGAAAATATAAACCATACTGTTCTAAAAAATTATACAACACTAAAAGATATACTAATAGTTGTGAGGTTACTTTTTTATTCCAATTAATATTATTAGATCTAGAAAATATGAAAATTAATTCATTACAATTTAATAAAAACATTCGTTTGTAAAAATATAAATGATATATAGATGGGAATGATATTATTAAATTATTTACAATATAATTACATAGTGTTTTAATCTTTTTATGTATTCATGAATCATCAATGCCTAATATATGTTAGATAAATTTAAAATATTATTTATACTGTTATTTTATGATAATGGAAACAATATTATAACTATAATCAATTCAAATTAGTGATTAATAGATACTAACACATTATGGATATCCAATAATTTAACTTAATTTACAAATTGTATATTTTTATATTAATGATGAGATAATATTTATGTGATATATAGTATCAATCTATGATAGGGATACTAAAATCATTGAGGAAATAAATAATACCTTTTTAAAACATAAAATTATTATCATTTTCAATGTTATTGAATATGTATAATAAAAACCTAAATTACCTAGGCAATTTTATTTTCACTTATTGACATTATTTTCAATGAATCAATCACAACGTAATTTTCATTGAAAAACAATACATCGTAAATGGTAACACACAAAACATTTATACGAAAATTCAATACATATTAATAAAGAAAATGAAGACTATAAAAGACAATATATGAATATTAAATTATTAAAAAATGGTAAAAAAGAAAAATAATTTTATTCAGTATTTTTTGAAAAATATAAATAGTAATTAGTTTTAGAAAATTTAATCTTCAGAAGTTATACATCATAGTACATATAAATGAATGAAAAAACATGCCAACATATTTCCACTATTAATATTATAATATATAACATTATAAATATCAATAATAAATATGAAATACACATAAATATTTATTCTCATAACTATAAAAAAATTGTACTTTCATAGAAGGACAATTTAAAAATTAATGCATTATTCTAACCAATAGTGTGAGAAATAATTCGATATTATTGAATTAATTTATAATATAAAAACAATCTTTTTATTAATTGATATTTTATCAATAAAAAATTATTTTTTGATTTAATGTTTTAAAGAATTAATATAGTTGAAAAATAATTTTTCCTAAAATAATTCAATCATAAGAAACAATTTATGTTACCATAACATAAATGATCAAATTAAATTAACTATAAACAAAATTAAATTGAATAATAATAATTAATTTTTGTAAATTGATGTAGTTACATGAAAGGATGTGTTCGTTGATGTTAAATTCATGGATGATTGATCTAGTTTAACATAACCTAGTATGTATAGAACATGATTTTATTTTTAGTAACAAATAACAAAACATTACTACACAAAATAATAAATATTACACTATATACAACAATTTCACATTGTTAATTAATATATAGGTATCAACTATATCTCATTATTGTTGATATGATGAATAAAATATTTAATATCATATATTAAATTAATCATATTTAACAAATCCAAGGAGTGTAAATCATACATTAAATCTATCCTTTTTAGAAAATTATATATTTTTTCTACTATCCATAACTATATAAAATTCAATAAATGAAAATATTGCATCATATTGTTATATTTTCTCACAAACAACCATAAAATCATCATAAAAATTTAATGATATATTTAAAGAGTTGAATATTTGTTAACAACTTACCAAAAATTTAATTTTATTATTTAATACATTAATCTAAAAAATTATTACTTAGTTTATCACATTAAAAAGGACAATCTTGTTCATCATTATAGTGAACGATCAGTAAATCGATGAAAATATTTTTAAAATATGTTTACTAATGTAACATCACATTATTTTATAGGTCTTAGATGATTAATATGATTTAGATATAAATACTTATAAGTTGATGTGACTTCATCTCATAAAGTTCATAGTTGTTCATATCCATGACTGGTGATAACAAGGAAAAACATCATGGTAGAGATTCCACATGTTTATTTTTTATTAAATATTCCCACACATTGATGTGTATAATTAATATTTGATGAAATTATTATTATTATAAATTAATATCATGAGTCACATACATGGATGTTATTTCATAATCTGAGACAAGTGATGTTAATGTTGAAGTTGGGTATGATAAGTGGTTTACAAAATATATGATATTAATGAATATGTTAATTATTAATAATTATCATCCACATTTATCGAATTTGATTTCATATCCCATTGATTAAAATGAATCTATATAAATAATCTACATGGACGTAGTCAATATATTGGATCATTCTACAATGTGAAAGAAGAGTCATCATTCATATAAGATGAGGTCATTAACCTGAAACATTCTTGATGTTATATCAATAAAATGGGATTATATTACATTGTGATTCTTCGTATATGGTTTCTCACATTAATACATTGAATTATTCAACCATTTTTCCATTACCCAATGGTAGATGATGATATTTGGATTTAGTTAACCCAACCAACTACAACTGAGGATCAAGACAAAAGGGTAATAACAATGTAGATTTTTTCATCATAATTAATTTTAATATAATTATAGTTATAGGAATAAATAATATTCTCAAGATGAATGAATAAATTTTATTTAGTTTTTTTATATCTAATATATTAAGGACCTGTTTTTTATAAATTAAATATTAAGTAAATAATTATTTACTAGATAATATATATTATATGTATTAATTTATATATATAGTGATGAATAATTTTTTTTACATTTTTTGTAAATATTTATAAATTTTTATTTGAAAATTTTAATTATGGGTAATTATAATTTTATAATAATTTTTTTTAAACAAATATCAATTAATTTATTGTCATTTATTTTATCAGTATAACATTTACATGTCAATGAAATATTAATTTCATTATTATAAATCGTTGGGTTTTCGAATGATCTTGAGAATAAATAATAGTATTTATTTAATTTTTTATTCTCTAACAATGATATATAGATACCAGATTTTATCATTTTCTAGGAATAAATTAATTATTTTAGAATTTTTCATTGGGATAAAAATTTAAATTCTAATAGAATTATCACAAAAATGATAAATAATCTTGAATGTTTAGTTAGGAATAATATACAATATTTTATCATCCTCCAAATAATAATGAGATAAAAAGAATAAACCCTTCATCCACATTGTTGGTCAGTGTGGATAATCAATAGGTGGGTGAATTGAGTTCCTTTTAAAAATTTATGTTCATAAGATTTAGATTGAAATTCCCCAATTCATAAAACATGTCAAACTATAGTGAGTTTATAAATATTGTAAGTGTTCAATATGTATCTCAAAGATTAATTATTTATCATTTAACATAATCTAAAGATTATGTTTTCTTTTGAAACTAACTTACAGGATAGAAATAAATACAAACACTACCTAGTTCAACAATCATATTAACATTAAAATAGATTCGAATTTCTATGTAATTAGCAGCCTGATATTGAAAATATTTTAAACTAAAAGAAGATGCACATCCATTTTATCCAAGTGGATCAGTCTCAAGCTGAGACTTAGTCATCTCATACAGTTTATATAAAAATTTGATCCACACCCTGGATCGGGGTTTACAACAGTACTCAGACTGTTAAGTTCCTCAAACCTATACCACAGTTCAACGTGGGAAAGCAGCAACAACAACACACGGGCTGTCCAGGTCCTTGGACCTCTACCACAGTTTTATATGTGATACACAAAGGTCTAAAGAGTTTTTTGGGAGGATTTCAGTATCCTTCAGTCAATATTAGGAGTCATTGTGTTTCCAAATAGACAAAAGCACACACACTTCTCTTAATGTAATAAAAAAATGATCACAGTAGAGAAATATTATGAAAATGAGTTTTTATTGCTCTTTTGTGATGTCAATGAAGCTCTGGACTCCATTGTATTAAAATAAATTAATCTTTGAGTCCTTTTCTTGATGTTTTCTCGAAAACAGAGTATCGCAATTTAGCTAGTTTTCATCGTAAGGATCAAAAGGGTGAAGATATACTCTAAGAATCAAATATGCTTCGTGTTTTCTTCAGCAGTGTCGAGTTGCATGTATTGGGGATTTCCTTGTTATAAGTGTGTTCTTTGTTATGGTACTCACAACCTTATTCTTCATTCAGTATCGCGTGCTACAATTATTTGTCACAATTCACTTTTATCTTGGAAATGATTGTGTTGGAGTTGACATGTTGATTGTATTCTGCATGTCTGGCCTCTTATTTTCCGATGATAAGTCTACAAAGAAACATTAATTATGTCGGTGCAGTAAAATCATCAAATTTGACCGTTAGAAATTAAATTGAATGACGACAAAATAGATTAAGAAACAGTGTTACAGTAATTCATGGAAATAATGTCTCCTTCAGATGGTGTCTAGATTGATCACGGTGTCTGAGTGTCTTGGTGTCTCATGGTCACGGTGTCTTGCGGTCAAAGATTCTTTTTTATGGTGTCACCTTCATAGTGTCTTCCTTCACAGTGTCTTTCTTCATGGTGTCTGGATTGACGGTGTATGGATTCATGGTGTCTGCTTCATGGTGTCTAGCCTCATGGTGTCTTCATCATGGTGTCTGCTTCATTGTGTCAGAAAGATATAGCCACTGGTAGACTCATGGTGTCTCTGTCATTTCAATGTAATCGTGTTCAGACATAAGATTTGATTATAATAGAATGGAGTAGACTTAAGCATTTGTCAACGAAAGTATTATGAAAGTAGATAAAAGATAATATAAAGTATGTTGACTGAATATAGAGTGAATATATCCATTAATGGATCTTATTGAAGCATTAGAATATATTGAACATTAATATACGTGATTTGATAAGATTTACAGGAGTTAACAATATTTAAATAATATTTTTGATCATTAAAACATGATTAATACATGAAGAGTCCAACAATCTCCCCCTTTTTGCTGATCAAAAATCATGTATAGTTATAGTGTATATTGGATTCAACTATTAAGATAAAAGGATAACATAATGAAAATTCTCCCCCTTTTGGGATTATCAAAAAGATGAAATAAGAGAAGTCAAAAAGTGAACATTCCATTAAGTGTAAATAAGGTTCAGTACAAAACTAAAGATCAGTACAAAAGAAAAAGCACCACTATCAAAAAAAGAGCAATCATTATTCATCATCAGGGGTTGGCCTTCTCTTTTCCATTAGCATCTGTGACAAAAAAGGAAGCCATAGGGATATAGTTGAACGTAGATGAAGGTAGAGAGGTGGTTGATAAAGAGGGTAAAGGAAGACCTTAAAAACTGAGGGAGCCAAGGTAGGGGAAGTAGAAGATCTATGAAGTTTTTGATCAAGAGTCACAAGCCTGATCAAACTTAGTGGTTGAATGATAGAAAATGTGGTGGAGGCCAGGGTAGAGGTGAAGTTAGGCATCCCAGGTCTGAGAGGTGAAGCCGCTGGATCAACAATGGCTATACTCTGGACAAGAAGATTGGGTCTCAGGAGTCTGATGAAATCTGTAATGATATATCTACCATACTACATGGCCTTTTCAAAATCATCCTTATTCTCCATAAAAATTTCCAAAAATCGAGTAATATTTGTGTGCTTCTAGGTGTGGGACTTGAATGCTTGACTCACAAGAGGAATCCACATATTTTCAGCAAGGTACATGAAATGGTTTGTCTTATCAGTCTTGGAGAAGTTTATGTTGATGTAGAAATTCACATTCTTGGAAATCTATTACTGGGCATCATTATCAATTTTGGAGTGGATTTTTACTAGGTCTAGAACTCAATCACTGTTCTTGACAAATTTAGATAAAGAAGCCAAATTGAATCCACTGAGTACATTCTAAAGCTCTTCATTGAATAATGTTCTGAGAAGATCACATTCCAAGATGGGTTAAAGGGATTGACTAGATAATATGATAGCTATGGTAAAAGATTTTATTTGATTCAGCACCGTTTGAAGACACCTTGTATACTCATCAGTGAGTTTATTAAGATTGGAAACAAGCTCCTTCGTTTCCTTCAAAAAAAATTTGTTAATATGAGTGATGTTTGCATATATATAACCTAGATAAGGTTAAATCTGAGACACACTGACCTACGGGATTTGAGGAGCAATAGGTTCTAAATGATAAACAACAGGCTCAGATATCGAATGCAACTCTCTATGCATGTCTTCAATCAAATTTCTTAGTTTCTTCACTTTTTTACTGAGCATATTATTTTCAACTCTTACTTATTTAATTTCATGAAGCATCTTTGTTTGTATTTGAAAAATAATTTTCTTCAATAATAGTGAGGAATATCTCTCGCTTAAATTTTCACAAGACGAGGTTAGGTATTAATGAGTTTCTCAACTCCAGAGAAGATGGTAGAAACAAATTCTTTCAGATCATCCTTACTCAAAAAAGATGACTATTCTAGATTATGGTTCAGGAGTTGGGATTGGTACAGGCTCATGTTCCATCTCAAGATAAATATTGAAGATTAATTTCAACTTACATATAGAGGAATGATCAAGTCCAGTTGCTATAACCTGTTGAGAGTCATCCACATCATTGAAACTGGGAAATTAATACTGAGTGTCTATAGGACTTGACTAAGTAGGATGTGAGGCTTCAATAGACTCATGGTTTTGGTTTTTCTCCCCCTCAATAGGTGTCTCCTTCTCAGGACAAAGATTCTTAGGATCTTGGTCTAATTCCACAGACATAGTTCTAAGTTCGTCACTCATTTCCGGTCTAGCCACCTGAAATTCTAGCTCCATCAGTTCTCCAGATGTAGGTATGATTTTAATAATATATTGATCCATAGGAACTTCCTAAATATTGAACTCTTTCAAAGCATGTGGCTCTTCCAGTATAGGCTCTTCCATGGAATGCTTTTCTGATTTTTTGACAACTGATTCTGTTTCAACATCGAGTTAAATTTCAAGATTAATAACTTCTTTAAGACCAGAGACTTCTTCTTCAAGAACATAAAGATGAGTAGTTGTCCTATCTTCCTCAATAGTAAGAGCTTCCCAAGGTGGCAATTAAACCTCTTCTGCATATTCATCAAGACACTCAACAATATCATATGGTTCTAAACCAGAATAAAAAATGTCTTTTGGTCATGAGGGATAATCCACAGGATTGAATTTCCCATAAACTCTATCATTCTCTTCTACCCATGTCTTTTTCCATGTATTCCAGTTTATATTCATTCTATTGATAGTGGATTTTGAGAGACAGTACTAACTGCCCATAATTACTTATTCATTAGGTCTAACCATACCTTTGGAATGAATCATGGCTAATATTAACCGAGAGTAAAACATATAAGTATACTTGGATGTGACATTGATCAACTCACACATATGGTGTATTATATACTTGCATAGTTAGATCTTATGACAATTTTTCATGAGGTGAATCAGAAATAAATCTTGATATTTTAAAATAGAAAAATCACATTTTCTCGGAATAATTAAATCCTATATAAATTTGAACATAAGCCTTGATTTTCCATCTAATTCAGTAGCAATGACACTCCTTTTGGTGCCATTTTTAGTTAGGTTTTTCAGGGCATCATCTAAACCAATTAATTCGTTTGATGGTGGAGGTCCTCTCTGATAATCCTCATAGATGACTTCATGTGGTATCCCAAGTCATGCATCCCATAACCTCAAAGAGATGAGCATCTCTGGACATTGATGCAGCTTTTTACAACATATCTATCACCAAAATCATATCATAATTGAACTTTCTAGTAAAACAGAGCCACTATGCTAGGGTAGATGGGTCTATCTTCTTTCGAGAACCATTCTAAATAATCTTTTTGTTCTAACACTTTCAATACCAGAGACATAATACACATGATACATGTGGGGAAAATCTATTTCGCAGGTACAACAATGTGGTTTACCAGATTCAGATTTAAAGATCCTTCAGGTGTCATCTTTGGTGCAATATTCTTCTTCTTCGAGCGGCGCTTCCCAGGTGTCGAAGATGATGGATGTTTTTTTCATGGAATTTACAGATGGTTCAAGCAAGAGAAGGGTTGCAGGGAAGAAGAAGGGTTTGAAAATAGTAAGTAGAAGAAACCTCATGTGATGAATCGAGTGATACATTCATTGTTTTATCATTTAGGAAATTCAAATGTCAAAAAAATCTAGGAAAATAATAATGTGAAAAATATAATTTTAGCGATACTGGTTTAAAGAAAAACAAAAAAAAATTATGGTGAGACCGTGTCTGGTCATTACGGTGAGACAATAATTGAGCTTCACAGTGAGACCCTGAACGAACTTCTCAGTGTGTGTTACAGTGAGATAGTAAACATCAGACAGTAAGTAAAAGACACAAACTATGAGACCATAAGCATAAAACATTATTGTGAGATAGTAAAAATGAGATACAGTAACAGAGAAACTATAATCATGAAATAGTAAAATATAAAATAGTGACATATCGAACAGTAAGATCTAAACAGTAACAAGTAAGGTATCTATTTGAGATTTTTCATGACTAGTTCATGTATGATGTAGTCTATCCTCTCAGAATTTAATGGCTTGGTGAATATAATATCATGTTGATATTCAGTACGAATGAATTCAAATGTGATATCACCTTGTAGATAAATATCTCTAAAAATGTGATGTGTTACATCAATGAGCTTTGTCCTAGAATGTGAAACAAGATTATTTGATATATTAATAGAACTTGTGTTGTACCATTTTATAGGTGCATGTCTGAATTGATATCTATAATCTAGTAATGTGTGTTTCATCCACAAAATTTGTGCACAACAACTGCCAGCCGCTATGTTTTCATCTTCTTCAGTAGATAATGTAACATAATTTTGTTTCTCACTACACCATAATACTAGTGAATTGCCTAAAAGGTGACATGCTCAATAGGGGATTTTTCTATCTAACATATATCCAACGAAGTCAGCATCAGAATAAGTATCTAATTCAAATGACTGTCCATTAGTATAAAATAGTCCTAGATTACGTGTATGCATGAGGTATTTGATAATTCTCTTTACATCATTTTAATGAAATTCCTTAGGGTATGATTGAAAATGATCACACATACACACAGTAAACAGAATTTTAGGATGACTAGAAGTTATGCAGAGTAAACTTCCAGTCATTCCTTTATAAGTGGATTGGTCAACAGATTTCCATCTTTATCAAGATCCAAATTAAATGTGGTACTCATGGATGTGTCACTACTTTTAGTGTCATCCAATCAAAAATGTTTTATAATATCTCTAGTATATTTACATTGGTTAAAACAATTCCATAATTATTTTGAATGATTATAAAACCAAAAAAGAAATTTATTTCACCCATTCAACTCATTTCAAATTTGTTTTCAATCATTTTATAAAAATAATAACATATAGAATTTTTGAGGATCCAAAAATAATGTCATCAACATAGATTTGAACAACTAAAATAGCATTAGAAATTCATTTTATAAAAAGGGTAGGATAGGCTATTTTTTTGGAAAACCTTTGGAAATTAAAAAAGTAATCAATCTGTTATACCAAGCTATTGGAGCTTTATTTAAACAATATAACGATTTTGATAGTATAAAAATATGATTTGGAATATGGGTGTTTGTAAATATAGGGGTTGTTCTACAAAAACATCCTCAACTATAAACACATTTAATAATGCTCTCTTAAAATCCATTTGATATAGTATGATGTTCAGATGTGTAGCATAGGCAAGAAAGATTCTGATGGCTTGAAGTTTGGCTACTAGTGCAAAGGTCTCCTCATAGTCAATTACTTCTTCTTGACTATAGCCTTGTGGAACTAGTCTAGAATTATTCCAAACTATGTTACCAACTTCATCTACCTTATTTCTAAATACACATTTAGTGCCTATGGTGAATGTTTCCTTAGGATTGTCTACTAATTCACAGACATTGTTTATTTCAAATTGATTTAACTCTTCATGCATATCTATTACACAAAATTCATCACTAATAGCATCATTGATATTTTTAGGTCCTGAATTTTAATGAAAGGATTGATGTTCAACAAGATTTCTTATAGAAGTTCTAGTTTGTGTTCCCCTATCTAAACCTCCTACAACAACATCTGAAGGATTTTTTTTAATGGTCATTGTTGGTCTAGAAAAAGTAGGGATAGAAATTTAATGTTCATTTATAGGTTTTGGTTCAATAGAAATAGGTAATGGAAAATTTCCAAAACTCATTGCCTTAACTATAGTTTCATTGTTCTTGTCACTAAGGTTTAGAATTGACAAGTCATCTTCAGGATTTTCAAGAGGGCTCTTAGATTCATATGGATCAGTTTCATCAAATTTTATGTGTAGAAATTCATCAACACATTTGGACCTCTTATTAAATACTCTAGAATCATTGATAGATATATAATAACCTAAAAAAACATCATCTCTTTTGGTTTCAAACATATCATGATAATCTTTGTTATCGACAATAAAGACTTTGTAACCAAAAACACTAAAGTAACTAGCTTTAGGTTTCCTATTATTCCACAGTTCATAAAGAGTCGTTTTAAGAATAGGTCTAATCAAGACTATATTCAAAATATAACAAGCTATATTTACATCTTCATCCTAAAAGTAAAAAAGGTAACTTATAATCATTGAACATATTTCTTGCAATTTCATGAAGTGTTCAATTTCTTCTTTTGACTACACCATTCTGTTGAGGTGTCATTGGAGTAGAGAAGTTGTGACTGTATCCATTTTGTGAGCAATAGGTTACATGGTCATTATTTTTAAACTCACGGCCATGATCACTTCTCAGGGTCATAATCTTATTCCCACTAAGGTTCTCAATAGAAATGGAGTATTTAATAAAATAGAAAAATGATTCACTTTTTTGAGAATGAAAGTATTCGAAAGTGTATCTAGAAAAGTCATCTACTAGAACATAGACATAATGCTTCCCATTTAAACGAGAAACTCTAGATGGTCTAAATAAATCCATATGAACCAACTCAAGAGGTTGAGAAGGCGATACTTCTTTCATTAATTTTAATGAACATTATGTTGCTTTTTATTTTTACAGGGATTTTAAACATTGTCTGTTGGGAATTTTAGTTTGGGTAGGTCACTAACTAAACCTTTCCTAGTAATTTTTCTAAGTGAATGAACGCTACAGTTTCCTAATCTTCTGTGTCATAGACAATATTCATTATGAAAATAATTTAAACAAGTAAATTTTTTATGGATAAAGAATTTAAATCTACAACTTATACATTTTCATCTCTTAAAACATTAAATACCAAATATTTTTAGAATTAAATAAATTTCCAGCATCATTTTTAAATTTAACATTGAATCCATCATCAGAAAATTGATAAATGGTTAACAGATTGTATTTTATTTCATAAAAAAATAATACATTAGAAATAAAAATTGAATCATTGTTACCAATCTAGCTTAAGCTGATGATTTTTCCTTCTGAGTTATCACCAAAGGTCACATGTCATCCATCATCATTGATAAAGCTATTATAGAATAAGTAGTATCGTGTCATATGCCTCGAACATCCACTGTCCAAGTACCATATCCTCAAATAGGAACTTTTCAAGCAATTTTCCTTCAAAAAAAATTAATAGAGAAGATAATTTTGGTACCCAGATTTTCTTGGGTCAAGAAAGGTTATGAAGTAAAACATTAAGCACCCATATTTTTCTAATGGGTTTCTTATAATTACCAGATTCAAATGATTTTGATAAATAAAAATTCATTGGTCTCTAAGAATTTGAATATCTAGATGAAGAATATGAATTTCCAGAACTTGAACTAGCAGCATATTGTCCATATTTTGGAATAAATTTGTTCTTAACATTCGTTCTCGGTCCAGGTTGGCATCCTAAACTAGTAGTATACATTTGTGCAACTAGTATTCCATGAATTTGAGTGAGTGTATTCATTCCATTTGTGATCTTCTATATGTCTTTTCTAAGTTTATCATTTAAAAAACTTATGTTCAATATTATCCTTTAACAGTTGAGCATTATTTTCCATTTCTATACTAAGATCAGATTTAACAGTACTAGTCATGGTATACTATTTAATTAGTGATTTGTATTTATCTTTTAGCTCATTACAATTATCTTCCATCATATTACATTATCCAAATAATTCATCTTTATTAATATTTCCATAATTATTTGAATAACTTTCATTTCCTAAGTAATAATAATTTTGTATAGGGGAATTAAGTATTACCTTAGATGTTTCAGTCATGAAACACATGTTGGCATGATTCTTATCCCCAAAATCAGAAGCATCAGATCCACATGAGTAGTATTCAGAATAAATCCATGTAGCTTTCATGGCTTTCTTGAATTTCTAATCCATATAGTCATACTTTTTCTTAAATTTCAGTTTTGGATAGTCAACATTGACATGCCCTTTTCATGTACATTCATAACAGACTATCTCATCATCTTCATCAAAATTCTTCCAATCTCTCTTCCAATTTCGTCATTGGTCATACTTACCCTTATAATTCTATTTTCTGAAAATTTTCTTCTTCCTATAGAATTTATGGAATCTCCTAGCTATATGAGCCATCTCTTCATCACTATCTGAACCTGAACCTTCACTTGTGGAGCATTCTACAGGTATGTGAACCTTCTCGTTGTCCTTAGTCTTTGAGGTTGTAGACGTAAATACCACTGAATTCTTCTTAGGTTCATCCTCTTTCTATTTGATTACCTTCATCTCTTCATCACACATCGTCAGCTTACCAATCAGCACCTTGACAGATATCTTGCCAATGACACATGATTCTCGTATAGAGACATAGGTTCCTCTTCATCTATCTGGTATGCATCTCAGTATCCTCATTATTTTCTCTTCTGTTGGAACACCTTTTCTATGTGACCTCATTGAATTAACTAAGTCATTAAACCTAAAATACATATAATAAATAGATTCATCAAATTTAATTTTAAAATTATCATATTTAATAGTGTATGTATTTAGTCTCATCTCCTTGACATAGGTTGTTCCCACATGGGAAACATTGAATGTATGTCAAATATCATATTCATTATTACAAGGAGATATTTGATTAAATTACTCATTTTTGTAAAGCACAATACAGAGCATTCATTGCATTAAAATTATTATTGTAAGAAGCTTTCATATGTTCATCCCAAGATGTTCTAAGAGTTTATGGAATTTGATACTGAGTCTCTATAGCAGTTCAGATGTCAAACCCCATATATTCTAAGTGAATTTTAATTTATATTTTCCATTGGGCATAATTAACACCATTATAGAATGGTAGCATGTTGGTAGAGACACCTACTAATCTTTTATCCATCAGAACATTGTTGTAGAAAGATATAAAATGATATACAAATACAGTATTGACAAAAATTTTGTGATCATTAATATACATCTATAATCACAATTGAAAACATTTCACAAACAATGTGTTTTGAAAAACATTTTCACAAATAGGGTGTTTTGAAAAACATTTATCAACTCCACTAATACCAAATGTAGGTCGGAGTAGATACTCGCGAGGGGGATGAATTGAGTTCTTAATAAAAATTTCTGTTTAAAATATTTAAATTGAAAACCACTAATTCATAAAAAAAGTTAAACTGTAATGAATTTATAAATATTGTAAGTGTTCAATTAGTTTCTCAAAGAATGATTATTTCTCAGTTAACTAAATCTGAATACTAAGATTTCTTTTGAAACTAACATACTGGATAGCAATAATTAAAAACACTTTCTGGATCCAAAATCAGAGTTACTATAAAATAGATTTGAATTTCAATGTAATTAAAAAATAATATTGAAAATAGTTTAAATTAAAATAAGATGCCCAGCAGTTTTAACCAAGAGGTTCATTATCAAAATGAGACTTAGTCCTCTCAAAAAGTTAAAACAAAACGTTTATCCACACCCTGGATCAGGGTTTAAAATATTACATAGACTATATAGGTACATAGATATCTACCACAGTTCTATGTGGGAATGTAGCAACAATAGCACAGAGGTTATCCAGGTCCTCAGACCTCTACCAGAGTTCTACGTGGGATTCAAAAATGTGTAAAGAGTTTGGTGTGATTATTTTAGTATCCTCCAGTTATTCTTAACAGTCAACGTGTTTCCAAACAGACATATTCACACACACTACTCCTATTGTAAAAAAAAGATCACTATAGATAAAAAATGTGATGATGAGTTTAGAATTCTCTTGTGTGTTGTTAATGCAGCTCTGGACTACTTTGGATTTAAGCAGATGAAGCTTTGAGTCCTTCTCTGAAAGTTTTCTAGAAAATAGATTGTCATGATTCATCTTGTGTTCTTCGTATGTTTCAAATGGGCGAACATGTTCCTTATGATTCATATATTCTTCGTGTGTACTTCAGCAGTGTTGAGTTGCTTGCAATGGAAATGCATGTTTTGGAGCCAACGAATTGCATGTATTCTGCACCTTGTACCTAGTACTATATGAAGATATGTCAACAATGAAACATTAATTATGTCAGTACATTAAAATTTTCAAATATGAACGTTAGGAATTAAATTGAAAGAAGGAAAAATAGTTTAAGAAATTGTGTCACAGTAAGTCTTGGAAACATTTTCTCCTTCACATAGTGTCTAGATTGTTCATGGTGTCTAAGTGTCATGGTGTATCATGGTCACAGTGTCTCACGGTAATGGTGTCATGTTAATGGTGTTAGCTTTATGGTTTCTTGCTTCATGGTGTCTTTCTTCATGGTGTGTGGCTTCACAGTGTATTCTTCACGGTGTTTGCTTCATGGTGTCAGAAAGACATAGCCATTGGCAGACTCACAATGTTTCAAACATTTCAATGTAACTATATTCAGACTGAAGTAATTATGATAATAAAATATATTAGACTTAGCCTTTTTTCGAAGAATGTATTATGAGAGTAGATCAAAGATAGTATAATGTAAGTATACTGAATATAGAGAATTAATATCTTTAATGTCTCTTCTTGAAGCATAAGAATACATTAAACATTAATATACACAATTTTATTAGATTTACAAGAGTTAACTCGATTTAAATAAGACTTTTGATCATTAAAACATGTTTAATACATGAGGAGACCAACACACATGAATTTTGTTGGAAAACAATTTAGTAAGGCCACATAATAAATAATTTCATGGCTGTATCATGAGTACAAATGGTTATGATTTGTGTGAATAGTAGCATGCTTGGATCCATTCATTGTAGATTCTATGTTTTATCCACTAGAATATATGAAAATAAAACATAAATAGATTAGTAATTGAACAACATCTTCCATTAAGAACAAATATCAAGAAAGAGGTAATTCTTAAATTAAAATTAAATTCATATTTATAGTGATAAGATTCCATCTATTGATCTTAGAATCTATCATCATGATTCTTAAGATATAACCATGAAACATATGAAAAATTATAATGTTTTTATGATTTAATTACAAAATTCAAAAGAATAATATCATTTGGAATGGGCTCAACCAGTTTATTCTGCAACTAGAACATATAAGTGGTATCAATGTAAGAACATTCACATTTATATTTTTTTAATCATATTTTATTTAAGAAATTTTTTGATACATTAATTTTTTTATTCATTCCTTTAAAAATTAATTTTTATTTCTACATAATTTCCCATAATATGACCACAAAAATGGTCAGTGTAAATTAAATAACATCTAAGTAACACATATATATTGGTGTTGATGATTTTGGATGAATTATAGGAAATTATACATCATTTTATGGTCAAGGTAAACTTAATGTATAAATGTTCCTTGAACTACCAGGATCTATTTATTTATTATTATTTGTAATGAAATAAATGTAATGAACTGCAATTACACATACGATGTTGATTGGGCCATACTAGACCATAAATTAACAGATTACATTATATAAAGGTGTTGTACACAATATGTATTCCACACATTTTTTTGATTGAAACTAAATATTAAAATATATGTCTTTTTTGTGTTACACTTTTTCAAGGGACTCACAGTTGATTGAAATGATATTTACACAGTGTATTGATGGTGTATAAAATTTTTAAAACATAAATTATTGCATTGAAATTCTTTTTTAGTCCGTAATAAATGTATCGAGGACATAAAACAATGAAAAATACCTACCATGAAGCTAGATTATACGCTCCATGTACATCATGACTACATTCACATAAACAATAATTAAATAGATAATATATTAAACCAAATAGAGATGTAACAATGTATAGTTAATCTACAATACACTTCATGGGTTATATTTTAATATATATTAAATTATTAACAAATTTTCTCCCAAAATTGAGAACTACATGTCATATATTGTCCGTAATAAATTTATACTCTACTTGAATCAAAATCATTACAAAATTAATAATTCAAAGCATTTTGTTTTTAAAATATTCAAATAATAGACCACGTAAATACATGGCATATAATGTATGATATATATTGTTTTTGGCTACAATATATTACAAGGATCATTTATATTAGTTCAGATAGGTACTCATCATGTTTCCGCTATGTACATTAAATGTATAAAGTTAATAATAAATAAAATTATTATATTTATGTTTATAAAATTGTAATGTATGGGATATATTGGACTATTGTGATCTTTGTTGTGATAAATAAACTAATTAATTAACATAATAATAAATATATTCATATTCGAAATTTATATTAATTACTAAAAATTTAACTGAATTATTTTTTACTAAATTCAAATTTTATTCATGTATGTGATTGATTATAATCATGACTCAATAATGTTTTTTTTGGATTTAATTTCATTAAATTTCATTCATAGTAATATTTTTATATAAAAATTATCATCTTCTTGTCATCACGACCAACTATATTATATAAAACCTATTGGTAAATGAATTATGTATATAACCCACTAACCATTGTAATTGTTCCCATAACCTTCATGTGAGTAAAAAATATAAAGGATTCCTATAAAATGATATCTGGTTGTTAAAAAACATGTTATATGTTACATTATCATTGAATTTATAATAGTTGGAAGATGAATGATTCAACTAAATACAACTCTGGATTACGAAGTATATTATTTTTGGTCCATTAGATGATGTAACACACATTAAGCATGTCATCCATAAGAATGGTCTTGATAAATTCATTTATTTCATATATATCTATTCACATGTTCAATTTTTATGAAATAATTATGATGATAAAATATATAACTAAATTAATTAACATTAAAGATTAAATTAAAATAAATTTTGATATTCATAAAAAGATTTTTTTAAATTCAAGGATAATTAACTTTTTAAAATTCATATAGTACCAACAACCATTTTTACAAAAAATAAAATAAAACATGTCAATAAAATAATATGCCGGACAATGTATTTGATTATCTATTTATAGGATGAGTCCATAGTTAATGTAAAAATATTGGACATATTCATGGACGCTTTTCATTAATGGTTAGTCTAAAAATGATGATTGGTTGACATCACAAATATTTGTTGAATTTACCAACAATAAACAATTATTTAAAATAATTGATGCATGTTTTGAAAAAATATAGAGGGGATTTTTGTTTTGGGGGGGTCAATAAAGTAAATCAAAAAATTGCAAGAAAATTGCAAAAAAGAACACATACCCAAATACCTCATTTGGATTTTCAGTTAAACTTTATGGATTATGTTATAGTAAATATAGAATGATTCCCCAAGAATGATTGGGCCATATGATAATTTGAGTCGAATAATATGGTTTATTGGGAACAGATATTACTATGGGAGATTAATATTATTGTTAAATTACTTCATCGCAATCTTTTTCAATCCTATTAAATTATGTTTTTATAATTTAATATAGATATATTAAAATGGAATGTTCTTATACCATTCCATTCATATGATTAATTCTATATTGATAATTTCAACAGTGGTTTGACCATTAACGAAAGAGAAATGATCATGTATATTAAATTATAAAATAAAAAATTTAAGTGCTCTAAACACATATTTATGAACTTTTTTTATGGGATGAGTATTTTATAGATTGATGTCTCTGAGAAAATCATAAATGATTTGTTGTATATATAGTTATGGATTTTCTCATTCCCATATAATGATGTCAGAAATCTAATAAGATAAATCATGACTATATCATGCCGAAGAATATTTATGGTCTTTATAATGAGATAGAAATATAAAATAACATTATGATATATATGAAAAACATAATCAAAAATGAAAGGGATGTTTGTCTTTTTGTATATCATATATTAAAACTTTTTGTCATCACAAAATATTAATAATTTTTATAATTTTTACACAGTGATGAATTATAAAATAATATCATAAATTATATTCTCCCTCAGTGAATATAATGATTTTTTGTAAATTTTTATATTAATATAATAGAGAATTGTCTCAGAGATCTACTTATATTAGTTATTTATGTTGAAGTGACACAAGGTATTAAAATAAATAAGTTCAAATAGAGAAAATTAGTGATAGATATTGTGAAATACAAAATATTAACACTATGTATATTGAATTTTTTAAATTACCTAAAATGATTGGGTAGATATATGGGAATAAAAGTGTTAAAGATAATATATTTTCAACATGTTCTATGAACAACCATTGAAATAATAACTATCCGACGAAAAATAAGAAATCAGATGCTTCTTGTAAATTCTTTATCAAATGTAATCTATAACTATATAAAAATTGTGAGTTCTATATGAAATGCAGTGCTCAAATTTGTATCAAATTATATGAACCAGGTTTATATAGAATAGTTTCATGATGTAATGGTGTATACATACTAAAAAATAGTTAATATTGATAAATTAAAAATTGAATAATAATACCTCATAATTTTATGTAAAATAATATTGTATTTTAGGAATTGTTATTTCATAACATCAGTTACCAAAAAATATATTTCTATGTCCATTCTTGATAAATATGGATTTTTTATCAATTTTTTGTTTAAATGATGTATAATTTATAATGATTATATGTGTTATTTAATATAACATCTTAATAATGGCCATTATGTATAGTATTCCTCAAACTATATAATGTAAATTGAAAAATAATATAATTCACATGACTTATAGAACGATAAATTTTGGCATCACATGATATGTCATTTAAATGGAAAAATGAAAAAACTATTCCATGATGGATATTTATATTCATTTTATATAAATCCACAATATATGTTCCATTCATGTTTTCAATGACAAATCATCCAATATCGAATCAGTTGGAAATGTGGTCGGGACACATTGCTTATTGAATTTCATCATATCAATGTTTGTGTATTATTTTTAATTGAATAAATGGGAAGATATTGATTCTTAATTACATTTAATAATGAAATTAGTCAAAATGTATATTTAAATATAAGGAGTAACCTGGTTCTTATTTTGAAAAATTCAAAAAATACATGAATGGTGTTAACAATAAAAATGGTATAAAAATAAGGAATCTATGCTCAAACTATGGTGGAGAAATTCCTATGAAATAATCCATTGATTATTAAATAATTTTTGGAATTATATCTGAATATACACTTGGGTATACCGAATATGAAAATTAATTAATTTATTTAGTTCAATCCACTTTTCTACACATTGTGAAATCAATGATAATTCATTGAATTCTTTCTTTATACTTTTACTAATACTCATTATATATAAAATTAAATTTTATTAAATGACATCAAATTAATGTGTAAAACTATATTCCAAAACATCTCTAGTGTGGACACAAATAGAGGATATCATATTAAAGAGTGGGGTTATAAATCATTTTAGAGGAATTTTCATGAAATAATATTCCACCATGAGAATTAAAATATATTATTATAGAATACCCTAATGAAAAGGAAAGATATTACCTATATTACCAGATTGATAAAAAATTTACGGTTACAATTTTCCAACGATTCATTTAATGGGTCATGTCTACAAAATACATAGTTGAAGTGTAATTAATATTGATGAAGTCGTGGATCTATATAAAGAGGGCACAGTAAAAAAATAACATTGCCACATTAATGAGGTTTTTCAAGATAAAGACAAATTATTTCAGAGTACATGTAATGATTGATAATGTGAATGATGTGGTTATATTCAAAATGATGATGGTGATTTATTTTTTTAATATAATATTGAGCCTATAATTTACAATGAAGTAGCACGATGTAGATATGATACCGAATATAACAATCACAGAATTTAAAAATTTATTCCTAGAAAAAAATAATATTTATAAATTTATTTATACTTTAATGGATGAAAATCACATTTATCAGAAATTGGTATTCAAGATGAAACTATAAATTTATGGAAATTTCAATATTTATATAGAATTACATATTTCAAAAGGTCTCGTACAATAATAATATTTAGGGTACATAAATCATTTTTCTAGTTTCAACACATAATAAAAATTAAATTTCCCCTTCTTCAATAGTTTATCCTAACTATAATATATTTGATATTGAAGTCAAAAGTGTTTTATGTAATGGAAACCACTATGAAGATATCCATACAAAACAATATAAATGGTTTATCACTTATAATAATACCAATATAGTATGGATGTTTCAAAATTTTATTTATGATGTAAAAAAACATGCTTTTATAATATATATTTATATAATTTCTTTTTAAATATAGGATTCATGCAACACATAGTCTAAATCTACCATAATATATTATATTTTTATAACGTGATTTGAAAATTTCAGTTTGAATAGAAATTATGACATTTTAATAAAATATATATATTTTTAAATTACTAATATATAGACGTAATCAGTTTTCAATAATATTAATTACATTTTAAAAATATATTTTAACCAAAAATAGTTTTTACAGATTTTATAAAAAATGTAGTTAATTATTTATTTTCCACTATTATATTTTTTTTAGAAAATATATTTCATTTCGGATATAAATTTTTTTGAATTATATTTAGCGTACTTTCTGATAATTTTTTCTTTGGATTAATTGTTCAAAAAATTAATGAAAATGATAATTCTTTTAAATATTTCCAATTAAAATTATTTTATAAATAAAATTTGAATATATATTGTATTAAGTAAAAAAATTTCATTTATATTATGAATAATAAATTTATTTTTATTGGAATGTATTTTATAAAATTTCAAAATTAAAATTTATATATACATAAGGAAACATATTTTTCTTGTAAACCTTTTTCATCATATTTTTTCATGTTTCTTATAAATGTAATTAATCACAATTTTTTAGATTTAATTTGATAAACTATATTCAATGTTTTCAATAAATTTGTATAAAATTGGTAATTATTCCACATACATTTTTTAATATTGAATATTAAAAATAGTAAATATTTTAAAACACTGTTGTTGTTAAAAGAATGCCTAATAGGGGTTAAACCAATATATAAGAGTAATATTGAAATTTAAATTTTTCTAAATAATAAATTATGTCCATATATAAACTTAATACTAAAATAAAATTCAATATTTAGTCAATTGGATGAATGGTTTATAATATTAATTTTATCATATTAATTTCATTGACAAATTCCATGTGTGTCATCTCCTACACATATAAACGAAACCCATCCTTTAGGATTTTTACACAAACATTATGTCAAAAAGGTTGACCAAAATTTTCAAAATTAATTGTTATACTTACCTAGAAATTAATTTCAAAAATTTATTTTCATAAACTATTATTCATATGATCATTATGAAATGATTTTATGGTGGCCAACCATACAAGAGGTAGTTGTATTACCCAATCTCTTTCATTATAATTAATCATTTACCGCCTCAATATCATCGGAATTCTGCATAAAATAGTTAAATAATTATATATAATAAACTAAAATATTAGTAAGATAATAAAACAACCATCATCCAAAAATGATTCCATTAAATGGAAAGTGAATGTATTTCTCATGCGTTAGTGTGGACTATTATCTCTATGTATTAATTCATTTCATTTTTCATCAAAATTATTCATTGATGGATAATTTAAAATAAAATATATTACTTAATATAAGTTACAATTTTAGATTTAAAATTAGTTATTTCAATGTGAAAAAGGAAATTTTCCACAAAAAATATTCTAATGATATTTTAAAAACATTTTACAACTATGTTGACATCTTATAATGTTTTTTATGATTTTTTGGGGTTGTGATCTAATTATAACAATAACTTTTAATATAATGGTGCTAATGATAATAATTTAATTATGATTTTTTCAATCCATTATCATTTCCATCAGTTAATTATTTTATAATGACAAATTAATGAAAACCGTATGGTTTCGACGGGTATCTTCAAGGCTTTATGATGAAAATTTAAGGAAAATATTTTCCTATCAATGTGATATTAATTGATGAATATTTTAATATAATATTTCACCAATTTAAATTATTTTTTATTAGTTTTTGGGAGGTCCTTTTATTATATATATATATATTGTATTTCATAGAGATTGATATATCAGGAGATAAAAAGGAAGTGAATGGGGAGTGATCCTAGTTTAGTAATACACTCTGTCAACTATGAGAGTTTTGTGACAGGACATTGACAAGTAAGATGTATTTAGTTGAAACCAGTACTAAATTTATATTATTGTAAGTGAACCTTGACTACTATAAATATAATTTTCTATGCTTATTTATATTTAAAAAATCTATATTTTATTCCAATTTTATAATCACATAGATAATGATAGCTGATACTTTCACGGTTTATCTTTTAAAACTATAATATATTAATCAGTAAATTATAATTATTATATATAATATGAATGGTATAGTTTTAAAATTATATTTTATGGTTATCAAATCTTTGTACTCGTTTTACTAAAATATGATCATTTATAACTCCCATTATTCATTAATAAGGCATATGAGATAACAATTTCTTGTGGTTCACTTCCCTTGTATATTAAAAAAATTATGTAATTTTTAAATGAGAATTTTTAATTATTTTTAAAAATATGTGGTAGATGATGTAGATCATATATGAAAAAGTTGTTTATACATGCATGATCCAAAATGTAACTAGACCTAAAAAATTCATCAATGGGTCATAATTTTATATAATGAATATTATTCCAATAAAATGTTATATATATATATCTTCTTGTGTGTGTGAAACATATGTGTTTCTATATTTGGTATCAATTAAATGGATTGTAAAACATTGGAAACTAGGATCATTAGATGTTAGTGAAGGCCATTAGGATAATCCTATGTATAAAATAAATTCTCATTTAAAGGTAATGAATTGTTTGTTATTTCTCTAGGAAATAATCTATGTTTGGATGCTACAAGAGGATGTGTTTTTTGGAATAGAAACATTTGTGTATAAAAATACTAATATGATTTTATTGAGAATATATCAGACTTCACTCTAGGGAGCATTGAATGTTTCATTAATGAGCACATAGTATGAAGATAAATTGGGATAATCCTATACTAGATATCCTTTTCATTTTCAATCATATTGAAGGATTTCAATAGACGAAGAAAAAAGATTTTATACATTAATCCTCATGTATTATATATTGGAATGAATGTGTCTTAATAACTTTTTTATCATTCTTATTTTGTTTCCCACAATGAATTTTTTCTCACATTATCCTTTTATTTCTTCCTTGGATGGAACTTGATGAAATATTATTAATGATCATTATGTTGTGAAATACATTTTTTCCTCCTTAGAAATGATATTTTTTGGACATGCAAGGAGAAAAATGTATCTATGGTTATGAAAATTTAGAAAGCTACAAATTATTCCCATATTCAAAATGAGAAAAGAGGAAATAATTTTATGATGTGTTCTTGATGAAGAAACATCAACCTTATTATAGTGTGTTCAAGAATCCAGTAGTTGTGGAATAATAGATCATTACCTCTGAAAAGATATTTTATAACCTCTAGTGTTTGTATCATGAAAACAGAATTTTAATCTTTATCGTTTTTAAGGTGGATCATATCATTGGTGAAATTTAACCAAGAACATGAGGTAATTGGAATATAATGAATCAATGGAGTGGGGTATTTTAAAAAAAATATTATTCAATATTTTTTTGGCAGATTCTTTATAAGAAAATATAATATTAATTCCATGATATATGGAAGAATAGATATGAAATTTATGGTAACTATGAAGAAACTTTTACAAGACCATCATGATATTATTTTTCTATTATTTTAAATCCTAAAATAATGTTTTTAAATAATTATATTATTTAAAAACATTTTAAAAGGGAATTATATTTAAGAGACTTAAGATGGTATTAAGAAATCATTCGATGTTATTTCATTCTATATATTATGATTACAGTTAAGAATAAACACTAATGTTTCGATAAGTATTTAATGGTAGAATTAAAAAGAAATTTTAAACCCCATTGTAATGAAAATATTATCTATTATTTATAAAGGATTTTTAGATAGAAACCTTGAGTAAATTATATTATTGTGACTAATAAATGATTTATGTGTTGAAATGATGATATTATGTAAATCATACTCTATAATAATGGCTATAAATTATTTAATGATTCGAATAGAGAGAAATATTCTAGAATTCACCACCCACACTATAGTATTTCCAATGAAATGAATATGTTCATTATTCTAACCATTTATCAAATATATAGATTAGTGATTATGGTCAACTTCATAAACCTATAAATCCCACATATAATGTGAACTCAATTTTGAAAGTTTTCTAAAATGAGAATCATTATAATTATGTGTTAACTGGTAGACATACTATCCCATCTCAAATAAAACATTTGTTATTTGATTCTAGATCTACATATCAATTTATATCATAAAATAATATTATAGGAAACCAAATAAATACTCAATGATTAATTTAATAATTATTATTGAAAATGGTGAATTTTATTTTTATATCTTCTCAGGCATTTTATTTTCTTTACAACTACTTTTTAATGAAAATATTCTTCCTTTAATTGTATTTATTCTACCTCTTATAGATTTTTATTTATTCTTTTGAATAGATTTTAATTTTTTTACTTAATTCCAACAATAATTTGTTATTATGGGAATCACATTTCATATTCAAAACTAAACAAGGATTTTATATCATTTTGAGAAAAAATATTATTTTCATAGGTAAATTCCATCGATTATATTGATCATGATTTGAATTCAAAAGTGTTGTTTATCTCATATTGTAATGAAGAGATTCAAAAATAGTTATATAACAACTATTATAGATAATATATGTATTTTAAGAAGATTATCCATGTCTTCCATTGAATCTTGAGGTTTATTATTCAATAGAACTTATACATAGTTATACAACCTTTTCAAAGGCTATATATATAATGGTCTCGATTGAGTTATATTAATTTTTTATGATACTAAAAGGCGATTCTTCGTAAGGTATTTATTTTTTAACATACATATACATGGGGTGAACATATTTCTTTTTATTAAGATTAATGATAGATCAACGTGACTCTACAATGATGATTGTTAAACTAACCAACTATATATCATGAAAAATTATCCTGTACCCTATATTAATGACTTATTTTATCTATTATATAGATATCATTACCTTTATGTTATAGATGATCCATCTAGTTGTCACCAATTTAGTTCCACCGAGGAGTATATAACCATGATTAAATTTTGAAAAAGGTATGGACACCTTTACATTATTTCTATACCATTTGGACTTTCTAATTCCCAAAAAAATAGAATGTATTTAATTAATTGACATGTTATAAATTACGTTGACCAATTTTTTGTTGTCTTTATAGTCATTATTCATACACATTCAAATAGAAAGTAATATAATGATAATCTCTTGAGTATTGTAATAAAAACCCATAGTACGACATATATATATACAATAATTTCAAGGTAAAATATTTTGGCATTAGAATGTTTCAATTTTCATCATAAAAATCAAGAGATGGTAAATCAGGGCGTCAATAAATGCTTGTTGTTATAAAATGATGGCAATAAATATCTATGGTGATTAATATCTATATCATTCTTGTTTTATATTTATATCAGAAATAAATTGTGGAATATTTCTCATGGTTTTATAATCCTCTCACTAAGATAGCTATGTATTGTGAACGATCGTTTAGACTAATTAATGTGATGAAAATATCTAGTAACATGAGATAATCTTACATAGCACACATGTCATTACATATTCTATATTAAGGAACATGTTTTGAAAATTTTAATTTGTATTAAACGTTTTTGGATATATCCACATGAATAAGGATATGGTGATATGATATTCCTCATGAAAAATGAATTAATGAAAGAAAAACATCCCAACTTTTTCTTTGGAGTCAATTTTATAAATGTTTCCATTAAATAAATAAATTCATTATCATTATGGATATAATTAATGTTTAATGTATATATTCACTCATAATGTTATGATTATGCAACATATAAGTTGGTGGGAGGTGATTAAAATTTGTGACTTTTAAATATGTAACCACCAATGGGAACTGAATATTGTGCTAAATACTCTGAATATAAATGAATATTCTATCATTTCAACAATTTGAATCATAAAATTTCAATTATATCAATATTTTCAAAGGATATATCTACAATACATGAAGAATTTGTGTAATTCTTATCTTACTCAATTGAGTTTTAAACTATTTATCATTTTGAGGATTATAGAGATGTATAATGATGATATAGAATTAGAAAATATGGTTACAAATGATTATGAGACAAAAATTGATTTTTATGGTGTTATAAGTATTAGAAGATATGTATTTAGTTTATAAATACCAATCAGGAAATGGATCTATTTTATGAATCTCATAGTTCATAATTCTTTATTTATTAATGTTGTATAAAGATTCATAGAGAAATTAAATATTATTAATGGTGTGAAATCATGAAGATATATATAATGGTGTATGTTTTATGCAACATAGAATGACATAAACATATTTATATTTTAATTAAATAAAAGTGATTTTTGCATCCATTACACATTATAGAATGGAAATGGGAAAACAACCCAAAGGATTTTTTTCATCGAACTCCCTGAAACAATTAAGTGAGGTAATGCTATTTTCATTGTAAATGATTTCATTTAAAATTTAACACACATCAAAGATAGCAGTGATAATTTTTTTAATGGTAAATTGTCAATAATATAATTTAATAATGTTTTATGGTTTCTTATATTACCATATAATATTGTATTTAATTCATATTTGATAATTACCATGATGTTATAGAAAATGCATCAACATGATCTTGATACATTATTTTTTATTAGTATGATATACCATCCATCAGAAAGTAGTTAGATTGACCAAACCATTAAAACTTGTGAGAATATTATAGGTAATGTTCTAGGGATTTAATTTTTTTTATTGACCGAAACCGATTTTCATGATTTATAACATCAATAACATTCTCTCAATTATTAATTTTTCCACTTATGGTGACAACTATGGTAAAAAAATATAAAACTCAGATTGATTGAATATAGTTGGAGTATGGAATATATTGGTACAGATTCTAGATAAGTAAATAGAATTAATGTCTAGATCCATTAAATTACATCAATGATGTCTATAATATATTGTAATGTTTGGGTGGATATCATTAGTGAAATATGAGATTAAATGTTGGGGGAAGTGGTTATATGAGTTTTTCTACAAAATAACCTTATGATGTTTACAATGTAAGTAAATCTAACCCCAATATATATTTTCTCTTCTTATGTTATCAATCATGGTGAGATGGTGGCTTATAACATGGTTCTTCATTTAAAACTATCATAAAATCATGATTTATTCAATATATATCACCGTAGAAGGAATATACATTAATATTAATATTTATTAAACTCAAATGCCATTTTTTAAAAGAATTTCTTTTTCTTGGTGAAAAACTACTAAAAAAAATTTATCATGGAGATAATGTGTGATAAAACAATAATACATAACTATTGAAAGTAAATATTTTGAAAGAAAAATTAGAAGATGATATATATCAATTGAAGGATGGTATAAACTATGATATCCTCATTTTTTTAGCATAATAATAGAATTTTCAAGGAGAAATGTATTTTTTCTGTGGTATAATTGTAACACCCCAAGATTTCATAGTGTGTTATTTCTTTAAAATAATACAATAACTTGCACTACACGTAACACCGAGTTCAAGCACACCATGACTTACCAAACAAGCCGTTCAAAAGAGGTTATGAATAGTATTAACTAAATTTTAAACTTTATATAATCCTTATAATTTTAGAATCCAAATTATGAGTTTCTTAGACATAATATAAGAACAGATTCATTTTCAGTATTGCACTTTTATCAACTTTTAATAGTGAAACCTTTTTAAATACAATATTTTAAACTTTTTGACTAAATGGGGACATCAAAAAAATTTAAAATGAAACATCTCAAGCTTCCACGGTATGCTTTCCTTTGAATAATACAGTAGCGTGTGTTGTAAGCAACTTCGAGTTCTAACACACCACAACCAATCAAACCAGCCATTATGAATAGTAATACCTACTTTTTGAAATTATATATATTTTATATTTTAGAATGGACTTCATTTTTGGATTCGGAATATCGAATTTAGCCTAAGGTGAAATTTTGGTACATTTCGGATAACATTCATATTTTGATGAATAGTGGAAATTACTAAATTTTAATTAAAAACAACTTTTTTAATCAAAAAACTTAATAGTGATAAATTTTGAATTTAAGTGGTTTTAAAGTATATTTAGAATATATTTTTACCATTTAATATAATTTTGGTCATTGGACATAATTTTACAATTAAACCGAACATAAACAGGTGTCAATCTTTTGATAGTTATTATCTCTTAAAAACACGTTTTTTGTTTTGACAGCGGGAATTAATTTTAAATTAATTTCTGCCACTTTTGTGTTTTGAATTTAGAAAAATGGATTCCATATTTGGATTCAGGATGTTCAAATTGTGTAAATAGGTAACTTTTATTTTTAGACATTTTGAATAATTACTGCGGCAAATATTTTATTTACCATGGTTAAGGGTAAATCCGGTAAATAAGGGTTAAAAAATAATATTATAATAATACAAAATTACCCTAAAACGTGTCCTAACCTTATTGGTGGACACATACCCGACCATGGGCATCCTTGGGTCGATTTGTGGACCCCTTGGAGCCACATGTATGTTGTAGGGACACATTATATTAATAAAGTTAAAATAAAAATAAAAATGGCATAAGCTTACATCTTTTAGAAGAACAATTTTTACATAGGGTTATACATGTTGGATTTTCGATTATAAATATTCATTAGAAAGATAAAAATATTTCCTACATAATGATATTTTATTTATAATTCTTAGACATAAAATAAGTTAAATTATTAATGACACAATAATGATACAATGTTTACCTCATTAATAAATCATTTAAATAAATAAGATTATAATGATTAAAATATTATCTAAAACCTGTCCAATTCTTATTGGTTGATTTTATTTAGAATATTAGTCATCTTATCTTCGACCTCAATGATTTTTGGACCATTATAAGCCGAATATAATTATATTATAAAGTAACACTTTCACTCTTTCCTAAAGAGCCCCTCCTCTCCCTTATAAAAGGAGACCACTTCTACTCATTACTCACACCTCTCAAGCCACTGTGCTCGTCCAAACCCTGCCCAAATAAGCTCCCCACATCCCTTTCCTCCTCCTTTAAGCTTCCCCTTAGGCAGAAAGCATTTCAAGAAGTCCTTTGGTTCCAACCAAAGTGAGTTACCTAAATTAAAGGTAACGATTTCTCTTAAATTATTTTCATTCTCCAACCCCCAAAATCTTTTTATTTCCTTTCTTTTGTAACAAAAAAAGTATCCTCAATATACTAGTATGTTTTTATAAGAAGTATTTGAACTACACATACACACACCTCCATCTAATGGATGATGAACATAATGTTTCTATGAATGGAAAACTAACGCCTCACGAAACGATGATTGTTCAAATACATCTTACCGCCTCTCGTGGTGGCCATTATGATGGAACTGTAAATAAGTGTGATATTAATGATACATATTTTATATATAAGCTTCTTTAATTCCATTTTATTTCATACCATTATTCGTTTCATTTGTATATACATACGATAATTTCATTTGAGGAAGTGCGGACTACCGCCCCCTTAAAATGATATGACTCGTTCATACCACACATGGAACGTATAAAGAATGGTGTTATTGAACATAAGTAACATATATAAAATATAATATTATACTGGAATAATAATATACCTACGTATCATTTGGATTCAATTCTTTTAAAATGAAAAATTAAATGGAAGTAGCGTTCGTGCGTACGTACAGACTACCGTCTCCACGAACGCGATGAGATTCATTGTCCATCATATCCATTCAAGTATAATTATAATTTTATGATTTAAAAATAGTATCTAAGGACTTGATATCATTCTGGATATGAATAATATACATCCCATTAATAACGAATATGGCTCACATAACAAAGAATATAAAGTAAAATGAACCCGTTAACACCCGAAATGACGATAATTCTAAGATATTATTAACAAATCAATGTTAAAAGATCATATATGATATCATATTAAATTAAATGACTATTGTATTATTCAATAACAATTATTTCACCATTATACAGGAGGTAAACCTACCATCGACCAAGGAAAAAGTACAAAGTAAGGGATTCTCTTATCTCACTTTCAATTCCGTGAGATTTCCATTGTTCGCCACTAAATTATTGAAAGTGGTGTATTGTGTACGGCCATTTGATATATATTATGATGATTCTATTATATTCATTTTATTCTGTAAATCATTTGGTGGTTATTAACTTTTGGCCATACGACTCAGTTGATTAACGTGGTAAGGGGTTTCTTATCTCACTTTTAATTTCGTGAGATTTCCATTATTCACCACTTAATTATTGCATGTGTGGTATGTGTACTGCCCATGATTGCATTCATTGTGTAATATACTTTAATTTACGGGTATTTACATCATCAGGGTATGATACTTCTTTCATGGGTGTATGTTTCGTAAGTTACCTAATTGATAAGGGAATTTGAAATTTCAATTTCCACTCATTTGGCTTTACTCATATTTCATTGATTATATTACCCCAAGATTATGTGTGGAATCACTATTCATTTTATTATGTCATAATTTCCACTCCCCTTCCTATGGATATAAGTTTGATACACATAATCACTCCATTGATAATTCTCAAGTCATTGATATGAATTTGATAAGAGTAATTTTAACTCATTCTCCATTTGTTGAGTTAAACATATAATTCGTTTGTATTGTTTTTACAAGAATATGTGTGAATGTCCTTTGATTGTTTTTCACTGAATATCCAATCATATTTAGTGTATTTATATTTGTCACACATAATTATGTCATTGATTTATCCTTAACCTAAGGATACAACCTTTATGAGAGATTTCATCTCAATTTACATTCCATTGAGACTTCTTTGATGATATACACCAAATCACTTTTATGTGGTGTATATAATGTACATTTACATAGTGTATCTTGATTCCCTTTATTCTCATGATATTACAATGTACTTATTACCTCAATTATTTGTATTCAAGTGTCTCTTTTGGTTAGAATCTCTAACTAAAATACCATTTTAAAATTTTTTAAAGACTTATTCATCTAAACCTTTCTCATTAATGTCCATGTTTTAAAAATGGTTTTAAGGATTTATTTATATGGACATTAAAGTTTAGAAATCAAAACTCCTTTTAAAAAGTTTCAAAGTGGTATGGGACACTTTGATTCAAAAATATACTTTTAAATGGCTTCTTGACAAATAGTGTGACTTTTAAATGTTTTCAAGAAAAGGGGGATATTTCTCTCAAATAGTTTTGATGATTATTTTCATCCATGTCAACATCCTTCATTATTCTTGATTGAGGTTAATGTGATACAATACAATCTTCCATATTGTATCGAATGAGTTATGTTTGACTGTGGATGTGCTGTTTTTATACCATTCATGGTTTGTGGTAAAAGTCTTGACATTTCGTATGCTAGTTTTAATATGAATGTTTATGTTATGTTTAAACATGTTCATATGAGGAATTCATTGGACTTAATAAGTGATGGGTGGAGCCCACTATAGCTCCTCGATGCATCGGTAGGTCTTATGAGACAAACTAGTGTCTTGGAACAAGGCCTTGGCAAAATCTTATTTGTGGTCTTGGCACGAGGCCTTGGCTATGTGGTTATGATAGTCTGGCATTATGCATTCCATCATTATGAAAGTGGTTAATGATATTGCATGTGATCATTCGACTAGTAGAATATCCATGTGAGTAAGTAAATGTCATTATTTCATTTTACCTTTTCCATTTTATGATGAAGTTCAAGTTTAAAAGGCTTTTGTTTTAGTTATAAATTACTTTAAGTGTTTATGCTTATTTATGAAAGCTTCTGCTATAATGTTATCCTTACTGAGCATCTGAGCTCACCCCTTTCAATGTTTTTTTCCCAGGATTATGAAGAAGTAATTTATGAATGACCTGCAGGGATAGTATGAGGGGATATTAAGAAAAGATGTTTTTTTTATGATATAATGTAAAAATTTATGGATGTATCTAGTTATTCCAAGGCTACTAAACTAATCGGTCTTTCGAGACTTGATATTTCTCATGATCATGCCAATGTTATGTAATAATGCACCGACTCTGGGTAGCTGGGGTCGGGGCGTTACAGTTGGTATCAGAGGAAGTTTAGTACAATCCTTGGAAGCTAGATTTAGATTAACTCTGATTAAAGCACGTAGACCTAAGATAAACTTTGAGGATTAATATAGAAGAACTTCCTAGAATTTTGGTATTGTAGAGATTTTGGGAGTTTTCCAAGAAATACATCCATGTCTGGATACGAGCATGTAGAGGCAGCTCTGGCACAGATGTACCTAGGGGTAAAACCCGAAAACACCGCTTTGAGCTAGACTCGAACGGGAACTGGTGCATGACAACGGGCCTTGCTGCACTCTTGGTTATGACACTACCGGGGGATATTCTTAGGATAACTCTCATTTTCTTTACAAATCATTATGAAGGGTTTATGAGTATATACATCCTAAAATGAGACATTTTTATGATTATGGATTATATCCATAAACTATTTAATTTATATTATGTGTTTTAAAAGTTTGGGATTAGGTATTGTTATTCATAAACTAATCTAGTGTATGCCAATGTTTAGAAATGGCGCCTAGTAGAAGGAATGAGAACACCAGCAATGCACATGATACAAAGAGAAAGAAGGATCATATATTTTATGGTCTTAAGCCAGAATTTAAAAGAGAAATAGTCTCACATGTATTATCATCATATGAAGAAATAATATCATGTGTTGATAAGATAAGTAAAGAGTTTACTGAGTCCTATGGCTTTGAAGGGAAGCAAGAGAAGAAAAGGGTGGAAGAGAGAAAGATGGATAAAGGGAAGAGGAAGAAGAATAATTTTCCCATATGTGATAACTGTGGAAAGAAACACCCTGGAACTTGCCTGAAAGGAATGGGAGTTTGTTATAAGTGTGGAGGAAAAGGGCACAAAGTACATGACTGCAAGGGTAAGAAAATGGTTTCAAATGTACAATGCTTCATTTGCAAGGAGTTTGGACACTACGCGAACCTATGTCCCAGTCATCAGACTATGCCGCAAATGATGCTATTGGATAATAATCAAGTTATGATACTACCACAGATGAAGAGGAATGATTAGAGTTCTTATGTTGATTATGTCAATTGAGTGTTTTATCAACAATGTACTTGTTATAATAATTATGGAGTATAGAAGGATTGTACTACAGTACTATTTCATTAAGTACTTGAGATTGTGTGGAACAAAGAAAAGTGACTCAATAGAAGGTTAAATTTTTGGAAAATATATGGTTGAGAGAAAGATAAACCATAATATGGTTCTGATACCGAGGTAGTGATTTTAGAATAATACATGATTGATTTGGATAAATTATATTGATTATTCTTGACTACCTTGAAGCTGATTAATGATTTATCTATTCCATCATTGTTAGGGTTTAAAACATTTTTGGATTGATGAAGTATATCCAGCAGTCTATATGGAATAAGGGAGCATGAATGTAATCAATAAGGAATATGGTAATTCAGGATGTTTCAGTGCATTAAAAGAATACATGATGAAGGTATTCATATGCTATTACGTGGTAAAGAGGATCTACATTATGTTAACTTCCTTATAAATGTTGGACTGTGGGTTTGGTCAGAAATATTTTGGATAAATTCTAGTTTGAGATTAATTTTGGATTGCCATAAAAGGACAACCCGGAGGTCGGGCGGCAACCCGTCGCGTCCGGGAAGGCCGCGAGACTTGAACCCAAAACCGAAGGGCGAAAAGGGTGTATCACCTACCACTGGCCCAAGAGATGTCCTGGATTAAATAATGTAGTTTTTTTTAAATATCTGGTAGATGAATTATAAATTCATTTATTTTGGAACCCTGTACGAATAGTATAAATAGAATTTTTTTACGAGTGAAAGATGAGTTTGTGGTAGAAATTTATTAATGGAAAAAACTCTAATTATAAAGTAAGTATATCTCCTTATGATCTTATCCAATCTCATAAATAAATTCCTCAACATTAAGAAAAGGAACTTATAACAAAAATGTTGTCCTAGATGGTACCTTAAATCATCACTAATTTATGGCTTTGGGATTGTTGGCCTTTTCATAGCCATGTTCTCTACCACTCTCCATCAGATAATTGATGGTTAGATTTCATTCCATATCCATATTTTCCTACATGGAACCCTAGTATGTGTTATTTTCGGTAATCTTCATACTTTCCACTCTTTATTTTAAATAGAGACCTCATTAATTCATTTTTCGATGTGGGATTTCAACTATGATATTTTGAAACGTCAAAAATGTGTTATCCTAATACCCTATGTTTTGTTGAACCGATGGTATTTCAAATCATCATATATTGATGAGTTTATAGACCTCAATTTTATACTTGTTTGTGATTGATGACCTCAATCACTACCTAAAAATATTTACGTTTTTCCTCCAATTATATGTCTCTAATTGCCACCAATGTTCTCCTAATCGAGATCATAATTTGGTGGTGACCCTTTCATTTCTCATTTCCTCATATTAAGACTAAATTTTAGTAACCCAATTTCCGATGTGGGTTTTACCACAAAGATATTTTTTATTTTCAACCTTTTATTTTCGAAGAACAATTTCAATTTGCGAGGACGCAATTTATTGAAGGAGGGGAGAATGTAACACCCCAAGATTTCATAGTGTGTTATTTCTTTAAAATAATACAATAACTTGCACTACACGTAACACCGAGTTCAAGCACACCATGACTTACCAAACAAGCCATTCAAAAGAGGTTATGAATAGTATTAACTAAATTTTAAACTTTATATAATCCTTATAATTTTAGAATCCAAATTATGAGTTTCTTAGACATAATATAAGAACAGATTCATTTTTTGTATTGCACTTTTATCAACTTTTAATAGTGAAACCTTTTTAAATACAATATTTTAAACTTTTTGACTAAATGGGGACATCAAAAAAATTTAAAATGAAACATCTCAAGCTTCCACGGTACGCTTTCCTTTGAATAATACAGTAGCGTATGTTGTACGCAACTTCGAGTTCTAACACACCACAACCAATCAAACTAGCCGTTATGAATAGTAATACCTACTTTTTGAAATTATATATATTTTATATTTTATAATGGACTTCATTTTTGGATTCGGAATATCGAATTTATACTAAGGTGAAATTTTTGTACATTTCGGATAACTTTCATATTTTGATGAATAGTGAAAATTACTAAATTTTAATTAAAAACAACTTTTTTAATCAAAATAATTAATAGTGATAAATTAGGAATTTAAGTGGTTTTAAAGTATATTTAGAATATATTTTTACCATTTAATATAATTTTGGTCATTGGACATAATTTTACAACTAAACCGAACATAAACAGGTGTCAATCTTTTGATAGTTATTATCTCTTAAAAAACGCTTTTTGTTTTGACAGCGGGAATTAATATTCAATTAATTTCTGCCACTTCTGTGTTTTGAATTTAGAAAAATGTATTCCATATTTGGAATCAGGATGTTCAAATTGTGTAAATAGGTAACTTTTATTTTTAGACATTTTGAATAATTATTGCGGTAAATATTTTATTTACCATGGTTAAGGGTAAATCCGGTAAATAAGGGTTAAAAAATAATATTATAATAAAACAATCTTACCCTAAAACGTGTCCTAACCTTATTGGTGGACACATACCCGACCATGGTCATCCTTGGGTCGATTTGGGGACTCCTTGGAGCCACTTGTATGTGGTAGGGACACATTATATTAATAAAGTTAAAATAAAAATAAAAATGGCATAAGCTTACATCTTTTAGAAGAACAATTTTTACATAGGGTTATACATGTTGGATTTTCGATTATAAATATTCATTAGAAAGATAAAAAAATTTCCTACATAATGATATTTTATTTATAATTCTTAGACATCAAATAAGTCAAATTATTAATGACAAAATAATGATACAATGTTTACCTCATTAATAAATCATTTAAATAAATAAGATTATAATGATTAAAATGTTATCTAAAACCTGTCCAATTCTTATTGGTTGATTTTATTTAGAATACGAGTCATCTTATCTTCGACCTCAATGATTTTTGGACCATTATAAGCCAAATATAATTATATTATAAAGTAATACTTTCACTCTTTCCTAAAGAGCCCCTCCTCTCCCTTATAAAAGGAGACCACTTCTACTCATTCCTTACACCGCTCAAGCCACTTGGCTCGTCCAAACCCTGCCCAAATAAGCTCCCCACGTCCCTCTCATCCTCCTTGAAGCTTCCCCTTAGGCAGAAAGCTTTTCAAGAAGTCCTTTGGTTCCAACCAAAGTGAGTTACCTAAATTAAAGGTAACGATTTCTATTAAATTATTTTCATTCTCCAACCCCCAAAATCTTTTTATTTCCTTTCTTTTTTAACAAAAAAGTATCCTCAATATACTAGGATGTTTTTATAAGAAGTATTCGAACTACACATACACACACCTCCATCTAATGGATGATGAACATAATGTTTCTGTGAATGGCAAACTAACGCCTCACGAAACGATGATTGTTCAAATACATCTTACCGCCTCTCATGGTGGCCATTATGATGGCACTGTAATTAAGTGTGATATTAATGATAAATATTTTATATATAAGCTTCTATAATTACATTTTATTTCATACCATTATTCGTTTCATGTTGTATATACATACGATAATTTCATTTGAGGAAGTGCGGACTACCGCCCCCTTAAAATGATATGACTCGTTCATACCACACATGGAACGTATAAAGAATGGTGTTAATGAAAATAAGTAACATATATAAAATATAATATTATACTGGAATAATAATCTACCTATGTATCATTTGGATTCAATTCTTTTAAAATGAAAAATTAAATGGAAGTAGCGTTCGTGCGTACGTACGGACTACCGTCTCCACGAACGCGATGAGATTCATTGTCCATCATATCCATTCAAGTATAATTATAATTTTATGATTTAAAAATAGTATCTAAGGACTTGATATCATTCTGGATATGAATAATATACATCCCATTAATAACGAATATGGCTCACATAACAAAGAATATAAAGTAAAATGAACCCGTTAACACCCGAAATGACAATAATTCTAAGATATTATTAACAAATCAATGTTAAAAGATCATATATGATATCATATTAAATTAAATGATTCTTGTATTATTCAATAACAATTATTTCACCATTATACAGGAGGTAAACCTACCATCGACCAAGGAAAACGTACAAAGTAATGGATTCTCTTATCTCACTTTCAATTCCGTGAGATTTCCATTGTTCGCCACTAAATTATTGAAAGTGGTGTATTGTGTACGGCCATTTGATATATATTATCATGATTCTCTTATATTCATGTTATTCTGTAAATCATTTGGTGGTTATTAACTTTTGGCCATACGACTCAGTTGATTAACCTGGTAAGGGGTTTCTTATCTCACTTTTAATTTCGTGAGATTTCCATTATTCACCACTTAATTATTGCATGTGGGGTATGTGTACTGCCCATGATTGCATTCATTGTGTAATATACTTTAATTTACGGGTATTTACATCATCAGGGTATGATACTTCTTTCATGGGTGTATGTTTCGTAAGTTACCTAATTGATAAGGGAATTTGAAATTTCAATTTCCACTCATTTGGCTTTACGCATATTTCATTGATTATATTACCCCAAGATTATGTGTGGAATCACTATTCATTTTATTATGTCATAATTTCCACTCCCCTTCCTGTGGATATAAGTTTGATACACATAATCACTCTATTGATAATTCTCAAGTCATTGATATGAATTTGATAAGAGTAATTTTAACTCATTCTCCATTTGTTGAGTTAAACATCTAATTCGTTTGTATTGTTTTTACAAGAATATGTGTGAATGTCCTTTGATTGTTTTGCACTGAATATCCAATCATATTTAGTGTATTTATATTTGTCACACATAATTATGTCATTGATTTATCCTTAACCTAAGGGTACAACCTTTATGAGAGATTTCATCTCAATTTACATTCCATTGAGACTTCTTTGATGATATACACCAAATCACTTTTATGTGGTGTATATAATGTACATTGACATAGTATATCATGATTCCCTTTATTCTCATGATATTACAAAGTTTTGATTACCTCAATTATTTGTATTCGAGTGTCTCTTTTGGTTAGAATCTCTAACTAAAATACCATTTTTAAATGTTTTAAAGACTTATTCGTCTAAACCTTTCTCATTAATGTCCATGTTTTAAAAATGGTTTTAAGGATTTATTTATATGGACATTAAATTTTAGAAATCAAAACTCCTTTTAAAAATTTTCAAAGTGGTATGGGACACTTTGATTCAAAAATCTACTTTTAAATGGCTTCTTGACAAATAGTGTGACTTTTAAATGTTTTCAAGAAAAGGGGGATATTTCTATCCAATAGTTTTGATGATTATTTTCATCTATGTCAAAATCATTCATTATTCTTGATTGAGGTTAATGTGATACAATACAATCTTCCATATTGTATCGAATGAGTTATGTTTGACTGTGGATGTGATGTTTTTATACCATTCATGGTTTGTGGTAAAAGTATTGACATTTCGTATGCTAGTTTTAATACAAATGTTTATGTTATGTTTAAACATGTTCATATGAGGAATGCATTGGACTTAATAAGTGACGGGTGGATCCCTCTATAGCTCCTCGATGCATCGGTAGGTCTCATTAGACAAACTAGTGTCTTGGCACAAGGCCTTGGCAAAATCTTATTTGTAGTCTTGGAACGAGGCCTTGGCTATGTGGTTATGATAGTCTGGCATTATGCATTCCATCATTATGAAAGTGGTTATTGATATTGCATGTGATCATTTGACTAGTAGAATATCCATGTGAGTAAGTAAATGGCATTATTTCATTTTACCTTTTCCATTTTATGCTGAAGTTCAAGTTCAAAAGGCTTTTGTTTTAGTTATAAATTGCCTTAAGTGTTTGTGCTTATTTATGAAAGCTTCTTCTATAATGTTATCCTTACTGAGCATCTGAGCTCACCCCTTTCAATGTTTTTTCCCAGGATTATGAAGAAGTAATTTATGAATGACCTGCAGGGATAATATGAGGGGATATGAAGACAAGATGTTTTTTTTATGATGTAATGTAAAAATTTATGGATGTATCTAGTTATTCCAAGGCTACTAAACTAATCGGTCTTTCGAGACTTGATCTTTCTCGTGATCATGCCAATGTTATGTAATAATGCACCGACTCTAGGTAGCTGGGGTCGGGGCGTTATAATAATTAAATAGAATGGGCTTATATGATATATATAAATATGTTATATTTTTTCTCTAATAATAAAAACATCTAGGTACCCTATTTCAAATAGAATTATAACATTGTAAAACTTTATTACCATAAAGATAAATTATTTGTTTGGTTATTAAATAACATTTTTAAATTTATTTATAAATGTTTTATGTAAATAAAATACATATGTAATCAAGTTATAATAAAGTTATTTTAAGTATTAAATTTATATTTTTAAAAAAAATATATTTATTATCTAATATTTTTAAATAATATAAATAAATCAATAAATTTTTACAATGTTTAAAAAAAATGAAGATCTCTTTTTAAATCCCCACAAGGATAATATTATAACAGAATTAAATTCTTTATAATTTTCCTAGACTAATCAATTTTCAATGAATAATAAAAAAATTAATATTATAAAAAACAATATTTTATTTTAAATTATTATCTAAATTCAAATTAAGAAATAATATTTTAATATAAAAATTAAATTAATTTTTTTATAAATAATTTAATTTTTTTATTTATAGTTTTTTTATTTAATTTTGGGAAAAATACAATTATGCGTATGAAAACATTTTTTCATGTTACCCTTTTTAATCATGTATTGGGAGTTTATTTAAAAAATTATTTATTCCACCTATGCGGATGTAGTATAAATGAATTAATTTTTAATTAGGAACAATCATTTCAAATTGTGTAGTGAGGACAATATATGTTTTTCATAATGAATTGTAAAACTAGTAATATAATTTTCAATACGGTGTTTGATAATAAGAGTTTATTGAGTGTTAGACCAAAACATATTGGTATAATTTCTCAAAAAGGAATAGAAAATAATTTATATTTATATTGTGACATAATCATATCAAAAAATAATTGACCATTTTGAATAATTAATAATTAAAATTAAATATTTATTTTTTATTCCCATTTGAAATTCAAATTGTTTCATCTTTTCTATAATTAAAAGGAAACCACTCCATAATAATATTTAAACAATATGTAGAATTATAACCCAACGAATACAATAAAAATTATTTTGAAATACCTTTGACATAATATTTTAGTGATGGTATTTTATGAATTCTAATATATGGGTCTTTATGAAAGGAGCTATGAAAGCCAATAGAAAGACTGCTTATCATCTTACTAGGTGTCATTCAAATTTATCCCACATTTACATCAACTAAACATACGATATTAATAATATAATAATAACATATATATATATATATCCTGAATATACAGAAATTTTATAATTACCATGAATCTTCTTGTTTCTACCCACTTTTGATCAAATGGGAATTTAAAGAAATACTCATGCATATGTGGGGTCTTCCACATATTTGTAGTGATACAATTCATTTTCCATAACATATTTTCATGTATGTTTATTATGATGTGTTAATGTTTATATATTATATTTATTATATAGTAATAAATCTAAAATTTCAATATCAGATCTACCTTCTTACCTTTTATTCCACTAGATATTGTTAATGTCAATCATGTGTACGAACATTAAGCCACCTAAATGATGCAATGTGATTTGTTTTATTATAATAATATACATAGATGTTAATTATTATATTTTTATTTAATATATTTGGAATTTCTTATAAAATAATTATTGTATAATGTGATTTATAATTTACCATTCATTATTTTCGCCTGTCTAATGGTGAAAATATCATTCCTTTATTGGTACAAGATACAATCTCCAATATTGGTGTAACTGAATTTTCAATGAATATATTATATGAAATAATATATATATATATATAATATATAATATATTAAAATCTTGTTTAATATTATGATGATTATTGACCCAAGATCTCATTATAAATCCTGCCACTATTGAACCGGAACATGCCTGATAAAAATAAAAAATTATGGCCCAGAATATTGATATAAATAAGGACTTTTCAACAAATTGGTGATATATTGATATATGAAGATTGTATATTATATAAAAAATATATATATGGCTCATGAATAAATTTATATGAAATGTATATTCCTTATATACAAGTTTAAAACATATACGAAAAGGATGATAATTTCAATAAGAGATTTAAGCTAAAATTAGATTATTTAACATGTTTTTATTAAATATACATGGATTTAATTTGAATACATAATAAAAAATTATAATATTAAATGCATTTACATGGTTTCATTTCTATTCAATATAATATTTGATTTCCTTCTAATGTAGTTCAGGACTCGAGATACAAAAAGTTATTGGGGAAAACTATCATTATTTCCCTATTCGATCATAGAATCCCATCACATCTATGTACATGTTTGCAAAAAAAAACATGAGTATTTTTTAATATTCTATAATTATTGTTTAAATTATTTTTTAACTGATAAAATTTTTATAAGAATTTTTTATATGAATATTTTTGTTATTTTCAAATACAATTAAGTTTTATTCTCTCTGAAAATTTGATATGTTTATTTGTTCTAATTCACACGACATGAGTGTAATTTACCACTCATATCATTTCACATTAATTTGAGGATTAATTTACTTGTTAAAAATAATATTTAATGTAGTTTTTTCTTATTATTTGGGATATTTATATAATTTAAAAAAGTGTTTTCAAATTGAGAGTTTTATTTTCCCCAATAAATGTAATAACATTATTTTAAAATGAATTTTTAATCAATGACACCATAAATTTTTTTTCCTTATATGTATAATATTGATCTTTATGAATAAATCTATTAATCCCATATCATTCCAATCAGATAATTATGATATATCAAAACCATTTTGAAACCCATTTCTTTTCAAATATGATATGCTATGATGAAATGATGAATTGTTTATAAAACCCTTGATTTCATGTATTTTGAAATGGTGGATTTATTATTATCATGAATAACATTTATGGAATATTTTTAACATTTCATTGGATGGATATAATTATATGAATCTCCAATACATTGTTTAATGTAGTATATCTAATGAGGTAATAGGGACTCTAATGGTGACTGACCCTAGTTCAGTAATGTAATTTTTTAATTATTATACTCCGAAGAGTAAACATTAATAGGAAAGTTTATTTGGGTAGTGAATTCAATAAATTATCATAGACATTGGATGGATCATTGACTACTAAAAAAATTATCTTCTATTCTTACGCGTAATCATCATATTTATTTCCAATTCTAATGTTATCCCTCAGATATCATGTTCCATAATTCCTATATGATTAATTTCATATGAACTACCAAATATTATTCTATTAAAAATGTTAATGATTTATGATATTAAGTGTATGGTTTAATATAATAATATAATGTTTTTATAACTTTTTTTCATCTTACTATGATATGGTCATTAATATATCCATACTTTACCCATTCTAATCATCTGAGTTCATCCTTTTTTATATTTCCACACTACGAGATAATTTTGGGATTTTTTTTACATATGAATTGTATTATACGAGTTACTTTTGTGATGAATTATGTATGATATAATTCAGATCATATATGAATAATGTTTCTACATTTCCATTTTTTCGAAGGAACTAGTCCTATATGAATATTGAATAGATCATAATATTGTTTGATTAATATTAATTTAATATTATGTAAAATGTATTTATTAAATCTATGTGAATCAATATATAGATTAATGAAGGCACCCAAACCATGGAATATTTAATTCAAGAAACACTACAATAATTTTTGGATATACAAATTCTATAATGCAAACGGTTTACAATAAATATTTCTAGATAGTTATCTAATCAATTAGTTTTCACTAATTATTTTTATATACTGTATTCCTATAGCTTATTCTAATTATTCCAAAAAAAAATATTGGTATTGGTTGCTATATGGTAATAAATTTAAGGAAACATTACCATATTATTACACCATAAGAGGTATACAACCTCTCATCCCCGCCCCCATAATCCATAATCCCTCTCAACCACCTATAATAACATCCCCAATCAATTTCTATAGATCTCCACACAGTCACTATATTTCCATCCCGTTATTATGTAACATGAAATTGGGTAGTTCTAAATCAATATCATAACCATTCAAGCACCATTTAATTTTTCTAGGTTTGGGACTCTACAAAAAACATATTTGGACACAATTCTTTCTTATTCAATGGATTAATGTTTTTTATTATATTATATATTATATTATTGAAAATTAATTTGTTAAAATTTCATGTTATTTTTTATAAAAATTTATGTACACACTATGTATATAAAAATAGAATATAATGTAATTTTTTGTGTACGATTTTGTGGGATATAATATTTATAATTATTCAAGTGGTTTATTTATTTATTAATATATTGAATGGTCATGAAATTATTAATTTAATCATTTTAATATATATTATGAATGATAAAAAATATTAAATAATTAATTCCAAATTAATATAGAGTGATATATTTTGACAATAATTGTGGCAGTTAATTGAAGTTCATAAAATATTCACTTACATTATCTGAATAATAGTGTATTATGTAATGGTTTATACTATTAACATTTTGTATAAGATTTTTTGGGTCACTACTAGTATCTTACTATTATATTAAATGTTATCTCATTTCTTCATTTTGGCTAGGTACTAATATGCTTTTATGTCTTTTACTTATATTTATTGGATCATCTAATTGAAAATGTTTAATATACATGTGATATTAAAATATATCTTCTATTTTCTATGAAAATTTCTTAAATAATAATATAAGTATCAACAGAAATATTATTCATATTGGAGAGTAGAATATTTTTATTATTTAATAAAGGTTCTCCATAATAAATGCATTTTTAAATTTATGTTTATTTCATAACACTATTTATGATTTTTTTTAATACAAATTCTCCAAAAAAAATATATGGTTTATTTGATATTTTTAGTATAGAATAAATGTTAACATATATTTATTGATGATAAATAACTTAAACTATATAAAAAATAATTCAAAATATAATATGAAATACCTAGTATGCTATGAATTTATATTCAAAAGATAAAAGTTATATAGAATTCCTTTATAGTTACCAAGTTATTTATGAGATAGTTTCATCAAAATATCATATGTTTTCTTAGCTACGATTACTTTGGTATATTTTTTGGATGATTTATAATGTTATCATTGAGATTTTTGGGACCATTTATATGGATCCCAATTTTATCATAGTTTATCACACCCATTTCTGTTATCAAGAAAATCATTTAACTATAAGCCTATGATAAATTTAAGATCAAACATTATGATAAAATTTTTAAAACCCATGTTACATCACATAGAATTCAATTCTCCAATATTTAGTGTCCAATATAATTGTTGGAACATGTTTAAATATACTATGTTTCTATATAGAAATTCATAAATGGCACACATTTGGTACATATTTGAGTAAAATATGTGACAATAACCTGGATCCATGAAATTAATGATAAAAATTATATATTAATTTATACTCATATTAATTTTTTATATGCTATTAATTTAAATGGATGATGTCAATATTTATAATATTCATCTTTCTATCCTGGATGATTTCTTCTCCTCCAAATATTGATTCCAGAAAATCCATGTAAGTTTCATATCTAGAACAATTGTATGTTATTAAATAAAATTTATTAATTTTGTTTTTCCATGATTTAGCTCTTTTCTCTTTAGATTATTTATATTTTAATTATTTTCATTTATGATATTAAAATTTATGTTCCATTAATGAAATATTCTTCAATTATTCTTAAATTTTTTTGTGGTTTTGATTTGACAACAACATCAATTTCGAAAAAATTTATACTGCATATGAAGGATGCTTGTTTCTATTTCATCATTAGAATCTCATTATATTAATTATAATATTCATCCTTCTATACATTCATCAATTGATGATAGCTAAATTTTTATTGGATACACATAAGGTTCTCTATTATAATATATGATTAATCCATGATTCATTCCTCACTTGAAAAAGGATCAAATGAATTGGATTAATATAATCGGAAATACCTCAAAATATTTTTCCTTCAACTTCCTCATGTGGTATGTGATTTTAAAACCACCCTTATTGAAAATAATCTCTATGAGCCACTATTTTTAACACCCATTTACATGAACTGTAATTTGTAACAGCCATACATTATGTGACTTCTAGTTCTTTGGGAGTTTAAAATGTTATTCTACAATTAATCATTGACGATCCAAGGAGTTATATATCATCAAATATGAGATATGATGATGTATAACTTTTGAGTGATTTTCGTTCTATTTTTACCTTTATTCACGATGTGTTATAATATCTTATAATCCATTTTGCAGAATTTTTTATTGGTTTTTGTGTTTCGAATGATATACATATTTTATCATTGATTCCATGATAATTTATATAATATCATGATTTCATGGATCATATATATCAAATGAAGTTAAATTATTTTACTATATTCTAATGATGATGTGTTATACTTGTATTTATTATAATTTACCCATTTATGTGTGTTAGTATTCCATTGGAGGTTCATTCTTGGTATTCATTACATGTTTAACATCATGGTATGATTACAACTTATATGGGGAGAAAAGACAATGTGCATTAATGATGATGATAATCCCAATAATAGGGAATGAAAATAAATTACTTATAGATTAGTACAAAACTAATTTCATTAAGGATACCAAAAATTCCTAAAAACAAAATTCCTTGTGGATAATTTTTAGTTATTTCACACAATTCATTGAGGAAATTGAATGATACTTCACCAGTTTATTAGATGATTTTGATTATTTTCAGAATCTTGGTCATAATTATAGAATCAAGGAAATGTGGTTATAGATGAGGTTCACATTGGATTAGTTTTCAAATGGTTTTATTGTATATATATGTTAACCTGGTCCATGTATATATTTTTATTCTATAATAAATCATTTATAGATGTGTACATTATTTGGAATCCATGGTAGTGTCTTACATGGATTTATTACTCACACCATTGCATGGGAATCTCAATGCATTTGAAAATGTAATTTATAGGGATCTAGGAAATATAAAGGGGAATAAAGATTATGGTTGATCTTAGAATTATGGAGTTAAATGTGGTATATGTACAGACAAAATATAATACTAAAATTTATTTAATTGTCCTCATTCAATATTACTATAGTTTTTCTTCTCGCAGTTGAATAAAAATTATTTTATATAATGAAATTTGTAAAATATAATATTATAATTCATCTTCCATATTATAATGAAGTATTATATATTTAATTATCATTATTGATTTAATGATATGATATTAATTATATATTCTATAAAATGTGTACATTTAGGCACATTATAATACTCAATATCTTCTTATATATACATAGACACACATGACTTCGTGCGACTCTCCAACATGAATCATGTGTTATGGGTTGGGGTGATTCAAATTGTTATAGGGTAACAATTTATTATTTTTTTACTACATTATACATGTTATAAAGGAGATAGGCAGTGTGGGAATCTTGAAGGTGAGTTTCCATGTTCCAAGCTAGCAAATGTGGATACATGATTTACCATTTAATGGACTAAAATAGATATTTTAGAGGATTTGGGTACCTATATTCATCTTGAGTATCAGTATATGACCACTTTAAATATATTCTAATTAATTTTATCATATATGTGTATTATTTAAATTAATCTGTGTGTGTTATATTTTGAGGATATACTTGAGTTTGGAATTTTAGTGGTGTATATGTTGTCTATGATGTTATGATATATATATATTAAATAATTATTTGAACCTGAGAATTCTATTAGATATTATTAATTTATATGGTTTCAAATAATGGAAAGGAATAGACTCAATTTATATTTCTCAAAGGCATATAACTTCAGTTATGTATAAAATCACAAGAGATATTTTATGTGATCCCATAGACTCATTATGATATGTACTGCAACACCATTATTTCTAAATATTTATATTGATTTTTAGAAGATACCACTCCAATGGAGAACGGTGGGTCTACATTCATACATGGATTGGGATTATTTGGTTAGGTAAGATCCCCATGATCCCTCACCTTGTATGAAGGAGGGTATTCTAGGACAACATCCAACCCATGTTATAGTGGTTTAGTCACTGGTCCAACCTAAGATAGGGGTCCTTCAAATAGTTCATTCATAGGTAAGATGTCACGAACCAACCCGGGTCATCCCTAAACCGGTCACCCGATCCGGTCTGCGACATGACCAGAGAGGCATTCCCGATCCTCCCGGGCTAGCAACAATCGCCAGGGCATCAACAGTGAGCAAGTGGAAACGATTTCTCCCAATAAAAATAAATAATTAAAGCAGCAGAAAATAAACAGAGCAGCGCAAAAATAAATAAAAAATGTAATGTAACTAACAAGAACAAAATAAAATAAAACTAACCGAAAGAGACAACCACTATCACCGTGTGACCTCGCTGGTCACTCACCAACTCACGACCAAACGTCACTCAAGGAGAACACACCCAAGCTATAACCTGCACAAACACTAAAAACCGAAATGAACTATAGGCGTGAGTATTAAAACTTAGTAGGCTAGCCCGATATATATTCCCAATGAACTACCTTTAAATAAAGAAATTTATCAATTACAGGTTTGAATTAAATATACAAAATATTAGTTTTCACACACATGCATTTTCATTTCTAAAACTAGTATCTGTCCCTTGACATTTTTAATTTAATAAAAAGTTTAATGTTTGAAAGGAATATATCCATTTCATTTTTCGAACATTTTTCTACGAACAATTTAGAAACCTAGACTTTAGTTATTAACCAAAGGAAAACCACACATAGCACACAACACACAACAAGGGAAAAGGGAAAAGTGGCGCACATAGGCCAGAAACCGAACTAGACCTCTCGATTGTCCACCACACACAAATACACACTAAAGGAAACATGGGTCGAACCTAGGAGATCGTGATCAATCCAGAACGTACTATACATCTGACTCTTCCTGAAGGCATGACCTAACTCGATGATGTCATAACGCCCTAACGCCCGACATAGCCCTGCATGGCCTAACCGAGGGGCCCAATCCCCATAGCAGTAATAACATAGTATTCCCCTGCTATGGGGCCACTAGCCAGTGCGTAATCTAAACTAGTGCAGCAATCATTCTCAGAAGACTCACTCACTATGCCAGGTTCACATGTCAACACATATAATAAAAGAGAGGGGTGAATCAAAATGCCAAACAATCAGTCACGATGCATAAACATCACATACTGCTCATGCAATCAATGCACACCAAAGATCACCCCTGAATAGGTTTTCCAAAATAATTTATTTTACTTAATTGCCAAACGGGCCTTCACAATTTTTAACGCAAAACCTCATTTTTCAAGAAATCCCAAAAAACATTCTCATATGAAATCATTTATCATTAAAACTAAAAGAACATTTGAAATTCTGTGAATTATGTTTAAAGGCCAAATGGGCATTCTTTTAATACTAGGTGTCTGCCCATCAAAAAAATTTCCAAGTTTTCGGTATAAAATAAATAGCTCTTTTCACACTCAATAATCCTTTAAAATTTTATTGTCTAATATTATTTCTCATTCATTAAAATTAGTAAAACATCAAGCAATTAATAAATTCTAAATCTAAAGGTAAGTACAGTGGGGGACCTACCTCAAGACCAAGGCGTGATGACGACGCAAGCTTGGAAACCAGGCGCGATGACGACGCTCACTCGGAAACAGGCGTGACAACGACGCTCCCTCGGAAACACCCTGCGCGGGTCCTAAAAGGTCAAAGCGACCCAAATAAAATTTAATTAATAAAAGATCTCGAAAAAACAAGGAATATATATATGTGCATAAAATATAAATAACAAACAGGCATAAAATAAAAGGGTTATACCAACGGGGGTTCGCGACTAAAAAAGTCCACCAGAGGGCTGGTCTGGCAGAACCGACAGGGGGCTGCGGAGGGCGCGCGACGGAGGCAGCTAACTCAAAGGAGGGGGTGGCCAGAATTTGGCCAGAACGGGGTAGCAGAAGGGTGGCGTGGGGTCCTGGACAGGGATGTAGCCAGGTTGGGACATGGGCGTGCCGTCGAGGGTGAGCCAGAGCTGGCAGAGGCGAGTGGGCTGGGGGCGTGGCTGGAGGACAGCGGTGAGGGTGGTGCGGCACTGTTGGATAGGAACGTCGGGGCTGGTTTGATGCGGCTAAGAGAACAGGAGGGGTCGGCACCTGCTGGGTCTAGCCAACAGGAGGGCGTTGTGCGTGCTGGCCAGGGTGCAGGCTGCTGTGCGGCAAGAGCCGCATGCAGGGGGGCTGAGACGTCGTCGGGGCTGCTGGGTGCAGCGGCGAAAACCGTACAGGGAGGTGGTTCTGTAGGCTGAGTCGGTGGGGATGGTGAGCCTGACCAGGGGGTGCTGGAGGTAGGAGGTGGTGGTTTGAGGCATCGTGCAGTAGGGAGGATGATGTGTAGAGCTAGAAGTATGAGAGGGTGCTGGGTCGCATGCCTGGCTGCTGCGTGGCAGAAGCAAGAGACGGCCACAGACAAGGGTGGCTAGGCGCTGTAGAGGTGCGGTGGAGAGGTGTTGGCGGAGGTGCTACAGGCATGCTACAGGAGGTGGAAAGCATGAGGGGCGGAGGCCAGGTAAAGGGCTGGAGAACTCCAGGTGTGCAGGAGGTGGGGGAGGCCAGGCCAGGTAGAGGGCTTAGGTGAGGATGGGCCGCAGCAAGTGGGAGCCGAACAGGTCGGCTATCGGATGAGCGGGGTAGCGAGGCTAGTAGCAGGTGCACTGGAGAAGGGCGACAAACAGAAGCAGGGGCCGGCCGAGGAAGCTACTGTAAGGGCGAGCCGGGGCGCTGCAGGCTTCCTGCTTGCGACAGGGAAGGATAAAGGGGGGACGAGCTGCTGCTGGTGTGCGAGGAGAAGAAAACGGGGCTGGGTCGCTACACAGGGGACACCCGCGTGGAAGGAGGGAAAAGTGAGAGGAAAGAGAGAGAGGAGGAGGAGAAATAAAGAAGAAGAAAATGGGGATAGAAAGTTGGAAAAAAAGATAAAAATAAAATAAAATGGAAATTAAATAATAAAAGAAAAGAGAAAGAAAAAAAAGAATAATACTAAACTTATAATAATAATAATAATAATCTTAATAATAATAATAATAATAATAATCTTAATAATAATCTAAAGAATAACAATATTATAAATTGTTGTTATTGTTATTATTGAACATTTTATAAAATTATTTTAAATTTAATTTATTTATTTAATTTTATTATTTATCTAAACAGGTGGGAAATCGCGCACTCACCAGGTCTGAACGCATGATCGGACCGAATGCGTGGTGACCGCGCACCACCCCGGACCGAATGCACAACAATAGCTAGTAGTGCGGTGACTGCGCACTAGCCCGAAACCCTCCGAAAACATCAACGCTTCAACGGAAATTCAAACCTGGACCCAATTCCACTCTGCCCAAAGTCGTAGGTCAGAGAAAAGAATAAAAAAACAACAGGTGTCCATGGTCGGGGTGTGACAATTCTCCCCCCCACAGACACATTCTACCCCCAGAAAGTCACCAAGAGAACAGTTGACACAAGTTGAGTTCATTCCCAGACAAAATCATAGAGAACCGAGAGCTTCGGAGTGACCATTTCCAACAAACATCACACCCGACCAATTCACGGAAAACCAGTGCCCGAGATTGAGGGGAGAACATGTGAGGGTTCTCCACACCACAAGAACATACTAATATGGAAACCTTGAAACCAGATTATACCACCACCGAGGGGGGGGGGGAATAAAGGAACTCCCAAACCGAACCCAGTTAATTTCTCCACATGGAACGAACAACACCCAGAGACTTAAACGGAAATCTTGCTATGAAACAACCCAAAAACCCGAGGATAAGGAATTAAATCAACACCTCCCATCAACTTCACAAAACGAACATTCACCTATCAAACACATCTAGGACCAACTCATAAATAGTACAGGTCCGTTTAGTCACGGGCCCACACCATTCAAAGAGACCAAACAACATAAGAACCACATTGAGAGCAGATAAGACCACATGGATTGTGGGGAAACAGGCTCATCACGCCACCACAACACGGATGAGCTTATGACTGTGATGATAATAGAACAAGGGAAATTTTGGATATTTACATTCCAAAGCTGAAGTCATTATCTAGACCGAGGTTCCACACAACCTTGGAAACTCCTGACTACGCGCAATCTTCACCCCGAGACCTATGTTTGGGGCCGTGATGACTGAAGCATCTCCTGCCTCATAGTCAGGCATTTTCATTTTCTAGTTTCTAACTCCTTCCGTTCAACATTTCAAACAACCACGATGGTCGTACATTTTCAAAGGGATGCAACATGATGACTTAGAATATCTAGACAGTCCATACTGGTGGCGCACAAGAGAGCGGTCTGACAAACTAGGAGCCGATACCGACGAGGATAGTTTCTTGGAGAAAGGTTCCACCAGCCCACACTCCTTGCCAGGTGGGGAACCTTCGCGGAAGTCAACCACTGTTAATCACACAAAAAAAACTCTAACGACGATGAGACATTTCATCTCTACTAGTCCAAAACTGAACCCTCAAATAACTCTAAGGCGGTACGAACCATAACTATCCTGGGAGTTTCCAACAACTCGAAGACACACCATCTTTCCAAACTATACAACTACCTCTAATAGACATCGACTACCTCGATAAGAATGAAACATAAAAAAGGAACTGAGAACTGAGAATAACTTATTGATAACTTTGGGAGGTTTTTTGGGCGGCATACTCATGAAAACACGAAAAACACCATCGAAACCGGTGTCAATCCAAAACTCAATCAAAGCAACAACACAAGATAAGGGAAATAGGCCCACAATCCAAACATATATAACACAAGGAGAAATCACTTTTCCAAAACCATTATTTCTTTATAATTTTCAAAAATCACCTATGTCACTTTATGAACCATCACATGTGAGTCCATTCAATCCCGATCATATAAGTTTCAAACAAGTGCCCCCACACACTTCTATACATACCCACACACGTGTGACCCTCCATAAGGAGTGCCAAGGTTCAAACACTTCTTTTTTCCTTACCAAACCCAAGCACATACCAAGTTTTACCCTACCAATACACCTTCTCTTTAACAAACCACTTTAGTAATTTCAAAATCAATTTGGAAGAAACACCTTTCCATTAAAAAAACAATTTTACTTTTAACGCACAATAAAATCAATTGAGAATAAACAAAACAGAAGCAACAATAACCCACTGGAATGCGAAACTAGTGCATATGTCTGACCCAGCGACATGGTGGTGAGCCATGCCCCAAGTAAGGCATAACACTATGAGGACCTTAAACCGGGAACTTGGACTCCACATAGGTCACCACACCATGTGAGACTACAAAGTGAACCGATTAGCCTCTATTCTCATCCATCAATAAAAAGCAACCAAAGATAAGAGACTCAAATCCCGAACTAACCCTGGTAACTCAGGTCTCGTCACGAGCGGTGGTGATCATGAACCGACCCGTAACCTACCTCCTGAGCCCTGATAGTCCTAATCTCCTTCTACCAAACATCCCTAATAACAAAGAGAGCTCTGAAAAGTGAGGTCCTCTAAGGGCCGACCTGCTCTGATACCATTTTGTCACGAACCAACCCGGGTCAACCCTAAACCGGTCACCCGAGCCGGTCCGCGACATGACCCGAGAGGCATTCCCAATCCTCCCAGGCTGGCGACAAGCGCCAGGGCATCAACAGTGAGCAAGTGGGAATGATTTCTCCCAATAAAAATAAATAATTAATGCAGTAGAAAATAAATAGAGCAGCGCAAAATAAATAAACAATGTAAAGTAACTAACAAGAACAAAAGAAAATAAAACTAACTGAAAAAGACAACCACTATCACCGTATGACCTCACGGGTCACTCACCAACTCACGACCAAATGATACTCAAGGTGAACACACCCAAGCTATAACCTACACAAACACTAAAAACAGAAAACAACTATAGGTGTGAGTATTAAAACTCAGTTGGCTAGCCTGGTATCTATTACCAATGCGCTACCTTTAAATAAAGAAATTTACCAATTACAGGTTTGAACTAAATATACAAAATATTAGTTTTCGAACACACACACTTTCGTTTCTAAAACAAGTATCATTCCCTGTCCCTTTTTAATTTAATAAAAAGTTTAATGTTTGAAAGGAATAGATCCATTTCATTTTTAAAACATTTTTCAACGAACAATTTAGAAACCTAGACATTAGTTATTAACCAAAGTAAAACCACACATAGTACACAACACACACCAAGGGAAAAGGGAAAAGTGGCACACATAGGCCCGCAACCGAACTAGACCTCTCGATTGTCCACCTCACACAAATACACACTAAAGGAAACATGGGTCGAACTTAGGAGATCGTGAACAATCCAGAACGTACTATACATCTAACTCATCCTCAAGGCATGCCCTAACTCAATGACGTCATAACACCCTAACGCCCAGCATAGCCCTGCATGGCCTAACCAAGGGGCCCAATCCCCATAGCAGCAATAACTCAATATTCCCCTGCTATGGGGCCACTAGCCAGTGCGTAATCTAAACTAGTACATCAATCATTCTCAGAAGATTCACTCACTATGCCAGGTTCCCATGTCAACATATATAATAAAAGAGTGGGGTGAATCAAAATGCCAAAAAATCATTCATGATGCATAAACATCACATACAGCTCACACAATCAACGCACACCAAAGATCACCCCGGAATGGGTTTTCCAAAATAATTTATTTTACTAAAGTGCCAAATGGGCCTTCACAACATTTAACGCAAAACCTCATTTTTCAAGAAATCCCGAAACACTTTCTCATATGAAATCATTTATCTTTAAAATTAAAAGTACATTTGAAATTCTGTGAGTTATGTTTAAAGTCCATACAGGCATTCTTTCAATACTGGGTGTCTGCCCATCAAAAAAATGGTCCAAGTGTTTGGTATAAAATAAATGGCTCTTTTCACACTAAATAATGATTTAAAATTTTATTATCTAATATTATTTCTCATTCATTAAAATTAATAAAACATCAAGAAATTAATAAATTATAAATCTAAAGGTAAGTGCAGTGGGGGACCTACCTCAAGACCAAGGCGTGACGACGACGAAAGCTCAGAAACCAGGCGCGACGACGATGCTCACATGGAAATAGGCGCGACAACGACGCTCACTCAGAAACACCCTACGCGGGTCCTAAAAGGTCAAACCGACACAAATAAAATTTAATTAATAAAAATTCTCAACAAACCAAGTCATATATATATATATATTCATAAAATATAAATATCAAACAGGCATAAAATAAAAGGGTTATACAACGGGGGGTCGAGACTAAAAAAGTACACCAGAGGGCTGGTCAGGCAGAACCGACAGGGGGCTGCGGCGGGCGCGTAACGGAGGCAGCTAACTCAAAGGAGGGGGTGGCTAGAATGAGGCCAAACTGGGGTAGCAGATGGGTGGCGCGGGTCTTGGATAGGGAGGAAGCAAGGTCGGGACACGGGCACACCATCGAGGGTGAGCCAGAGCTGGCGGAAGCCTGGCGGAGGCGAGCGGGCTGGGGGCGTGGCTGGAGGACAGTAGCGAGGGTGGTGCGGTGCTATTGGATAGGAAAGTCGGGGCTGGTTTTTTGCGGCAAAGAGAAAAGGAGGGGTCTTCACCAGCTGGGTCTAGCCAATAGGAGGGCGTTGTGCGTGTTGGTCGGGGTGCAGGCTGCTGTGCAGCAAGAGCCGCATGCAGGGGGGGCGAGACGTCGTCGGGGCTGCTGGGTGTAGCAGCGGAAACCATACAAGGAGGGGGTTCTATAGGCTGAGTCGGTGGGGATGGTGAGCCGGACCAGGGGGTGCTGGAGGCAGGAGGTGGTGGTGTGAGGCACCGTGCAGTAGGGAGGATGATGTGTTGAGCTAGAAGTAGGAGAGGGTGTCGGGTCGCATGCCCGGCTGCTGCGCGATGGAAGCAAGAGACGGGCACAGACAAGGGTGGATAGGCGTTGTAGAGGTGCGGTGGAGAGGTGTTGGCGGAGGTGCTTCAGGCACGCTATAGGAGGGGGAAAGCATGAGGGGCGGAGGCCTGGTGGAGGGCCGGAGAACTGCAGGTGCGCAGGATGTGGGGGAGGCCAGTCCAGGCGGAGGGCTTAGGTGAGGCTGGGCCGCAGCAATTGGGAGCCGAACAGGTTGGATGTCGGATGAGCGGGGCAGCGAGGCTGGTAGCAGGTACGCTGGACAAGGATGACAAACAAGAGCAGGGGCCGGTCGGGGAAGCTGCTGTATGGGGGAGCCGGGGTGCTGCAGGCTTCCTGCTCGCATCAGGGAAGGAGAAAGGGGGGTCCTACTGCTGCTGGGGTGCGAGGAGAAGAAAACGGGGTTGGGTCGCTACACAGGGGACACCCGCGTGGAAGGAGGGAAAATAGCGAAGAAACAGAGAGAGAGGAGGGGAAATAAAGAAGAAAAAATGGGGGAAAGAAAGGTGTAAAAAAGATAAAAATAAAATAAAATAGAATGTAAATAATAAAAGAAAAGAGAACGAAAAAAAAAGAATAATACTAAACTAATAATAATAATAATATTAATCTTAATAATAAAAAAATAATAATCTTAATAATAATCTTAAGAAAAACAATTTTATAAATTGTTGTTATTGTTATTATTGAAAATTTTATAAAATTATTTTAAATTTAATTTATTCATTTAATTTTATTATTTATCTAAACAGGTGGGCAATCGTGCACTCACCATGTCTGAACGCATGATCGGACCGAATGCGTGGTGACCGCGCACCACCCCGGACGGAATGCACAGCGACCGCTAGTAATTCGGTGACTGCGCACTAGCCTGAAACCCTCCGAAAACATCAATGCTTCAACGAAAATTCAAACATGGACCCAACGCAACTCTTCCCAAAGTCGTAGGGCTGAGAAAAGAATAAAAAAACAACAGGCGTCCGTGGTTAGGGTGTGACATAAGAGGGGAACATATGTACATCAATGCCACTTAGGGGACATTAATTTTAAGCATCCACCATCCATTCTAGGAATGGGATTTCCATAAAATGCGTATTTCTATATAAAAATATTTTTTTATTTATTTTTGAACTGCATCAAGAACCAAATTACATAACGGTGTATATAGAATCATTAATGAAATAGGGACCCACAAGGATGTGTTTAGGAAATTTGGGATTGAGTAGAAAATATGAGGATCTAAACTATTGGGATTTCAAGGACTCCACATTCGAGGAATTATATACTAATACACTAACGATAATGTGAGAAAATGATTTTTTGGATATTTTTAAAGGATTAATGATGGTATCTACATATTCGACAAGTTTCATGGAATTTAATCATTTTTCATACCACTAGGGTGAGAGAGAGGATCCTAAATTTTAATTATTTGATATCATTAATTTTCATGTCATTGGATAAAAAGTTAGATTCATATATATAATGAAAATACAAGATGGTTTGACACTAACAGTTGACTATCAAGATGTTATTTGTGGAGGATGAAGGTGTCAGCCTTCTTCTACCATTAAATACTCAAGTAGGTCGATCTCCAATATATTCAGTGATAATTATTTATATAATAAGAATGTGGAAGTGTGTGTAATTGTATTAGTATATTATATTGGGGTTGTATATTGGTATATATTCGTCACCCCCATAATTTGTAGATTCAATGTGGTTTATCTATGGAATGTTTTCATATTATTAAATGTTTTTTGAACACATCAGACTATTTATTGATAGTGTGGAATGATGGGAAACTATACTACCTTTTCTGAATATCATCTGGGATATGGTTTAGAGTTCATAGATGAAAGATAAAATCATTAACCAATGAATCAATCTCATGTTCTCATTTGAAGAAACAAGGAATGATGACTTATGAGGATAATGTGTATTATGTAAATGGTAATGGAACTGGGGTTGCCCATTTTTGGAATTAGATTAGAGTCTGCATGATGGTGGTGAATGACCCTCTAATATACACGAATCAAAATTGATCAATTTTACATTGTGTATTAACATTTTTCGGTACCAATACTTCTGGAAACATTATACATTCATAAGTTTCACCAAAAAATACATACTCATCATGTTTTATTATGAATGAAATTCCATTAACACACCATTGTTAATGAAATTCATCATTCTTTAGTGATTCATAGAGTTCTATATTATCACAAAGGGCAGTTGACATATATATAAATTCATGATTATAGTGTTGTAGTTCTTTAATATTATTATATACATGGAATAGATGACCAAATTTGAATATAGAATCATATTACACTCGAGAAGGATATGTATTACATACTAAAAGGGATAGATGTAAATGAACAATATATAATTCGAATTGGATGTAGTTATAGTGGGTCTAGATTTGACTTACCTTGGGATGATCATAATGTATCTTACAAACAAGGATCCATTTGTGGGATCAATAGTAGTTCCCAATTTTTTTCCTCAAGAAGTTGATCTTTGTTAGGATTTCTATATAGATAAATTTACAGAACATACTATAGATAAATTATTTGTACATTAGATACCAAAATTCCTATTTGAATATCCATTTTAAATATCGGATATTACAGGATGTTGACTGTGATGATGATGATCCATTTATAAATTAGGGAAATTAAATATATGGGATTTATCAAGTTCTGTATGTTACCTTGGGATTCAACAGTACTGTTCTTCAAGAAGAATGTAGATATTTATCTTTTTTTTACTTACTAGAAGTAAAATCATGTTTTGGAGAATGATATATACTATTTTACCAGGATAAGTCATCTCCATGATCTATTTTAATGGTCCTTAAATGATTTTAAGATTGACCATTAATCATGGTAACATGAGCATTGGTATTGAGAGGTGTACATCTTAAAGATGAAGTTTCAAATTAAGCATTGTGTATATGAGTACTATGTGATACAATTTGGACTAATGAATTCTAATTTTGTATTCATGGATCTCACATTAATGATCATACACCATTATCTTTTGAAATTAATAATCATTTTTATTTTTAGTTCCACCATATACTCACGGAGTATATAGTAATGTTCCATTCATCATGAGTTGGACTAGAGTATGTGTCATGTGCCTTAACTTTATTTCAACTGGTCAATGTGTAACTTTGGGATTGATGAGGTGGGATTTTTGGGGCACGCGATGTATGAGAATGGTATATCATGGGACTATGAAGAATGTTTAGGTTATAATTTCATAAAAACATCCAAAAACCTATGTTATATTAAAATATATTAATATTTATTTTTAATAAATCATTCTATATCATTGTAATGGATCATTTATAAATAAACATGTTTGTGTTGTAAAATATTGAGTAAAGATTCATTGGTGAGACCAATGTGAAGACACACTTCATGAAGTGTAGATGAATTTAGTTATAAATTTAGTATTCATTATTCTGATGATAGTGATTTTAAATGTTTTATGTGAATATTAATTTGGCATTGGTTTGGGAGTGATATTGATGCCACATGAGTATATAGAATCTAATGGTGATTTCATATTAGTACCCATGATGGGAACTATTGTACCCGTCTAATTGATTTGGTTTCCATGGTTCCTAATATAATGTGTTAATGAAATTTTTTTGTTATAGGGTGATTTTTTTCTATATATACCTCACATGCCTTTTCTATATCTTCACACAACAGGACCTCAATTTGAGGTAGAGGAACTCAGTGGAATACCTTATGATGTTCAACATTGATATATCATCTATTCCATGTAATTAATAAATCATTGTATATTCTCATAACCTCAATATGAATGTTGCTCTGGATCACAATGAAGTATCCTAATTGGAAAATATGGCCTAATGAGTTAGTTGGATTATCAGTGGATAGATGCTTCTGAGGACTATGGATTTTTGACATTATCCATATTTTAGAACACATATTCTCTAATATAAATGGTGAAGGTTGGTCAATTATTTGAACACGAGATAAATGTGATGTTATAATTGCATGTCGGACGTGATTCCATACAATGGATATCATCAGATAGAAATGATGTGATCTGAGTAATTGGTTGAGTTTTAGTCCCTATATCTACTTTCTAATAGTTGATGAGAGACTCTATATCTCTAAGTGGGATATTCATCCTAGATCAATGATTATATACAATGACATCAGGTTATGGTTGAGGTGGCTAGGGAGGAATAGTTTCTTTGTTAAGTTCATTTCCCAATTCCTTTAATTCCGAAATATAAAGGCCGAGTACCACCATCCTTTTTTTCCTCCAGCCACTACCCTTGAAAATATAAATGTTGGAGGACATCACAACAGATTTGGTGTTGCGGTTACCAAGGGCCCCAAAGGGTTTTAATATTTTATAGGTAATTGTTCATCGTCTAATGAACGTCTCTAAATTGGAAATGATCCATGATAGTACCACAATAGATGATTTTTGAAAGCTATATATCTGTGACAGAGTATGATTACATGGATATTACATGATGATGTTTTCTAGAAGATATTAAAATTTTTCAATTGTGTTTTTGTAGGGCATATAGAAGGCCTTGGGGACTCTTCATGGATTGAGAAAAATGTACCAGCCCTACAAAAATATAGAGTTATAGAGTAACACTAAAATATTAGTGGATATTATGCATGAATTAATTTTAAAAATTGGAGGTTCTTATGATAATTACCTAAAATATGATGTGTTTATATGAAACAATATCCACCTGGTTTCGATTTCAATGGAACATTATGAGAGTATGTATGTTATGTTGTTTTGTTCGGTGATTTATTGGATTGGGATATTGGGGAAAAGTGTTTTTAGGATATATATAGTATTAAGGGAATCTGAGAGAGTGGTGCTAATTCAGTAGAGGATGATCAAATAAAATATTAGTGTGAGGTATCATTCCAATTGAAATTTATGACCTTCAAAAAAAAATTGTACTCCCTTTGGCTTTTTAGATGAGTTACTCTTATGTTAGTCCACTGACATTTGATGAAGTAATGGAAGAGATCCCAATGTTGTTCTATAACCATAATGATTTTCAAATTGTTTGGGACAGTTTTGTAATATCTATACATTCATTGTGTTACTGTGTTGTGAACAATCTATTTCACATGTCTCATATCAACATGTACATGCTTTATCCCTTGATTGTTATTCAGTATGAGGTCGTTGAGATGGAGGGTGAACATCATAAGTTGAGAACCTAGTGTAAGGGACTAAATATTCTATATATGATTAATAAAAGTTATATATTTGATAATTATTAGATTATATTTTAAAATTTATGTACATATATAAAAAATTTCAAACAAATAGTACATCTTATGTAATAATAATGATAACAACATCTATGACGTGTACTTTCTACAAAATAATTGAACCGAAACCAAAAATTAGTATAATCTGTACGATTGATCTCTCTAAGGAATGTTAGACCATCAAATAAATAGAAACAATTATATTAAAATTATGAATATAATAGGCATTATCAATGGAATTTTTCAATCATGTGATATTGAATTTCTAAATGATCATGTTTTATAGGAAATATATGACGTAATTGGAAATTTTACCGTTGGGGTATTACTATTACATAACCAAAAGTCAATATAATCATTGGTTAATATGTACATTGAAAAATATTTCCATTGGTATAAATATTACTTTTAGATTTAGTTTTAAGAAATATTAATGACAAGTCATAGTTTATATAGAAAGTAGAACTAACTGACTCAACTACTAGATTCATTCCAATTAGAAGACCTATTGTTGACACATTGTAGAGTGGAAAAATTATTGGGATTCGCCCACTTATAATCCCTAAAAGACTCAAAAATTATTTCCCCAATGAAAGAACCTATAGGAGAAGGTCATTTTAGTGTACATCGCCACTACATCATTTTTAGTGTCCCACCACCTAAAAATACCGATATCACACACCATACCTTTAGGGTGTATTTTTTGGAATAACAGTTTATGTTTCTCATCCATAATATAAAAAATGTGTAATTAAATTTTTATAACATAATATATTTAATAATTCCACTTATATGTATATTTTAGATAATTAAATACATATAAAAAAATTTAAATTAAAAAATATATTTTAGTAAAATGAAAAAACTAAATACATCTTAAAAAATGATATAAAATTATATTATAAAGTAATTTATAAAATAAAATATATGTGTTCATTTATGTTTGTAATTTCCCAGACCTCCACAATCCTTTACATTATGAAAATATGATGTTTGTGGTGTTCTAGGAAGCAATAGTGACTTGATTCAAGAGTTTTTCATAAATATTAATTTTACAATTCTAGCTCTTCTAAGGGTGAGTCTTCAACCGGTAGGTGGGGATGTTATTTCATCCAAATGGGAAGTGATGTCGGTGACTCATAATAGTTACTCATTGTTGGTCATTCGCTGAATGTGGGACATGACGGTGAGTTATGATGATGACTCACCGAATGACAACATGTTATATAGTGACTCACTGAATGGAGAAATTCAATCAATAGGTACTCACTAGTAGCAACTTGTCATATAGTGACTCAATAAATGGTGACATTCAATCGATAGCTACTCACTAGTACCTCATACCAGTGAATCGTCTTGTGGTGAGTCATCCACTTGTGTCTCACCAACCTTTGACTTGACATGGTGACTCCCCCAATATTGGGTCATTTTCGATAATTTGTTAAATTTCCAAAAAAATTTAGTTTTTCTAGTTTCAAACTAATGTTTTCTTTGACATAAAATGAGTCTAAAAACACAATTATGTTATTTTGTAACCAATTAAATGGATATAAATAATATCATTAAATTCCTAACATTGATGAGTCTTTTTATATGGTCAAAATTTGTGGTCTAGATCGTGATCTGGCTAGGATGTCTTTTGAAAATGTTTCTTTTATTGTTATAGGAACTAAAATTTCAAATGGAGGGACCCAATTTCTCTTGTAAATTTCCATTCTCCATTACAACTGAGCATCCCCAATACCATTATTTCCCTAGATATCAAGTGTTTTGATGTTTCATTAGGTTCATGTTTCCCTAGATAACTCTTCCTACATCATGTGCGCCCTCTGTTTTTTGCATGGAGGAGGAGACGATCTTATTTTAATTGATGTTGGGATCCCGTAGTCTTATTTTTATTTTTGTATATTGTGGTGTGGGTGTATCAATATCCTATTGTGTAATATATCAGGATACAAAATTAATACACAGAATGGAACTATTTTAAAGATAAACATGTAGGTCAAGGAATATGGGACTTCTATACTTTTGTTATCTATTGAAATCATTAACTATATGAGAAATATTACTAATAAAAATCATGGTTGTTATTGGTATTTGTTTGATTACTTATGATGTCTTGCGAATTCATGATTATGGTCTTCATTATAATGATTGTAAATATGAAAATACGATTAAACATGTATTCTTGGTTAAATAAGTTGTTGACATAGGATTAATCTTGCTCAGTGGGAACCCATAAATAACATAGTGGAATTAAAGAACAATTTTTTTTCTAAATTTGAATACACCTTGGGTTGTCTGGTGTTAATGTTCCCTATGTGTGGGGTGGTTTAGTTGGTGTAATGGAATCTCCAATTAAGAAATTGATTGACTGTGGAAAGGATGAGAATTGTTTAAGTTCTGGGGCTATAGGTTTGGGTCGTTCTATATTTATATTACTAGGTGTGATGGTTGTGTTGTTTTTATACAATGAGGTTTTCTTGTTTGATTGTTAAAAGATGTGTTGTGGGGTTTTCTCGTGTGTTGGGGGTTTTCTTTCTGTGAGGTTTGATTGGGTGGAATGTATTTGAAGAAAGATGATTGAATTGGTTGGTATGGTTGTTGAACATAGGTGAAATATAATGTGAGTTCCATTACTAATGTTATCCCCTATGTGTTTTATGTTGTGTGGTATGTTTCATGCTATATTTGTTAGTTTCTCAAGTAGGGATGGAATGAGTAAAATTATTTATTAACCAATAAAATAATATTTAAAAAGAATTATATGTAATTATGTTTTGAGTTAAGGATTTTTGTGAAGCATATTTCATTTTTCATAATCTAATGTGACTGTTATTAGTGTTGAAAAATTAAATTAGAGGTAAAAGAAATAAAATATTTTGGACTAGTTGATTGTTTGAAAAACACATAGGTTGGGATGAGTGTTTTATACCTATATATATACATATACTTCCATGTGACTTTTATATATGCACCCTGACCTAGTATAGCACTATACATCGAACACCCCCATCATTATGGCGGAGAGTGTCCTCTCCAGACATAAAATTATGAGGATGGATGGATGTATATTGTCTCACGAAAACATTCTCTTATATGAATTAGTTAACCAAGACACGTTGGGCTCGTTCAGGTGATGTTTCGAGGCCCAAGTGTCTGTGGGTGAAGTGTGTTTTAATATTTGTCATTGGGATGTGATATATATGTGGACTAGGTGTCTATGGGTAGGATTTTGTGATCTTTGTCTTCCCAAGTTGTTATACTTACATAGATCACCAGTTGTGTGTAGATGGAAGGTTACATGGTGGTATGGAAGAATGTGGAAGAACGAGGACATTTTCTATTAGGATGTGAGGAGTTAACTAGTGGGATGTGGTGAGGGGTACTCAAACATATAAGTGAACATTATATTATTTAATTGAATTGTGTTACTTTGTGAGAATGCATTGTTATACTATGGATGTTTAGAAGGCATTACTAGGAGCTTTTGGTTCATCTTTTTTCTCATAGGAGAATTAGTATTCTTCTCCAACATGTGCATGATATAATATGGATTTCCTAATGAGAATACATTTATTATCACCCTATGTAATAAAACCCATTCCTAGTTTTTAGTGGTGTTACGTGGAATGTGTTTGACGTTTCTATCTCAGGATTGGGGAAAACTATTTTGTCACTACATTGATTTTTTCTTTCGATTCTTACTGTGGATTTTATGGTATTATTAGATGTTATATTTTTCATTAAAACATGTACGTGGGATTGAATTTTTCTCTCTTTTTTATATCAATTGTTGTTTATTTTTTCCATTGATACATCTCATATATTGATCTAGGTAACAATAAAAATGTTAATTCCTCCCATTTTGTGATATTTGTATACTCGTTATGCCACTCTCCACCCATAGGCCTACTAAAGGTGGGATTAAGGGTCATTATCTATTTTTCTATACCTAAAATATATAAGGACACAAAACCTTACCTTCCATTCTCCATCATGAATAAGGACAGTCATGAATGAATGGTATTAAAGGTGATGGTTGAGAGATTGGATGGTGTTCAGTGAAATTAATAATGAAAATATCATGGGTAAGTAAGGAAACAATGTTAGGTGATCTGGATTCAAGACATTGTCCATGGAAGACAGGCATGGAAATGGAATTTTACGGCAGCTATGATCTGATGCATGGAGTCTATGTTTACTATATAACGATGTGAAGCTACACTACTTTGAGGTTAGATACCTAAATAATGGTACAAGTATTTAAATGACTTGATTAATTTTTTATATTGGGAATTTATAGAAATTTAAATAAATAATGGGTTATAAATTAATCTTAAATAAAAAATTTTACTACTCATGATTAAGATTTCCTTGGATACCTTTCTGCTATGGAACATGGTCATCATCCATGGTTAGCTATAGAAATTGAGGCTCAACATTACGATCTGGTTGATGAGAAGTGGGTTGAATTATTGGAGGAGGATCCTCAATGGAAGATGAAGAAATGTGATTTTCAGTGGAAGAGTCAGGGATTATACAAGGGTAGTGTTTTCGATGTGGAGGTGGATAGTTGGATTGATGACCTTGGGGTCATATTCGACTTGATTCGTGGTACGAAGGAGTATTGTTTTCCAATGGTGATGAGATAGATGTGGGGAGTTTCACGTAAATGGTGGGCAATGTAACTGAAAAATTTGAATAAGGATTTTGTTCTGTTGGTCAATTTTAAGAAAGAATTTAATGTATAATACAATTATATGACCATGAATCCGGATAAGAGGCAAGATTTAATCTCCCACAAATAGTGGATTATGTTGGTACATAAGGTGGGTATTATGTTCAAATATATCCTATGTTATACTATAGATTGTATTCTAGAAGAGGATTCTAATGAGAGACGTCCCTTGGAGGTTATTAATCCATCTCTTTGGTATGTGGTTACTCCCATCATCATGTCAACATTCTTGGAGGTCCAGATTTAAGAGGAGGTAGTTGATAATATTCACTCACAATAAGGTCTACCATAAAAGTAGTCCTAAAAGTGTTCTTGGAGAGGCATGGATACTAGATGTAGGTCTCAGAAGCTATGGCATTTATGGTTTCAACCATGGGGGAGATGACCACTTCTATTTCTATTTTGACCTCTTGGTACACATACTTTTCCCATGAACATGGTATCATTGTTTTATGCTTTTGTAGACTATAGGAATAATTACATTTATGTCACTATGGTCATTTCAGTTTAGTATGGTGGGGGTGGACAAGTTCAGCACATGCCATAGAAACAGTTGCTAACTAGTCCATTTCAGTGGTAGGGACAAGATGCTATGACTCCAATGAAGGGATACAAAGAAGGAATAGGCTGAACTCCAAGTGTTCCTCATGGACCTCAACTACGTTTGGTATTGGATATGGTAATTAGAAAGGGGGAATATGATTGGGGAGGGGTATGTTACATCCTATAAAGGTGAGAGTTCTAGTAGATATTGTGATCTTCCTATGTATGATCATCTTGTTTATTACACTTTCATGAACATTTTTTTATTCAAGAGATTCAAACTCCTTTGTTTCACCTGGACTAGCCCTTGCTCTGAAACCTGAAATAGGGATACATTAAATTCAACTGCATTTGTGTACATTAGTCATAGGTAAGACCATCTTTTTTTATTTATGCTCTGTATGTAGACAGATGATGGGGCCACATCATTCCTATGGGGATAACTTATTTCTATTGATGCAGACATATGAAATCATCCTTGGCATCAGCTAGTTGTATTCTATTCATGTTAGTATAAAATTCATCTTAAGGAGTGACATGATTATAAAAATGGATTGCTAGCATGTGGCATTGGGTGGAGAGTGTGGATTCTAGTTGGGTGGTTTGTGTTTGACAAATATTCTTTACTTATTTTCCGTGCCATGATTGGAATTTGTAGATACTGAGATAAATTAGGTGTCTTGAATTTATGTGTTGTTCTTGGATGTATTCCCTATAGAGGTTATGAATCTTCCCCATCAACATTATCTTATGTTCGGGAAAGAATTTTTGTCCAGTTAATATCTAATTTAAATGACTCCTTATTTGATGTCACATTCAATGCTACAGGAGTTGGGGATTCAAATTGATGATCTAATATTGAATGGTTTTGTCTGGCCCAATGATTCAATGTGACGGTCTCCATTATTGTTTGTGATGAAGTAATATGAAGATTTGCAGTTGTGAAAAATGTACAATAGGATGAATCAACTTACGATCAAGAATTGTAATCATCTTCTGAGTCTGGATGACCTTTCCGACTAGAATTAAAAACTATTTTGGTTTTGTAAGATTGATCTATGGTATATGTATCACCATTTTAGGGTAATTTATTGTGTTTTTCGGAATACTACTTTTTGGTGCAGGTATTGGAACTTCGAGTTCGTGTATATGATATTAGGTGTTATGTACTCCATAATTGTGTTCATTAGGGCTCATTAACACTATTTTCATATAGTTCATGTAATGGATATTGATTTTATTCATCGATTCAATCATGATATACTCAATGTTTTGAGGTGGAGAATATCAAGAATCTCAGGGTAGTCTTATTGGTTCATTGATGCCATAATCTCTATTAGAATTTGTCCATGGGTACATTCTAGAAATGCGGGGTACACATCCATAGAAGTTTATGTCTTGAAATGGAATAGAATTGGACCCATTGAAGGTGAAGGATGTTGTATCATAGGTAGAACCCATGTATGTGGCACAGTTTTACCATTATATTTGAATAGTGGGATATTATTATAGATTCATAATAAATTTATTTGGATTTTCATATCCATTGATGACCTTAACGTGAAATGACATGGAAATTTGGTGGATTGAGTAGTGTCAAGAATCATTCATATACCTTAACGTAATGTTGTTCAGTGATCCAGTGATCTGATTACTAGGGGAAGGGGAATGTTTTGATGTATTTTTTGATGGTTTCTATCTGTTCATGTGATGTGTGTTAATGCATCAATGGGGAGTGATATTTTATGGTTCAAGGATGTTAATTCCCCACGAATGTAACTATTTAACTCATGATCTAGGTAATGTTGAGGTCGTGTTCTCACTAAAGATGTGGCTAAATTAACGCATTGGGGAGTGCTTTTGGGACTTCACAGATCACTATATATTTTGTAAATTTTTTCCAATCAATATGTTATCTTGTTAATGTAGATGTAGATGGATTTTATCTAGGAATGTGACATTGAGATCACTTATACCTCATTGAAGGATAATTGTATGGATTATGATTAGAGAAGAAAGTCATATTTGGAGGTGGTTTTAGAATCTGTATAATCTTGGAATGGGATGAAGATGTGGCCACATAACACATAGATATAGGACATTGTTGTGGAAGAGGTTTTCTATTTCATATGAAAATGAAGTACTCTTTGATTCAGAAGTTTGGGGAGTCTCAGTGGGGGATACAGAGCCATAATTGATCATCCCTCTCACTGATCCAGGAAATGCTTCATGATGATGTTTATAGGTTATTCAGAATTAAATTGTGTTCCTTGGATTCATGTTTTTTCCTGTGGGGATTCATGAGGGGGTTCTATATTATTTTCACATATCTCATTTATATGTACACCAAGGAGTTAACACGTTCTAACACATCTTGAGAGAGTAGTTTTTCTATACTGGGATGAAATGGGTAGTGGAGGAGTTTGTGGAGAAGTGGTTAGTATGCCAATAGAAAAAGTATGAGCACCATGTTAATGGTGGTTTTATGTAGAATGTAAATTTTAAATACTCTAAATGTAATGAAATTACGATTTATTTCATTATAGTATTACCGATGGTGAAAGGAGCATGCGATTTGATCAGGGTAGTAGTATATTAGTTGATGAAATCGTCTCACTTATTAAAAATTTATGAGATGGGAACAGTGAAATCCTTGGATGGGAGGTATGTGGATGAGGTTGTATGGCTTTATAGAATTTGAGATCCATTTTCATGGATTAGGAAACATGAATTATATGACATGTTTAGAGGGTATTGTATCATTCTTTTTGAAATAATTTACACCTCAATACAACTTTCCACCGTCAAGTAGATGGGAAGATAGGGAAAACCATCTAAAATTTTGGAGACATATTGCAGTCATACATCATGGGAATGAACGGATATTTTGTGTGACACTTATCCTTGGTATATTTTACCTACAATAATAGTAATCAATCTTCCATTGGTATGGCTCCATTTGTGGATTTGTATTGAATATCTTTATGTTCACCTTTGTGCTGGATAAAGTTGGAGAGATTGTTGTTCTTCATCCCTAGGTACTATAGAGCACAACATAGAAGGTAAAACTATACTAGGAATAGGATTAAAGAAGCACCTGACTGGAAGAAATTATATTCAGATTGTAGTAGTAGACCATTCGTTCTTGTGGATGGTGACCACATGTTCTTGATGGCTTCCCCCTATATGATGGAATTAGAGGTTCAATACAGGGATAATGATTTATCCTAGGATCATTGGAACCTTTTAGGTGTTGGGGTGATTTGGTGTGATGGAATACTATTTGTAACAACCACCATAGTTAAAGAAGGTACACAATATCATTCATGCCTCTCAATATTTATAGTATCTACCTTATGAATCCCATGACATTGAAAGTGGAGAGTTGGATGTCAAAGGAGAAGAGACATTCATGGAGTTGTCAATAGAGATATAGGGTTGTCAAAATAAAGATATGGGGGGATGGAAAATTATAATGGTTTGTGTTATGGAAGAATGGTGGTCTAGGGGAGATTACATGGGAGGAAGAATAAAAAATTCATTCCCAATACATGGAGTTGTTTGGATTTTTTTATTGTTCTGTTTTTTCATTGTAATGTAATTTTTTATCCTTGTCTGTTATGATATGAGTTATTTCATTATATTAAGATGTATTAAAATTTCTATACACGTTAAGAGGAAAAGAAGTAATTTCTAATAGAGACACAATTATTGAGGTGGGTTGATCATGTGAGTGTGATTCAATTCTATGCAAAGTAGATTGAATCTTGACGTGGAGGGAGTGATTATCTAATTTGTGTGTTTTGACAGAGTAGTAGTTGTGATTGTGCGGTGTTTATTTTGGTTGGATGGGTTAGAACATGTACAAGGAGAGGTTATTGGATGTTCAGATTTCACTATTGATTTTAAACAAACACGTTGCTGTATAATTTTGTACATTTATTTTTGTAGCTCTGTTTCTTGTGTAGTGTGATCCTTGAGAGGTATCTCTTGTGTTTCTAGTTCATACCCCTATTTCATAGTGAGTTTTGGTTTTAATTCTTTATGATGAGAATAGTTTTACAGTTATCAATATTAATGTTATGGACCTCCTCTATCCATTATTTTTAAAAAAATATGATGTTTATGGTGTTCTGAGAGGAAATAATGACCCCTTTCAACAGTTGGTCATAAATCAAATTCTTCCAATGGTAGATCATCTAAAGGATAGAAATCAACCAGATGGAGGTGAACGTCAATCATAACAACTGTGAGTCACATTGGTGAGTCACAATGGGGACACGTGGATGTTGTGATGTTGACGATGGGCCGTGATCATGAGTCACGACGACGACTCACTGAACATTCACCCACCAATGCCACCAAACAATAGCTCATCAAAAATTTGTTCACAGAATGGTGACTATAAAACGGTAAATCTTCTATTTTTGACTCTTAATCTTTATCTTTTCATCAATACCTCAATCTGGTGAATCTAACAATGATGATTCATCCATTGGTAACACACAAGCTATTGAATTGCGATGGTGACCGATGTAGTGAAGACTCATTTCCAACAATTTGGAAAATTCCCATTTTTCAATGTTTTTCTCATTTGGATCCTTTAACATTTTATATGATATAAAATCTGATTCAAAACATATTTAATAGATTTTTAATTTATTTAAATGGCTATAAATTATATATTTAAATTACAAACACTCAGATGGCATTTAGTTGGTCAAATCCAGTGGTCTTGATCATGATCCAACATTGATAACTTTTGAATCCATTTCATCTTTTGATATAGGATACGGAATGTCTAAAAATCAGACCATCTCTACATATCATTTTTACAATTACCCATGCTACAATGAATACCAAAAACTGTTCTTCACCATGATATCATGCAATGTGATGTGGCCTTTAGGATCATGTTTCTCGAAAGACTTGTTCCTGCTGAATGCACACCCCTTGTTGGATGCAAAGAGGAGGTGCTGATCATTTGTGCTTCAATTTTGGGATCCCTTTTACTATCATTAATTTTTGCATCATGTGGGTTGGTGGTATGAATGTACTTTTATGGAATATAGAAGGATAACAAGTTAATAAAGATAATTATGTTGGTTTAAATATCAATATTTGGGGTAGGGAAAAATATACATAAGTTATTATTTATCATCAATTCATATAATTATTTGTATGGGATATATTCCTACTGAATCTTGTTGTCATTGGTCATCAATTTTTGTTCTCCAAGGATGGATTATGAATTTTTTTATGATCTTCTCTCAAAGGATGGTATATTTTAAAATTTGATTAACCTGGTATACACTGTTAAATTAATTAATGTGTCGAAATCGAACATTATTTTTGATAACCCATAAATTATTAATATTGAATTAGTGAAATAATATTTTATAAATATTAATTCACCTTATCTTGTTTATTGTGGATGTGTTCTGTGTGTGGGGTGGATCAGGTGGTGTTATGGAATACCTGGTTGAGATATTAACAATTATTTGAATGAATGTGTTGTATTTTAGAAATAGTAATTTTGCTTCGGGATGTGCTATTGTTATGATTATGGGTGTGATTAGTGTGGTGTTCTTATATAGTGGGATTTTTAGGTTTTTTTGGTGATGCGATTTGTTTCAGAGTTTGGGCATGTGTCAGGGGTTTCATGTATATTTGAAGGATTTGGAGGAATGACTTTGAATAATGAAAATGATTGTGGTTTGTATGGGTGTTTAATAGAGTGGAAATAGGGACTGAGTTTCTTTATTATGGTACTTATTCCTCCGTCTGGTTTATGTTGTAAGGAATGTTTCATGCTATGTTTGGTAGTTTCCCCGATGGGCCTGGAAGAAAAAAATATATTTCTTAACAATGAAACATATTTGGTTAAATGAGTTGGGTAAGGGTTGTTTTTAGTCATGCTTTGTTGTGGAGTTGTTTTCATTTATTAAAATCGGATGTGACTACTTATGGTGTAGATTAATGCATTTAGAGGTAAACCAAAAGAAACATTGTGGTGTGGTTATGTGTATGAAAAAACCCATGGGTTGGGATGATATTTTAATACCTATATATATACTTGTACATCCTTAGAATTTTTCAATACACAACCTACCCTAGTTGAGCACTCTTTTCCAGACACCCCCATCATCATGGGGGAGGGTTCCCTTTCCCAACATCCTGGTGGTAGGATGAATGATAGTTTTTGGATCTTCATATCTCTCTATTCTTGGGATTTGTGGGGAAATAGTATCCAGGCTGGTTTTGGTGTGGTAATGAGTATTAGGTGTCTTCTGGTGATGAGTGGGTTCCCTGTTGTCTTTGGGACATGGTATGGATGTCGCCCATGTATATGTGGGTTGGAAGTGTTGAGGATTGGTTTCCTTAGTTTTTGGACTTACGTTATGGCCCAATTGTGTGTGGTTAAGTTGTGACATGGGGCTAGTGGGAGAGTTTGGATGTTCCATGTTATTTTCCATTTGGGTATGACCTGTTAACTAATGGTAAGTGGTGATGTGTTCCCAATCATCGATTGGATTATTATATTATATTACATGACTTACGGTACATGGTTACAGATCCTTGTTGACGTGGAGATGGATGGAATATATGTTTAGGAGATGTTGGTTCTTATTTTTTCTCACAAGAGAATTAATATGATTCTACGACTAGCACATGAGTGACTTTCATTTTGCAACTGAGTGTACTGTATAATCTCCATATTTTATAAAAGTAAATTTTGTTTTCCAGGAGTATTGTGTGGACCATTCCGAACATTACAAACTTAGACGTGGGGATAGTAGTTGTGTCATTTCTTACGATTGTTATTATGGTACATACATTGGACACTATTTCTTTGGTAGCGATTATATTTTTTAACCATTCATGTGGGATGGATTATGGATTTTTAATATATTTGTCTTCGAGTTTTTTTTTGTTTTTTATACATCTTATTTCCCTATCATGGTAATTATAAAAAGGGTATTGCCTCCCATTTTTTGATATTTTTATACCCTTTGTGTTGGTCTCCACCTCGGGACCTATAGTTGGAATGAATAAGGGGGCATTATCCCCTTTTCATCATCTTGAGGTATGAATTTCATGACAACATACCTTCCATTCTCCATCACGGAGAAGGTGGATCAAGGGATATTTACTTATAAATATTATCTAAATTTTATATAAATTATAGTATAATATTTTTATTTACTCTGAATTTTGTAAGTGAATGAACACAAAAAAATTAATAAAAGAAATTATTTTAAAATAATTATATATTATTAATATATATATGTAAAAATATTCATTAATGGATAATTATTGAGATAAAATAATATTATTATTTGAAATCATCATGTCCAAATCAGGTTAGGGATACAATTTTTGAATGTTCATAAATACATTATTTTTCATTGAATAATACATATAATGATTTGTATTCCAGGTATATTTCATGTAATAATGGATGTGTACAAAAATTTAAAAATTAATTAAATTTTAAACTAGACAATTTTTTTTATTTTTTTATTAATATTTTAATGGATTTAAATCTATTTTCGTGTTTATAAAATAATTTTCAAATTATAATATCCAAATTATTATTTTATAACTATAAATTTAATTGATTTTACATAACCCTGTCCAAATAAATATTAAAAAATGATACTTGTTGTGTTAGAAAAATGTATTATAAAAAACACCTATCATTATAACACCATCAACAAAACCCTTGGGAAGAAAATGGTTTTCATTTTCTAGAACTGAGAATTCAAATCCCTATATATTGATATTGTTAAACAATTACTTTCCATTTTCTATAAATAACCCCCACTATACAAATTCCACTCCACAATAAATTATTTATTAATTAAATTATTTCTAATTCCAATCATTAATGTCCCACCAAGTTGACGCCATGGTCCTTCGGTTTCCCACTATGTGATTTTGGATATTACTTCACAGGATAACTGAACTTTGTGCTTATTTTGTTCCATTCAATTGCCACTTTTATAGAATGTTTTTTAAATGTAGAATTATATTATTTTCATTATATTATTATTATTAAATTAATATCAAAACATTCTATTGAAATGGGATAAATTTTTACCAACCCTTTATTCCTTTATCCTACAATTTATGTCATTCATCATGTCGAATTTGTTTCATGATTTTTTTTCTATTACATGAAGTGTGGTTATACTTTGAATATTCAGTCCATTTATATATTAATATATAATTAACTTAATATATGTTGTACTCATTTATTATTACATCCAAATATAAAACACATATCACATTCTCATGGGTTAAAATTTATTTAACACAAATATGCCTATATTTTTAAGAATATACATAATTTAACATGTTACTTGTTAATTAATTTCCATCTTTTACAAATGAAATATGTTCTTTATTACAAATTTCATAAGGTCGCAATACTAAGCACCAAAAAATATTGTGTTATGTAAAGAATTCATGTTGTGGAACTTTTTACTATTATAGTTTTAAAGAATATGTCCATAATAATTATATAAAAATTAAAATACTACAATGTAGAAACTTCTACTCACTATCCATTTTTTATAAAACAAAAAACATTTTAAAACAAAATTTCTTTTGATTCATTTTTTATCATAATATATTTTATTTGATAACAACCATGACTCTATTAGCCTTTAAATCATATGAAATAAATTTCAAAAACATTATATGAGCACAAAAGTATTAGAGATGGAAATAAATAAGGAATAAAACCATTAGTATATGAATAATTTAAAATCACTAATTTGTTTTCACAAAAACATACATTTCAACCATAAAACACAAAATATATAAATTTCCTCACCAAATGAAAATTCTAATATAAAATAACATTAAAATTATAAATAAAAAATGTATTTTATGGAATCCATATCATACTTACATTGTGTCTGTCACAATAACATAGGGAGTTACATATAGGGGAATGTTTGAACTACCAATCATAGTATATTCCCTAAATCTATTAGAAGAAATCGTATTGTTTGACTCCATCACATTACCAAAGGCATTTAATATCTATCACAGGATCTTCCACCATCGTTTTATAAAAAAACAAAATGTATTCACAAGAAATTCACACAAATCATGACATAATAATAACACATAAAATAGGAATATATGAAAATTATATCTCGTCTTTGAAATCATATTTCATATTTAGAAGCAAGACTTTCATATATAATAAAAATATTTTAACAAAAATTTATACATTAAATTTAATCATCATTAAATTATAGTGACATTAAAATAATAACTTACTTTCACGGTGAATATTTTAAAAAAAACATTCCTAGTTATTTAAATAATCAAACTATTTTTAAAACACAATAAAAATATTTAAAAATTGATTTTTGAATAAAATTGTTCATTACTAATATAAATCATTTGAAATGATTTAAAATTTTTAATCATTAATTTCCTTAAAAATAAATCCTTAATACCAATTTCAAAACATGGACATTAAATATAATTATTTATATGAACATATCATCAAAATCGTTAAAATGATGTTTTGAGTTAGAATGTATTTTGCCTTGAGTCTGACTCAAAAATTACAATCATTATAATCCTAAATAATAAAATGAGTTAAACTTATATAATATTGATAACCTTTTTAATTTTTTTATTCCTTAAATATCCCTTATTACCGTGTTATAAAAGTTCCATATTAATTTTAGTTCATATAGGATGTTTTGTCGTTATTTGGTACTTGAGTCAAAAACTAACATTGTACAGCTTCATTAGTGCACATGGTAAAAAGTAAATAATATCCAAAAGTAATATTAATTACATACAGATACATTTTAAATTTCCAGTATAATTTTAAATAAAATTATTAGTTATTTTTTTGAAAAATGAACAACATTTTAATCATGCAGCTAGTTGGTCGTACGTACGCCTGAGTTACGCCTTCATTTTTCATGAATCATTATGGAATGAACGTAGATACAGTTATATATTTAAAAAAATATTATAATATAATTAATATATTATTAATAATTTATATATACTTAAATGTATCATAAAATTGATTTAGTGAGTAAAAATTAATCATATTGCTTTGTGGAGGTGATAGTTAACACGTATGGACAAATGTTGATATCATTATTTTGTGAAAGTAAAGTAAGGATTTAATTTCAATATTATAATCATATAATTATTAATAAGTCTGGAAAATCACATATAAAAATTAATTCAACTATTATAAGAATTTATGAGAGGAATTTATGGAAATGACATATAACAGGTCGTGTAGGTGACAGTTCCCACGTAGGTATGAATTATTAATTCCGTTCCAATTTAATGGATGTTGAGATGGATTAATGTGATTATATTTATATAATAAAATCTACTTATCAATAGAATATTTTTTTAATTATTTCACCAATATTATAGGTGATTACATGGATGTGGAAGAAGAATTAAAATAGAAATACCAAAAGAAAACGATAGCTCTTGATTAGTTGATCAACTTGGAAAAGCACATTAACACCTCAAAAAAGTCTTCTTCATAACATATGGCCATAAGAATGTGGGTAATTAATCTAGGAAGTGGGTTGGTGAGATATTTACAAAACCAAACGAATTTATATGTGTGAATAATACATATTAATGGGTTTCTTTTTATTGGAGATGGGTGGAGAACCGTTGTAATTATTATTGTATTTAAATTAATATAAATTTAAATAATTTCTAAAATGGACCCAAAATAATTATGATCTATTATAATATTATTATATATCAATAAGAAATATTCCAACAAAAAATTATATATGTATCAAATATTTTCTATACCTCATCTGTTTTGTTTTAACTTTTAGTTTACCCTTTTTAATCATACTGTTAAATCTTGTTATTTACACTTTGTGGGTTACAATAATTATCATAGCATGTCAAATGATCATAAAATGTGTCATTAATGACATATTTGGTCATATAATAACAATTTGGATGAATCCAATATTTTTATGAATTTTATAGAATTTAATTAATTGTTTTATATTATAAAATACAAATAATATTAATTTTGACATTATTCATTAGTTGACATTAAATAAAATATCATAACATAAAGATAAGATCAAAAACCCCAATTAAATCATAATATACATATAAAATAAATCTAAAAAATTTTTTTATGGAATAAATTATGAAACTAATATTTATTTTAATATATGAGATATCATTTTTTTATTCGTTCAATAATTACGAAATTACGACATCATCATTACGTCCTATTAAAATTATACATAATTTTAGATTATTTTGTTAATAACTTTATATTTAAAATGAATATTTATAGTTGAATATATACCCTATATAACTCCATATTAAAATATATTACTTTTTATAAATGAAGGTGTAACAAAAATGACTAGACATGGTTTATTATATTGTAAGTGAATTACTGTCATATAAGTGGATCCATGTCGACCTAAAATCAACCCAAGGATTATTATAGTTATAATAAACTAATCCAATTATATAATGTCATGTTTTTGGGTTGTATTATATTATTATAATAATTGTTTTACCTTTAATTTCTTGATTTACCTTCAACTGTGGTTATAAAAAATATACTAAAGTTACTTTTCGTAATGTATAAAATTAAAAGAGTCATATTTCATAATTTAGAAATTATTATTTAAAATATTTCAAAATATTTTTGTTATATAAAAATAATAAATATTCAATAAATATTTTTAAATTAATTTCCTTTTTCAAAATAATAACACTAGTTTTATAAAAGTAAAAACCATCAAATAATTGACATGTAGTTCTATGTAATTTCTATGTGAAATTTCATAAAATGAAAAAATTGATTTAAATTTAAAAATATATAATTATAACTCAAAATAATTTAAAAATAAAATATATAAATATAATTAAATTAGATGAAAAGGAAGTTTTTTATTAAAATGATGTATTTTCAGTATTTATTAAAATTTGAATTATATGAAAAAACTACCAAAATTTTATCCAATGTAAATAATGATGCCCTAATTAAAAATAATAATTTTTTTTCAAATACAATGTATAATATTTTCCGAATCAAGATATAAAATGTAGTCTCCATCAAAAAGTGGTAAAATTATATTTTTTGAAAATACAGTTATTATATACATTAAATTGTATGAGTTGTTATAAATTTTATTTTAAAAAAGTTATAAAATTTTAAACATTATTTTCTATTAATATATATTTAATAAAATACAAAAACTGTTGTCTCATTATTTTTTAAACAAAAATTTTCAGATTGATATGGTTTTTCATAAAAATACTTCATTTATATTCAATTGATTTTAGTTTCATTTAACGATAATTTGGTAACCAGTGAATCATTATTTAAACGTGTAAGACATATTTTCATATTTTAGTTAACTCTTTTCATTAACATCATTCAAACGGGTAGGTCATAACTACCGTATTAAGTAACATTGTTCAATAGTTTTATTAATGTTTATATAGTGTATCATGTATGCTATAAAAAATTGTGTCTCCTGTTAAAAACATATGATGTATAATTCTCCACCTATTGGAAATTTCATCCACACAATATGAATTTGTGGTCAGTTGCTATGGTATGAATAATTTAAAATAAATTATTTCTATACCACATTAGAAAAAAGATTAATAAAACAAATACATTAAAATAATGAATTAATAGATCAAAGTTAACATGATATAACACATAATAGGATATCTTATCGGAAAACAAGAATGTGTAATAAAAACATAAAATCTTGTTTTGAAGTAGAGAGATAGAAATTTTTTTTTTGGAAACAATTTTACAATCACAATGCTATTAATATGGTATGGGTTAAACAGCTGATGGATTCATTGTAAGAAAATTAATTAGGGAAAAAAAATTTATGATTATTTTCATAGTGTTGTGGAAGTATTTTAATTCATAAACTACAAACATATGGAAACATACATACTTTACAACTTGAGTCTCATTCTTTAATTAATTTCCCCCAAAAACTCAGTTTATTCTCCAAACATTGAGTATTCAAGATGAATCTACTTATATATAATTTCATAATCCACAATAGATTAACTAACCCTTTCTACTGTCTTGACACACTAACCAAAAACAATGTGGTTTTGATAAAATTAGATAACATCCCAAAAATAATAATCTTATATAAGAATAAATCCAACTATAAGTCATAAAAATTCAACTCTAATAACTAATGTTCAAAATAGTTCAATCGTAAAATAACAATCCTTAAAAATTCACAAAATAACACAAACTATGATTGAAACCCAAAATTCAGAAGGATTTGATCACATAGTGTTTAGGGGTATGTTTTAACATTTTTATCCAAATAACATTAAACTTTATTAATGTCTCATACCAAAAATTAATTAACATAACATGATATTTGTAAAGACCCATAAATTTCATGGGAAATTTTTTCATAATTTTCTTTGGGATTTTACGAGAACACTGTTTCTGACGAAAACTGATTCTGAGGCCCGGTGTGCCTAAAATAACCTTCCGAAGATTAGATCTGGTACGTTCAGTGAACGAACTAGCGGGGTTTTATAACTTTTGAACTGCTTCTTGGAATCGAAATCCAATGGCACCGATGGAATCGCAGCGTAGATAATTTCTTAGGAACACCATCTCTGGGGTTGCATTTCCTCGGGTTAGGATATTAAAAAAATTTCTTTACTAAGGAAAGAAATTAAAATTTTTGTAACAATTTATATTTTCTATTCTAAGTAGTATTAACCTATTCATGGTGGTTGGAGTGGGACCCACTACATCCTAACTCTCGTAGGTAAGATATTAGTGATGTGGGGCCCACACGAGCCCCACCCCTTCAAATCCCTTAAACCTCCCACGAGCACTTAATTTTGTAACTCACCCACCCCCAATTTAAGGGCAAGTCAACCCTCAAAGACTAATTTGAATATTTAACGCTCTTCAATTAATTTAATTAGTTGAATGAGATATTTTTTAATTTATAATTAATGGCTTTTGTGAGTGTTAATAAAATAAGACAGTGTCTTATTTTATTGAGTGGTTGTTTTGTTGTTTGGAAACAGGGAGAGGAATCTTGCGCTCTTGAGGAACATCTTCTTCCTCGTCGAAAAACGCGAAGAACACCAAGTCTACGATGAAGAAATCCATCACCGCATGGGAATTGTCATGACCTCTCCTCGCCTCTCCGCAGCCGGTGAGAGACACCTTTTTTGGAGATCAATGATATGCCAGATCCTTCATCGGGTGTGCACTGACGACGTATACGGAGCCTCATTCCGCGATGTCGTCTTCCGTGATGCTGTCTTCCGCGATGCCATCTTCCACAATGCCTTTTATCTGTGCGACCATTTTTCGAAAACTCTTTGAGGTAGGGGTTAATTTTTTTCATGAATATTCTTTTTCATTCATTTTTTTTGGGCCGCCTGTTATCGTTATAACTGGAGGAGGTCAGACTGCACGAACACGGCCGACCCTCCTCCCTCTTTGTTGTGGTTCTTGTTGCGGCAAGAATAAAAGCAGCCCAGTGCAACGACACCATGCAGGAACAAGGAGGAACACGGATAAGAAGCGCGGCACTGTAGCGCCGTTCCATTGAGTCCTAATGAAGCCACGGCCGGAGTCGGGCCACTGCGAAGGGGCGCGGCGCCGTCGCACCGCACCAGAGAACCACGAAGAGGCCACGACCGGAGCTGGCCGTGGGGGCGGGGCGCGGCACCGTTGTGCCACGCTGATCGGACCAACGCTGCGGCCTTTGTCCATGGAGGATCTATGTAGGGCGGTCGTAGCCGCCGGCCACCAGTGCACTGGAGGGCAGGACTAACCGGTCCCGCAGGGTGAGTCCGCCGGCCGTTACAGCAGGCCAAATTCTGAAATACCTGGGGTTTTAACCCCCGTCAACCCCAACATGGAGGACCCCCATGGGTCCACTGTTTTGTCGAAGGGGGTGGTGGTTCCCCCCGCCCCCCCCCCCCTTCCGCGCTCACGCGGCGCGCGGCGCAGTGCTAGCTTGGACTGGTCGTGCCGGTAGGACCAGCCGCACCGGGTTGGGTCACCCGCGCTGGGTCGGGCCGTGCATGCCGGGTTGGGCCGGTGGGGTCGGGCCATGCCACCTGGGTTGGGCCACACCCTGATGGGCCGGACCCGGACCCGGGTTGGGTAGACCCGGTTTGGGCCGACCCATGAGGTCTTGGGTCGGGTCGGTCCGAGCCCAAAACCCCCTAAAACCGGACAGGTTCCTTTAAATGCCCGTAACATGGGTTACGAACCTCCGATCAATGCACAGTAAGTTGCGATGCGATCCTTGGATCGAGATTTTCATTTGGTATAGTAAACTCAAGCCTTCGGAGAACTTTGTGTATGGTCGTGGTTGGATCGAACTTGTAACCAACCGATCCCTCGGAGCGGAAATGCTAATAACTTGAGCTCCGGACATCTGATTTACATGACGTAGACTTTGTGGGATTCCTCTTATTGAGACATACCTTTTGTTTTACTCTTCTCGAGGTTTGGATTCAGTTGGAGTACGTTCGGGTTGGTTTTGACTTAGAAACCAATCGGGGCCCTGGAACAAAAAACCAATAACTCTCTCACTGGGTGTCTGATTGATGCGCCGTCTATCACGTTGAGTTCCTTTTTCCGAGACAGAAAATTGGGATACATCAACTCTGGACTATGTTTCAGTTGATGTATAGACCCCTTGGCTCATGGATCATACCCTCCCAGAAACGAACATGCTATTTGCGGGAGCCCTGTTGTTGGCTGCGACGACAACGACGATGACGACTGCACTGAAATCCTCTATGGGTTCGGCAACGACGAGGACTGTATTGAAATCCTCTATGGGATCGGCAGTGATGATGATCGTACTGAAATCCTCCATGGGTTCAACATCAATGACTATTGTTCTTGTATCCTACGTGGGTCTGGTTGTACTACTGTTCTTGTATCCTACGTGGGTCTGTCAGGGTTTGACTCTGTTCATGTATCCTACGTGGGTTTGGCAGAGTAGCTGGTCTTGTATCCAATGTGGGACCAACAACTTAGCTGGTCTAGTATCCCATGTGTGTCCCAGCTTAGATGAATCAGGGGCTGCATCTGATCATCTCTATCACCTTACAAAGAAGTATACCTATGTGGGATGAGTCTTGCCTTTAAATCATTATCATCGATATGATTGACTTGTTTTCTTATATGGATTGGGTTGTGCTTTCCTGTGTGGATTGTGTTGTACTAAAATTTGTGGAATTGATCGAAAAAGGGCTCGGATGTTGGATCTGAACTGGATTTTATGACTTAGGTATATATGTATGGGCATATACCTAAGTAGTGTTGGATGTTACTTCGTGATTGTATCCTTCCCTTGTAAATTATCCTCTATGGATTCTAGAATTCCTTCGGGGGTCTCGGGGTCCCTACTGAGTAGAGAATACTCACCCATGCATGGGCTATGCCTGCACTACATTGTGTTGGATGCAGATGACGGACAATGCTGATCGCGGTTGAGGATTGTGGAGCAAGGTGATACAGCCACCCTTCAGGTGGGACCTCCAGTGGATAGCTCGTCATTGCTTCTTTATTATTCAGTTTCTATACGTTCTTTCCATTTTACATTACTTCAATTGGGTTGGTATTCTAGCCCATTTACTTTCCAGCACTAACAGTTGTACCCAGTTAACATAGTGTTTACATCAGCATGATTACTCTGGTGTTTGTTTACTTTATAATCGCAATGCATTCCATTTTTATCATGATTTACACCTTTGGTTCTAGTCTCCAGCCCCTGGCCTATGTGAGGCGGGCTTGGGGTAGTCACGGTACGAGCCCCAAGGACGTGTCGTTACAAATTGGTATCAGAGGAGTTCGGTTCTACCACATAACTCACGACTCTGATATTTCTTCTATGTGAAGCAATATTGTTAAGAGTATTGAATGTGGTTATCAATCCAGGGTGTCCAGTGTTGGTGCGGTGGCCGACGTATCCATACACATGGTCCCTGACTTCTGATTTATGACTCAGTGCATGAAAACATTGATTGCTTGTGTGTTTCAAAAGTTTTCTTTGTGATTACGTTGTGTTATCTCACCAAGTATACTGGTTTGACCATGGAGCACCAGTTTCTTTTCAGGATGGCCCCTCGATAGCAGCCATCTAGGGTTCCGAGATTTGTGCGAGATGACAGCCCACCGAGCGACGAGGCCTCGGTGTAGGGCCCTTTTACAGTAGAGGCACTGGAGATACCTCTACCCACCGAGCCTCTAGTGCCACTAGCCCCAGCCGCTAAGAGTGCACATCGCCTTAGTGCACTGCATGAGTTTCAGCGTCAGAGACTACCCGGGTTCCACGGGGAGACGGACCCTCAGGCCGCTGAGGATTGGCTGGAGGTGGTTGTGTAAGTTTTCAGTTTAGTGTGGAGACCAGCTGACCTCATGGTGATCCTTGTAGTGATTCTCCTGCACACGACAATAGGAAGATGGTGGAGCTTGATGCTCCAGGTACATGACGAGGCATCCCTCCTCTTGATGGACTTTGAAAGCCTCTTCCACATGGAGTTCATCCTAGCCACCCTTCGTGCAGTGCACATTCATTTTCTACTACAGCTGTGGCAGGGCAGCATGAGGGTCGCCCAGTACTCGGTGAGATTTACCAACCTCTCACGCTATTCGACGAACATGGTACATGACCCATTATTCCTGGCCCGGAACTTCGAGTAGAGACTGAGGCATGATATCATGCTGTCGATGATCTCCCTCAGCATTCCGAGATAGGTAAGAGTACTGGAGTGAGCCCTTCTCATAGTGAGCTTTCTTGATGAGCCTACACCAGTAGCGTGACCAATCGCAGGGCGGCACGTAGTAGAGTCGTCTGCAGCTGGCAGTTGACGGATGTCACAGGAGTCCAGGCGGACCAGACCATCAGGAGGACGACCTCAGGACACTGGCTCAGAGGTGTGGGGCACACGGCGCATAGCCAGGCTTCCGGGGATAAGACAATGCAACGCATGCGGCGGGCAGGGCCACATGGCCTGTGACTACCCGACACGCAATTCAGAGGAGCGACAGACGGTTGAGGGGACACCCTGGTAGAGGCAGAGGGTCGACCGTGGCGGTCTGCAGAGAGCAGGAAGATGAGGAAGGGGAGCTAGCCGAGATGCAGGTGGTGGGTGACGCTTTGAGGCTTTACCACCACCACCACCAGGAGGTCCACCCCGACCACAGGGATCTAGCAGACAGAGGCAGGATCAGCTTCTGGCAGTAGAGGCCTACAACCACGGTGCGCCGAAGATTATTCGAGGTACCATCTGTGTCTACTCCACCTTTTATGTAGTTCTTATAGACATAAGAGCGAGTCATTCTTTTATTGTCACTGCCCTTGTTCGGAGGGCAGAGATTACGACGGATCCGTTGGCTCGATCCTTACAGGTAGATAATAATATGGGAGAAGACTCTACGTTTACGCACTATTGCCGGCAGTGTGAGCTTACTCTAAGAGGGGAGAGTTTCGGCTGGGATCTTCATGTAGTGGTTTTGAGACCTTACGACGTCATCTTGGGAATGAATTGGTTATCTACATTCTATGCTCAGATCGACTGTTTTAGGTGCAAGGTGTGGTGTGTCCACACCGACGGGAGCAGGTTCACCTTCACCGGTGTAAAGGGAGCCTTTGCAGCACAGGATGGACTCACGCAGAGGAGAGTACATCCCATAACTCATCAGTTGGCTAGCCTCATCCTAGGAGCGGTTGACGTGTGGAGTACAAGTTTTTCTATAGTGGTGGATCAGTATACGGACGTTTTCCTGATGACGTTCCAGACTACCTCCTCACAGAGAGGTAGACTTTTATATTGACCTGTACCCCGAGACAACCTCGATATCCACTCCAGCATATCCGATGGATCCAGCTGAGCTTCGAGAGCTGCGGGTATAGCTGGAGTACTTGCAGTGAAAGTGATTCATCCGACCCAGTGTTTTACCTGGGTGTCCCTGATTTTTTTCACCAAGAAGGTGGATGGGAGCTTGCAACTGTGTGTTGACTATCGACGCCTGAACCAGGTGACTGTGAGGAACATGTATCCATTTACGAGGATTGACGACCACTTAGATCATCTCAAGAGAGCACGGTGGTTCTCAAAGATAGACCTCAGATCAGGCTATGATCAGCTCAGAGTTTGGGATGAGGATGTACAGAAGACGTCCTTCAGATGTCTGTATGACCACTACAAGTTCTTGGTTATGCCTTTAGGCGTAACCAATGCTTCAGCAGTGTTCATGAGTCTCATGAAAAGGATCATTCAGCCATATCTTGATTGTTTTGTCTTGGTCTTCATCGACGACATATTGATATACTCAACCACTGAGGAGGAGCACACCTACCACTTGCGGGTTGTACTGGACACACTCCGAGATCACCAGCTGAATGGTAAGCTCTCGAAGTGTCAGTTCTAGTTATGTGAGGTCCACTTCTTGGGACTAGTAATCTCTGAGGTGGGAGTTGTTGTGGATCCGGAGATGATCGATGCAGTGCTAGCTTGGGAGCCACACAGGAGCCTGAAAGAGGTGCGGAGTTTCTTAGGGCTAGATGGGTACTACCGGAGATTCATTCTAGACTTCTCCAGAGTTGCAGCACCTCTCTCAGCTTTGAAAAAGAATGGGAAACCCCTCGTGTGGTCAGACAGATGTCAACTGAGTTTCCAGGAGCTAAGACAGAGATTGAACAGCGCACCTATCTTGAGGCTACCGTAAGAGGGAGTGGGGTACGTAGTCTAATGCGATGCATCAGGGACCAAAGTTGGATGTGTCCTAATGAAGGAGCGGGCAGTAACCGCTTATGGATCATGTCAGTTGAGGCAGCATGAGCTACACTACGTCACCCAAGACCTGGAGTTGGCAGCAATGGTCTTCACTCTGTAGATGTGGAAACACTATCTAATTGCGAGCGCTTTACAGTCTACTCTGACCACCAGAGTCTCAGGTACATCTTCTCGCAGAAGGACCTGAATCTGAGACAGAGGCGATTGCTCGACTTCCTCCAGGACTATGACTGTGAGATAGTCTATACTCTTGGAAAGGGGAATGTAGTAGCCGATGCTCTCAGCAGGAGGACGAGCATTCAGCTACTTGGGGAGGCGATAGAGCATCTAGCTGCTTTGCAGATATCCTTCATGGATTGAGATGGAGTAGCCTTCCATCAGTCACTCACAGTCACTCCTCTACTTCTTCAGTGGGTCAGAGATACACATCGTGGGGATGTTGACTATGAGACGCGACGTGCACAGTTATTATCAGGACAGGCACCAGATGAATTCATTGTGGGAGGAGAGCACGTCGTCCTTTTCAGATGAAGTACCATGATACCAGCTGCTTTGCAGGATGTGGTGCAGAGAAAGTTTCATACTTCCCCTTTAGCGGTACATCTAAAAGTGGCGTAGATGTACCAAGATCTCAGACGATAGCACTGGTGGTCGGGAATGAAGAAGGTTGTGGAAGATTTTGTTTCTCGATGCCTCACCCGCCAGTAGGTGAAGGTGGAGCACCAGGTACCAGTAGGCTTGGTACAACCCTTGGAGGTCCCGGAGTAGAAGTGGGATGGGATATCGATGTATTTCGTGAGGGGAATCACACGTACTTCCAAATGTCACGAATCTATTTGGGTGATTGTCGACTGAATCACCAAGTCATATTACTTCTTAACCATCAGAGAGCAGGGCTCAGCAAAATTCTTGGAACGTCTCTACGTTCAGAAGATTGTATGGCTTCAAGGTGTGCCATAATATATAGTCTCTGATCAAGATGCTCTCTTTACTTTCCGGCTTTGGAAGGGGTTGCATGAAGCATTCGGGATGCAGTTACGTATGAGCACCGCCTTTCACCCTCAGACAGATGGTCAGACAGAGAAGAACATTCAGACTCTCTAGGGCATGCTATGTGCATGTGTCCTTGACTTTGGTCACAGTTGGGAGAACCAACTACCCTTGGTGGAGTTTGCGTACCAAAAGAGATACCACTCCACCATAGGGATGGCACAATTGGGGGATTTGTACGGCCGTCCTTGCAGATCTCCTATGTGCTAGACAGACCCTGGCAAGTCAGCACTAGTGGGACCAGAGATGGTCTAGGCCATGATAGAGAAGGTCCTGTTCATCCAGGAGCATATGAGGATATCTCAGAGCCGCCAGAAGTCTTTTGCTGACAGGAGGCAGAGACCACTAGAGTTTGAGGATGGCAACCACGTCTTCTTGCGGGTCTCAACTCGACGTGGATTATAGAGATTTGGTCGGGGAGACAAGTTATCTCTGCGCTTCATCGGGCCATTCCAAGTTCTCAGTAGGATAGGCGAGGTGGCTTATTGCATGGCTCTACCACCTTAGTTGCACCGGGTGCACGACGTCTTCCATGTATCTTAACTGAAGAGATACGTGCACGACCCGACACATATCATCAACCGTGGGGAGTTGGACATTGATGATGGGGAGACTTTTGCGGAGGTCCTGGTGGAGATCGAGGATTGACAATAGTGTGTCCTATGTTGGCAGTCGATTCCTCTAGTTCACATCAGATGGCAGCATGAGAACTTCTAGGAGAGCACTTCGGAGTGGGAGGCTCAGATGCATGCTCAGTACCCTTATTTGTTTCCCTAGTTTGTGATGTATCTTTACGGGGATGTAAATCCCTGAGGTGGGAGTAATGTAAAGACACTTAAATATCAAGGGAAATTTTTTCTTAATTTTATTTGGGATTTTATGAATACGCAGTTTCTGACATCACCTGATTCTGAGGCCCGGTGTGCCCAGAATCAATTTCCGAAGATTAGCTCGGGTACATTCATTTAACGAACGAGTGGTTTTTTCTAACTTTTGAACTGGTGCTCGGAATCGAAATCCGAAGGCACCGTTGGAATCATAGCGCCGACAATTGCTTAGTAACACCTTCTCATGAGTTGTGTTTTCTTGGGTAAGGATATTAAAAAGTTGGGTTAGCTAAGGAAATAATTAAAAATTGGTTTAACAATTTTTATTTTCTATTCTAAGTAGTTTTAACCTATGCATGGTGGTTGGAGTGGGACCCACTACATCCTAAATCCCCTAGGTAGGATATTAGTGAAGTGGGGACCACACAAGCCCCACCCCTTCAAATCCCTTAAACCTCCCACAAGCACTTAATTGTGTAACTCACCCACACCCCAATTTAATGGCAAGTCAACCCTCAAAAATTAATTTGAATATTATACGTTATTCAATTAATTTAATTAATTGAATGAGATCTTTTTGAATTTCAAATTAATGGCTTTTTATGAGTGTTAATAAAATATGACAGTGTCTTATTTTATTGGGGGGTTGATTCGTTGTGCGGAAACCGGGAGAGGACTCTTGCGCTCTTGAGGAACATCTTCTTCCTCATCAAAGAACGCGAAAAATGCTGAGTCTATGATGAAAAAATCCATCACCGCAAGGGAATCTCCATGCCATCTCCTCACCTCTCTGCATCCGGTGAGAGACACCTTCTTTGGAGAGCAACAAAACACCGCATCCTTCATCAGGCGTGCACCGATGACATATATGGAGCCTCACTCCGCGACGCCGTCTTCCGTGACACCTTTTCTCTGCACGACCATCATTAGAAAACTCATTTTGGTAGGGGTTAATTTTGTTTGTGAATATTCTTTGTCGTTCATCATCTTTTATTGGGCTACCTGTTATTGTTATAACAGGATGAGGTCAGACCACATGAACACGGCTGACCCCCATCCCTCTTTTTTGTTGTTCTTGTTGCGGTACGAACAAAAGAAGCATAGTGCAACGGCACCGCGTGGGAACAAGGAAGAACACGGATAAGAAGCGTGGCACCGTTGCGCCACTCCATTGAGGCCGAACGAAGCCGCAGCCAGAGTCGGCTCACGGCGAAGGGGCACAGTGCCGTCGCGCCACTCTAGAGAACCATGAGGAGGCTGCGACTGGAGCGGGCCGCGGCAGAGGGTTCCAGAGCCAGGGAGGGTGGCCGGAGCCACTGGCCGCTGGTGCGCTGGAGGGCGGGACCATCTGGTCCCGCTGAGTGAGCCGGCCGTCCGGTATGGCCCGACAAATTACAGAAAACTGAGGGTTTTAACCCCCGGTCAACCCTAGCAGGGCGGACCCCCGCAGGCTCGTTGTTTCGTCGAAGGGGTGGCGAGCCTCCCCCCCCCTTCCGCGCTCATGTGGCGCTCGGCGTCATGCTGGCCTGGACCGGCCGCGCCGGCTAGACCGTCCTCACCGAGCCGGGCCACCCGCGCCAGGCCGGGCCACCCCTGCTGTGTCGGGCTGGCTGGGTCGGGCCGCACCAGCCAGGATGGGCCAGGCCCTGATGGGCCAGACCTGGACTCGGGTTGGGTCGAATCGGTTCGGGCCGACCCAGGTGGTCTTGGGCCAGGTCGGTCCGGGAATAAAACCCCCTAAAACCGGACAGGTTTGTTTAGATGCCTGTAACATGGGATACGAATCTCTGATCAATGCACCATTTATTACGATGCGATCCTTGTATCTAGAAAGTCATTTTGGTATATTAAACTCATGGTTTTGATGAACTTTGTGTATGACAGGGTTGGTTCGAACACGTAACCAACCGGGCCCTCGGAGCAGAAACACTTATAACATGAGCTCTGGACGTCCGATTGACGTGATGTCGACTTTGTTGGATTCCTCTTAGTGGGAATGACCTTTTGGCTTACTCCTCTCAAGGTTTGGATGTAGTTGGAGTATGGTCGGGTTGTTTTTGACTTAAAATCCACCCCGGCCCCAAAAACAAAAAAGCCAATAACTCTCTGACAGGGCGTCCGATTGACGCGCCGTCTGTCTCGTTGATTTCCTTTTTCCAAGAAGGAACTTTGGGATATATCAACTCCGGACTACGTGTCAGTTGATGTATTGACCCCTTGGCTCTTGGAGCGGACCCTCCCAGAAACAAGCATGCTGTGTGCGGGAACCCTAGAGTTGGATGCGACTACGACGATGATGACGGCTGCACTGAAATCTTCCGTGGGTTCGGCAGCGACGACGATTGCATTGAAATCCTTCATGGTTTTGGCAGTGATGATGACCGTACTGAAATCCTCCGTGGGCTCGACGACGATGACTACTGTTCTTGTATCTTACATGGGTCTGGCAGTACTACTGTTCTTGTATCCTATGTGGTTCCATCAATATTTGATTCTGTCCTTGTATCCTACATGGGTCTGGTAGAGTAGCTGGTCTTGTATCCTTTGTGGGACTGACAGCTTAGCTACTCTAGTATCCTACATGGGTCCTAGCTTAGATGAATCAGTGGCTACATCTGATCATATCTATCACCTTACGAAGAAGTATACCTATGTGGGATGATTCTTGCCTTTCAATCATTATCTTCTATATGATATACTTGTTTTTACTATGTGGATTGGGTTGGGCTTTACTGTTTGGATTGTGTTGTACTAACCTTTGTGGATGTGATCGAACTTGGGCTCAAATGTTGGAGCCATACTAGAATTGATGACATAGGTATATATATGGGAATATACCTAAGTAGTGTTGAATGTTACTTCGTGATTGTATCTTTCCTTTGTGGATTATCCTTTCTGGATTCAGGGAGAACATCGGGGGTCTTGGGGTCCCTACTGAGTAGCGTATACTCACCCCTTCACGGGTTATGCCCGCACTACGTTGTGTAGGATACACACGATGGACAGCACTGATCACGGTTGAGGCTTATGAAGCAAGTCAGGACCTGGAGGTGGCCCTATGGATGAGACGTACACAGAGCAGAAGGCTGGACCTGAGGAGCTGAGGAGTCTATCTGAACCCACCTTTCAGGTGAGACTTCTAGTAGACGGCTCGACATTGCTTCTTTACTTTTCAGTTGCTATAAATTCTTTTAGTTTTACTTTACTTCAGTTGGATTTGTATTCTGGCCCATTTATATTCCAGCACTTATAGTTGTACCAAGATTACTTAGTGTTTACTTGATCTTGCTTACTCTAGGGTTTGTTTAATTTATAAACACAATGCCTTCCCTTTTTATCGGGATTTACGCCTTTGGTGCTAGTCGCCAGCCCATGGCCTATAGGAGGCGGGATTGGGGTAGTCACGACACGGGCCCCAAGGACGGGTCATGACAATAATCTCTATGATAAATTTATAATTTACATATATATCATAATTCCAACTAAGTCCATAAATAATATCAAATATTATTCCATATTATGTTTTAAACACTACTCATAAATAAAAATATCATAGAATTTTACTTAACTTAATCATATAACATTACCAAATTAGTGAGCATCTTCCAAAATATCTTTTATATCATAATTTGAATAATATTTTATTATTTCATGGATATACAATTTATAAATAATTTCCCAAAATAAACTAAGTCTTATTTCATCAACCCGTTTAACTAAAAAGATAAAGACCTAAAAACTAGGGACTTTATGTAGGATAGTGGTAGGTGATAAAGCCTTATCACCCATCATTTGTGGGTTTCATTCCTCTATCCTATTCTGACTCAATAGGTTGTCTCTATTCCTGTTCATTTTGTTTTTTCATAATCTATATAATTCATATAACATTCCCAATATGAGATAAAATACTCAAAAATAGATATAATATATTTATACATCAATGTTTATAACATTTATTAATATTACATCCTAAAATGTAATAACCAATAATTACCTCAAAAATAAGTGTCTCCAAAAATATAATTAATAACCTTTAATTTTTTTGACATAATTCCTCAAAAAGGATTTATAATAAATTATTCTACTAATAAACATAAAAAATATAAACATAGGATTATATCAGTAACTCTATAGATAATATATTAATCCCCAATGTTATCTAAAGATCCCCATAATAACTACTATAAGACCCCAACATTAAACATTTCATATTCTTGAGTTATGTCATGAATTCACATTGAGGAAATTTTTATGTTTATAGTTTATTATAATTAGGAAACACATATTATATAACAATTCAAATATTACTATATAGAAACTTATTCTCAATATCTTTTTTTATAAAATATAAAATGATTAAAATGAATCATTATTTCAATTCATGTTTATAATCATAAATTTTCCAATACTCCAAACATGAAACCAGTTTCTTTTAAATACATTGAAAAACATATCAAAATATAGGGATGAGAACCAAAATATCTGTACGATATATAAATAAGGAATGAAATCGTTAGCCAATCTATATTTTTGAATCTGGAATACATTTTTAAAAAATATAAATTATCATCTATAAAACCTAAACCTTTTAGATTACCAAATATAATAATTAGATTAGTACAATACATCATAGAAATCATAAAACATTATAGTATATTGTGGAATCTATTTCACTCTTATATCTTATCATTATCATCTAAATAGGTAGTAACTGTCATAGTTACATTGAGAGTACCCAACACAATATATTCCCTAAATTTCAAAGTTGGATCCTTATCATTTATATTCATATAATTTAACAATGCATTGGAGTTTTTTAATGAGATCACATACCCTCATTTTATCATTAAATCACCAGTATACATAAGAAACCCCTATTAAACATCACATAATCATAACACATAAAATTAACATAATGGAAAAAATATCATATCAACTTTGAAATCGAATTTCATATTTACACTTCGCACACTCATAAATGAGAACACATTATTTCAATATAAAATGGTAATATTTTAAATTAAAAATAAATAAATGATTGTGACATGAAAGAGAGAATTTATATTCGAGGATTTTATGTTAAATCACATTCCTTGTTATTGAAATAATCTATATATCTTTAAAACAAAAACAAAACATTTCAAAATTATAGATTAGAATCTATTTTCCCCCACCACTGTGAATATTTTGATATAAATTAACATTTTAATACGTTATTTTCAATATAAATAAGTTTATCAAACTAATTTTAATACATGGATCTTAAATATAAATCTTTATAAGATTAAATCATAAAAACAATAAAATGTTTTTTTGAGTTAAAATTCACTTACCTTAAGCCTGAATCATCACGTAAAAACATTAAAATCCTAAATAATAAATTAGGTTAATATATACTTTTAGAGAACCATATTTTTACCTCTTATTTTATATCACTTAATACAATGTTATTTCAATTACATATTTATTTATGATCATATCAGACATTTTGTTGCCATTTGGTACATGAGTCGAAAATGAAATTAATATGAGGTCAATAGTTCATGTGGTCATAATGTATTCATCTAAAAACTAATGATAATGAAACAAGGATAAATTTTTACATCTATAATAATTTTAAATCAATCAATTAATTATTGTTATTAAAAATGAATAACAATATAATCCTAGAGATGGTCAGTCTTACGTATGCATGTGTGACATCATCATATTTCATTGATGATTATTGAATGAATCGGAAAAATATGTTTTCATTAAAAAAAGATCATAAAATAATTTATATCAGATTATGAATTTAAATATACTCTTATAAATCATACAAGTTATATTGTGAATTAAAATGAATTATATCGCTTCATAGAGGTGATAGTTCACACGTACACACATATATCATAATCATTTTTATATGCTTCGAATGTTGGAATGAAATTGATATATTATAGCAAAATAATGATTAATATTTTATTAATATCACATATGACCATTTATTCCATTATTATAACCATTAATCAGTGATGTTTATGTGAAATGAATTAAATCGGTTTACGGAGAAGACAGTTCACATGTACGCACGAATGATTAAATTCATTCCCATATAACTGATGTGAAGATGGATATAGGTTTTAATTTTAACATAATAACATCTAAGTATGTTAATAATAATTTATATATTTTTTAATCATGTTTAAAGGATATTTATTAGATGTGGAAGATGAAAAAAATAAAAAATACCTAATAAAAATGATACATCTTCTTTGATCGATCACCTTTGAAGAACACCCTATCACATATAAAAATTGTGTTATGCCTAATACAAGGCCAAAATAATGTGTGTAGGGATTATAGTAATGGTTTTGGGTATATCATTTATTATCCTAATAGTATTTAATGTGTGATTCATAGAGAGGAATGGGTCCCTTTTATTGGAGAGGGGAGGGGCGCCCAATGAAATATTAAATGTATTAAATTAATAAAAATTCAACATCGATTTAACTTTGTCCCAAAAAAATTATATATACTATAATATTATTTTTGGAATATTAATCATAATAAAATTAAAATAATATATGTTTTGAATATTTTTCCATACAAATCATTTTTAACATTATTTTCCATATTTTATCATAGAGTGATCTTCGGTTATTTAAACATTGTGAGTTAATGTAATTAAGATATAATTCCAAACGATAAAAAAAATTTCATTTATGAAATATTAAGAATTATCTTATACATTTGGATGAATATTATATTTTTATGAATTTTAGGGATTTTAATGAATATTTAATATTTTAAAATACCAGTAGTGTCATTTTTGAAATGGTTCATTATTTGACTTTTTAACAAATATCATAGCTAAAATATAAGTTCATAAAAACAAATTTTATAATAATATAAAAATAAATATATATAACAATTTCATGGATTAAATTATGTTAAATAATGTTAATTTGAATATTTATAATATCGTTTATATGATTCCTTCATTAATTAGGAAATTGAACCATCATTTTTTCAATTATAATTAAATTTAGTTATTTAATTTTTAATAATTATGATTCAATTACTATGATTTATGGAATATTATAGTATTTATGATGACTATTTATGTTAGAATTGATCCCCTGTATAACTATATATTAATATATGTTATTTTTTAAAAACAAAAGTGTAATAACATTGACTATTCCAAGAATATAATATTATAAAGGATGTTATGTAATCCATGTCGTGCTGAGTGGTCCTGAATTCAATCCATTTATTATTATGGTGTTTATATACTCACAGAATTAAATTATAACAACATTTAGAAGAATTTTATATTATTGTAATATTATTTTTAACGTAAATTACCAGATTTACCTTTAGTCATGGTAAGAAAAAAATTACTATTGTCATTATTCCTAATTTCTAATAATATATAATAATTATATACATAAATTGGATCATATGATTCCAAATATTAACACCATTTTTCCCAATTCAAAAAATTTATGTTGTAGTATTTAATGTTTACTATTCAATGTTGTCAAAATGAGAAAAAAAGTTTTTTAAAAGAAAAAACCAGTCAAAGATTGACATGCATTTATGTATAATATCCATGTAAAATTAATTAGAATAAAATTATATTAAATGATAAAAAAACATAATTACACTTTAAAAAAAATTAAAATAATAACTTAACAAATATATTCAAATTAGTAAAAAATTTCTTTTTGAATTAAAATATAGTATTTTTTACTATGCATTAAAATATTTATTTTATAAGACAAATATAAAGGATTATACAAAATTATGTAATGATATCATAATTTAAAATAATAAGTTTATTTTGTTAAATAAAACATAAAAATGTGTCAAAATGATTTCCCATGGTTTCACCATCAGATGGCAATATAATATATTTTTTATAAAGAAACACTCATTTCATTGATAAAAATGAATTTGTTATTATATAATATCTATAATGCAGATAATATACAATTTCAACAATTTATTGAATTAATAATTCATTAATTTAATATAAATAGAGGGATTTAATTATTTCATATATATAAGTAATCACATTTAAATAGTTTATGATAAAAATGAATCATTTATATTCAATTGGGTTATAGATTTATTTAAAGAGAGATATGTACCCGATGAATAATTATATAAATATGTGTAAACCATATTTTCAAAATTCATATAATGTTATTCACTCCATTTACTCTAATAGCTTGGTGATAACTAGAATATTAATTAATAATATTGAGTTGTTTGTTTAAACATGATATGTTGTATGATGTACGCAATCAAGCATTGTGTTACCTTTTTAATACATGGGATGTTACAAATATTCAACACCTTAATTAATAAATAAAAATGATTTTTCACGAGATAAATAATTGATCACATGAGATGGAATGTTTTTTATACCTAGATGAATTACATTGAGTTTTATGGTTTCTGAATCCTTGGGTACAAAACATTGTGATATTTTTATGAATGTAACATATTTATTATATATATACATTTATATGTAATTCATATTTATAATTTAATAAGTAATTTTTTTATCATCATTACCATGTAATGACCCATAAAATCCATGGAATATTTTTTCTTAAATTTATGGATTTTTACGAGTCCCTTGTTTCTGACCGCGCTTGATTCTGAGGCCCAGTGTGCTCGAAAACAATTTATGATGTTTTGTTTGGGTATGTTCAGTAAACGTAAGGGAGGGATTTTATATCTTTTAAACTCGTACTCGGAATTGAAATCCGAGGGTACTGTAGAACTCGTAGCATCAGTGATTTCTTATTGATACCATCACCACAGTTGTGTTCAGATGAGAATGGAAGTTAGTTTTCATGATTTTTAATTAAATTGAATAAAAAATAAACTGTTAAATTTATTTTTATTTGGGGTGGTTAAAACCTCCAAGAGGAGGTTAGTGGTGGGTGCTACCATACCATAACCTCCCATGAGAGTTTGTGGTGGTGGATCCCACCCGCACAGAACCTCCCATGGGAGAATATTATTTATTGGGGCCCACCTGATCTTCTTAACACTTTTCTGAACTCCCTAATAATTAATTGGAACTCCTCACCTCCTCTAATTTAAAATTTTAACCATTCCATTACATTAATTAAATGACTTGTCTCATTTAATTAAACACAAGTACATTTTTTTGGTTCTATAAAAATAATAGATAACTTCCTCTATTATTTTGGACATGGCATTATTTTCGTGGAACCTTTGGGAGAGGAGAAAGAACTAGGAAGAACTTGGAGGAACAAATTCCCCCAATGAAGAATGAATCTTCCACCAATAAAGAACGACCGACATCTCTCCCTCTTTAACTAGGGTAAGAAGTGGAAGCACCACCGCCAACAAAGAACGCCGACGATGACCTCTTCAAATTGAGTTCTCTGAACTCTTCCTCTTCTGACATCAACGAAACAATTCCACCTTCCCGTGACTTCATCAACGATCGTCATCAAGCGAGGTAGGGGGTTTTGAGTAGATTTAATGTTTCCGTTCTACGTCGTTGAATGTATGGATTGAGATATGTTGATTGGTACCTCCATAATGAGGAGGTCTCGGACTGCACGAACATGGCATGACACTCCCCATTTGATCTATCTTGTTTGATTGACGACCGCGAAGCAGAGCAGCGGCGGCCGGCATCAGGTCGGCCGAGAAGGAAACCTGCGACGCAAGGATGCCGGGTCACTAGAAGGGTGCGGCACAGTCACGCTGCGCTGGTGGTGGAGAACCACAAATAGGGCGGTCAGTGGAGGAGGGTCGTAGTGCCGTCGCGCCATTCCGGTGTGCTAAACCGGCTGGCCGCTCGGCCATCTAGACAAGGCTGGACCCCTCGTGTCCCATGGGTCACATGAACCATCACCTAGCGCCGGTTCTGTGCGGAAGGAAGGTGGTGTAACCCCCCCCCCCATGTGTATCAGTCGGGCCACCTGGCCGGCCTACCAGCCCCCCCCCCCCCCGGGCCCACCCACCAGCTGGCCCCATGGGCCCCCCAATGGACGGCCACGTGGGCCCGGCAGTCCGCTAGCCGAGCCTCCGTCGTCTGGGCAACCATCGGCCGGGCCGCCCTTGGCCCGGCCACCCTCGATCGGGCCACCTTCAGCCGGGTCACCCTTCGGGCTGTACTCTTCGGGCTAGGCCACCCCGACCACATCCTCAGACAGGGTTGGACCCACTGACCGGGTCGGGCTGGGTTGCTCCGACTAGGTCGGACCGGACCCGGACCGACTATGGCAAGTTAACACCTTTTTTCCCATATCTTGTGCTTCTGGTGTCCAATAGACAAACCATTTACGGAGACTGAAATCATAGACCAAGATGGTTATATTGGAATACACCACATGATGTTTGGACACAGTTAGAGTATGTTCAGGTTGGTTTGAACCCAAAAATCAACCGGGACCCTGGGACGGAAATGTCAATAACTCACTAACCAGGTGTCTGATAGACGCACTATCTATCGTGTTCTAACCCTTACGACCTAATGGTACATTGGGTTACATCATTGTGATGTTTAGAGGTGGTATAGGTACGACAGATATCTTGAGGGTAGATTCTACGGAACTCGAGTGCACAGGGTGCGAGGAATCCAGTGGATGATGGTGTGGTAGAGGTTGGAGATAGATCATACAGGGGTCAACACTAAGCGATCTTATGTCGGTCAATGCATACTGATCCTATGTAGGTCATATCCTGTATGGGTCAGCACTCAGTGATCCTGTGAGGGTCAGCGCATAACGATCTTGTGTAGGCCATTGAGGGGGTTAGTACCTATCGATCATGTGTCGGTCAGACTCTATATGGTCAGAAGTAGTTCCTCTTGATAGTATAAGATGATCTAACTTCACAACTAACCATTTGTGCTTCATTACATTACTGAAATCATGGTTTGAGCTGAGTCAATGACTTTCATTTTTTTCTCATGATTGAGATGGGTTACAAAATAACAGATTTATATGTATGGGAATATACCTTAGTAAAGGTTATCCATTGATTCCATATTTCGTAGTTATCCTTGTTGGGTTTTGTGATACCTTGCGAGTCGTAGGGTCCATACTGAGTATCTTTATACTCAACCCTTCATGTTCTATTCCCGCACATCATTGTGTTGGTTGTAGACGACGGACAACGCTGATCGAGACAGAGAGTATCAGAATTAGATGGTACCCGGTGGTGGACCGCTCGGCGAGATGTACACAGAGCAGGCAGACGGACCTGCGGAGCTGAGGAGGCCATCTGTAACCACCCTTTAAGTGGGAATTCTGGAGGATGACCTAGTAACTTCTTTACTTCTTTTCTTTAGTTGTACTAGCTATTCAGCTGTATTGCACATTACTGCTGGGCTTGTATTTTTGAACCCTTTACTTTCAGCACACTCTTTTGTATATAGTTATACTTTGTGTTTTACTTCGAGTTGCATTCTATGTTGTGTTTATTTACTGTTATAAAGGAAATTACTCCCCAGTTTACGAATTTATGCCTTTGGTGACAGTCTCCAGCCCCTGGCCTATCGAAGGCAGGAATGTCATTGTTATGATATGGGCCCCGGGGGCCTTGTCGTGACAAATTTGTATCAAAGAAGTCAGTTCTACTGCATAAAATAAGACTATGATATTTCTTTACTGTGAAGAAATAGTGTTAAGGGTACCAGGTGCACTTTTTTCAATTCAGGGAGTCCAGTTTTGGTGTGGTGGCCGACGTATCAATTTCCCAAAACCCTAACTACTGATCTCTGACTCCGTGTACAAAAACATTGATTGTATGCGTGTATTTAAAAGTTTCCTTAAGTCATCTCAACCATGTCAGCACACCAGGTATAAAATTTTGACGGTGTCACATCTGTTTCATTCAGGATGCCTCCCTGTGGATGAACAGTTAGAGACCCTAGAGTCATACGCTCTGACATCCCACCAAGCGACGAGGCTTCGGTGCATGGCCCTTTACCAACGGAGGCACCAGTGGTACCACTTCCTGTTGGGCCTCCAATTCCATCGGGCCCAATAGCAGAGAGTGCACACTGCTTGAGCGTGTTGCATGAGTTCCAACACTATAGATCACCAAGTTTTAGGGGAGAGACGGACCCACAGGAGGATGACGATTGGATGGAGGATGTGGTGAGTGTTTTTAGGCTGGTAGGGACACCTTGAAATCTAATGGTGATATTTGCTGCAAGTCTCCTTCAGGCAGCAGCAGGCAGATGGTGGAGCCTGATGATTCAGGTCCACGACGAGGTGAAACTTCTATGGACATATATTGAGAGCCTGTTCTGGGCAGAGTTTGTACCACCCACCCTTCGTGCGGTGTAGATACAGAAGAAACTTCATATGCTGTAGGGAAAGATGACAGTAGCACAGTACTTAGTGAGGTTCACCGAACTCTCTCTCTAAACCACGAATATTGTGTTGGAACCATTCATTAGGCCCCGAACCTTCGAGTTGGGGCTCAGGTAAGAGATCAGGGCATCAGTGATCTCCCTCAGCATCTCGACGCAGGTGGGGGTGTTAGAAAGAGCCCTCCTAGTGGAGTGTTTTCTTGTTGAGCAGTCACAAGCTGTGAGACCCTATACTAGTCGACATGGATCAAAGTCTTCTACAGTTGATAGTAGACAAATGATGCAGAGGTCTAGGAGGACCAGACCCAAAGGTGGTAGACCGCATGACTCAGGATCGGTTGTCTGGGTCACAGAAAGCAGAGACATATATTCTAGTACAATACAGTGCTACTCATGCAAAGGGTAGGGTCACATGGCACGTGATTGTCGGACCCACCATACAGACAATCAGTAGACAACCAAGGGACCTCTCAGGAAGAGGCAGAGGTTCAATCGAGGCGGTCTATAGGGTGCATGTGGGTGTGGAGGAGGAGCTGGACATGTAGTAGACAGTGGGAGATGTATTGAGTTGTTGCCGCCGCCACCACCACCAGGAGGTCCACCCTGACTATAGGGAGCAGGTGGACATGGTAGAGCTCAACTTCAGGCAGTTGAGGCTTATGACCATGGCAGTTCGAAGATGATTCGAGGTGCGATCTATGTCTACTCTACCTTAGCTACAATTCTTATAGACACAGGTGCCAGTCACTCTTTCATAGTCACTGACCTCGTTCGGAGCTCGATGATTCTGACGGATCCGTTGGCTTGATAATTACAGCTAGAGATTATTATAGGATATGACTAGATGATTACGCACTATTTCCAGCATTGTGAGCTTATTCTAGGAGGCAATAGTATCAGTTGGGATATCCTCCTAGCGGCGTCGAGGCCTTACGACGTTATCTTGGGTATGGAATGGCTATCAACAGTCCATGCTTCGATCGACTGTAGTAGGTGAAAAGTGTGGTGTGTCCACACGAATTGGACCAGGATCACCTTCACTGGTGAGAAGGGATCCTTTTTAGTGTAGAGCACACATACTTGGAGTATCGTGTAGCTGATCACTCACCATATGTCTTGCCTTACCCTCGCAACAGTTTATATGAAGAGTCCGACATATCCTGTAGTGGTGGATCATTACATAGTTGTTTTTACCAATGATGTTCCATGACCACTTTCTCCTAGAGTGGTGGACTTCTACATTTATTTTTACCCTATGATGGCACCGATAACTACTCTAGCATGTCAGATGTCTCCCACTGAGCTTCATGAGATGGGGGTACAGCTTGAGTTTTTGCAGGGAAAGGGATTCATTTGGACCAGTATTTCTCCTAGGGCAGCTCCAATTTTGTTCTCCAAGAAGTCAGATGAGAGCTCAGTCTTTGGGTTGACTATCATCGCCTAAACCAGGAGACCATGAAGAACATGTACACACTCCCAAGGATTGATGACCTCTTTGATCATCTCAAGGGAGATCGATGGTTCTCAAAGATAGACCTCAGATCAGGCTATCACCAGGTCAGAGATCGAGGTGAGGATGTGCAGAAGACAACCATCAGGGGTTGGTATGGCCACTATGAGTTCTTTGTTATGCCCTTTGGTGTAAAAAACACTCCACCAGTGTTCATGTGTCTCGGAAATAGGATATTCTAGCCATAACTCGATCACTTTGTCATAGTCGTCATCAACGATATTATGATTTACTCGACTACTAAAGAGGAGGATGCCTTCCATTTGCAGGTAGTACTAGACACACTCCGAGAGCACCAGCTATAAGGTAAGATCTCTGAGTACTTGTTTTGGATTCGAGAGGTTCATTTCTTGAGACACGTCATCTCAGAGGCTGGGGTAGTAGTAGATCTAGTGAATATTGAAGTAGTAATTTCATAAGAGCCACCCAGGAGTGTGACAGAGGTACGAAGTTACCTGGCATTGGCTAGATACTAACAAATATTTGTTCTAGACTTCCCCAGAGTTGCAGAACCACTATCAGCCTTGACAACGAAGGGGAAACCCATTGTGTGGTCGGAGAGATGCCTGCAGAGCATTCAATTGAAAAGGCTGACTAGTGCCCCATCTTGAGGCTTACAGAGGAAGGCGTATGGTACATAATCTACTACAATGGATCAGGGACCAGACTCGGGTGTTTCCGGATGCATGAGCGAGCCGGGATCACATATGGTTCTTGGTAGAAGAGACAACATGAGCATAAATACGCTACTCAGGACCTAGAGTTAGCAGTAGTGGCCATTGCCTAGAAGATGTGGAGACACTATCTGACGGGTGAATGTTTTACCATGTACTATGATCTCAAGATTCTTAGGTATATCTTCTCATAGAAGGAACTGAACCTGAGATAGTGGCGTTGAAGTGAGTTCCTCCAGGACTATGACTTCGAGATAGTCTATACTCCGGATATGGAGAACGTTGTTGCGGATTGGCTCCACATGAGATTTGGTATACAACTACTAGGAGAGGCAACAAAAGAGATGGAAGCCAGACAAATATATTTCATGGATAAGGATGGAGAAACCTATCTATAGTCTCTCAAAATCACTCCTCCACTTCTTCATTGAGTTACGAAGGAATAGTGTGGGGATAATGACTTTGAGACACGAAATTCTCAGATATCTACCGGACAAGCTACTAATGGATTTTCTAAAGGTGGGGAGAAAGTCAACCTCTTTAGAGGATGTACCATGGAACCAGTAAAACTTCATGAGGAAGTGTTGTGGGAGTTCCAAACTTCCACTCTAGCGGTAAATCCAAGAGTTGAGAAGATGTATCAGGACCTCAGACGATATCACTGGTGGCTAAGTATGATGATGGCAGTAGAAGAGGTTTTCTCAAGATGCCTCACTTTTCAGCGAGTAAAGGTGGAGCACCAGGTACCAACAGGATTGGTACAACCCATAGAGGCTCCAGAGTGGAAGTGGGATGAGATATACATGGACTTTGTGATAGGTCTTCCACATACATCCATGAGTCACGATTCGATATGGGTGATCGTTGACTGACTCACCACGTCGGCCCACATCCTACCGATCAGAGATCAGGGCTCAGTAGAGAGCTTGGGATGTGTCAATGTGCAAGATATTGTGTGGTTTCATGGAGTACCTTCTTCTTTTTTCTCCGACCGTGACACATGGTATACTTCCAGGATATAGAAGGGGTTGCAAGAGGATTTCAGGATACATCTTTGCTTGAGCACCGCCTTTCATCCTCAGATAGATGGTCAGACTGAGCAGACCATTTTGACCCTTGAGGACATGCTCCGTGCATATGTTCTCAATTTTGATCAAATCTGGGAGGATCACTTGCCTTTGGTGGACATATCCTACAACAACAACTACCACCCCACAACCAGTATGTCACCTTTTGAGGCCTTGTATGGTCAACCGTGCAGATCACCATTATGCTGGACAGACCCTGGGATGTCAGCACTAGTGGGACCAGAGATGGAACATGCTACCACTGAGAAGGAGATGATCATAGAGGAGTGGATTAAGACAACATAGATCAGACAGAAGTCATATGTTGAAAGGAGACGGAGACCTCTGGAGTTTGATGATGGTGACCACATCTTTCTACGGGTCTCACCTCGAGGAGGTTTATGGAGATTTGGCCGAGGCATAAAGTTTTCTCCGCAATTCATCTAATCTTTCCATGCTCTCAGCAGAGTAGGTGAGGAAGAATACCTCCTGGCTCTACCACCTCAGTTGCATCGGGTGCACGAAATCTTCCACATATCTTAGTTGAGGATATATGTGCATGACCCATCCCACATCATCCACCACAGGGATCTATACATCGATGATGGGGAGAATTTAACAATGGCTCTAGGGGAGATTGAAGAAAGAAAGGATTAGGTCCTGCACGGACGGTTGATACCTCTGGTGCACGTTCACTGGCAGCACATGAACATCCAGAAGAGCACGTGGGAGAGGGAGACATAGATGCATGCTCAGTACCCCCATTTGTTAATTTAGTGTGCGTTGTAGAATACAACGACATAGATCCCGTAGGTGGGGAGAGTGTAAAGACCTGAAAATTACATCTTACTTTTTTTCATAAATTCATAGCATTTGAACGAGTCCGCATTTTCTGACGGCGCATGATTCCGAGGCCCGGTGTGCCCAAAAATAATTTCGGATGTTCTGTTCTGGTACGTTCAGTAAACATACGAGAGGGATTTTATATCATTCGAACCGTTACTCAGAATTGAAATCTAAGGGTACCTTTGAAATCACAGCGTCAGTGATTTCTTAGTGAGACCATCGACGCAGTTGCGTTCTAAAAACAATGGAAGTTAGTTTTTGGTGTTTTTAATTAAATTGAATTAAAAATAATGTGTTAACATTTTTTATTTGGGGTTGTTAAAACCTCTATGAGGAGGTTATTTTTGGGGGCCACCACACTATAACCTCCCATGAGAGGTTATGGTGGTGGGTCCCACCTGCACATAACCTCCTTTGGGAGCATATTATTTAGTGGGGTCCACCCGAGCTTCTTAACCATTTTTTAACTCCCCAACATCTAATTGGAACTCCTCACCTCAAATAATTTTGAATATGTACCATTCCTTTACATTAATTAAATGAGTTGTCTATTTTAATTAAACTCTAGTATTTTTGTTGTTGTGACATAAAAATAATAGAGAACATCCTCTATTATTTTGGACCTAGAATTCATTTGGTGGAACCTTGGGGAGATAAGGAAGAACGTGGAAGAACATTGAGGAACAAATTCACCCAACGAGGAATGTCTCTTCCAGCAACAAAGAATGACGAACATCTCTCCCTCTTCAATGGAGGAATGAAGTGGAAGCACCACCGCACACGAAGAACACCTACGAAAACCTCCTAAACTCTTCATATCCAAACTCTTCCTCTTCCAATGACAATGAAACGACGTCGTCTTCCCGTGAATTAATCAATGATCATCATCAAGAGATGTATGGGGTTTTGAGTATATTTAATGTTTCTGTTCTACATAAATGAATGTATGGATTGAGATATGTTGATTTATACTTCCATAATGGGGAGGGATTGGACTGCACGAACAGGGCCTGACCCTCCCCCTTTTTTCTATATCATTTTATTGACTACTACAGAGCTGAGCAGTAGTGTCCGGTGATGGGACGACCGTGAAGGAAACCGGTGGCGTATGGTCACCGGGTCGTTGGGAGGGCGTGCCACCATGGTGTCGCGCGGAGGAGTAGGGAGCCGAAGCAAGGGCGGGCCACGGCGGGAGGGGCGTGAAACCATTGCACCATGCTGGTGGTGAAAAACTGTGGTCAGGGCGGCCAGCTGTGAAGGGGCGCGGTGTCGTCTCACAGCATCGGTGGTGCAGAACCACAGACAGGGCGGGCCGTGGCGGAGGGGCGAAGCACCGACGCGTCGCACCGAAGGGCAGAACCGGCTGGCCACTCGGGTAGTCGGACAATGCAGGACCCCTCAGGTCCCATGGGTCACCTGAACAGCTGCCTAGAACATGTTATGAGCAGACGATAGGGGGTGTAACCCCCCCCCCCCAAGGAGAGGCAGTCCGGTCGCCTGGCTGGCCACGCGAGCCAGCCATCCCGCTGGCTGGGACGCTTTCGGTCGGGCCTCCCTCGGCGGGGCCACCTTTTTCCGGGTCTCCCTTCGGTCCGGGTTATTCCCTCAGACTAGGTCACTTCCTCAGACCGGGTCGACCTATGGACTGGGTTTCTCCAACTGGGTCGGACCAGACCCTGACCCGCTATGGCCAGTTTAGTCCTTTTTGCCTATATCATCGGCTATGGTTGTCCGGTCGACGAACCGTTTGAGGGGATAGAGAGAATAGAGATGGAAAATTATATTGGAATACCCCACTTGAGAGTTCGACATAGTTGGAGTACAGTAGGGTTGGTTTGAACCCAAAAACCAATAAGGCCCTGGGACGAAAATGCCAATAACTCACAGATTGGGCATCCGATTGACGCACTGTCTTTCGTGTTAAAACCCTTACGACATAACGGTCCTTTGGGTTACATATTTTTTGAGTTTAGTGGTGTTCTATGTATGACCGATATCTCAAGGGAATATTCTTCTTAACTTGGGCACATCGGGTGTGAGGAATTTAGTGGCTGATGGTGCTGCATTGTTTGGAGACAGATCATATAGAGGTCAATTCTTAGTGATCCTGTGTGGGTCAGTGTATACCGATATTGTGTGGGTCAGATCCCATGTGGGTCAGTGCTTACAGATCCTTTGAGGGTCATCGCATACTAATCCTATGGGTTTCAGATCCTATGTGGGTCATTGCGGGGGTTAGTATCTATCGATCATATGTTGGTCAGACTCTGTATGGTCAAAATTAGTTCCTTTGACTGAATAAGATAATCTAGGTTTGTGAATAATCATCTGTAATTATTTAATTCACTAAAGTCCTAGTTTGAGCTGAGTCAATGACTTTCATGTTTTCCTCACGATTGAGATGGGTTACTAAATAACGTAGTATATGTATGGGCATATTCCTAAGCTAGGGTTATCCATTGATTCCATATCTCGTGGTTTTCCTTGTTGGATTTTGTGAGACCTTGAGGGTATTCAGGTCCCTATTGAGTATCTTTATACTAAACCCAGCATGGACTACGCTCGCACCATGTTGCGTGGGTTGAAGATGACGGACAGCACTGATCGGGACAGAGAGTACCCGAACTGGATGGTACCTAGAGGTGGACCACTCGGTGAGATATACACGGAGCAGACAGATGGACTTGGGGTGATGTGGAGGTCATCTGTACCCACCCATTAGGTGGGAATTCGGGAGAAAGACCTAGGAGCTTATTTACTTATTTTCTTTAGTTTTACAAGATTTTAAGTTGTATTGCACTTTACTGTATGGCTTGTATTATTGGCCCCGTTACGTTCATCACACTGTTTTGTATACAGTTTTACATAGTTTTTTAGAACCTGTTGTGTACTCTATTGTGTTTATTACTCTTATAAAGGCAATTCCATCCCTATTTAGGGATTTACACCTTTGGTGCTAGTGGCTAGCCCCTGGCCTATGGAAGGCAGGCCTGGGGCAGTTTTGATACGAGCCCCGAGGGACGGGTCATGACATTCCAGTTGTAATTTCTCATTATCACATGAAAAATATTTCCATCATTATTACCATATTGGGATTTGTTCCCAAAAATTTCTATTTATATATCCCATAATAAAATGATATGTAATTAAATAAAACTATGATGGTTCAATGAAAAATAATTTCTTGTTATAAAAATTATGTTTTTTAGGTATTTTGTTTCTAATTTCAACTAATCTTATCATAAAAATATTTTTAATAATAATCATCTTCATCTTTATTATTTTTAATCATTTAAAAGGGGACCAAAAACGAAGTCAAAGCATCATAGAGGCCTAAAATATTGTAGCCCAAGGGCATCCCGTCAAAGTATATCATATAATTAAGGTACCAAATAAACTTTTCTAGGAAATCAAGAAAGGGGCATGTCCTGAGAAGCTTCAAAAGCAAGGAAGTCAACAAATTTATATCCCTCCCAATAGGTGTAAATTAAACCGATATGGTTATCTATTTTCCATCTACTCTTTCAGATGAGGTCTTTGATTCAACAATTAGTAGTGAGAAATCCATATACAAAATTATAATTTCTTTTGGATTCTATTTCCACCGCATCAATATTAATGATGATCTACCTGCAAATAGTATAACCTAGTAGCACTCCCTTGTCTCTTCCTAGAGAGAGTTACTTCTCCAATAGAAGGATTTGAACGAAACGACATCACTGCCCTATTATCCCGAACCACCCCACCCCCGATCATAGTACAAGAACAACAGGAGCCATCTATCTCTAATGACTCCCATACAAGGTGTGATCCATCATTTCCACCAGCCTCTGGGATTAGAGGTGAAAGAAAGAGTAAGGGATATGTAGGCTAGTATGGGTCTGAATAAATGTGTTTTCCACCATGCCTTATAATGTTTGGAAGGATCAGACAATAAATTTCATGTTAAAATCACAAGACCTAGCATCAATATAGCGACTCACATATAACTCTCTCTATTCATCACAATCCAAATCCTCCATCATCCCATTAACAGGATCAATTACTTTTCCATCCTCTCATTTATGATGTTGTCTAAACCCTGAAACCAGAGGTTGTCAAAAGAAGCACAAGGAACTTCCTAAGGGTGAATAGCGATAAAGTCTTGAATGGAATTCTAGATTAGGCATTTAAATTCCACATCGAAAAAATGTGTGATGGATTCTTTATGTAAATCAGTGCAGAAACAACACTGAGAAGCCATCTAAATACCTTTTATCTTGATTATATCATCATTGGGATGAGATTTCTTCTTTATATGCTATAAGAGAATGTTATATTTATGGGAATGTTCCTTACACCATAACAGATTCCACCAAGTTTCATGTGAATTGGGGGAGGACTTCATCCCCTGATAATATATTCCAAATAAATCCAGATGACGAACCTTTAAAAAACAATGCTCGTGATCACATTAAAGATCAATGAGGTTGAAAAATCCGCATTGTTCCTCATCCAGGACTAATTGTGTAATGTGGGGATGCTCTTTAGTAGTCTTAATGGTCATGTTGGGAACATGGAATCTAGTAAATCCTTAATGTAAACCATCCCAATTTGCATGCCAAAAATTTATATTTTCTCTACTAATTATTCACTAATTGATATTGTAAAGTTTCATTAAATCAGTTAGATCAGGTGCCATAAAACTGTAGTGGTCCTCCTAGAAGCATCCAAAGATTTCCCATATTTCTTCCCATGAAGCATCCCCAAATGGTTAGGACCTCTAAAACCTTTTATTCCAAATTAGTATGGGAACCCTACATTTCACCAAAAACACTTCTGATATCAATACCACCCTACATTGACACTTTATCCAACCTAACCAACAAAACCCAATGGTACTTTCATTATGAATGGTCATATCATATAATGAGAATAGAATCTTTTCCATTCCTTTAATCACCAACTTGGGAACCCTTAGGGTTGAGAGTGTATTCACGGGAATTTAGGTGAGTTCACTATCGACTAAAGGTATTATGACGCCAATGGATAGAAAAAAATTCATCTAATTATTAACCGGCCTTGATATCTTGTCAAAAATCTCATTGAAATGGTGAATGTGCTGCCTACATTTGGTTATCAGGGAACATTGATATTCCAAAGGAAAATGTCTCCTGTGAATTGTCAACATCTGTAGGTAGATGCATCAGTGAATCAGTGCCTCAGTAGATCAAGGATTCTGTAGTTTGGGCATCAGTTAGTTTCAACAATGACTCTCTATCGATTATTCACATCGATGGATCATCCTTTATGGATCATTATTTTGTGAGTAAGGCGTTGATGACTCACTAATGGTGACTCGCACATCGGTTATTCATTTCTAGTTTTTCCTAGTTTTTATTGATTCTCCCCTCATACATTTTATGTGACGTAAATCTAGTTTTCAACATTGTTGGGGCATTTCTAAAGGAATTTCAAGGGATATTAATTATATAATTAATATCATAATGGTCGAGAATATTTTAAATGGTAAAATCACATGATCATTACCACGTTCTGACTTTAGTGTCCTTTGAAATTCTCACCCTTCCGTCAAAATTGGATTTGGCTATTCAAAGGAAATATCTTCCATTCCTCGTGTGTTTTAATGTACTCTTAGTGATTATATACCCTTTCTACCCCAATGAGTCTTTCTCTAGTCTATTCAGTTGTCCCTTGGAGTTCATTTCCTACTACTCACACAACCCCCTTTTTTGACATAATAAATAATCCTTGATCGTCTTTCTCTCAATGTGTGTGTTTTTCCATTCTCTCCCTTTTAATTGTGTTTCTTTTGGGGTGTGTGTTCTCATGTAACCTTGTGAATATGGTTGGACACATATTTAAGGATGATAATAAAAAGTAATAAATAATTGGTTGGGATCATGATGATGATGATAACATTGTTTTATATGTTATCCATATTTTGGTAAGGGTTGTATGCATTCTGAAAATCATAGCTGATGGTGGTCTCTTTTTTTTCACCTATATTCTTTTTGAATCACTACTGTAATAATTGAATGTAACGACCCGAAATTTTAAATAAATCTTGTTTCCTAATTTTATGTGTTATTTTATTTCATTTTTATACTCAAAAAAAATGTTTCATTTGATAACATGAGTATAATTAAAATGAGATTGTTGGGTTTTGACTGTTATTTGACCATTGGTCAATATGACCACTGGAAACTAAACATTTTGACTATTGTCTCTAAATACAAGAAATCTTGGTTAATTAATATAGAAAAAAGATTCGATGGCATCACCCAGTAGTCTTGTACTGATCGAAGCCCATCTAACAGAACTTGGGAAGGAGGTAGCACCACTGGGATTTTCTCTCAACCAAGCACAAGCTAAACTTCATCATGTGAAGCTAGAACGGGATCGCCTTCGCGAGAAGTTCAAACTGATAGAAATTACTACTCGTGCGATGTTGGCCGAGACTCCCTCAGATTCTCTCACCTTAGCACACCTTACACTTAGGTCCTATGCTGGTGTGATAAGGGGCTATGTAAGGAGACCGTAACTACCTTGAGTAATCCTTTGTTTTAAATAAAAATTGGGATTTCTTCTTATGATGATGTTATGAATTTTCAAATGTCCGGATAAATATATTATGCATATTTTTGATGAATTTTAGAGAAAGGATATTTTAAAAATATTTATGTAAACCTTAAATAAATAAAAATGTGTAATGATTTTCGAAAAATGGTCTTCTACAATTATGTTCATTACGAAATTTCGAGTCTAATAAGATCAACATGGTTTTTGATGAATAGTAAATTATGAATAGTGATTTTAATCTTAGGATTAGTAATGTTACCAAATGGATTAGTAATTTTACTCAAATAATGTTTTAATATAATTTAGAGACCTAGATTAAGTAATGATATTCAATAAAATGGGTAAATAACAGTTTCATAAATTATTATTCAAGTATTAGTTTTTTTTCGGGTGAAAAGTGTTTTTTAGTTAAAAATTAAATAAAAAATATTTAGAAAGTTATTTTTAAAAAATGGATTTCATTTTTGAACTCAGAGCATCGATATTATGTTAAGGTAATTTTTGGGGATTTTTCAGAAAAAAATGAATTTTTAGTTAATAGTGTGTTTATTTAAAAAATGAATTAAAAATATTTAGAAAATAATTTTCATAAAATAGAGTTCATTTTTGAAATCAGATCATTGATATTTTCTTAATGTGAAATTTTGGGATTTTTCTGAGAAAGGTTGAATTTTCAGTGAATAGTAAAAATACAGTTTTTGGGTTTCGGTATGTTTAATGACATCATAACTGTGTCATGATGATTTCATGAGATATTTTATGGGATGGTAGACTAAAGAGGATGAATTATTGTGTGGGGGTCCCCATGTGGCCTAAATCTATGGGAAGTAACATGGGAGGGCCCATGCTTTTGAGAAAACCACTTTTGAAGTGTCCCATGGCCATTAATGCCTTGTCCCCTCACTTTCCCTATAAATACGAAGCCCTCATCTCATCTTTTCGACTCCAAAACCATCCTCAAAGAAGTTATGATCTCCTTACCTCCCAAGGAGTCCTCCCAAGTTGCCCCCATGCCCTCAAGGTCCCAACCTTTACGTTTTAAGAGTAATGTTTTAATGTAAGGGATCCGACCTCTCTCTTTCTTTTCCAGAAATCTCTTTTATGTAATTTCTTTTATTCTCCATGTTCTTACGGTAAAGGATGTTATTTTATACTTATATTACTGCCCTTTTCATGTTCATATAATGAGATATCCCCTATTACTCTCTTTATTTCGTTTATGTAAGTTTTAAGTTGTGTCGTTAGGCTGCCGAAAGTTTTGTAACAGATTCTTTCTCCCTTCTCATTTTTCAAGATCTATTTTCATGTAAAGTATTTCATGTTACTTTTTATTATTTTGGGGTATGATCTCTAAATTTATCATACTTATCTTTTATGTTCATATGATGAGAGACCCCATTTGATCTCTTCAATTCAGTATTTTGAAGTTTTAAGTGGTATCGTTAGGCTGCCGAATTTTTAAGTGGTTCTTTCACCTTTCTCCTTTTTCAAAGTTCTACTTCCATGTCAAGTATTGAAAGTTTCTTTTTATTATGTTGGGGTATGATATCTAAATCTATCATACTGATCTTTTATGTTTATATGATGAGAGACCCTATTTGATCTCATCAATTCATTTTTGTTGAAGTTTAAGTGGCACCGTTAGGCTGCCGAATTTCTATGGGGTTATTTCACCCTTATCGTTTTCAAGATCTACTTTCATGTAAAGTCATTTAAGTTCCTTTTTATAATTTTTGGGTATGATATATATATCTATCATACTGATAATTTATGTTCATATGATTAGAGACCCTATTTGATCTCATCAATTCATTTTTGTTGAAATTTAAGTGGCGCCGTTAGGCTTCCGAATTTCTAAGGGGTTCTTTCACCCTTCTCGTTTTCAAGATCTACTTTCATGTCAAGTATTTAAAGTTCCTTTTTATTATGTTGGGGTATGATATCTATATCTATCATACTTATATTTTATGATCATATGATGAGAGACCCCATTTGATCTCTTCAATTCAGTATTTTGAAATTCTAAGTGACGTCGTTAGGCTACCGAATTTTTAAGTGGTTCTTTCACCCTTCACATTTTGAAGTTATACTTTCATTTCAAGTCTTTCATGTTCCTTTTTATTATTTTGGGTGTGAAATCTATATCTATCATACTAATTTTTTATGTTCACATGATGAGAGACCCTATTTGATCTCGTCAATTCATTATTTTGAAGTATAAGTGATGCCGTTAGGCTGCAGAATTTTCATAAGAGAAATATTATTTTTGTCTTCCTTTCATGTTATTCATTTCATATGGTACATCATTAAAATTTCATTACCATGTTCATATATCCTTCTTATTCTGTCCCTATACTGTTTTATGGATCATTTATGGGTGGGTGACCCATGTCCCCTCTCTTTTCATTGTTCTCTAAAACCCCAAAACATAGCTGTTATGATGCATAATTTTCGTCTCTAAATGCCTCTCTCTTTTCTCAAAATTATTTTATGTTATAAAGTGAATACTCAAATCTCTTATTTCTACAGGGGTATTCACATATATATCAAAATTTTCTATTTTAAATTCTTGGATTTACATACATGAGACCCGCTCTCCCCTTCCATTGGTTTTAAAGTGACGTAAAGATCATGTCTTTAATGTTGTTTTTAAAACGTTATGATTATGAAATGACACCCATTTATTTAATGCTATATGGGTTATTTATGAAATTTTTGATGATGATATATGTGGCTCACATTATAAGAAATGAAAATTTAAGGGTGTGCCCTGATAGCGCTCTAATGCATTGGGTAATGATGTAACCACTAGAGATTACAATTTTCACGATATCTTGGTGAATAACCTTGGTAATTTTCAAATGACACCTTGGGGATGGACCTTGGTGATATGTTCATGATTTTCAATATTAAATGTTGCAGCCACATCTTCATGTAATGAAAAATGTTATTTTTATTATGATATGCCTCATGATTTCTTTCTCATGCCTTAAAGTTCTTTTTCATGACATTGTTGATGTATCTCATGTTCACATGAAAAATGTTTCTATTGTTTCCCTTACTGGGCCTTCTGCTCACCCATTCTTTTGATGTATGTCCCCAGGTTATGAGATGCAGTAATGAACCTAGCATGAACATGAGGAGAATCCTTTCAAGTGTTTAATAAGAATGTTTTATGTTTTCATTTTTTATGTTCCTGGTTTCCAAGACACTAAACCTTAAGGATCCTCAGTTTTGTGTAATGAAATGAATGTTAATGTTATAAAATGGCAGGATTCTATAGTTGGTATCAAAGGATGGTTTAGTTATTTGTGGAAATTAGGATGTGAAAACTTTAGGAAGAACCCTATAGAAAAGTTTAAATATAGGAAATCTTCCAGATATTTTGGTGAGTCTTGAGTAAGGGGTTGCCAAGAAAATACATCCTTGTCTGGATACGAGCAGGTAGAGGGGTCTCTGGAAAAGATGTACATAGGGGTAAAACCTGAAAACACCGCTTTGAGCTAGACTCGAACGGGAACTGGTACACGACAACGGGCCTTGCTGCACTCTTGGTTACGACACTCCCGGGGGATATGCTTTGGTAAATTCATAAGCTTAGTATGAACCATTATTAAAGGAACAAAGATAGAATAAAATAAATATTCACATAAGAATATACGATCATGGATAACCTAGATTGGAACCCAGGGGATCGCAAGTAAGGATACACTTTTATTCTACAAGTTTATCCTTTTATGCATAAAGTTTCCTTTACATGATTATTGGCGAAGTATTTAAGCCCCTAATTATACTTTATCTTCTTAGTTAATGGTGGGAAATGGAAGAACATGTCCCAACAACCAATGTGATAGGAAATGTGATGATTGTCGTATTAATATGACAGAGATGATTAGAGGATTAAAAGATGATTATTATTTTGGAAGGCGTTCACAATTTTGGGGACCCTATATGATCGAGGTAAATAGATTACTATGGTATTTTCATTGAGAAGTAAGGTTGACTTATATTTTGAAGAATCGATGAATTTTAGGCGGACTTATAGTAATTTAGGTTACTTATGGAAATGATTAACCTATCTTGGGGTAAATATGTTTAGGTTAGTTACTTTTGTTATAAGATGTTAGGAGTGGTTGATGTTGTTTGGAGATGAATGTTAAAGTTTACCTTGGAAGACTATGTTATCAAATCCTTCTTGTATTTGAGTTTCAATCTTAGTTTGGTTTATTTTGAGGATTTTTAAGGACAGTTATTTACGGAATGGTCTATGATGAACTCTGGGTAGTACCATGGAACTTTGACGATTTAAAAGTAGTTTCCATTCCTATGGGATTATTTCTTTTTGAAGAGTTGTTTTACCTTACCCTTTCTTTTTTGGGATAATGTTTAAAGTTAGATGAAATAGATGGTTAATATTTTGTGGATTATGTGTTTCTCTAGAAGATGATTCCTGTGTTTTGATGAGACCAAGTGTTTTTGAATGATCATCGTTTGGAGAAAAGATTATTTTTGGGTAGAAACTTATTAAAGGATGAAACTCTACATGAAGGTAGGTATATTTTCTTATGTTTTTGTTCTATGTAGTAAATGAATTCCTCAAAATTATGAAAAGAAATGTAAAACAAAAATGTTGTTGGTTTACGTTTCCTACTAGGTAATCAAAGACCGTTTACACACATCATATGTTTGGGATTTCATTATGGTTAACTTTCTCTTAATCATGATCTCTATCACTCTCCCTCAGAACATGACCCTTTGTTTTCTCCTCTATGTCCATGTTTTCCTACGTCGAATCCTAGTGTGGGTTAATTCGGGTGACCTTTGTACTTCCCTTTTTTTGTTTTAAAGTAATAGTTTTACTGACTGCTTTTCTGATGTGGTACATTCAATGAAATTTGAAAACCCAATTTTAAAAATTGCGAGGATGCAATTTCTTAAGGGGGGAAGATTGTAATGACCCGAAATTTTAAATAAATCTTGTTTCCTAATTTTATGTGTTGTTTTATATTATTTTTATACTCAAAAAATTGTTTCATTTGATAACATGAGTATAATTAAAATGAGACTGGTGGGTTTTGACTATTATTTGACCATTGGTCAATATGACCACTAGAAACTAAACATTTTGACTATTGTCTCTAAATACAAGCAATCTTGGTAAATTAATATAGAAAGAAGATTCAATGGCCTCACCCAGTAGTCTTGGACCGATCGAAGCCCATCTAACAGAACTTGGGAAGGAGGTAGCACCACTGGGCTTTGCATTGGACCAAACCCAATCTGAACTTTATCGTGTGAAGCTAGAACGGGATCTCCTTCATGAGAAGTTCAAACTGATAGAAATTACTACTCGTGTGATGTTGGCCGAGACTCCCTCGGATTCTCTCACCTTAGCGCACCTAACACTTAGGTCCTATGCTGGTGTGATAAGGGGCTATGTAAGGAGACCATAACTGCCCTATGTAATCCTTTATTTTAAATAAAAATTGGGATTTCTTCTTATGATGATGTTTTTGAATTTTCAAATGTCCGGATAAATATAGTATGCATATTTTTGATGAATTTTAGAGAAAGGATATTTTAAAAATTCTTATGTAAACCTTAAATAAATAACAATGTGTAATGATTTTCAAAAAATGGTCTTCTACAATTATGTTCAGTACAAAATTTCGAGTCTAATAAGATCGACAATATTTTTGATGAATAGTAAATTATGAATAGTGATTTTACGCTTAGGATTAGTAATGTGACCAAGTGGATTTGTAATTTCACTCAAAGAAAGTTTTAATATAATTTAGAGACCTAGATTAAGTAATGAGATTCAATAAAATGGGTAAATAATAGTTTCATAAATTATTATTCAAGTATTAGTTTTTTCGGTTGAATAGTGTTTTTTAGTTAAAAATTAAATTAAATATATTTATAAAAATATTTTTTAAAAATAGATTTCATTTTTGAACTCAGAGCATCGATATTATGTTAAGGTAATTTTTGGGGATTTTTCTGAAAAAAATGAATTTTCGGTGAATAGTGTGTTTATTTAACAAATGAATTAAAAATATTTAGAAAATTATTTTTATAAAATATAGTTCATTTTTGAAATCAGAGCATTGATATTTGGTTAATGTGAAATTTTGGGATTTTTTCTGAGAAAGTTGAATTTTTAGTGAATAGTAAGAATACAGTTTTAGGGTTTCGTTATGTTTAATGACATCATAGCTATGTCATGATGATGTCATGAGATATTTTAAGGGATGGTCTACTAAAAAGGATGAATTATTTTTTGGGGGTCCCCATGTGTCCTAACTCTATGGGAAGTACCATGGGAGGGCCCATGCTTTAGAGAAAACCACTTTTGAGATGTCCCTTGGCCATTAATGCCTTGTCCCCTCACTTTCCCTATAAATACCAAGCCCTCCTCTCATATTTTCGACTCCAAAACCATCCTCAACGATGTTCTGGTCTCCTTAACTCCCAAGGAGTCCTCCCAAGGTGCCCCCAAGCCCTCAAGGTCCCAACCTTTGAGTTTTAAGAGTTACTTTTTATGGTAAGGGATCTGACCTCTCTCTTTCTTTTAAAGAAATCACTTTTATGTAATTTCTTTTATTCTCCATGTTCTTCTGTTAAAGGATGTTCATTTATACTTATCTTACTGAATTTTTCATGTTCATATAATGTGATATCCCCTCTTACTCTAATTATTTCGTTTATTGATGTTTTAAGTGGCGCCGTTAGGCTGCCGAAAGTTTTGTAACAGATTCTTTCTCCCTTCTCATTTTTCAAGATCTATTTTCATGTAAAGTATTTCGTGTTCCTTTTTATTATTTTGGGGTAAGATCTCTAAATTTATCATACTGATATTTTATGTTCATATAATGAGAGACCCCATTTTATCTCTTCAATTCAGTGTTTTGATGTTTTAAGTGGCGTCGTTAGGCTACCGAGTTTTTAAGTGGTTCTTTCACCTTTCTCCTATTTCAAAGTTCTAATTCCATGTCAAGTCTTGAAAGTTCCTTTTTATTATGTTGGGGTATTATCTCTAAATCTATCATACTGATATATTATGTTTATATGATGAGAGATCCTATTTGATCTCATCAATTCATTTTTGTTGAAGTTTAAGTGGCGCTGTTAGGCTGCCGAATTTCTAAGGGGTTCTTTCACCCTTATCGTTTTCATGATCTACTTTCATGTAAAGTATTTCATGTTCCTTTTTATTATGTTGGGGTATGATCTATATATCTATCATACTGATCATTTATGTTCATATGATTATAGACCCTATTTGATCTCATTAATTCATTTTTGTTGAAGTTTAAGTGGCGCTGTTAGGCTGCCGAATTTCTAAGGGGTTCTTTCACCCTTCTCGTTTTCAAGATCTACTTTCATGTAAAGTGTTTCAAGTTCCTTTTTATTATGTTGGGTTATGATCTATATATCAATCATACTTATCTTTTATGATAATATTATGAGAGACACCGTTTGATCTCTTCAATTCAGTATTTTGAAGTGTTAAGAGGTGCTGTTAGGCTGCCGAATTTTTAAGTGGTTCTTTAACCCTTCTCATTTTGAAGTTCTACTTTCATGTCAAGTCTTTAAAATTCTTTTTTATTATTTTGGGTATGACCTCTATATCTATCATACTGATCTTTAATGTTAAAATGATGAGATACCCTTTTTGATCTCGTCAATTCTTTTTTTTTATGTTTAAGTGACGTCGTTAGGCTGCCGATTTATCATAAGAGAAATCTTATTTTTGTCTTCCTTTCATGTTCTTCATTTCATATGGTACATCTTTAAAATTTCATTATCATGTTCATGTATCCTTCATATTCTGTCCCTATATTATTTTATGGGTCATTTATGGGTGGGTGACCCAAGTCCCCTCTCTTTTCAATGTTCCTTAAAACCCTGAAACATAGCTGTTATGCTGTAGAATTTTCATCTCAAAATGCCTCTCTCTTTTCTCAAAATTTTTTTATGTTATAAAGTGAATACTCAAATCTCTTATTTCTATAGGGTTATTCGCATATATATCATAATTTTCTATTTTAAATTCTTGGATTTACATACATGAGACCTGCTATCCCCTTCTGTGGGTTTTAAAGTGACATAAAGATCATGTCTTTAAAGCAGTTTTTAAAATGTTATGATTATCAAATGAAACCCATTTATTTTATGCTATATTGGTTATTTATGAAATGTTAGATTATGATATATGTGGCTCACATTATAATAAAGTCAAATTTATGGGTGCGCCCTGATAGCGCTCCAATGCATTGGGTAATGATGTAACAACTAGAGATTGCAATTTTCACAATCTCTTGGTGAATAAACTTGGTAATTTTCAAATGACACATTGGGGATGGACCATGGTGATATGTTCATGATTGTCAATATTTAATGTCGCAGCCACATCTTCAAGTTATGAAAAACGTTATTTTTATTATGAAATGCCTCATGATTTCTTTCTCATGCCTTAAAGTTCTTTTTCATGACATTGTTGATGTATCTCAAGTTCACATGAAAAATGTTTCTCTTGTTTCCCTTACTGGGCCTTATTCTCACCCTTTCTTTTGATGTATGTCCCCAGGTTATGAGATGCAGTAATGAACCTAGGATGAACATGAGGAGAAGCCTTTCAAGTGTTTAAGAATAATGTTTTATGTTTTCATGTTTTATGTTCTTGCTTTTCAAGACACTAAACCTTAAAGATCCTCATATTTGTGTAATGAAATGAAAGTTTATGTTATAAAAAGGCGAGATTCTATATGGAAATCATGATAACTATGAATATTTATAATAATAAATGAATGTCCAAGGATCAAACATATTCTTTGAAGACCCTTATTTTATCTTATGTGATTAAATCATGATTTATGATAAAAAATGAACAATCCTTGAATTATTAGTGTTGTTGTGTGATGTGTTTCCTTAAATTTGACTTATATCTATGTTATTCAAGTGGTGTTGTAACTGGGAGTGTGGTTGTGAGTGTGGTGTGGTATGGTTACTGTAATGGTTTCTTGGGATGATATATTTATAGATTCTAGATTCGATGACCTTGCTATGTAGTGGTACTACATATGGGTAGTGGTTGGGCCACGCTGTAGCATGTATGGGTGGAATCGTGTTCATGTAAATTGGTGTGTTGGTCATGGTGTTGATGTGCAGTAGGGCTTCCATGGATGGATCTTGAGGGATAAATTGAAATAATGATGTTTGGGTTGTCTTGGAAAGTAGAGTTTCCACTATGATAACAATCTTGTTGATTTATATTTGTTTTTATGAATGGGTGTTAGAGTGGATTCCTTTACGTTGGCCCATCCTTCCTTGTTTGGCTTGGCAGTGGATAGTTTTGTGTGATTTCAATATAATGTTTGTATTGCATTATTGTTTCTATGATATTTGCGAAAAAAATTAATAAATTAAATGTAAATGAAGAATGAAATTAGGAAAAATAATTTTCTGGGGTTATGTTTTATGTAGCAACATGTAGTTAAGCAGTGTGCGTTTAACCAATTATGTAAATAACAATTATTTGTGGTGGTATGTGCATGTAGGTTTCGTATAAATGGATTTTTTATTATATTTTTATATTTTTTAGATCCCAATTGTTGGGATGAGTTTTTGGTAGATATATATATACATGTAGTTCCTTGTGATGTATATAGCCCCCCCATACGTTTTGAGAACTACAAGATGAACCACCCCATTGATCTGTGAGAGGCTTTCCTTTCAAAACATCTTGGATAGAGGATGGATGAAATTTTATTGTGCCTTATCTTATCTATCTTCTAGGCATTGGTATCCCTATTATCTTTATGAAGGTTGTGGTGTGGTTGTTTATCCCATGAGTCTGTAGGCGAAGTGTGCTTCCTAGGTGTCTTCGAGATGAGTTTTGTAGTGATTCATAGGTGTCTTCATGAGGAGTTTTTGGTTTTTGGCCCTATTGTTTTTTGGGTGTATATTTTTTGTGGAATTTTCTCCTAGTGTGTGCTGGAAGTTTGTTATATAAGGTCTTGTGGAAGAGCATGGTAACATCAGGATGTTCTCCATTTGGGATTAGCATCTATCTAGTGGGAAGTTTTGAGATGTACCCAATTATCAATGTTCACATTAATAAATTACTATATGTGACTTGAATTATTTGGTTTTTAAACGGTGATGAGTTTTTTATGGATATTATACCTTGTTTGGTGCTTTTGAGTTTTTTTCTATTTTCTCATAGTGGTAATTAGTATGTTTCCCCCACTAAAAATGAGTGACATTGGTTTTTACCTAATGAGAATACTCGTATGCTAACCATACATATATAAAATGATATTATGCCTTCTATATAGATTATACAAACTATGTTGGACCATATTAGCTCGGATGTTGGGGACATTTGATGTGTTTCTTCATAGTTTTATTTTGGATATTACTTTAGAGTATTGTTTTTATATCTTTCAATTTTACATTAAACATTAATGTGGGATGGATTTTATTTTCATGATATATATGTGTCTTTACATTGTTTGAGGTTAATAAAGAATCGATCTTAATCTTCTTTTCATTAACGAGGGTAATTCCTCCCACCTTGTGTGAATTTTTACCAACCCTAGTTGTATGTCACCACCAAGAAGCCTATTGTAGATGGGACTCAAGGTTTATTATCTCTCGTTCATATTGAAGAAGTAATTTTTTTCATCTTGTTATCCCTTACATAATGTTTAAGATGGTGGTTCTGGAAATGATATTTAATGTGTTGTAATATTTATGTATTTATTATATCTTATATTCCATTTTACATTCTATTTTTTAGAATATGATTACATTGATCATGTGTACGACTTACATAAACCTCTCAAAGAAATGTTATTCATTCCTGCATTCAATGGATTGTAACAAGGATGATTTTAATGAAAAAAATTTATACATATAACATAAAAATAATGACTGCAGTTTAATATATATTTTAAAATTATTTCATCCATGTATTCTAGAAAATGGAAAAATGTTCAAGCATACTTAAGGCTAATCGTCTCCATGAATGGTGTATTTCATTTTAATTCTCTAGATTTTATAACATAATGTAATATAGAATAATCTAAATAAATATGATATTTAGATCATGTATAAAATTATAAAAATTATGGATCTATTATCAAATTACGAGGACCAAAAAAATGAAAAATCAAGACCTAAACAAAAAAATATTTGTTATTTCCCGAATTGTTACATATACATGAAATCGTAAAAAACGATCAACAACTGGTTATATATAAATAATATATACTATGATATATATTTATATATCTGTGCTTTTATAATATATGTATAATAAACATATATTTATTATAATGGACGATTGAACTTATTTTATGAATGTCATGACATAAAGTTTGGTTATTTCTCTCAATTATCATTCTTTGATAAATATTTATTGTTTTACTGGGATAGTATTTTAAAGGGAGAATAGATATGGAAGTTGATAGTTAAATCATGAATATATTTATTCTAATGACTATATGTAATGATCCCCTCCCCACAATGTGTACCCCTCTTGGGCTGGCAATTTGAGATGGGAGATAATGACCCCTGAGTCCCTCCTCCAGTAGGCCCCGAGTTGGTGACAATCACCAATGGTATAGTAAACACACAAATGGGAGTCATTACCCACTAAGAAAACACATGTGGAAGACAGATATAATATAAAAACCAACCAACTCTATCTCAGAACTGAAATATAAATGAAAACCCTAGTGCACATATGTAATGTAATACAAAATTACTACAAGTGGAAGGGGAAAACTGCAAGTAACCAAAATAAGGTACAAATAGAAACAACCACAGGCCCGAATAGATCTATCAAACCCAAGATAGTAGAAACCAGCCTGATCTCCATACTTCTCTATGTGACCTAAAAAATGTTTATATATACATAGGGTGTGTATTACAGTGTACTCTGTAGGATCCTCCCCAAAGCCTCTGGTGGAAAAGTAAAGAAAGTGTGCTAAAGCATATTGAACAACAAGTGAAACTAAATCATCACCTAAATAGGTATACTACGTTCCCACACTCATCATGGATACTATCACCAAGTAAAACATACAGGAGTATATAATATAAAAAAGAATATCAAGGGCACCCTGCTACTACTTCCCTACAAGTTTTCTGCTTTTCAACAACATCGCACGTCCTGAGAATCTCTCTCCAAAAAGGATTGCCTGCAAACACCTGGACGAAGCACCACAACATGAAACATGTGAAAAAACCTCCATGTCCATGAATTAAAGTAACCAGGTAGTTTACGAGATCCACTATATCTCTCAAAAACATGTATCATACATTAGGTATTATACCTCAAGCCATTACAGCCCATACACCGAGTAAGGTTCCTCAAAACATCACATTCTATACACATTACCCCTATAGTAGTCCATATGATACTATATCCAGAATATATGTGTGTTAATAAACACAATCCATTACAGCCCTCTACAAACATATATCAGGACATCTAACCATTGTGCCTACCAGGACAAGTATATACCAAGAGAAGATAGTGGGGCCAAAGGGGGTAGTGATCTATTCATCCTCCAACCCGAATGTTGGAGAAAACACCCCCAGGGCTCAAAATCCCCAGGGTGTTAGTTTCCCTTACTGAGATGGTGGTGTATCATATAGAATCACAAATAATTTGAGGATATAATATAGTTCACACCCACACTACGGTAATAACCTAGTCATAGACTCAACTATAGCTAACCTCTCTCGGAATCTGGGAGGCCACTTCCAAGACTATGTATCCTATAATGACCCAACAATTTTGAGATATTTACAACATTATTTCATTCCCTTTTTATCATTTTCACTTTATGTTAATTAATTAATTAAAAATTAATTAACCTATTACAATTCCACATTTAATTTTGTAAGCATCACATCCAATGTACACTACTCCGTCAAATCGCACCCTCATCATTGCACCCAAGAAAGATCCAAACCCCATGGTTTAACATCATTTATTCAATTAATTATTGATATAATTACTTTCCCATAATCCCAAGAATTCTCGAAAATAATTCTTTTTTCTACTAAATAGAAGGGGGATCAACATTGTGAGTCGATGAACTACCTGTCAAGTCTATACCGCCTATAGAAGGAGCGTAGAACCATTCTCCCTTGGGAAGATAAACATAGAAATTATGTGGCCTACCCCATGAATCTTCACCCATTTCAGAGGATGGGTACGTAAGAAAAGCTTCCTTGGGAAGTGGGGAGAAGTAAAGCACATAAAAAACTAAAATAATCAGCATGCATTCAAACATTTACACCCATCTCGTTCCATCATCACTTGTGTCCGCCTTGACACCCACATGCTTAAATAGATGCATTTCAACACTATAGGCATATTTTAATGCCACAAATAATAGGCCTCCATGCCCCCACATATCACAACAGCCATCCATTCACACATTAAAACACAATCTACTGGAAAACAAACATCTTAACAATTTGGCTATTGGCCCTTTAACAATCCTGAGGGTTACTCAGAACCCTACAAGTAATAATGTTTTATAAAAAGACCGATTCATTTATCCATCTTGGGTTAACTGATTATTATTTGTAGGTTCAAAATTCGGGAAACCTAATCTATAAGTTATCACCAATGATTAAGAATTCTTTCAACGCTAACTTGATTAACATCACATTACAACAAAAAGAACCAGATTAATTTACATGCCTCTTTATCTATAGCCAAACAATTATCAATTAATTCTAGTTTGTGTTCTTTACAAATTTCTATCAAGAATGAATAGATAAACGATGTATGTATAGATATCCCACTATCTAGCAAAACAAGAGGCAATAACATAAAACTGATATCAATTTTTTTATTATGGTCAAATATTTATTATGTCAATTCCATTGTGATCCAGTCAGATAAAACATGATAACTACATAGTTGTTCATAAAATAAAATGAAATAAACTAATCCCATACCAAAAATAGTTCTTGACGTTCTTTATATGAGAAAAATCCACTCAACGGGTCACGATCCTCCTCTCACGACAACTACACCCACCTAAGGAAGCCACGGTACGACCGCACCAACCGAACCCCAAGAAAAAATTATTTGAAGCATAGAGATTACATGCTATAATACAGAAAAGATAAATAAGAGAAGATGAACCCCAAAAGAATGACCATAAAATATACCTTATATTGATGATTTATGAATAATGCTAGGTTGCACAGAAATAAGGGGTGCACATGTAGCAAGAAGGAATTCAACGAAATCAATCCACAGGGAAATGTATGATCTCATGATTACTGTGGTAAGGAATGAAAGTTTCTAGCATTTCACACAACAGAATAAATAGGATGAACAAGGGAGGAATATATCTTATCCCTTTTGAAGATTTAACAGAGTGATGGTTTAAGATATGCTAAATCTCCCATTATAAGTGGATCGCATTAAACTACATAGTTCGACAAAGTGAAAACATCACGAGTCTTAGGAATAATTAAAATGGAAATTATGGCCATTGAATAGACCTTAGAGTCCTTAAAATAATGTTTTAAATGCATTTTATGTCTACAAAAACATCAAAGGGGAGAAACTATAGGAAGCTAGAAACATTATTCATGAACTCAAAATTTGGAAAAGGAAAAACATTGTTCATGAACCTCACTATTAAAATCTCATCAATAGAACAATGTTCATGAACCTTATCGAAAGAAAAATGTTCATGAAACTCGCCGATAGAACCTCACCGATAGAATATTGTTCATGAACCTCAGTATTAGAACACTGTTCAGGAACTTCACTGTTTGAACCTAGTTCATGAACCTCACTAATAGAACACTATTCATGAACCATGGCATTAGAACCTCACAGATTAAACAATGTACCCCTACCGTTCTGGAAACACTATTCACAAAACTCAAAATTTGGAAAAGGAAATAAAGGTTACTATTATAGGTTACCGATAGAACTGTTTGCCGATGGAACTATTCATAGAAATGGAAATTTGGAACATGAAAGAGAGGTTACTGTTAAAGGTTACCGATAGAACTAATCTCCGATGGAACTAATAATTGAATTGAATATTTGGAAATGGAAATACAGGTTACCATTAAAGGTTATCAATAGAACTATTCACTGATGTAATTGTTCATTGAATTGGAAATTTTGATAAAGAAATTATTGTTACCATTAATGGTTACCGATAGAACTCTTCATCGAGGGTTATCGATGCTACTATTCACAGAATGTGAAAATTGGAAATGTGCAGGGGATAAATCACCATGACCTCAAGGAACACCTCAAACACCATATTTTCACAATGGAATGGACCAGAGAGGTCAAAGCCATTACATTAGATACCTCTCAAAAAATTCTCGTAATATAGAATTCAATACCAACCTAATGTGAAAACGAAACTGGGACCGAAAAACCACCCATCGAGATACCACTCAAATGAGAGCATGCCACAAAAGCAACAAATGATTCCTTCTCATAAACATGAGTGGATTATAACCACAAAGGATACATTAATACATGAAAATTGTTAAACATCAAAAAACTCTGGGCATTGAGCATGTATATGTGAATCACTTTCCCATGTACTATCCTGCATGACATAGTGTCTCTACAAGACCAGAACCAATGGGATAGAATTCCTGGGAAACAACTTCTCCTTGCGGTCTTGGATCTCTACTGGACGCTCTTCAATGGTTACACCATCATCAGCATTGATCTATCCCCAATCGATGATGTGAGAATCATCATGAAGATATCAAGGGAGATATAATACATGGTAAACACCATGTTTAAGACTCATCTATGGGGGATGTGCTCCTCAATACGCCACAACCCCAACATGAGCTAAAACCTCGAAATGAACAACAAAGCGGGGAGAAATCTTACTCCGACGACCAAACCATCGCTGCCCACAACGGGGAGTCACATTCAGAAACACATGTTCCCAAACATTAAACTATATGGGTATCCTACTTTGAAAATCATATGATTTTTGATGATTGTGTGGTATCTTCATCCTCTCATGAATAACCTGAACCATCTCTATTGTATTCTGAAGATGTTATGGTCTGAGAATTGCTGACTCTCCGACCCCTGTATAGCACAATGGAGAAAGGCATGGTTATCCATACATGGCTTCAAATAGCGTCACACCAATAGTGGAGTAAAAAACCTTTATTGTAAGTTAACTACACCATGGGTAAGTGCCTCATCCACAAACATCCAAAATCAAGAACACAATAGAGTAACATGTCTTCAAGTGTCTGGATGGTTCGCTCTGTCTGACTATCTGTTTTATGATGAAAAGTACTGCTAAGGCAAAGTTGTGAATCGAAATCATGCTGAAGACCTCTCTACATCCTAGAAGTAAACTGAGGACCACAATCCGAAATGATCATCCTTAGGATCCCATGATGTCTAACCACCTCCTCTATATATTATCTTGATAAAACATCCCCTGAGCTCGAATCGTTGATTAGTATAATTTTGCCCAATTTTGTCAAGCGATCCACTACCACCCAAATAGCATCATGTCCTCCTGGAGATCAAGGTAAACCAGTAACAAGGTCCATTGAGATGTCTTCATTCATCCACTAAGGAATATCTACTTGCTGGACTAGACCACGAAGAACACGTTGTTCGTCCTTCACCATCTGGCATACCATACATCAAGACACAAACTCTACAACCTCACACTTCAGCCTAGACCACTAAAATTGGATCTTTAAGGCTCGATACATCTTTCTCACCCCACAACAAAATGAAATCTATTAAACTCTCTGAGAACTATCTCATGCATCATCAAAGGAAAAAAATCCTTCCGTAATATGACAATTGGTTTTGTTCATCCTCCGACCAACCATTCGGGGCCAAACCATAAACTACTCGGTCTCCCCATACCTCTACCTCAAGATCACCCTACATGGAAACTAACACTTTCTACAAGAGTGATTAATGCACCATTATCTAAAAAAGACAACCTATGCCCCCAACATCTCATATATCTAGATGTAATGCTATGATTTCTTCCATTACTCTCCATGAGTCACCAGATTCAAGAACGACATCACTATGTGATTTCTAACTTAGCGCATTAGCTACAACATTCCCCATTCCAGGTTTATATGATATTTCTAAATCGTATTCTTGTATGAACTCCATCCACCAAAATTTTCATAAGTTCATGTTTTTCTAGGAGAAAACATACCTCAAACTCTTATGATCAGTGAAAACCACAAAGAACTCACCAATGAGATAATGCCTCCACAACTTCAGAGAAAACACCACAGATGTCATCTGAAGATCATGATTGTCATATTTACGTTCAGGGGGAAGTAACTAACATGTCCCATAAGAAAAAACACATATTTTCTGCATCAGAACAAACCCATCCACAGATGCAAAGAATCACAGAAAACATCAAACTGAACTCCCTCAGCAGGACGGCAAAGAACTAGAGCACTTATCAAATTATCTTTTAGATACTTGAATGTTTCCTGACACTAATCAGTCCATATTAATTCTTGATCCATCCCAGACAAAGTTGTCATAGGTGTTGCAACTTGTGTGAAATCATCTACGAACCTCCTGTAGTTACATGTGAGGCCCTGGAAACTTCACACATTCAACACTGTCTTGGGGGATTCCTAATACACAAAAGCTTCTATCTTCGATGGATCCACATCTACTCCCAACTGGGACACAATATTCCCCACTAAAAGGACTTATTGAACCCAAAACTTACACTTATGAAACCTCCTAAATAGATAATGTTAATAAAGAACTCCCAAAATCGCGTGTAGATGTTCTACATGTTCCTCCTCAGACAAGGATTACACAAATATGTCATCGATGAAAACTACCATAAAATTGTCCAGGAACTCATAGAACACATCATTCATCGATCCCATGAACACATCTAGAGCATTTTTCACACTATATGGCATTACAAAGATCTCATAATGCTCATGATGACAATGAAATGCCATCATCAGGATATCTTCATCCTTTACACAAATATGAGGATATCATGACCGCATGTTGAACTTTGAGAACCACCATAAACCCTTTAGTTGATTGAATAAATCATCAATACATGGATGAGGATTTTAATTCTTTATTTTCACATTGTTGATTCGATGATAATAAACACCCAATAGAAAACTACCGTCAACCATCATCATGAACAAAACTGGGGCACCCCACGGTGACACACTTGTCTGAACAAAACCACATTATAAAAGACTATCATGATGTATATGTAGCTCTATTAACATAGAAGGGGTCATCTCATATGGAGATATGGAGATGGGAGACACTTTTGGTTGTAGCTCGTTCCCTTACTCGATCTCTTTTCAAGTGGGTAATGCTAGAACCACTTCTAGAAAAACATTAGGGCACATTTCTATGACCCATGGAAACACCAAATACTGAACAACTAATGAACTCAAAATCATCTCATCCATCATGTATGATAAAAATGGATTGAACCTATGACCCATATGAGGATCTCACTCACCAACAAACACCACCTTTCCATCCGCACCAAATAAAATGACCTTCATCCTAAAATAATTCACGATAGCATTCACTGAATACAACCAATCCATCTCAAGGATGAAATCATATGTTAGTATTCATAAACATAGGAAATATCCTCACGAGCAGTTCTCCCCTATAATAGCTCACATTTTCTACAAACTTTAAACTAGCCATCTCAACCTCTAACTGGCGTAGTCAACACCATGGGCATTAGAAGCCTCACTACCTCAATTCCCAAAGCATTGAAAAAGGTAGGTGATATGAAGGATTGTGTTGCTACTACACCAAACAAGGCATATAACATGGTCAAAAACAAGAAAAGGGAACCTCGAACAATGTCTGGCATGCCTGGCAATGTCAATGCTAATGCATGAAGCTGACAATGACCATGTCCATGGCCTCTCTAACACTGAAGACAACCACCACTATGGTTGCGCTCTGCTCTTTGAGGATGTGGGGCATCACGGGGATATCCTATGCATGCCTTGTCTACCCATTAAAGATCTATAGCTTGTGATACCTGTTGTTGCTACCGCAATTGGAACTGCTTCAATAGTGGAAGATGGAGTAGAAAACCTAGAGCACGTTGACTGTTATGAAAGGTCGTTCACTCTCACTTCTGATGACATCGACCACCATAATAAAAACAAGCACCTAATCCTCTGGCATAGGCTTGAGAGCCGCTGACCACGGAGAAACGAGATGTTAAGGGCTAGGACCTACCCCCAGCCGAACATGAACTATTCTTTCCTAAAAACAAAGAACCACCGACCGCAGCTCGACTTCGTGAGGTATCATGATGACTCCCCTCTCATGATGATCCGGTTTTGGACAAAGATCCCTTAACAACTTATGTCCTCACCATCACAAAAAGATATGTCTTCAGCATAAATGGGGTGACCTAGCGCTGGATTTCAGGATGCAAAGCCTCCTCAAAATGCCTTTCCCTGGTCTCCACATCTGGAAATACGTTCGAAGAAAATCTTAAAAGTTTCATGATACAGATTCCAAACTCTCACACACTGTAGCTCCCCTATCAAATGGTAAGAATATCCTAAAGACAATATTCCATCTAGTTCGAAGAAAGAAACTCAAATCCAAACTTGTCTTAGAACTCCTCCCATGAGATCACTGACTCCTCGTGAACCCCAAGAAACAAGAACCACCATTGTCTCTCTACTCCACACAGCATCGTCACAACCATGGATACCCAATTATCCTTTCGAGCACGGATCAAACTGAAGCTGATCCTGACCTCCTTTAACCATGCTTCTGTGACTGCGTATGAAATAGAACCCTCATACATCAGTATACTCTGGCACTAAAACTCAAAATGGTTCTTCCCCTAAGTGTCATTGTCACCAACCTCTACCCTAAGGCGATCTACGGAACAACTTGCTGGACATCTTCAATGTGATCATCATGAGGAAATCAACCCTGAGCGATACCAATAAAATAACAAACAGATAGGTCTCCTAAACCTAGAATATATAAGACTCATCATTAATTAATTAATTGTTTTCTTTTATTTATTTTATATTAACATATCCCAATATCTACCCATTCAAACATAGGCACAAAAAAGAATGATGCATGTTCATTTTCTAGGTCTCTGCCATGCAACTTGTATCACCTCATATAGTATCCACTGTAAACATAAAGGTTTGTACATAAGATCATAGGGGTCCTTAAATGCCTATGTCTCAGCCGACCTCTAATGTTTACATCACTTGCTTTCCATGATTGACATTGTTTCCCAACCAACCCATATAACCTCACATGTTACTAACTCCAAAAAGCATCAAATCCCTCAACCAGACCTCTAATAATAATATATCATGACCCACTCCCACAATGTGTACCTCTCCTGGTCCGACATTGTGAGAAGGTAGATAATGAACCCCGAGTCCCGCCTCTAGTAGGCCCCAGGATAGTGACTAGAACCAACGTTATAGTAAACACACAAATGGGAGGCATTACCATCTAAGAGAACACATGTGGAAGAGACAAATAAGATACACCACAACCAAATCCATCTCAGAACTAAAATATAAAAGAAATCCCAAGGGAACATATTTAATTTCATACAAATGAACAACAACTTTAAGGGGAAAACATCAAGTACACAAAAGAAGGTAAAAAAAGAAACAACCACAAGCCTGGACACCTCCTGCCACCCCAATCTAGTAGAAACCATATGGATCTCTAACCTGCTATAAGTGACCTAAAAATAGTTTATATATACATAGGGTGAGTATAACAATATTCTCATTATGATCCCCCCCCAAAGCCTCTCATGCAAAACTAAAGAAAGCATGCAAAATCATATTGAAGAACAAGTGAATCTAACTCATCACCTAAACATGTATACTAATTTCCCGACCACACCATGGATAGTCTCATATTGTAACACATACAAGTGTATATAATATGATAATGAATATCAAGGGTACCTCGATACTACTTCCCCACTGGTTTTCTACTTTTCCCCAACGTTGGAAATCCTAAGAATCTCTCGAAAAGTCATGCCTGCAGACACTGGGGTGAAGCACCAAAACATCCACCTCGCGCAAGAAAACCATCACGTGCATGCAAAAATAATCCAGGTAGATTATGGGATACACCACTGCTAGCATAACGTGTATCATACGTCATGTATTATACCCCAAGCAATTAATTCCCATACACAGAGTAAGGATCCTCAAGCCATCACAACCTTTACACGTTACACCAATAGTAGTCTATATGATACTATATATTGAATATATGTGTGTGAATAACAAAAATCCATTCCAGCTCTCTACATACATATATAGGGAAAACTATCCACTCTGCCTACCAACACAAGTATCTAACAAGAGAAGAGAGCATGGCAAAATGGGGTAGTCAGCCATTCGTCCTCCCATCGGAATGTTGGGGAAAACACCCCTAGGGATCAGAATCCCCGGGGTGTAATTTTCACATAATGACATGGTGGAGTAGCGTATAGAAACACATAAGGTATAAGATATACTATACCTCACCACCACACTATTCGCATAACCTAGATTAGACTCAACAACCGCTAATGTCTCTCGGACTCCATGCCACCAGTTCTAAGAATAGGTATCCTATAAGAACACAACATTTTAAAGAGATTTAATACATTATTTCATTCCCTTTTTATCAGTATCAATTCACGTTATCTAATTATTTAATAATCAATTAACAAATAACAATTCCTCATTAAATTTAATTAGCATCATACCGAAAGTACCCTGGTCCTTCAAATCACATCTTTAGCATTGCACGCCAAAAAGACCCAAACCCAATGGGTAAACATCATTTATTAAATTATTTATTTATAACATTACTTAACAATAAACCAAGGAATTAAAAAAACATTCTATGCTACTAAACACAACGGGGCTCAACACGGTGAGTATATGATCTACCCATCGAGTCATTATCACATATAGCCAGAGCACAGACCCATTCTCCCTTGAGAAGCTAAAAACGGAAAGCATGTGGCCTACCCCATGCGTCCTCGCCCCTTTCAGATGAAGGTTAAGTAATATTAGCTTCATTGAGTAGTGGGGAGAGTTAAAGCACATTAAGGACCAAAATAATCAGCAAGCATACAAACATTCACCTCAAAATCGTTCCATTATAACTTGTGTCCTCCTAGACACCCACATGCATAAACTGATGCATCTCGCCACTATAGCCATGAACTTCTGCCACAATCAAAAGGCATCCATTCCCCCACATATCACAATAGCCATCCAGGATCAAATTACAACACACGTAGAATGAAAACAAACATCTTAAAAATTTGTCACTTGGTCCTTTAACAATCAATAAGGTAACTCATAACCCTACATGGAATTAACTTTTATAAATTAATTGGTTCCTTAATCCATATTCTGTTAACCGATAATTATTCATGGGTTCCAAATTCAGGAAACCTAATAAATAAGTTATAAAAAATTATTAAACATGTTTGCTGCACCAATTTGGTTAACATCATATTACCAAAAAAAGTACCAGATTCACATGCGTTCCCCTTTATCTATAGCCAAAATCTTATCAATTTATTCTGGTTTATGTTCTTTACCAATTTTTATCAAGTACAAATAGCTATGTGAAGAAATTAATGGATATCAAACTATCTAGAAAAATAAAAGGCTATAACATACGATTGATAGCAATTTATTTGTCTCGTTCAAATATTTATTATGTAAATTCCATTGTGATCAAGTGGGATAAGACTTGCTAAATATACAGTTACACATAAAATAAAAGAGAATCAACAAATCCCCTTCCTCAAACAGTTCTTGGCGTTCTGTATAGAAGAACAATCCACACAATGGGTCATGATCATCCTCTCGCGATAACACCACCTACCTGAGGATGCCACAGTATTACTGCACAAATTGGACCCCAGGAAAACTCCATTAAAAGCATGTAGATTACATGCTAAAATATGGAAAGGAGAAACAGGAGATTTTGAAACCCAAAATAACAACAATAAAACACTCATTATATTGATGATTTATCGATGCTACTTTATTGCACAGAAACAGGGGGTGCACATGCAGCAAGAAGGACACCGGGGAAACCAATCCATGGGAAAAAGTTTGAAAACACGATTCCTTTGGGATGGAATGAAATGTTCGAATGTCTCGCACCGGAGAATAAAGAGGAAGAACAAGAGATGAAGATACATTGTCCCTTTCAATGATTTAATGGAGTGATGATTTAACATACGCTTAATATCCCATTAATATAGGAGTTATATCCTTTGAATCGGCCTTAGAGTCCTTAAAATAAGCTTTCAATTGAATTTTATTTCAAAGGAAATGTCAAAGGGGAGAAACTATAGGAAGCTGGGAAAACTGTTCATGTACTCAAAATACAGCAAAACAAAAACACAATTCATGAACCTCCCTGTTAGAAACTCGCTAATAGAATATTGTTCATGAACATCACTGATAGTACACTATTCACGATCCTCACCGTTAGAACCTCACTGATAGAACATTGTTTATGAACCTCCCCGATAAAACACTATTCATGAACCTCACTGTTAGAACACTGTTCATGAACCTCACCGTTAGATCAATGTTCATGAACCTCACCAATAGAACACTGTTGATGAAACTCAATTTTAAAACCTCACCAATAAAGAACTGTACACCTAACATTTTGGGAAAACTATTAAATTAACTCAAAATTTTACAATGGAACGAGAAGTTACAATTATAGGTTACTAATAGAACTGTTCACCAATGAAACTATTCATAGAATTGCAAATTTGGAAAAGAATAAAAGAGTTTATTGTTAGAGGTTACTGATAGAACTGTTCAACGATGGTACTATTCATAGAATTGGAAATATGGAATAGGAAAGAGAGGTTAGCATTTGAGGTCATTTATAGAACTATTAACCAAGGGTGACCGATGCTATTGTTCAAAGAAAGGGAAAAATTTAAAAGTGTTGTGGATAAGTCACTTTGACCACCTAGAACACCTCAAACACCATATTATCTCAAAGGAATAGACCCGAGTGGTCCAGGACATTACACAATAGATGTTTAATTTTATTTTATTCTTTAATTGGGATTAAAATTCAATATTTTCAAAGTGGTATGTGGTTTTTGTAACAATCTCATCATTTATAAAAACTGGACATGATTATTCTTCTAACAATAAAATATTAGGATATATCTATATATAATATCATTAATTTTTTTATATCCTGATTAATTTTAATGATTATAGATTTTTACCTAATTTTAACATCTTTATTTTTTAAATAGTTCAGATTTATATTTTTTCAAGAATATTTTATTTATCTCTATCTTTAGTTGAAAAAATATTTCCAACCAAAATAATAATTATGAAATATGTTTTCCAATTTTTTTTCACATTATTCAATTTATTTATATCATAAATTTATAACAATGATTTATTTTTTTAGATTATTTCGAAATGAATCTACTTTACATATTAAAAAAAGGCCCGGAAGTATTTATTGACCATTTGAAAGGAATATTTCCTTTAACATGAACCGAATGAATGATAATTACCTAATTTCATTAGAATTATTTTATTTGAATGATTAATTAATGTTTTTCGAGGTTATATTCAATGAAATTTATTTCAATAACATTTTAAGAATTTATATTTTTCAAAAAATGGCTATTTTCATGGAAATGTTATTTTCTTGATGAAACATTCCATGTAATTTTTTAAAATAATTATCCACCAAAGATGATATCATTTGATATTAATTATGATTTGAAGGAAATATAATCTATTGATACTATTATTATTACAATTCTAAATGGTTTAATTTTTTTCCTATTTTATTATATTTATTATACAAGTTTCTCTTATTTGGGTTATATGACCATGAAATTCTTATTATACCCACATTTTTTCATGGGATATTCATGGATTAAATGATAAAATGATAATCAAATTTTTGGGGATTTGGTTGATTATGTTATGATGAATATATTATGAAACCCATTACATTTCATAGGTTCTAATATAATTTGTTTTATTATCTTATTTCATAAATATATGTGAATTTTTATTATGTGTTGGGTGGGGCCTTAAACACCACAAAATCATTGGTTATAAATTGATATCACATGATATAAACATGAATGGAATGAAAAGTAAACTTTTTTTTTCATGGTAATTGATATACTATGATGTTATTGGTAGTAATAATTTTAATACAATGCCAGTTTTTGAGTAAACCATATTCACTATAATATCCATGGAAATGAGCATTGACCAACCAATGAAGTGGTTTCTTATGCATTTGTTTGTGTGAAATGTCATTGTATAATTCCAATTATATTCACTCATTGTTAATTTTCATTCAGTGAACTATAATTCAGGAATTATGGACATAAAATATTTATTCCATGATTCATGTTTATTTTCTATGATATATAATGTATGGTTTTCAAATTTTACTATCATATTCTCATATCCCTATACATATGTTGTATTGAAATCTCAGTTATCTACACATAATAATCATTTTAAATCTTCATTTCTTATGTTTTGATTATCTATGCAAGGATGGAAGATATTATATATGATATGACAATAAAGGGTTCTAGTTAAGATGAACATAGAGGGAGATGATGTTTGTCACGAATGGATCATCTTTTTATAACTCCAATTTATAGAGTAACTATATTATTATGATATTTAGGTTTCTTTTTGAGTAATATAAAGAATAATAATGAAAAAATTTATAATAATATTTTTTATTATGATAAGGTTATTAATGTTGGAATTAGAAGATAGTTTTAGTTTACCTTTGGAAACATGGATGAGAAATACTAATGATAACTCAATGGATATGTCTAAGTTTACAATTAGGAATAATTATATGGAAGATTCAATGTAAGGAAAAAAATTTAGGTATTTTTTTAAATAATATAACGACTAGATTTTAATAAATTATATCCTTTTCTATATACTATAAGTGGACATTGAACTATCTTGGATGTAGTTTGTCTTAATAACATAGAAAATGTTTTATTGAGATGGAATCTAACATCACCTAGTGCACTACAACAAGCCATGATTAAAATTTTGAATGTCTCCCATGAGAGATATGATATATCTATTCAAAAACTCGGTATGGACCACCATTTATGATTAAAAAATATTATTACATCAAATGACCAATGATATATTAGGGAAATCATTGAATAAAAATGTTTTTTCATCCATTAAAGAACCTATAAATGATTTTTCATGAATATGTGGTTTCCCATTATGATTATTATATTTTACACTGTGTTTTTTAGTATTAGTCCATCGTTGTAAAAATAAATAACTATTAATGTATTATGTGATGGAAAATGGAATGATTCTTCTCTAGAAGTGTAAAATGTTATGGGAGTTAGAATGAAAAATAATGTTGTTATTATCACAAAACACTCTCAATATACGAGTTTTAATAAACATTAAAACTAGAGATGTATGGAACAAAATTCTTTTGAGTCCTTCATCTTGAAATTTACACCATCTTTCAGTAATTCTCATAATACACTATTTTCTATGCAATGTATATTAACCACTAAAATATATTGTCAATTTTTTACTTTTAGGGACATGAAAATATAAATTCTTATATACAACATTTGTAAGGATTAGATAATCATTAGAAGACTAACATCCAGAATAAAATGGAATATGGTGAAGTTGACCCCATGGAGTCCAATAATTTTGAAAGATTAATTTTAATAATTAATTCATTCATATCCATTGTATAAATATTAAGAAGGAATCAATTCATAATAATCAATAGTCTAGTGTCTTTTTTAGTTCATATGACCAAAAGATTATACAATATAACTGATATACTCATTTCATCATCATCCAAATAAAATTTAAGGTTTATTAATTCATTCGTGGCATAAAAACATGTATATAAAGGGTGTTATCCCCAAAAGAAGGTTATTATCTATGAAAAAAATATATTTATGTTATTTGATGACTGAAATTGAATATAGAAATACCCATTAATAACCTGTTTTTTCAGGAAACAAAATATGTTGTTCAATGGAAACTCAAAAAATTGGGAGAAGATGTTTCCATATTCATAATTCTTGATGTATGGAATGAAACATAACATAAATTTTAAAAACATTATTTGTAATTTTTTAATTGTGGGAACAATGGTTATTAGGTATTTTATTTTTAATCTTATTAGAAAATGATGGTGATTTATACAATTACATATAAATCTAAATAAAATACACCACCTAGACACTATCATTCCAAATTCATGGAGTATGGTTACTATGCTATCCAGTTCCCGAATCTGAAGTTTAATGATGATTATCTAGGTCTAGAACCTCTTAAGATGAGGGACGCGTGGAAATTTAATGAGGAAACCATTTCTAAGACATGTTTTCATAGGTACATGGTAAACGTTACACTTAATATTTACACTAGAACTATTAATTAAACATCTTACTCTAGATCTAACCGTTATATCATATAAAAATAATTTTTATGGGTTTCATGAATAAAAAAAACTATTATAAACTAGAATATTAGTGAGAACCCATTGTCGTTTCATGATCACATCTCAGGAATAAGATTCATCTCAGGTTATCATTTGTAGGGAATTTTATTCCAATAAATCATGAAAATATTCATATGGATCAATTTAATGTCATCGTAATCATTGATTATCATTCCATCCATTATTACAAAATTATTTGTTGAGGAAGAATATTAATATTTTATATTCCATTCCAACATATGCTTTTCTATCAATGGGAAAATAAGTATTGAGATTTTACAAAGGTAGAATCCATTATAGTTGCCATGATCCCTAATTATAAGCAGTATTTATATCTGTTATATTTAGAAAATAATGACATCAATGATTTACCTATTGTTGGTGAATTTATAGATTTCAATAAAAAATAGTTGTCTTGTGTTATATCAAATCATGATATTGAGATTTCCAAAATATTCCTAACTGGTTCTAAATAATATAAAAAAAACTTTGTTGAATGGAATTAATTTAGTTGTAGGAATTTATGTATATACACATGGAGAATAGTGAAAATTGATTCATTCATCCAAGAGTGTCACAATAGAGTGATCATATTCTATTGGTTAAAAATGGTGTATTGATGTGACTCGTCAATGACTATTGGGAGATAAAAAAGGTCAAAATCAAGGGAAGTATCATTTATTCAAAATTGATAACTTATTTGATCAACAATGTGGAGATATTAAATTTTATAATATTTACCCTCATCAATGATTTCACCAATTAATCGTCAAAAAGGAGGACATACCACAACCATCATTAGGTACAAGTTATGTACACTAAAAATATGTATTGATTCCATTCGGTCATGGTGATGACCCAATGGAATACTTTATTGTTGGATTGTAAAAGCACAAAATCCAATTGTTTATAAAAATTGAAAAAATCCATTGAAAACAATATAGATTCAATAAAAAATATAAACTAGATATGACATGGATTGATACACTATAATAACTGAAAATTAGAAGAACTGGAATAACGAACACATAATTGAATGGAACCAAAATAAAGAGAAAATAATTTTCCATGAGAAAATAGTTTTCTTGAATTTTTATTAATTAATTGATTCGATCAATATCAAAACAAACAAAAATCAATAAAGAAATTACAAAATTAAAAATATGAAATTTAAAAAAAATCCTCAACCCATTAGGAATTTTAAATTTATAAATATATAAATGAAATATCTTTTCATTCTTTCAGAAACATATTAATTGAGTATTATATAAAAATTTCAATTATAACAACATTAAGGAATAATTCATATAAAATTGTGTTATACAAAGAGTAAAATAAATTATAAGTTACATAATTGTTACATATCAAAACCATATAATTTAGCAGAATTGTTCAAATGTATTAAATTTGATGATCTTTATTCTTAAAAAACATCAGTCATAACAAATGAAAAAAATATATTAAAAAATTTTAATGTATGTAATTATATTTATAAAAAATTATCATTAAGTAAAAAACCACATCATAGTAAATCATTTTTTTAGAAAATAAAATCAAATAGGAAAAACAATAACCTAAAAAATAATTACTGGCCAAACCTATAAATATATAAACTAAATAAGGCTAAAAAAATCATAACATATATATGATAATTTTTAATTATAATTATGAAAAAAGCTGGTTCATATTATATTAATTTTAATTAATTGAAATACAATTGAATATAATGAATAAAATGTCAAAATTTTAACTCAGCTTAATAATATCAAATTTAATCAATATATCCAAATTTATTTTTAATAAAAAAAATTCCAAAAATTGAACAAAAAACTAATAAAAATGTTTTAAAGTATTGTGAACTGAACTATACCTATGTATATTTAGAAAAAAACTACACCCACTAGATATATTTTATTCATAACTAAACCAAAAAACTACAAATTTTATATAAATTTTTATATTATCCCAAAATAAATTTACTTGAACATAACAAAACAAAACCATGAGAATAAAATTAATATCAAAAAAAATATTAGAAACAATCTAAAATAATTAATCCAACCCTTTCCAAAATTATTTTAAAAAACTACACAGAATATAAATTTATTAAAATATTAATCATTATTAATTTTATTTTAATTTATTATAGATTTACATTGATGATGATTGTACAGTTCCTTTTGGTTTTATTTATATTAACAATTTAATTTTGATTGAAAAAATATAAGATCAAATCAGTTAATTTTTTTACTAACTCAATATTATTGAAATTTATTTTAATAATATCCAAGGTCAGTTATAGTGTGACATAATTAACTTTGAATATCCTGATCCTCGAGTAATTTTTTTTTTCTCTAGATGGATAAATATATACATGTGTATTGTACATGATAAAATGTAACAAATGATAGTAAGACTTGTTACAGTTCATTTAAAATTCTATTTACAATTTATAATTATATATCATATATATATATATATATTATCAATATCATTTTATGACATCCCATATATGTAAGAACATGAAACAGTTAAGACCAATGATCATTTGTGATATATATTAGGTGATGGGAACAAAAAATGTATATTGTAACCTTTGGAAGAGTATTATATTGAAAATTTATTAACCTAATAATGGACCTCAAAAATCTATGCTGTCACTTAGTAGAAATAGATTCAAACAAAGGTATTATAGCCCAAATTTTTACCCAACTAGAAATATGTATAATATCAAAAGGACACTGTTTTTTAAATCAATAAAATATTTACTATCCTAATTCAAAAACAAAAAATTTAGAAATTAGATTTTTTATGATTCACTCAAAATATGATGCAAAAAATTGGGTAAATGATAGCCCATGTCATGTTATAGGAATTCAAACTCATTTTAATGATTATGATGTACATGATGATTCAACTTGTGGAGAAATTATAGTTGAGAGTAATGATCATGAATCTAGGGTTAGTTATGTAGGAGATATATATCCAAATCAATTCTGAACTGATATTTATGTTAAAACTTTTTTGATGATTTTTAATGACTAGAATAGATTGTATGTATTTATAATAATTAATTAATCAAGTTTTAAACATATTTAATATATAATATAATATATATGAGTTGTTTTTAATTATTTTTTGGATGGTTGTTTACAGAATTTTACTTATAGTTTGTAATATATATTTTGTAGAGTGAATGATGACATATTTAGGTTTTTACCTATTGTGAGAGAATATACCATTAGGTCTATAACTATTTGAAATTTTTGATACGCAAAAAAATTCAATATCATACAGTTTTTTCATAACTCAATATCCTATATAAAAGTTCTAAGATGAACCAGTTTTATAAATCTATACTCAAATATTATTAAGAAATAATTCTTACGCCTATGAATTTGGTTTTAATATATTATTATAGGGAAGAATTAAGGTTGGGGAATCCATAATGAAATGTTGATTCATAAAAAAATTATTCTATGGATTGGGTTTGCAGATGGATTAGTGGGAGTTCAATTATTTTAATAATAATGTGTACTGCTAAAAAACTCACCATTTATATAAGGATACTCATCAAATAGTCTGTTAATACATGGTGAAGTACATTAATCTCTAAAATATACTTATATGATGTTATATATTTTATTGGGAATAAAATTCATCACAATAGATCCAAGAAGCTTCATGGGCTATGTCACATTACTTAAATTGACATGTTAATAATGAGATTCGATTTTGGTCCATCTGATATTGTATTGATTTTAATGTCACCTGGTATTAATCATTTAATGAAAATGATTATTTAGACATAATTGCAGAGATATATGTTGTCATAAATCTCATATATACATATGATTTGATTAGGAATGAATTATATTATTTGTCCTATGATAGATGCTTTCTACAACTTAAGATTGTTAGGGATAAATCAATCTTACCATGTTGTACACAAATGTAAGGAAGCCAAAATCATAAAAAAATTATTCAAGTAAATAATGATAATATATTTATCATAGATCATATGATGATTTATTCATCTTGAGATATTTAGATGATAGTTTCCAAAAAAATCATGATGATCTATACATATGATTAGGATTCATCTATACATCCAAAAAAGTACATTAATAATAAAAAAAATATATATTAACAAGGTCATCAATTCTAAAACCATATATATGATTATATTAGTTTCTATTTTCACTAATAGTGATATTTTGATATGGATTATAATTTTGGAGTTTTATTTCCCATTATAATTTAAAAATATAATTTTGTGGTCTCTTTTAATTTTTCCATAGTCAAATCAAATAATATGTTACATAATTTGGAATTATCATCTCTTGAGTTAATTTTATTGAGATGTTATGTCATGTTTTCAATAGTATATAGGGATAACAACCATTTGTACCCATTCACAAAAGCCCCATCATACCAGAAGCATGAAAATCATGCATGAAATTGATAAATAATGTTATTGGTAGTTAGATCTATGAGGGAATCTACTAGAGGTAGTTCAACAACAACAACTAGTAACATTATAGTTTCTTTATATTGATAGGCATAAATATTAAGTAATACCGTATCATATATCTATAACTTTTACACATGAATATAATGATTTATTTTTAAACTCTATCAATCATGTTGTAAAGGATAAAAAATTTCAATATTTTTATGATAACCGTGAAATCTATTGATGAAATTATTAAACTATATATATTATGGTTAGTTTAGGTCACATGATGGGACACAAGTGATAGAGACAATGTCACACACCGACCCTGGAATTCCATCATTTTATTCTTCTATTGGAATTGGATCCCTTTCATGAGGATCTGGTTGAGTCAATAATTTAATTATTTATACTTAGAATCCTTCATGTAATATTTTGTAAAAGGAAGGATGTTTTGGGCATGGTAGTCGATGGACAATGGTCAGTACACTATTAAATAATAACCCTTGAAGCTTCATCTAAGAAACTTTTTGGCTTGAGCTATAGTGCATGTGTCCTAGAAAATGGACAACATATAGTTAGTGAAACCATGACACAAGCATATGGTGAAGTTCAAGATTTTGACACTGGAATATTGAATAGTTCATGAAGGGGTTGGGAAAATATGTGGCCAAAATAGTTCTGGGGACCTTTTTTTATTAGTTGTCCCATAGTTGGCAGACCGTTTTGAAATCCATTCGACTTAACCATGCGAGTTTCCAAGACCAATAAATGTCTTAAATTCTTGTTTCCCCTCAACTGTTTTAAACCTATGTCCGGATTATCCAAACATTATTTACTTATATTCCTCATGGGATCCTCTATTCTACTCTTCTATTTTAGTTCCATTCTTGAATCCCCTTGAATGTTTCAAATTGTATTTCCTTGTATTTTTTTTCAATTATCCACTCTTCTATCATTCCCGTCATGGTTTCATTATTATTTCCCTTTGGGTTTCATCTTGGACGAACTCTATGTGACAGGGTGGATTTTTTATTTGATTTCTTTGATGGTATGGTTTGCGGATTTCCTCTAAAACCACATTATTCCTTCTATATAAGTTCATCTGTGTTCAAAAATTGTAGAGGATGGTGTTTCATTCCAAAAAATTTATGGGATACTTTATTTTATGATTGAGATTTTCTATATGATTTATAAATGTTATTTGTTTTCTTCTAATACATTGGATTGAGGTTTTTTTGTGTTTTCATGATTGAAAATGTGCAATAATTGGTTTTTAAAAAGGATTTTTTAATCAATATTATGTTAATTACATGCAATGTATTTTTAAAAAATGTTAACTACACCTTTAATGTGAAATTGGGTACATTGGTCAGTTTCACCCTTGGTTATATATTAAAAATTTTAATAGATTATTGTTTAGTTGTTATTGATATAATTGGGTGCCCATTATGTGGTGACCATTGTCTGTGGCTTGTTATGTTTATTAATATCGAATGGTATTTATTTAAATGGGATTTCAAAGATGTTTAAAATTTAAATTTGTTGGAATATGATTTTAAAAATTGAATCTGATTGTGATTCAAGTATGGAACATTGTAGGGAAATGTAAAATACTACAATAAATTGTGTTGATGTATCTAGTGTTGTGAAATGTGTTTTTAAAAATGATTTTTATGAGTATGATATAAATGGATGGTTTTCAAGGAATGTGTTGGATTTCTATTGCATTTTTTATTGTGCTTCAGAATGGGTTTTTATGAATTGAGAACATGTTTTGGAATATGTTTTAAAATGAAATTACTATGATATGTGGTTTTAAATGTGGACTCAAATGAGTTCATTAAAACTTGGACATTTGTAATGATGATATATATAATTATAAATTGAAGGTTTAAGTGCTTATATTGATTATTTGTTATATATTTTATCTAAAATGATATACGAGATTTTTTATAATTTATTGATGAGGAATGTTTTATATTTTTTTCATTGTTTTGAATGGTTCTAGTGAAAGTGCTTCTTATGTTGTGTTTGGAAAGGGGATTGAAAATTTTCTTTAATTCAATGTTTCAATGGAATATTTGGAACTTTGTATTATCTTTGAAAAACTATTTGATAGTAAATGATGTGAATTTATTAATGGAACCTTGAGAATATTTTGAAATTTATTTTGGAACAAATTTGACATGTGGGTCTAGTAAGAATATGTCAAATTTTTTGGAATGTGAATTCAAAACTCAGATGGTGTGAGACACAATTTTTATTTAATTATTATTGTAAGAGAAATATATTTCCATATGTATTGTTATTCATTTCATGTATTCTAATACCACTAAATATTTGGATGTTTTCCCCTATAGTGGATAATGCATGGGAACATTGTTAGTATTGAGTCCATTTGACCATGGGATGGGATCCCCTATATTCAATTTTGAGGGGGAATATTGTTGGTGTGGCTGGTATACCATTATTCCCCATGTGTTATTATTATTATTATTATTATGGGATTCTTTGGTGTCATCTAAAGTATCGAGTGATGGTTTATTTTCGACCCCAATTAGGGAGATTTTTATCCACATGACATGATGGGTCTAGGTTTGATGTTCTATAGTAACGGATAGATTAGATAATACATTTAGTTATTATCAGTGGAGTTATAAGGTCTGCTAAAAAGTAATCCAAAATTGAGATTTTCTAGGTATTACCTCTATTGTTGTTCTAAGAATTATCATCAATCGCAATCTATATTTCTTGTATATTTCTAATGCATGTTGGTTTTTGTATTTTCTTGTTTTTTCTACTTATTGGGTTACATTTATTTTTTATCAAACCATTTTTGTAATCTATCTTAGAGTTTCAATAGGTTTTTATATTAATATGGGTTTTGGAAAGCTATACTGTTTTTGAAATGGATAGTTGTGTTGGATTCATTTTAAACATAATTTGTTGGAAGATATATTTTATTTATGAAAATTTTCTAATACCTAATTTCATATATGAATTCAAAAATATTGTTATTGAATTTTATTTTGATGGGAAGTGCATAGTCATTGTGGTGATTCCATACTATGAATTTGTTGGTTAACACCGTTCTTGTGTCACTCATCACAAATAGGCCCAATCCCTTTTTAGGTTCAGATTTATGGTTTGATTTTACATTGGATGAGGTTTTTCTTATGGTTATTGGTGAATATGAGTTCAACTGGATATTGTGATTGTCTGGTTCAGTCTCATTTTTTCTTCATATTTCTATTTTATTTTTAGTAGATTTATCATAATTAGTTTTTTATATAATTTATAATTAGTTATTGGATATTTTTTTATTATGTATTTGTTTGTTATTCCCTTTGCTTAGTTTTTTTACTTGTACCTAGTTATTTTTTTGATAAATCATTCGAATATATTAATTTTGTTACTTGTAAATAGTTTCCATTCAGGGAGGACGAGTAACGTCTTTTGGGCCATGTCTTAGATCAGTTCAGGTATAATATTGGATAACATCCTGACTTGTTTCAAAAAAATGTGTATATGATTCGAGTTCTTGATATATTGTGTGTGAGGTTTTTATTATTATTAGGATTGTTAGGAATCTATCGTTATGTATGGGAAAGATGTCAGGAACCTTGTTCATTATTTTAGTGAGCTTCCATGGTAGTCCAAGATCTAGGTCATATTTTCCTTATTTTGGATTTAGGAAGGAAATTAGAGGTTATCCATTGTAATTTACTTTTCTCACAAGGAGTAAAGATTCATGTGATTTCTGATTGAATTGTTAATGGTCCTCATATTGGTTGGTTCTTACATGGGTAATGGTCTAGTAACCCTGGAACTATGTTATGAATAATCAATAGTCCCCTTTCCCATTGGTTGATGTGAGTTGTGAATTGAAATGATTTTCGACGGAGTGGGTTGATTTTCAAATGGTAAATAGTTTTTGTAAAATATGATTTTATAAAGTTAAATAATTATTGGGAATGGTTTCATTAAATTAGAATTTAATGAATGTTTCATGTTGGAAATTAATTTTTAAAATATAATGTTTCTTGGATTTGAAATATGATAAACTCATGAGTTTGATGGTGAGGTGTTATTTGTGACCCTTTCTGTTCTGTATAAGTGTTAACATATAAATGAGTGTTACTTAGAATTTCTTGTAGGAAAGTCTGCATGAATGATATAATATGGGATAGGATTGGAAAATATGTGATTATTCAGATGATTTTATATATGAATATTCGAAATCATAGTTTTGTATTGGTTTCTTCAGCATGGTTATTCAATGGGAAAATAATTCACTATAATAGTTTTTCTTCAGAAACATGGTTCTTGTTTTATAAAAAGGTTTTTTTGTATTTGGAAGATGTTATAGAGGAAATATAATTTATAATTGATTAATGTATCTTTTTTAAATGAGTATTTTTATTATTGAATATATTTGGATTGTGAATATTTTATTTGTGCTCAAGATGTCCCTTAAAGTTGTGTTTTGAATCAATATTTCTTTAGGTTTTGGGTTATCTGTGTTAAATAAAATATACTACCCAAAATGTTACCCAAAACTCTATTGTTTAATTCCTATTTCATTAACCACATTAATTGTTTTTTTTATATAGGTCCGTTAGAGGTAGGAGAATAAATTGAGAAAGACTACCGTATATTTAGTTATTTGGGAGCCTTGAAATCTATGAGTGTGTGACGTTCTTGGGTTATTTTATGGTCCTTCATTATATAACTAGGAAAATATTTGTCCATCATAGTTGTAATTTGGTATGATATGAGAAATTTTTACGTATGTTTTTCTGATGGTTTATTCTTTAAGAGGTGTATATGAATGTGAAATAGCTCATGAGTATTCAATAAGTCTATATAACCATGAAGAAATTTGATGAACATATCACTGAGATGGTTTCTTTATCTTAGTATGTGACATCATAGTATTTTTTGAAATCATATATTTTAATCTAGGGTCCTTATATAGAGATCACATAGTGATTTCTCTCCTCCGAGGATCTTCATTTCGAGATGTCGGTGGAATAATTTTTTTAATCATGATGGTTTTCAGAGTGAATGATGTTGGAAATCTAGTTTCTCTCGCTGCTAGTGAAGGTTTCCCATATGAAAAGAAGGTTTTTTTAGGGAATGAATTCATATGTACTATCCTTCATTGCATAACATACCCTCATTCCTTGGAGCATTAACTTGTAAGATTTTAGTGCCATCAATTTTTGAATTCGAAAATGTATTTTTGTAATCCTCCATACACTTGACGTCATTATGTCCATTTGGGTCATCGGGATATATTTTTTAAAAAGTGCTGCACAAATAATAGGTCATGATCATATGGTTTTAGTGCCTAAATTTCTAGTACAATAAACTTTTATCCTTAGGAGTCCATCTATAGATTTTGGAGTGAATATTTTAACACATTAAAGAGTTCCTTTGGGTGATGTAATCCTTGGTCAATTTATTGTCTATAGGGCTGTCATAAAACAACTTACATTTCTTATTGTAATTTACATATTATTTTTATTTTCATTCAATAATGTAATATGATAGGTGATAATATTTGTTTTCTTTATCACACTATTTCCATGGAAATAAATCTTTAATGCATATCCTTTATTTGAATTGGTTTTAGTTTTCAATTGTTATTCTTTGGAGATATTCATGGTAGTGTAAATTGATGATTATATTTTGTTTAGGTTCACTATTTAGGATCATATTATTATTTTGGGTTCCCAATTATGTAAGCGGTTTTGAATATATGGGGAATTATATGTCATAGTAGAGGTGTTTTCTAGATTGTGTGGTGAATACTATGTAATCACATGTTTTGAGTTCCCAAACTGGTTCACCCCTAGGTGGTGTAATATGAATTTTTAATATTTACCATGTTATTTAGGTTATTTTAATGGGTACAAACTTCTATTTTTATTCTATAATTATTTTTTGTGGTTTCCTATAGAGGTGGATAGGTGTGAATTGGGTATTGAATGGTCAACCTAAGGTTTGTAGTTTTGTTCTGCTATATTCTACTTTGGGATCGTATTTTGTGTCTCATTCAGTTGGGAGAATTTATGACGGATGAAACTGGTAGTGGGGGGGGGGGATTTCACACAATGACCTTGAAAGTCCATTGTGTTAATATTTTATTATTTTTGGATCTTTTGGATGGCATTTGGGATAAGTCCTAGATGGAATTTTCTGAGTTTTACAATTCATTATATGAGATTTTGATGAAATATATATGTTTGTGGACTCGAATAAGGTAGCTTATAGGAAGCATTGGGTTTGGTTGAAATTGCTAGACATCAATTAAGAAACTGTATAGTCTGATATTTCATGCCAATGGAAGGATGCACATCCTATTAAAAGTTAAGGAAACCATATAAAAAATGTGCAGTGGGGATATGGATTTTGGGTGTTTCATATTTCACTATTGGTGCACATCTTAGAAAATTGTGTGTACTGCCCCTTTGATTCATATATGGAACATAGTCAGTTCATTTTATTTAAAATAGTGCTAAAACCATGTGGGTTTCCCCAGACATTAAATTTGAGAAATTAATGTTGTTTCCCTCTACAATTTTACCCTACATTGTGGTCCTCCTCCATTTCGTGACCTTAGAACTCTAGGGTGACCATCAACATCCTCCTCCACTACATTTATTCTACTTTTGAATAACATTGAAGGTTCTAATGTGAGATTACTATGTTTCTTGGTTGAATTCCTTCACTTCTCGCTTTCACTACATGCATTCATAGTTATTTCGTGGTGGGGTTTCATCAAGGTCAAACACTAGTGGTTGGGTTTGATGTGTTGTTATATTTATGGGATGTTACCTTGTGAGTATAGTCTCTCCTTGATTAATAATTCTAACAAACAATAGTGACATTCTCACATCATTTAGGTAGTTATTTCTATCCGTTTACATTCTTTCACATTCCATTTAACACTTAAGAATTACTAATAGATTTATAAATGATATTATCTTACTTGTAATAAATTTTCATGACTAATATTGATGTTTTCATGATGGGAAATTGGATAAAATGGTTTTATAATGGATTTATTTAATCATATTTAGGTTAAATGTATGAAACGTGTTAGGTAAAATTCCAACCAAACTTTTAAAATGATATTGGGTGTTATTGGATGATTTTACCCTTGGTTATATTTTAGAAAGGTTAATGGATTTTGAGTTGGGTTTTATTTGTGTAATTGGTTGACCATTATGATTTGAACCTTGTGTGTGGATATTTGTGTTTATTTGAATAGCAATATATGTTTCATTAAAAATTTGTTTCAATTCTGTATTATGTGTGAATATCAATTATGTTTGTCTGAAAAAATAAACATGATTATGTTACATATATTCATCCTTTTAGTTCCATGTAGAAGTGTTCAATAAATTATCTGAATGTATCTTGTGTTTTAAACTTTGTTTCTAAAAAGGATTTGGTTTCAGTATGAATTAAAAGGATAATTTTCCCGAAAATTGGTTGGATTTAATCTATTATTTTCAATTGTTCCTCTAAATGTATTTTATGAATTATGAATGTGTTTTGAAATGTGTTTCAAAATGGAATCAATGATATGTTTGATTTTATTTATGGTTTCAATTTTCTTTTTAAAATCATGGAAATTTTGAATATTTAGAAATTTTCTGATAAATGGTTTTCTAAAATTCTCATTTGTGTCTTTAGTAACACTTTGTAACCAAAATGATATAGGGAAATGTTTAGAACATTATGATTTGAATTTTTTTTTAAATAGATTAAAGGCCTATTTGGAAACATGCATATCAATGTGGTGTTAATGATGACTTTTTAAATGAAATTGAAAATGATTATTAATTGTAAGAGTTAAATTCCTGGATATATCATTGTGTGACCTTAGAAAAATAGTTTGATTTCAAATAATTTCAATGTGGGATTTGAATCATTTGATGTTTGGAAAATTTGTTTTGGAACACATGTGATGTATGGGCCCAATGTGAATGTTGGCATGTTTTGGAATGTTAAATGAAAACCCAAGAGGTTTGATATGCGGTTAGTATTTTATAATTATTGTTAAATAATTTTCTATTCAAATGAATTTTGATTCATGTAATTTGTTTTGAAACCACTAGAACATGGGATGTGTTCCCAATACTGGAATGTGCACAAGATTTTTTTTGGTATTGAGTATATTAGACCACGGGATGGGATGCCCTATAATGTCTACTGTATGTGAGTTATATTTTTTCTAATTTCTATATCATTCATTTCCATGTTTTAATAATATTATTATCATTGGATTCAGAGGTATCATTTAGATGATTGAGTGATGGTTTATTGTTTTTCTCCAAATAGATGTGTTCATGCCCCCATGACTTGATGGGGATAAGTGGGTTGTTCTATTGGGTTGTCTAGTTTAGAACATCCACTAGGATATTGACTATGGATATTCACCATATTCTATAAAGTGTGTCTAAATTTAGTACTTCCTCAGATTTACACAATATATGATTAGTAAATTTTCATGAATCACTCTCTAGATATTATATTTACTTATATTTCATCTTGGATATTTTATTTTCTAGGTGTGCCTTCATGCTGCGTTTTCATTTACAATCTATACAATCATTTTTGGTTATCTTTCTTGGGATGGAAATTGGGGTTTTAAATGTTTTCTTTTAAAATATAATTTTTTTTGTAAATGTAATCCATGTATGTTTTTTTCCAATCTATTTGTGCAAAGCTATGTTTTATTCATGACAATTTTTAAAGATGTTATTTTTTAAACATGTATTAAACTAGTGTTTTTGGATTGTCTCAGGAGAGAAAATTCATGTAATATATGTTGATTACCTATTTGTTTCTTATATTCTCACACACCACTAATGATAATTGACATTGATATACCTAATTTATTCTATAGGATCGTGTTTCTAGTTTGGTTTTCCCTTAGATCATGTTGGTGTTATGGTTGGTGGTGACCGTGGGGTAATATGGAGATCGGGTAACTATGGTTTGGAATAAAATATTTTCATAGTTATGTATTCAACTATTTTATCTTGATCAGTTTTAAATATTATTTTTTATCAGTTGATTGATATTGTTTTGTATTCAGTTATTGAATATTATACTCTACGCTCAATTTAATTATTTGATCATTGATTCCCTTAGACTAAATTATTCTCATTGATTTAATTTGATTCCATATAGTAGTTACCAATCTGTGGGGATTGAGAATTCTCTTTGGGCCATCTCTTAGACTGGGTGTGGTACCATGTTGGATTCCATCGCATCATTGTTTATGATAAACAGTGATGAATTGGTTTCTGGTAAGAGGGTGACAATTCATCTCATAATGTTTCCATAAATAAATCATGATGACATGATATTATTATAATTAAATACTAGTATGATTTTCATATTTCTACAAGAAATTGAATATAATTTTCATTATATATTTGTATCGATCCTTATAATTTAATATTATTATTAATTAATTTCATGAGTTTAATATTTTATTTATTTTCATAAACAATGATGATATTTTTTGATAGTGATGTTGGGATTGTAGGGGAAATAATGATAGATATTTTATAAATGAATTATTTTGTTATTTATTTTTCTCTTCAATATTTACGGATGTAGATATCTCATAATGTTGACTGGAATTGAAATATAAAACTAGATAATATGAACATGGGTTATAGATGGTTCAAATTCTAAAATTCAATAAATGTAATATCAAGAACGTATTTTTATGGCACTAGTATGAATCTTACATTTTATGATATCAAAATAGAGCTATTTTACTATACAGTGAACATTCTTATGTCTGTATTTCTATTTTGTAGTAAATTATTATACATTATTTCCATTACGTGTTACTAAATGATAATATTATTCTTTTCAAAATTTCTTGTAATAACATAGAGGATGAAGTACATATTGTCATACACTAATTGTATCCATTGATATTAAAGAAATTATATATTAATATTATCATTTGAAAAAACATTATTTTCATTAATAAAGACTAATTTTAGTCGGGTTTTATTGATCCAATATATTTATGCAATATTTTCTATGAGTTGAATAATGAAAATAGATTTTTTTTTCAAAAGAAAATAAGTATTTTGTTTTATTATTTCTTTATTGAATATGAAAAATTTATTATTTGATGATCCATAAAGACCATGAATGGTTTGTGGTAATGATTAGATCTCTATAATATGATTGATATATTAAATAACCGAAAATAATAATATTTATTTATTGATTTTTATTTTATATTTAGGAAATATCTCCAAATGAAAATAATAATAATAATAATAGAAATAATAATAATAATAATAATAATAATAATAATTCTATTTTTTCTAATGATTATAATAATTAATATTGTTCAATGTGAAATTATTTTCTCCTCACCTAGATATATGGACACATTATTATATTATTTATTTGGGTTAAATAAAACTTTATAGATCCATTCATTATAAAAAACATTAAACTCCAAATGGAATTATGTCTCAATAAATAAATACTACAGGGCTTTCCCCCAAGCATATCAAAATCATCCCTAGTATCTTCCTTCTAACAATAATGAGAGAATAAATGTCAATCCATTCACTTGGAGGATTTAATTGTGATCAATGTAAATGATTCCACAAAATGTATATGTTTCTAAATAAGAGGAGTACTTGTGGATTAATTCTATAGTTGTTCTACATAATATCCTCTCAGTGCAACTATAATTTGACTGAATAGTGGTTTGATTGATCTCCTTCTATTTTAATGAAACAATTCATGAGATAAAGGTATTTATTATTATTAAATGTGATTATAAATTCAATGTGAAAAGTTCATGACTATAATTATGAATATCTTTCATTTTGATTTTTCAAATATAATCACAAGACATGTAATTATTCATTATCTTTTTATTGTTTATTTTTTAGATTGAATAGAAAAACAATGTTTGTCCTGGTCTTTATTAGATTACATTATTCACAAAACCATTCCACAAAACCACATTTCACAATGAATAGAATATAAATGTATTTAATTTATAAATAAATATGTATTCATTTCATACAATATTTGTGGAAAATAAAAAAATGTTATGTTATTCATAATATGATTCCATAATATTCTTGTTTCTTATAGGGTGCGTTTATGAAAATTTGGAAAATACAATGGAATGAAAATCAAACTAACAATATATTTCAATATACTGTAGAGGACAAAACAAGTGAAACCAATTCAAATAAATATCTCAAATTCATTATTCAATATAATCATACTATTTTTACATTTAATATAATAAATATTAAAAAATAATCATTATATATAACATATTATATTATAATAAATATATATACAGATTTAAGGAATCTGCTTAGTTTATATGGTTTTTAATTTATTAAAAAAGTAATCTTAATATTACATATTAAGAAATTGTTCTTTAATTTGACATTTCCTTAAAAATGAAGTAAAATTAACAAAATATATCTGAAGAAGACTATTTTTTCTTGATAATTTTTATGATTATATTTCTTGTAAAATAATTGAACTCAATGAACTCATAAAATTATATATTGAAATATGTATCCAAGTAATTATAAAAGATAAATTATAAATATATAATTATCAATTATATTTCTGCTGTTTATATCACTAAACCATCAGTAAAAATGAAATTATTTTGATAATTATAAAATTAATCGAGTAAAATTGATGAACATTTGACATGTTATTATCTATATAAATTAATATAAATAATTTTGATATATTTCATGTAATTTTTTATGATAAATTTTCTACGTGGATTATATCACATATAACAAATTATGTTTGTATTTCAATTATATTATCAATATTTATTTTTATAATTGGGTTTTATATTGGTTATTTAATATCTCGGTATTAAATCATTATATGTGTATTCAAATAAATTAAATATAATATATTTTATGGATAAAATATTAAATATTAAATTTTTTAATCATTTAATTAAGTGTGCTTCAAAATATTACTAATTTTACAAAAACAAAAAATCTAAACACATATATGAGGTAACATGATATGTAAAACATATAAAATAACAATTCAATGTAGTTTCTAAAAAATAATTATGCATTTCTCCATCTATATGTAATATATATGAAATTTTTAATGTTATAATCCATTAATAATAAGTGAATTTCATAATTAATATAATTAATATAACATATACATAAATATAAATATATAATATATTATAATTCATTTAATTTGTTAAGGAATCGACATAATTATTCCTTCAAAATTACAATTCTAAATAATATGTTATAGGTTAAATAATGAAATTATGAAAAAATAAGAGATAAATGTATAATTATAATTACTATAAAAATTTAAAAGTAATTACATACTTGAAAATTACTCTATTGTATATATTGATTGAAATATTATAAATATTTTCTACATAGAACTGTATTATCTAACTAGACATATATATTATTTTCATTAATTTTATTTGTATTATATTTGCTTCAATAAATTGTATAATATATACATTCAGAATTCTATATTAAATATTTTTAAATTATTTAGATTAAAAATTAATTTGAAATATCTTCATTTAAAACTCATTTAACAAATAATTGAAATAAGTCTTTAAAAAAATATTAATTTTAGTATTTTAAATTATTATTTATGAAAAATTATAATTATTTTATAAGAGTTAAATGTTAATATGATTTAATAATTATTTTTTGGGAAAAAAGCACTTTTATATGTGTTATTCAATTAAATATTATATTAAATATTTATTAAATTATCTATATTAATTTTATTCTTTATATAATCAAATTTTATAAATATATATTTTATTTTTTTCTCAATCCATTTTATTATTGTTGGGTTTTAATTTATATTTTCACAATATATAGTCTGATTTTTGTTAATGTTTATATTAACATTTAAAAACTATTCAAAAATTAGAAGAAAAAAAATAATTCAAAAAGAATAATATTAAATATTTATAAAGGGAAATATTATAATTTTCTCTTTCCACCATTACTTTCCATAAATTTTAATCATAATTATCAAAAATTTCATTTTTGACTTTCTAAGAACTCATATTTAGATGTGTTAGAGATTTCATTAATATTAAACTTTAAATATATACATTTTCTCCCTATATACACTATATCAGCATTATTGTTCCATTCTAACTCATATTGTAGTAAAGAGATTATTAGTTCATGTAATGTACAATCTATAAAAGTATTTCTCTCATATATGGAAACCATCTCTAAATACAATCTTTTTTATAGATCTCAGTACTCCTCTATCTTATGATTTTTCTCCCATACTTCACTAAGTGAACTCATACAATTTATAATAATTCTAAACTAATGTAATATATGGTTCAATGTCTGTTCTTTTCCTATCATTTATTATTTGTATTATTCAAATAGCATTAAAAGATTTTTATTTGTCTTGTTTTATTTCTTTTTGTGAGTTACTATAAGTATTATTCATTATTCATAAGATATATTACAAGAATAAAAAAACATATAGACACTTCTACTTATAAAATAGTACGAAATATTCCTATTTTGATAATTCAAAAACTAGATAATATTTTCATTATCGTTAAGATTATATAGATTGTGTTATTATAATATATATTCTTCAATATGATATTCCATTGATCCACACCATGTTTTTTTAAGCATCAATTTGGCCATTCTAGTTTCCATAGTAACTTACATTGAAATATATACTATTTCATGGAATTTATCAATGATTTGCAATAATACATATCATATTAGATATCATATATTCATTCGTAGTTTTTTTAGTATGATAAATTCGTGTTAGAATAGTATTTTTATATAAATAATTTATCAAATATATGAAATAAACTAATCCTCTAATACTAATATGTTTGTATCAATTTATAGTTAAAATATGTGTAAACTAGTTATAGATCAATCAAAAATACCGATTATCTAGTTGATTGTGGTGGAAAAAACACTAGAGGTGATGAATAGTCGTTAAAAGATATTTTTTTAAAAAAATATGAGTTTATTAATTTAAGAATCTATAGTAACTATTGTATTCATGTAATATATTGAAGGAAAAATATAAAATTGAACATAATGTTTTAATAGTGGTTCATATCATTATAACCGATTTCAACTCTTCAATATTATATAGTCTTTGATATTTTTGATTCCCACGCTGATGATACAACTATTAGAAGTGTGAGAAACTATTACAAAATCTTCATATTACCTTATATAAAGGTCCAACCCATACATATTAAATTATCCTCAATAATGTCAAGACATAACATATATAATAGATTCATATCCCAAGAAAATTTATTTTGGTATAACAAAAAAAGACATTCAAAATAAAAATTGGGAAGATCCTAAAAAATGAATAAATACATACATATCAATAAAATATAACATGATGAAAAAGGGGAAAAATGAAAAGTCGAAGAAACATAAATGGATGGAGATTGATATTTTAGATGATTGTGATCACTTTAGTTGTAATTATTTGAACATAAAATCTCATTCATGAATTGAAAATAAAAAATATAATCAGAGCATCTGCCATTATAGGTCTGGAACATGCTACCCCCGTAGTGAGAAAAAAAAACCAAATCTATATTTATAAGAATATTTTATTATATTTTATTTGTTTTAATAAATTATAAAATCCCTTTAATCAAAACCAATCATTGTTAAATTAAAAATTATTTTATATAAATAGTATTTTTAAGTAAATTAAAAAAATATATTTAATTAGAAATGGTAATCATTTTATCAAAAATATATATTATTAGTTGAAACATTTTTAAATTTTTGATAATGGTAATGATATTGTAATATTATTTAATGAATTACTTTTTTAGAATGACTTTATATTGCTTGTGTCCATTTTAAAATTATTTAATAATGTATTGATAAAATTTTCAAACAACAATTCTACTAATCATAGAATAAAATATTTAATACAAAGATAATATGATATTTTCTATAAATACATTTCAATTTTTGTGGTTTTTACTATTTTAATTTTTAAATATAGTTTTTAAATATTTCTAATTTTTATATTTAAAATTGAAATTTTATATCATGTATATACCATATTTGTAAAAAAAAAATTAATATTTATTATATATATTTTTATAATTTTTTTTATTAAATCTACTAACCTTTAAATATATGTGTTAAATAATTTGTGTACATGTATATATACAGTATAATCATCTGAAACATGCTGAAGAAGAACAATACTACACTTCCTCTGCATCAGTTTGGCATCACCTTCCATGCATGCTTGTAATACAGTGTAGAATAAAATATCACCTTCACACAATGTTAAATGGTATCCCAGGAAACATTAATTAGATTCACTTTATTATTTGAGTGAATCTTCCATGATATCTCACATTTGATAGTTGCATGTGTCCCATTGGAAGCTCCTATAACACCTTCATTTGTACATAATGCTAACAAAAACATTGTATCTTGGCCAAACCCATTCATTTCTGTACACATGCCTTGATAAAAAAAGTTATACTCTTTATTTAAGATTCTATCTAGAAACATTGGTGGTAGGTATTAGATCAATGCACCATATGATTTATTGAATAAATTCTATAATGTTGTAGGGACATAACTAATAACATAATCATCATTATCTATGTCATATTTATCGGCTTAAACATCATGATACTGAAAATACACAATTTTTCATTTCTTCACATTACTAGATTCTATATATGAATGGAAAACATATTTGGTGTGAATACACTACAAATATCTCTATATCTTGAACTCGTTATTCATCTAATCGAAGCACATTATTACATCACCAATGATCTTACTCTATCTACAATGCAATTTTAATGTAGATGAATATGTTATTTAATGAATAGAGAACCATATATCATTAAAACATTTAACAAAACCATGGTCCTTGATTTTTGGTATCTCTATCATGCGATAGTACTTCTTCTAGCATAGTGATGGATGTTAGAATCCTTGAGAGATGATATATGAAAAATCCAATGTAGTATTTTTAGAGCTTTTCGTAGTAGATCAATGAAACATTAATTCAACAAAATGGTAAACCGCATCTGTTGGTAGTTAAAATGGTGGTGGTAGCTCTGTTCTTCTTTTCCATGGTAGCTTGGTCAGATTCTTTAGTAGTAGAAACATATACCACTTCATAATTGTTTCTCATTGTAATGGTATAATGTTCCTCACCTAAAATGGTATAGGAATTATTTTATTTTTTTATCACTACCTCTCATATTAGCATTCTTGTGGTAGAATCACATTTCAACCAATAGGTGAAAATATTTATCTACAATAATTTCCATTTTGAACTATTTCAATTAAATTTTAAAATACCTTTAATGTAATGTAATTTATTAAAAAATTCCAGGAATGTAATTAAAATAAATTTAATAAAAAAACTCAATATAAAATTAATCAATTTAATTTTTGGAATCTTAATATAAATGTTTAAAACTAAAATATCTCTTATTTTACATAATCCATGTAAAATTAAATATTTTAATAACTATTTATTTTATTCAAAATGAAATTATATGTTTTTAAAATATATTTAGCTTATTTTATATTAAAAAAAGTGTAATATATTCTATATGGTAATATAATTTTGAATTTTTAATATTTGTATAAACAAATCATTATTGAAATTAATTAAAATATTTCAAAAAATGTAAAATATATTTCTATATACTAACTCTAAAGTAACAATAATTTAGATGTTACTTTAAACATAAATAAAAGATCATTAAAACTAGCTGATATTGAATGTGGTATTTCTAAATACATTTAATATTATTATTATGTATTCATATTCCCTAACTCATGAATAAAAATTGGTTGACAATTAAATTCTCACATATGATCATGGATTTAATTAAGATTCTACATTAATCAATTTGATGTCATACATTGTTAAAATAAGGTTCACACAATATATTTGTGGTAACTCAAAATACATAATCATTTTGTATATAATATCAAAATACTTATATAAATTTTGTACAATTTATCTTGTCAGAATGTATCATATATGGTCAACTCTTTAAAACAAATGTTATCAAAATATTAAAACTTGATCATCTATATCATCTTTTATTTCCTCTAGTTGCCAATGATTTTTAAAATGTTTGTTATATTTTTATACTTCTTCATGACTTTTTATAGTTTTCCAATAAAATGTTAGTTTTTCATTTTTTTATTCATCAACCCAATGGATTACCACTTCCTATGACTATAAAAATAAATTCATTACACAAAATGGTTAAAACTCAAATATATATATATATATATTGTTTTTTGTTATGGAAATTTTTAAGGAAGATTTTATAATAGATTTTCACACAGCATAAAGTGAGTTATTTAAAGAGGGATCCAATGTACACACTGAGTATAAAAGGATAATTGGTCAAATTTGATCATTGTTATCCTAAGAACTATAAAAACACTATTTCCTTTTATATTATTTTTTTTCTTTAAAATATTTAAAAAAACACTTCCAATTGATTCTATAATTTATAACGAAAATTATTTTTTAAAAACAAAATAAATGACTATCCCCCAACTCTAGCCTATTTTTCACCAATAATAATTAAATAGAGACTCCACTTATTTGAATTTATCTTATTATTTAAATATAACACCAAAAAATTGATCATCTATCATCCTATAATTAAGTAACATTTTCCACTGGATGTTTTACATATCCCTATGAATTGAAGACAACAAGAGATGGAATAATTATATTGTTATAAAGACTATAAACGTACTATTAAAAATTATATTGCTATATAATTACATTGTAATATGATAGAAAAAATCAATTTCTAAAGGATAAATTACTGTTGATTTATTATAATCAAGATACATACATGTATCTCACAATTCATTTGAAAACATAAAATGCATCTTTGTATTGTTTTTGATTACATCAATTTTATCTCCAAAATATAGAGCCTTATCTTTCATATTATTATTCCTATATTATAGAAGTATATGAATAAAATAAATTATTGACCACATATTCATATTATGTGGACACATGATACTTATTCATTCATATAAATAATAATGAAAGTTAATTTTTATATAATAAAGGATGATTGAATAATTTTATATAAAAAACAAATTATCATGAAATATAAATATTTATATAATTACTATTTGAATAAGAATATTTTAATCATTAACTAATTTCATAAGGGTGAAATTAATGATGTTTTACATCTATAACATACCATCGGGGCCTCATGCCAAGACATTCTATATACATCAGTCTTTACAGAGCCAAATACCCAACCAGTTTTCCCTCATGAGATCTACAAATAAATTTAGAGGATATGTAATATATAAACACTATATTGAATTAATAATTTCAATAAATTCACAATATATGTGTACACTACAATAATATTAAAAAAAATTATAAATCAATATTTTTTCATATCTTAATAACATGAATTTATAATCCCAATACATTACCTACTAAAATTGATCATAAATATCTATAGAATGGTTTATGGTATCATAGGAGTAAATTTTTGTTAAACTATAACATTCACCAATGGTTATACAGATATATGAGAATGCACTTAAATTTTATATGAAAAATCTACGTGGAAAATGATTATATTATTTTATGATTACACATTCAAAATCGAAAATGTCCCTATGTGTAAGGAAAATTTTATCCTTAAATAATAATCACGGAATTCTGAAATGTATGATTCAAAGAAAATAATATTCACTGTAGAGGGAAAATAATTTAATGAAATGTATTTTTAATGAATTATTTCAAAAAAAATTCGATAAAAAGTGACACATATAATGAACATTACAATATACCTTTTAAAAAATATAAAAATTAATTTCTTTTAAAAATATCATAAATAACTCTATATAGGATATAAAAATTGTTTTTTATAGAACAATAAAATGGAAAAAATATCTAAGTACATAAATAATAAAATTCACTTTTCATTTAATGCATTTTTTTGTCTTATTGAGTTAAAAAAAGTTAAAAACTGGAACTAGTACATCAAACTACTAGAAAAAAATAAGGATAATATAATTATGGAGGATTAGAAAGAATGATAATATAATTCCACTAATGAAAACCACAAAATAAATAATCCCAAATAAGGATATAACTGTGACATAAACCTCTACCTTATGTATGAATGGCTTCATTAGTGACCTTATCCCCGAGAATAATAAGAAATATTATTTTAAATAAATAATATAACCATATTAAATCTTATAAAATCATATATTGTACCTTTTCAAAATTCCAATAGAATTTAACTAACAAATATTTATTAGAATCATTATTTTTTATGTTATATACATAATTTTTCTTGAATTTTGTTGTTGGGTAATTTAGATCATGGATTTAAATAATTATCCCAACATCTCAAAATTATTAATAATTACATTAAAACATATATATTCATTAAATATGATATCTTAACAATAATTTAATGGATTACATGTATAATAAATTGCATTTCCTCATGTAGTGGCTAGTCCATAGATACACATGAGTGATATAATGATTTTTTAAAAAGGTGAATATTGAGAATCTAAATGATATGTTATATCGAAGGAACAATATTTCTATAATAAAAACCATTTATACTAATTACATCTTCATAACAATAAAAGAAAAATGGCAACAAAAAATGAATTACATCACTATATTGAGATGATAAGTTCTATATATATACACACAAGCAGTTGTTTCACTATCTCTTGGATGGAATGGTGGTTCAGATGATCATAACATAAAAATAATTTAATATATGAATATTAATGATAATATATTTATTAATGTTAATGTGTTAAATGAATTCAGTGGAATAATATGATGAAATAAACTTGAATGAGTCAATATAAAAGATTAAATATTCTTTGATAGACCTCATTTGGATAACATCTTAATCATAAAAAGGGTTTTTTTTTAAATTTCATAATATATAGAATATTTTTATGGAATATATGATGGTATAAATGTAGGATAATGATTAACTATTATAATAAAAACGTAAAAAAGGGACTAGGGGTGGTTCAAGTTTATAATTGACGTAATGGATACACATGGAATAACATAAATGTTCAAAAAACATAAGTATATATCATAATGATTAAAATTTTAACCAAGGCACGAAATATTAAAATATTAATTTTTATAGGGTATAAATAAAATTAATTAATCAATTTTTTATAATTATTGGACAAATTTTAATCATTCTTTTCTTGGTAACCCATATAAATCCCCTTTATACATAATCTATAAAAACTTACATTTTTTCCAATGTTAAATAATAACATGATAAAATGTAAAAGGATGACTCAATTAAATTTAGAAATCTATTTTTTAAAAATTGAATATATTTCATTATATTTAATATCATTTTATAGAATAATTAATATTAATATAAGAAATGGAAATTAATTAAATATTTTGTAGGTAAATTCGCTATATAAGAGTAACAAATCATTTCACCTTGAAATAAATAATGATTTTGGATTGAATTTTTTTAATTTGAAAATTTAAAATGGTGTTTCTTATATTTTTGGACCACTCCCAAAATGAATTAAATATTGAAAAATTTTCATTTAATGTAATTACCGAAAATTTGATTTGAATTTGAATAAAGTATAACATATCCATACAAAAGACATGAATTAGATGTCAATTTAAAAATAAAATTATAATGAATTTTTTACAACAAAAATATATATATTTTATAAAAACAAATCTATTGAAATAAATTACACCATTAGATTGATTTAAAATCACCACCCAATAGTTTAAACCATGTTTTACATCGTTCAATAAGGAGACAAAAATTTTAACATGTTACTATTAATAATGTGAAATAATAAAGATTAAAGTATAAATTAAACTAATTTTGGGTGCTAAATATGTAGTTTACATTTTAAAATATTAAATTCATTTCTGTGGTAACATATAATTTTAATATAAATTCTTAAAAATTGATAAAAAGTAATTTTTTAAAAAAATACTTTTTAATCCAAAAAATGAACATATTAAAAACTATAGAAAAATCATTATTCATATATAATTAATTAATATTTTTAATCTGGATAATGTTTTTGTTAATTTATTATCAAATTAAAATAATTTTGATATTTTTTTAATGAAATGAAATAATAGTTTTACAAAATTTATAATTTTATCTAATCAATGAAATGGAAACAATTTAACAAATTTATTAAAATTAAACATATATCTAAATTTAAAATGATGATTTTTTGAATGATATTAGCTTTTCAGAATAAAATTTCTAAATTCCAAATAAATTAACTATAATATTCCTTCAAAAAATAAATTTGGAAGGAAATGTGTTTCTTAAAAATAAAAAACATTACAAAAATTAATAAAATTTTCATTATTCATTAATTAATGTGTTTTCATTATATAAATCCATTATGTATATATCATAATGTAATTATTCCATTTCATACATCCAATTATAATGTATAGGATATAATGGTTGTGTATAAATAATAATATTTTATTGTTGTTTATTGAAACCCTTTTTTTCATATAATGTATCCACAATAAAAATTAAATATATATTAAGGGAAACATAATTTAAAATATTTAACTAATATTTTACAATATTTGAATAGTTTAGACAAAAAAATTCATCCAATGTGATACAATCAAATATTGATACCATTACCTCATAACCACCTCATGTTTTCATGTAACTTACTCAAATGTATGGTTTCACTACATAATTTTAAAAAAGTTAGTTGTCTATTATCTTTGAACATTAGCTCTATAATCTATAATCCCCATAGATTATTTCTCATAAATGATATATCACTCCATTTTTATGATTGCAGAGTTTAGTACATGTGAATGTTCAATTATGTACATCTTAATGAGAGATACATATAACACATTAGCAATCATTGAAAATGTTTGTGGATTACATAAGGGATAAAAATCATTCATAATGTTATAAATAGTTTAAAATGGATTGATATATATATATAGGGAATATCATTTGATTAAATCCTGAAATCCTAACAATATTCCAAGATGATATTTTAGTAATATTTTTTTTACCGGAAATAATCATTATATCTCACTGAGTATTTTTTGGAATAAATTTTATTTCAACTCTGAGCTACGCATATGTGTAATTAAATGGATCAAACTGTATATTATTTATTCATAAAAGAATCATTTCCAACAAAATTTCATTCAAGAAATTCTACTTTAAATTTTTGGTTCTTTATATCCAACCACAAAAGGATTTATATGGTTTAATATTTATGATTTAGTGAATGTTATTATTGTATTAAAATTCAACGATATGATTGTTTTTTCCTTAATAAAATTAGAATTTCTATGAGAATTTTATCTACATATAATATATTCTTTTAATAGTCTACTCAATCTATCCATATGTATGATTTTGATAGGGGTGATGAAAATAAACATTATCTACATTTCCTACTAAATACTCATCCAAAAATAGAGGTAATCCAATAGTCTATATTAGAAAAAATTGAGTGTGGTGATCCATAAAATGATACCTTCTATTCGATGTATAATTGGGAATGTTTTTAATAATATTGATTATCTATAATGGAAGTAAAATTCAATCGTTTGGTAATGGGATCTACTATTATCCCAGACTAATTATTCTCTATAGATGTTTTGTATAATTTGGTGAATAATTTAAATAAATATTTTTCGCATTTTAATTATCATATTAATAGATTTTGTAAAAACACTTTTGATATCTATCTATTATACATAACCAACATTCACAATAATAATAAGGATACATACTCAAAAATATACCTATGTATACTATACCAAATTAAATTCACTCTCAATATCTCTAAATGATTTCATAGATTCGACATTAAAAGAGAATGATGAATTAAGGGATTAATCAAATAGATCATTATTCATGTATCGTATTGATGGAAAAAATAATAAATTTCAAAACATAATTAAACTAATATTATCTTTGGAGAACATATGATCAATACCCACCATATTCAACCATTCTATATCTTTCTTTTGTTACTACATAACAATCTCATTGATTAATTGGTGAACGTTCTCCAATGAAACATATGAACATGACCATTTCTGAATGATTTCTAGATCATTATTCAATAAATATAATAATTTTTTTCTCTTTCAATATTCATTATGGAAAAAATATCATGGTCATTTTTACCAAGGTAATCACCTTCCCTATTCATGCTCCCAGTTTGAAAATGTTTTGAGTAGTCATAATATATAATTCTATTTAAAAAATTATCTATTGAATATTAATATATTTCAATGTAAATATATTCCTTTGGATATTATGAGTTGTATATATATCATACCTGTCTCCGCTAAGAAAATTTAATCCATATTTTTAATTTATAAACTGACACTTGTAGCTATTAATATTGATTCAGGTTATATTTATCATTAATTTTTTAATTAATGATATTCATATGATATCACCATGTAAATCTATATAAGGAAAATATATATCCCCATAATTGATGCATTAAAGTTGATAAAAAACCCTTATCTGTAGTCGATTAATGTATGCACATGTTCATTGAGCATCCTTATCTTCTACTCCTTGAATGCTTCCTCACATTAATCTATAAGAAATAACAAGGTTCCATTACAACTAAAAATTATTATTAGAATTGATTCAAATTAGAAGGTTATTAAAATATATTCATTAAAATTCATTCCAACCTAGACAAAATATGGATCTCAGTTACAAAATTTATACTAGTACATTTATGATAAAATCCTTCTTTTAAGGATACAAAAATATACCCACACATTGTATTATATGACCCATGAATGAAAATTTATACCGAAAAAAATATATCATCATATATTTCTTATATAGAATCACGTTCCTCAAGGTATTCATTACAATTCTAAAATTATGCTCATGCTTGTCTATGATATTTGAATATATTTGAATATACTCTATAATGACTACAAAAAAATTGAACAAAGATAATATATATTACTATAATAAACAAATCCATGAATATTTTGGAATAATTAGTATATCTAACAAGATTTCTTATACATTTACAATGAACATACCTTATATGAATTGTGATCATTAATATATACTCATTCTCAACCCTTATGTTTAGATATCATAATCATTGATCTTTTATGTAAAAAACTATTACATTAATAATTTGATAAATTATTTTATTAATAAGGGATGGAGGATAATTTCTTACAATAATAATCATTTTTATGATCCTATTAATCAATCGAATAACACATTGAATAATAATACTTCATAAAAATATTATAGTTTCTCCAAGTGAAGATGAAATTGGTTTAGTGAATCCCTTATATTAATTTTACCAGAGTTTATTCATTAATTCTTACAGATAAATTGTTTAAATTATTATGGACTCCTTTAAATATATGTTGCACCAATAATGTGTTCTATTAGAAAAAAAATTGATATTTTGTTGGAAGACTATGAAATTACTCATGAAATACATCAGAATATTCCCAAGAATAGAAAATGTTTAATATTTAGATTATACCAAACTATTTTAGATAAATATCCATAATAAATTTGTAGTAAAACCATACAATGGATGTAATATTAATTGGGTGTTCAGTTTCATGCAGACACAAATATAAAATAATAGTTTTATTTAGAATATAAAATGTAAAATCAATTATTTAAAATTGATATGATTAATATACTAATTGATCCAATGAATTCCCATAATTACATTAAATTCAACTAGATTAATAATAACAATAATAATAGGAATAACTATCGGAACAGAAACTATAAGAGAGTAGGATGGAAACTAAGGTGAGATCCACTTTCAATAAAGATATTTCCCTCGCAAATAAATAGATAATCACTGAGGTGTTCAATTGATGACCTAAAAATATAAATTAGATCAATATTTTTGGGTAATACCTCAATGAAATTATAAATTTATAATTCTTTATTGGAAAAAAATTATAACTTTATCCACATTATATAGATCATCAATTTGATATTAGTATTTTAAGGATCATTACCTAGACCCCGTAGATTTTCTTATGGTAATTTCCCCTAATGATTTGGGAACTAGTTGACAATGTGATATATATACTTATAATTAATTCAGTTTTATTTGAAGAATTTATCATTACTCATGAATTAATGAGCATGTTGGTATTTTAATCATCAAATAAAGAGAATTAATGATCCCTTTTTAAGGATATAACATGTTTTATCCATCAACACATTTCACATGTTGAAAAATACACCTTTATATTATCCCCCATATTAGTTTAATAAATCATGTGGTTCTTAGTAAATCTATTATTATTTATAATACATTAAATGTTATAATTCATAGAGTGATATTTCCCTATCAAGGTAGCACATTATAATAGTTATTCAAATAATTAAAAATGTAGGGGATAATAGTTCACATCAATGGAATTTGTTTAAACCAGAAATTAATTGGTCCAAAAGAAATAGTTATGATAATTATATAGTATGTAACATTACTTTATGTCATATTAATGTCTTATATATATATAATTATTTTCCCATACTTTGGTATTATCATATATAATTATTTCTCTATATTTACATATTTATCCTATGGAAAATATTTGACTAATAAAATTACCATAATAATCCTCCATGATAGGTTTTATATGTTTTCTACACACATTTAATTTTCATTTATAAACAATATTATCTATGTATCAACAAAGTGATAATCATCATCAATTAAAATATTTTCTTTTTTATTTATTCTAAATGGGTTAAATATCATCTCCAAATAAAATGTCCATTTTACAATAACAAATGTATTTTTGGTTCCATTGAATGAATGATTATCGTATCATGTGAAATAGTTGAACATTGTTACACCATTATACAAATCCACAAGAATTTATTTAATATCAAAATTATTATTTATTACATGATGAAACTATACTGGTATAGTTATAATTTTTCAGATCCATCTCTATTGTCATACCATATAGGGAAATACAAACATAGATTACAAAAACAAATTATTTTAAATTACTTCCACTAGGACCTATTTATAAAAAATTTATTACACTGTATTTGATCATACCATTATGAATTTTAATTTATAATTCTCAAACATCTGAAATAGATTTCATTGATTCGAAATTTTCTAATATATATTATCGAAATAATATATATTATTTTATGAGGAATATTTTTAAAAAATAAATTTATATTTAAATCATGAATAATGGATTGTAATGAAAGTTTGAATCGTCCCATGCATATCCCATATAACGGTCGAATGGGTTTCTCAGAATGGGATGATTCACCATGAACTAGTATGATGGTCATGATATAATCATCTATTTTTACTTAAGTTATTTCTCATTCATTACTCCATTCTAACACATGTGCACTTTAACTATACATACATGGTTTTTTGTAAAGGAAAACCACATCTTATGTACCCCACCACCAATTTCATGATACAATCAAATAATTATGGATATAACCAAATTTATTAATATTCTGATGTTTTTTAATAAATATTATCTTTAATATTGTTTCTTTTTTCTACTAAATATGTCTAGATAATAACTATAATTACCCAAAAACAATTATCATTGATCCCTTGGTTATTGTTTTAAATTTTAGCTAGATATATGTGATCAAATTCCATATGATTGATTAGTTTTTCAGTCATGAAAAAGGGCATACATAATTTAATCTCACATTACATTTTTAAAAAAATTGTATTGTGCTTGAAAAAATCATTTTCACACTAAAAAATACTATCCTAAAATTCACATTACACTAATATTTATCCCAAGGAAGAGAAAAATTGAAGTGTAAGCACATATTCATAGAAATGTAATGCGTACGTATGAATATATCATCAAAATAAATATTTCATGACATATATTTAAGGAATAAATAATGATAAAATAACTCTATATAAAAACATTATCTATAAACATAACCATAGATAACATAAAATTTTTAATTTTCATATTTAAATAACAAAATTTATGTTATAATTTCATATTATATAACGATGTATATTATAAAACATTCCCTCAGGGCCTAATTTAAAAAAATTTATTTAAATAAAAGATGCCTAGTATAAATACCCAACATGTTTTATCACATAGGACCCATAGAAACATGCATGGTCTATTTAATTCAGGTACCTAGAAATTATTTAATGTAAATAAGATATTCATCTATAGGATCATTATTGAAATTAAATAAAAAAGTATTATGGATTACTAATTGTTTATATTGGAATAAATAACATATGGTGTGTCAATAATTTTCTTAATAAAAATTATGATAAACCATCAAGAGAAAAATGGTTCAATATATCATTATATAATATTCTAATAAAATCATTAAATTCATTAAATGATGTTGAAATTGAATAAAATATTCTATAACTATTTTCGGAAAAATTAATGACGAAAATACACATCTCATTTTTAATGAAGATATTCGTATGTTAAAAGGGAAAAAATAACATGAAAAGAATATTCATTAGAAATAAAAAATATTATCATTTGAAAAGTTATTATGGAACATAAAAGATGTGATAGGGATAAAATCATTTCATGGGGTTTGTATTGAAATAATGATTCTATTAAAACATTTTAAAAAAAATCATAATTAAGAAAATGAGAAAAATATCCCTTGAAACTATTTAATTGAAATTTCATAATAGGAATAAATGAAAAGAATTAAAAACATATAGGATAAAAGAATCATTGTTAAATAATATTATATTAAATTTTGACATCTAAAATAGATGCCTGAAAAGAGCACCAAATTTAGCCAATATTAATTTAAAACATTATTTTGAACTTTTTGAAGGATAAATAACATAAAACATGGTTTAAGACTTTAGAACCACATAAATGGAATTATTATAACAATATTAATGTGCCCCATGGTATAAATTTTCCCTTAATTTTACCAATATAATCTTAAACAAAAACTATGTAAAATAAAGATATATTTTTAAACAAATTCTTGCCTAAAGTTTGACATCCAACAAATGTTTTTAAAACACATTTAAAATAAATTGAAATTTATTATATTTATATTAAATTCCATATACATACATTTAATGTGATAAATAATCAAGATTCAATAATTCAATATGTATTTTTTAAAAATTCTATTCAAGAATAATGATTTCTAAGTATAAATCATTTATTTTTTATATCTAATTTAATTTAGAAGTTTTTTCGATGATTATTTCATTTCATCAAATAATATCTTGGATTTTATTAGTTATATAATTATCATATATATTCATTATATACAATTTTATAATCATTCCTGAAATATGGACATGAAAAGAGGTCATGTTTCTTCTTTTAGGGGGTTGTCCACCCAAACACGCATGTGTTGTTGTCATTTTTAAAAGAATAATAGAGTAAGAAGGTAATTGAAATCATATTCCCCTAATTAGATATTTTTTTTAAATTATAATAAATAATAAATATTTCTTTCCTTATAACCATTGAAGTAAAATGAAGAATGAAAAAATCCCACCGTCATGCATAGATGTCATATAGTAAACACACAAGACCACTATTTTCACTTTTTTGGTGAAAAATGTAAAAAATAGTTTTAAATAATAATAATAATAATAATAATTGATATTTAAATTTCTGTATGTATTATTTTATGGTGGCAGAATCTTATATTGTGGAATTATAATAATAAATTATCATGAAATATTTGGTAAAGGCGATTAAATCATCCTTTTGACACCTATATTAGATTCAAAATTATTCCATAAATAGATTATGTTTTTTAAATAAAAAATCCAGTTATATTTGGGGGTGTATGAATTTTTTGGTGTTTAGGAATAAATTATGAAATCCAGAGTGCTGAAAATTGTTTAACAGGGGACCAAGGAAGGTGCACTTTTCTATGTGAGGGAAATAAGTCACTTGATATTTATAATAAGATTATATAATACATTTCTAAATATACATTTATTAGAAATCTAGTATTATAATATTAGAATATATGGTGTGATAAGATCAAAATAATATCATAAAATACCATTTGGACATGTTTTGGATGGATTTTTGGACCAATTCTCAATTCAAATAATGTTAAACCCCTTTTAACCACAACCATGATAAATCACATTTCCCATTCATTATGTAATTGTATAGCCAAAAATAAAAATGTCCCATGAAATAAAATTTTCCATTATAATTCTAAAGTAGTTATTTATTTTATGAGAATTAATTCCGTAATTATGGATTATTTTTTTTAATATGGGAACAGAAATCAAATGATAACTCATTATTATAAAAATACCAAATTAATAAGTAAGAAATATTTACATTGAAATTAATTCATATGATGGCATCCAAGAATTTCATTAATAATAAATTAAAAGGCAATGTTTTTAGAATTTGGTATCATTAAAAAATGAATGGAATATTCTATCCATTCCATTATATGTAAATATCAAAAAAAATATTTTAATTTGAATGAAATATATGTTACATTTACAAGAGTCCATATTCATTCCAAATTTTAAAAATTATATTTGAAATAAATTACAAATCTTTTTATACATATATTTAGATGACTATTTTTCACTAAATATTATAAAATCATGTTTTTATAGATTATAAAGATTTAATGCATAGTTTTAACCCCATTTTTTCACTTTTATAGAGTTGAAAATCATTTTTCATGGTTTCTATCATGAATTCCATTTATTATGTTAAATATATTATGTAATATATATTTTCCGGATTAATAATATGGAATCCATTTTATAATATCCTTTTTGTATATGTGGTATAAATTCACTTTATTATAAATTCATAAAAGTTAATGAAAATAGTAATTAGATAATTGTGTTTTTATGCAATAAAATGATCTTACAACAAAACCAAGTATGATGATGAATCATATGTTTGTAATTATATTATTTGTTACTATATGACTCTTGTGATAATTTTGGATCAAATAAAATTAATTTTGGGATATTACTTTGAACGGAAATAAATTTCTTAAAAAATAGAAAATTTCACTAATAAATAAATAACTATTTTCTTAAAAATCCCAAATATTTTTCCATAATATAGATTAGACGTTAATATTTCGAAAATTATATACTATTTTTCAAATATAATATATTTATATAAAATAGATTAATTGTACTATAAAAATTTATATAAACCATTTTATAAGGAAATGCATATTAAACCCAGAAATTGTATTATTGAGAATTTAGTACGTATTTATTATTAATTTATCAATGTATTTTCTTATACAACTGGTTATACATATTTTTTATAACATGGTTATTAATATTTATGTCTATAATATTAGTGGATATTTTTTAATTTTTGTGTATGGAAAATTATATTTATATCATGGTTCATTCAAATATTGTGTATCAACTAAATCATGATATCAAATAATTCAATTTTTTTGTTGATAATTATAAAATAAGAAATTTTGGGGGTAATATTATAATCCCCTTAAATGATTATCTATATCTAAAAAATTTCACCAGATTAAAAATTATAGGGGATACTTTTTTTATCATCACAATCCTAGGTTCTCTAGTAATATTCCCAAAATAATGGGTATGAATCATATCATTCAATATATTAGTGGTATTATTTCATAGTAATTTCACTCAATGGTATAATATTTCTACATGTTTCAAATAATATTACATATCTTTCCCTAGTGGAATAATCTCTATTTCTAATACGAGAGACAGATTACGTATGTACTCCCTCATGAATGATATATGGGAAGAATTGTGAACATGATAGTGATTCAGAAGAATCAATCTATGAAAAGGTATAATCCAAATAAGATAAGTAATATTGAGGGGCCCAGTATATATAGGAACTTATTTCAATTCTTTTTAAATCTCATAAAATTATAATAATGTGATGTTTTTAGTATTACTTTATCACTAAATTTGAACTCAATATCTCAAGGATTATTTTTATTATATTTTTTGTTGATTATGTCTTGGCCATATGAATTGTTGAATAGATCTAGAATTATATTAATTTTTACTATTTTGATTAGGAATAGGGAGTATTATCTCTTCAACATCATCATAGAACTATGTTTTTCAGTCCTTCCTAACATATTAGTTTGTATAAATATTAATTTTTATTCTTAGTTGGATGGTATGGTTGTATGTAAATTCCACTAGAGGATGTTATTGATCCTACCCTTTTATGATATACATAGATAAATCACTCCAAAATGGCTTATATATAATTAATGGACCACTTATAGTAATCAAATTTTTAAGTATGATAAGTCGTTTAGAAACCCAAATAATTATCCAGATCCTTCTAATGACTTATCACCATTATCAAGTTAATCTTCAGAGCCTAATTATTGTAAATTATGTGATTAATAACTGAATTATGGATAAATAATTAATGTATAACTATGTATGTTCATAAAAATGTAAATCGCATTATATTGAAATAATATATTTTGGTCGTGTATGGATATAAACTATTAAACTAATTTATTTATTCACTTAAGATGGTTTGGGTAGTCCAACAATGAAATCCATAGAAATGATTTCCCATTTCCATTATAGTATAGGAAATGGAAAAATCATACCTTAATACTTATGACTATGAACATTAACATTATTCCACACAAGGAATATGTACATATAAATTGAAATATAAATTTTTCTAAAATTAAAAGTATCTATAAATTTTTATACATTTGGGATGATTAAGTAATCATGCAATATGACATTTATCAACCAAATCCTTATTTAATTCTAGTACTCACTTAACACATACCTAGTTCTAACACCATGTCATTATATCATAATCATGGTTAAATATACGAAAATGTTTCCCCATCTTATATAACTCCACATATTCCTTATATAGATTCTTAATATTATCATGGTTTTGTAGTTCAATATTTATCTATGAGTGATATGATATATCGCCTTTCATCATGAATTTCAGTTATATCTCTTTAAAATCTAAAATAATGGATCTCATTCAATCATATTCATGGGAAAATTAGAATCATAATTTTAACTCATCTAATCATCAACATTGTTCAAAATATAATGGTTCGGATTTATTAATTATTCCAATAATAACTAAAGTACATATATCGTCCATTTTACATATTCAACTATGTATATAAAAAAAATATAATTCATGATTATATGATAAATATATATATATCATACCAATCACTATATAAATAATTTCATCATATTAGAAAAATGTACCTACCTTCCCCAAATCATGTGTCGGGTAATTTTATAATGAATTTTATATTGGAAAGTGTCATATTATATAAGTATTTGGTTCTATGTAAGGATATGTCCCAATAACTTATTTTAAGCATCACTATAGATCAAAACCCTTGTATAATGTGAAGTATTGTATTTACAGTTGTGATGACCAACCACAATTTCGACTCATTGAAATTTTTATCGCATTCATGTATTCAAATGATATTGGATCTGTTCACAGTCAACATGGTTATTAAGTGAGATATCAATGAAATATCTCTCAAATGTAATTGATAGTATACATTCAATGATAGGAAACCACATATCATGGTTACCATTTTTTTCTAGAATACATCGTAATAACTTCTATCATTGAAGGATCTACCAATACACCATAAAAAGAAATTATATGACCAATGAATGATGGTTTCTAAATAATAAATCACAAATTTTTAAATATAGTATAAAAATAACCTTCCTCTTGGACAATGGTATAATGCTCAATAAATATTCATGATTTTATTTGATCTACTAATATATAATAATATTATCCATAAATAATATCACAATCAAATAAAGGAAATATCTAATGACTCTATTCATTAAATACACAAATATATCAACATTATTTTTAAGTCCAAATATAATTACACTATGTTCATAATGGTCATATCTCATATGGAATTAATCATTGGGTATATCCTACATCTGAACCAATAAATAAAATTATCAGGATCCAAATATCATTCTATAAAAATATTGGTCTCCTAACCATTCACCAAATATATAATCTTTCGGAAGGTTGTCTTTGGTAAATCCTTTTTCATGAGCAATGGCTAATGGTATCCCAATTAATGAAAAATCATGGAAAAATATGACTCTCCTTCGAATTGATTATATGTATCATCAATATTGGGTAAAAGATAAATTGACATAATATTGATATAGTTATGTTACTAATAATATATGAAATTATACATTGAACCATCATCATTTATAATGAATCGACCAGGAGAACCCCATGGAAAAGAAAATAGATTAATGAATCTCCTATCTAGATTCTGCATGAGTTTCTTATAAAAATTAGGATAATCAAATAGGGAATTTATATATGATTTCTATCGAATTTTAGTAACATAGGGTATATGGTATAAAAAATATCAACTTCAAATTTCATCAGATGTGTAGCCAGGTCCTCTGAAAAAAATCAAAATATTCCACAATGTTTGGAAAATTTAAAATTTTTAGTCATCTAAATCCATTTAATTTAAATAACCCCCATGATTAAGTTTTATAAAACAAATTGTGGAATTAAACTCTGTTGGGTGTTAACATTTATTGAAATATTAATAAAAAATCATTGAATGATTTCAAATATTGAATGTTACATTCCATCCTCAATAATTGATATGGGATCTATAGTAAGAGAAAAAATACATTAAAAAATTACAAATAATTAAAATAAATTATAAATAACAACATTTATGTGGAGAAAATACCCATAAACATATATTACAGTTGATATATATACATAACATGTAGTAATCATTCCATTTTCACTCATCACACCAAACTCACGCTATAATAGTTGATATAGTGATATGATACCTTTAAAAAATTATTCCAATATAAATGAGTTGATGAAAACATAATCACATAAATCATTTAAAATTATGTAGTGCTATACAATATTATATTTCAAAAAATCACAATAAACATTAACATCAGCTGTATTAATTGAACAATATTTCCTATCATCCCCTTTCACCTTTTGAGTTTTGTTCCCTAGTTGTTTGAGACATTGATTAGCATAGTTCATTATATCATTATTTTAAAGGAATATTAGTTTTATATGTATATCTGTAAACATAAATTCATGATCAGGATAGAAAATTAAAATATACATGAATAAAATTAATTTTTCATTTAATCATGCACCAAGGTGTTTCCATCAATCAGAATCATGTGTTTGAAAATATACCTTTCAGTTTATTCCATTAATTTTTTTTCCATGGGTTGCCTAGTCATTCCCAATTTGTATATCTTTATGTTTATGTAATATAAGTTGTAGAAAAATTTAATTATCATTTTAGTAAATGATAATATATCATAACATTATTATAATTATTGGCATATAAGTTCACATCGAGGGATTTCATTTAACACATCAATTAAATGTTTAATACTTACTCATTAAATTATCAATGTAGTTAAATGCATGAATTCTTCTATTGTGAAGTCAAAATTATTCATTGAAAATACATTCCAATCAATTTTGATATATACCATTGATTACCATCTGAATATCAATAATTTGAGTTAAAAGAAAAAGTATTTCCATTAAAAAAACATAATAGCATTCCACATCAAGCACTATATTTTCTTCACATCCTCAATGATTTGAATAAATGACCACCACTAATTCTTATCTCCAAATATATGATAAGTTAACATGAAATACTTCTCCCATTTATTAAATGCAAAATAAGTTAAAATATATTCTAATGATCTTTTACATTGCTCATTCCTAAATGGATTTCTTTTTGTAATAAATAATAATGGATAATTTCAAATGAATCAGTATCACATTTTTTCACTACAATGATTATCAACTAATTATTCCAATAATGAATTTTTATTAATCATAAATTTGTTATGAAAACACATTATTAATATAATATAATTAGTTACATATCCCTTATCATTCACAGTATTGAAATCCATACCCTGATTACTTGAATTGATATGGTTTTCATTCTATTGGATATGATTTATTTCTAAAAAATAAAACACAAAGAATAGATCATAAAATTATGAATTATAATATATAAGTCATAATTATATTAAAAAAATAATATAAATTTATCTTTTATGATGTAGTATACTTAAAGTCAAAATATTGGATTTTTTGAATATTATTAAATAATAAAAACAATTCAAACAATTATATATTTTTTTAGAAATAATGATAAAAATAACATATATATATTCCTATGATGTTTCAAACAAGGTTCACAATATGGTCCAAATAACCATGAAGAAAAATGATGGTTGTGATGTAATTGACCACCCCATTTCGGGGTTAGTACATCTAGATATATCTTTTGAAGAACCACAACCACATTTAGTATTTATACAATGAATAATTTCATGGAAACCACCAAATATCGACATTTTTAGAAAAAAATATTATATTATCCATTAATTAGACATATCATCATTCTCAATTGCAGGGTTCTATTACATAATCTATTTTATCATAAAACTATTTCCCCTGGATTATACTACACATGATCTGAGTTGGAATATAATGACTATGACTAAAGTAGCATAGATATTGTGGTAACCTTATTACAGTGTAATTAGATACATGAGAACACATACAAAACCAACATAAAATTATATATTTATATAAAATGAGATGTGTATAAGAATATCATGTTACATTTTAAAACATAAAATATAACATAGTATTATCATTCGGAGAATACTTATTTCAATAATAATATAGTTGAAGATCAACAATAGTAAACATAATTTCATCAGGGGGTGAATGAATCAAAATAATCTATTGATATTTGAGGTATAGTAATGGAAATAATATAGAAGGAAATATCATTGAATTAATGAGGGATGAATAATATGCAAGAAATTAATGATGAAAGATAATTTCATACAAATGATTACATGATAGTTCACTATATCAATGGATGTCATAACTACTATAATAATTACATATACATCAAAAATGTATTTCATAATGATTTATTATATATTATTGAACATATAAAATTGACCATCAATACCTCATACAATGACATCATACATAAACATTTAGGTCCAAGACATAATTCCCAAACCACTATGTCTCATTATACCTCAACATTTATAATATTTATATATAATTATTATCACCAGATATCACATAATATGCCCAATTATTTCATTACATGAATAAATAATATGACTTAATAATCTTCCATTGGAAACAAATAATTGTCTCCATTTGATGAACTGTCATATGAAACATATATTAATTCCTATCATATAATTCTCATAAACAATATAGAGAAATATAGTGGATGTTATTATTAGATTATATCTTCTATAAAGGATAACTTTCATTAAAAGATGTTGACATAGATGAAAATACATTAAAATTATAGTTGTACAATTTCATAAATTATTACTATTTTCATTTCTAAATTACTTGTTCATAATGAAAAAATTAATAAAATATTTGGAAAAGATTTAATATTGTAATGTACAAAATGAATATTTAAAGGAATATTTATGGAAATTATTATTCATGATGGAGGGAAATTTAGTTAATGTAGTATCTGTTTGAACAAAGATTTTATTAAATTATTTTCTAAAAATATTCTCTTTTTAAAATTTACAAGAAGGTTCCTTTTAAAACAATTATATAAAGTATGAATGGGTAATGTTACTTCATTCAATTATTAGTGGATATTAGAATCATGCAAAAAAAAATTTTACGGAAAACATTTACCTGGAAGAAAAATAATCCCAATGGAATAAAAAAACAAAATCATTTTTAATTAAAAACATTCTTTTAGAATATTCAATTCAAAAAATCATAAAAATTGTAAAAATAAATTATGTGACAATAAAAAACCACATACAGTTATGTTTTACTGTTTTTATGATATATATATATATATAATAGAATTCTTCAAAAGGAAACATGAACATAATTAATCCCAATTGGAGTGGATATAGTGAAATAAAATATCCCATCCAATATGAATATCATTATATGTAATCATAAACTCCTATATGAAATATTTATATTTATTATATCCACCTAAAAAAAATTATTCATTATTATAAAATTAAATATAATACACTTTAAATATTTCCACAACTTTGTATTAGTATTTCATCATTGCAAATATCAATTTTGATTGTTAACTATTTCATTTGTTTGGTTCATTGGATGAGGTCCTTGAATGTTCACCATTATTCCATCATATATATAATTTAAATCAACATAAAAATAATATATATATATATATATATATATTATTTTTTTCATCATACTTGTAATTCAGACATGAAAATTTAATCATATTTCTTTGTGGAGTTGGTAGTCCACACAGACTCATGCGTGACATTATAATTTTTTATAAGAGAATGGGTAAAGAGGAAAATAATATATAACTATCAATAAAAAATAAAAATATCATATATATCATACATATATATATTCATTAGTTTTATCTTTATGGATATCAATGTAAAATGGTGATGAATAACAAGTTATAACTCTAAGAGGAAATATTGAGTTGTATGTACAAACAACATATGTTTGTTTTTCTTTTTGGATTTTAAAAGTGAGGGAAGGGGTTTTTCCATAATCCTACATTCAAAGTAATATATTTATGATTCAAAAACAATTAATTTATTATTTTGTAAACATATTTATTTTATTTATAAGAACAAATAAACATTAATAAGTCTGTAAATTTGATCACCACTTCTTTGAGAGACCCATTTTCGATGACACATTTTTGCTTGAAAGTTCTGTATTTTATTAAGAGAAAATTATCATGGGTGGTATTATATTTTGGATTTAATTTAATATATTGAACAATCATTGTGAAAAACAAGGGAAAAGATGTTCCATTTTATAAGTGTGGGAAATGACACAATGGAAATTAAATAAATGATTTATATATATATATATATATATCATAACCAAGTCCTTTGGAACCATGGAACTCCATTTTCGAACATAAGGTGTGATAGGTTACGCATAAACTCAACAATTTACATTTAGACATGTTTTAGAGACATTTTGAGCATTATCTACTAGTCAAACGACATTAAACCAATTTTAATTGTATCCTTGATAGACTAAATGTTTACCATGGTCTCTATATTTTATTATCAAAAAAAGAAGAAGATTTACCTAAAAAAATAAATTATAATTATAAATTTGTAAACAAATTTACCAAATAATATTTATACCGGTGGAATAAATTAAATTTAATATAAGAACAAACAACACATGAAGAAATATTATTTGGAAAATACAGGATTTAAGAATAAAATACCATTACCCCTTGAAAGAATGTAATAAAATAGTTTTCATTTAATTATTTGATAAATAATAAAAATAATGATTGTTTTTAGTTTATTGGTTTTAAACAAAACCTAGTGTAATCTTACGACAATTCCAATAATTGTAATCACTAAAAATAGTTTTTAACATGTATAAAATATAACTTATATTTTTAGAATTCAATTCTATGTTCCCAATTGAAAATAATATTTTTTTTAAAAAATTCACTAAAAAATAATTCCTTTCATTAAGAACTATTAATAACAAGGATAATGGAATGTTTTATGGGGATAAAAATCATTATCCCATATTTTTACCAAAATCTACTTCTTTTAATGAGGGTACGAATAATTTATTATGGTTACAATTCAAAATGCTAAAAATTATGTTTCACATTTTAATATATATAAATTATTTTACTTTTTAGTAGATAATACATTATTCACAATTAGATATCAATATGTAGAGGATGTTTATTTTAATATAAATGGAAATAATTCAATTAAAAAAATATTTTATGGAAATATTGTATTAATATCAATAAATGAACTTGTACCAAAATAATGAATAGATCTAATTACTTTGTAATTAATTATATTAGCTATAAATAAACGACTATTATGTTAATTTTTTATTAATTTCATTTAATTTTTATACATTTTCAAATTAAAAAATAAAAATTTTATAAACAATATTGTAATATTCAGTATTCTATAAAAAATAAATGTTTTCAATGAAATACTAAACTATCATCCTAAAATAATATTTATTGGATTATTTCTAAAATTATATTCTATTATCAAATAAAATTTCTATTAATTTTTTGAATTAGTTATAATATTCATTCACAAAAAATACATAATAATATTTCTTGATGAAAATGTAATTTTGATGCATAAAATGACTTTAAAAACAATTGTGTATATATTAATTACACATTAATAGATTCATTTTCATGATAATGTACATTAATACATATATTTTAATGAAGATATTCCTATTTAATGATCCAATTTTAAAATAATAGTATTATTGGTTATGTATATAATGTAATGTTTATGTAATATTTTGTTAAAATGTGGTGTTTCATGTAATGAAATTATTCAATGACATGAAATTTATTTTATGAAGTATCATAATAAAATATGGGGGTTGCAATTTTTTAGCACTACCTATTTCTAAAATACTTAATTCTGTTTGAAGAATCATGAAAAAATATAGTATAAAAACCCAAAATTTAGATGTTCCTAACTATAGAATGGTGGAAATTGTTTACTATAGTTATAGTACAAAAATATCAACTAAAATAATATAAATTTTAAAACACTTATATGAATGTACATAAAAAATATAAATAAAAAATCACTCTCTCGTTCACTTATTTTTGAATCTATTGTAGATTAAAATACTAATCTAAACCATTATAGTGAAATTCCATACAAAATAATTTCAAAAATTTTATATCATTTAAGAAGTTATCTTTCCATGATTAGTTATGGACTGTGGTGTAATTGTAACGCCCCGACCCCAGCTACCCAGAGTCGGTGCATTACTTCGTAACATTGGCATGATCACAAAAGATCAAGTCTCGAAAGACCGATTAGTTTAGTCACCTTGCAAACACTAGATACATTCATAATTCTTTAATTACATAAAAAAGTAAACAAACTACAATAACATGGTCTTCATAGTCCACACTCATATCCTCACTGACTATTCTTGCAAGTCAGTCATAATACACTTCTTCACATCCTGGAAAATATTAAAACATTGAAAGGGGTGAGCTCAGATGCTCAGTAAGGATAACAATATTGCGGAAGCTTTTATAAGAAAACATAAGCATTTAAGGCAATGTATAACTAAAACAAAAGCCTTATTGAACTTGAACTTCAGCATAATATGGCAAAACTAAAATAAAATAATTCCATTACTTACTCTCATGGATATTCTACTAGACGAATAATCACATGAAATATCAATAACCACTTTCATAATGAGGGAATGTATAATGCCAGACATTCTGAAACACTTTGTCAAGGCCTCGGCCAAAACCATAAATCAAATTGGGAAAGGGCCTCGGCCAATTCCACGTCCAGTTGTCTCATGAGACCTACCGATGCATCGAGGAGCTATAGCGGGCTCCACCCGTCACATATTAAGTTCAATACATTCCTCATATGAATAGGTTTAAACATAACATAAATATTCGTATTAAAACTAGCATACGAAATGTCAACAATTTCTCCATAATCTATGGATGGTATAAAAATAACACATCCACAGTCAAATATTTCACAAAATGTTCAATGGAAGTTTTGTATCATAAATCAATTTCAATTAAACTTAAAACCCATCAAAGGATGTTGACATGGATGAAATCAAAGCTATTTGAGAGTAATATCTCTCCTTTTTGAAATCATTTAGAAGTCCCATAATTATAAAATAATACATTTACTTTGAAGATATTCTTATAAGCTTGTTAGGGAAGCTTTGACGAATTTATAATGGCGGAAAATAGCCACACCCGCCGTATAAGTTAAAAAAACATTCTTACCTTAAATTTGTTAAAGAAGTCAAAAAGTACATTGTTTGGAAAACGATGGTAAGATTCCTTTCAAAAATGTATAAGGGTGTAAATGACTTTAACACATTTTCCATTTAATAGTAAAAATGTTTTGAAAGAAATTTTTAAGAAACATGGATGTGGATGATAACGAGGTCCCAGTAGATAATTATGTATAAACAACCTTGGATAATGAAGAGGTTGTGAAGTAAACCCTTACCTTGTACTTTTCCTTGGTTGGGGTAGGTTAACCTCCTGTATAAATGTGAAATAATTGTTATTAAATTATACAAGAATCATATATATTCATATGATATCATATATGATCTTTTAACATTGCTTTGTAAACAATATCTTAGATTTATCGTTGTTTCGGGTGTTAACTTACTCGTTTTCTTTTATATGTTTTGTTACGTAAGTCGTGTTTTTTATGGATAGGTTGTATCTTATTCATATCCAGAATGATATCATGTCCTTAAACATTATTTTTAAATCATCAAATGATAATTATACTTGAATGGATACGACGGATAATGAATCTCATCGCGTTCGTGGAGACGGTAGTCCGTACGTACGCACGAGCGACAATATCATTATTTTGATATTAAAATAATATATAATTGGATAGTATATCATATATACAGAATCATTATCATGTTATATTTATTATTTACAGGAATTACATATCATTATTATACCCATCTAAATAATAATATATTGAATAACAATTACACCACGACGTGGAGACGGTAAGCCGTACGTACGCACGTATGGTGACATGTCATTCAAATGATGTGTAGAATACTGAATATGGTTGTTACATATTTATAATAACATCACAGTATATAGAATATACTGGAGTTATAATTTTATAATTGAAATAATAAACAAAGAGGGAGTGGATGAAGAAAGAAACTTGAAAGAGGGTGATGAAAATGTTACCTCTTCTTCGGGTTCTTCCTTTTGATTAGATCAAAAGGACTCCTTAAGATGGATTTCTGACTAACTTAAAGCTTCTAGGATGAAGGGAGAGAATTTGGGAGAGTATTTGGGCAGAGGTTGGCCGAACAAAAAGGCTTGGAAGTGTGAATAAGGTGGTAGAGGTGGGGGCCTTTTATAAGAGGAGAGGAGGGGCTCTTTTGGAAAGATTGAAATGTTACATTATTATACAATTCTTTTCGGATTATAAAGGTCCAAAACTTATATAATTAGTGGATAAGGTGATAAGGGTTCGAAATCTCCTCATCCAATAGGCTTTGGACAAGTGTAAGCCTTGTATTTTGCATTATCTTTTAATTTTATTTAAATCGTTAAATAATGAGGTCATCGCTGCATCATAATGATGTCATAAATAATTTAATTTATATAATGTATAAAAATTATAAAAAAAATACTATGATGTGGGAAATCTTTTTAGCTTTCTAATTAATATTTATAGTCAATATTTGGATCTGTGTAACCCCACTTAAAAACGGTTTTAGTAAAACAACTCATGTTTGTGTCAATTTAATTTTAACATTAAATAAATATATATCAATGTCATTTTCCAACTAAAGTGGCTCCATGGGGTCCCCAAGTTGACCCATGGGTTGTCTTGGTCGGCCATGACTCATCCAATAGGAGTAGGACAAGTGTCAAGCTCATATCATATTATTAAAACATTATTTTTACCTTAAACTACACTAATCACCTCTAATCGCGATTAAGAACTTAAAAGTTACTATTCAACAAAAAATTATTTTAATCTCATTGAACCACATTTTACTTCTTAATGACAACCATGTATGTTAGATTTTTGAAAATCAAATCATAGAAGTGGTAATATTTCATTTTAACGAAAAATCAGTTTTTAACAACCACTTAGTGGTTTCACTATTCATTAAAAATTGATGTTTTTCAGAATAAGGCCAAAATTTCACCCTAAGCTATAATTGATATTCCGAATTCAAAAATGATGTCTATTTTACAAAATTACAAACATATATGTTGTATTAATTAATTTTATAATTAATTCCCGCTGTTACAACAAATAGCGTGTTTTTAAGAAACAATTTATATCAAAAGATTGGCAATTGTTTGTGTCCAATTTCAATGTTAAATTAATTCTAATGACCACCATTGGATAAAATGGTAAAAATATTTTCTAATTATACTTTAAAACCACTAAATATTATTATTTATCACTATAAATTATTTTTATTAAAAAAGTTGTTTTTAAGTATTTTTCACTATTCATAAAAATTTAGAAGTTCTCAGAAAAATACCAAAAATTCAACATAGGCTAATTTCAATATTCCGAATCCAAAAATGAAGTCCATTTTGATAAATAAAATTTATAAAATTTCAAAAAGTAGGTATTACTATTCACAACTGCTAGTTAGTTAGTTGTGGTGTGTGTTAGAGCTCGAGGTTGCGTACAACACACGCTATTGCATTATTCAAAGGGAAACGTACAGTGGAAGCTAGGGGTGTTACATTCTCCCCTCCTTCAAATAATTGCGTCCCCGCAATTTCTAGGGTATTACTGCATAAAAAGACTCGGGTGGTTTTTCATCATAAATTCCTCAGGTTCCCACGTTGCCTCTTCCATTTTATGATTTCTCCACAAAACCTTCACCAGACGAGTCATCCGGTTTCTCAGCACCTGCTCCCTCACATCAAGAATCCTGACGGGCTCTTCACAATAGGATAGATCGGGTTCCAGTTCTAATTCCTCATAGGTGAGTACATGCGTTGGGCAAGACATGTATTTCCTCAACCGAGATACGTGGAACACATCGTGAACTTTGGAGAGACTTGGCGGCATTGCCAATCGGTAAGCTACAGCCCCAATTCGTTCTAGAATTTTGAAAGGTCCGATGTACCTGGGACTCAATTTACCTTTCTTACCAAAATGTATGACTCCCTTCCATGGAGATACCTTCATGAAAACATGATCACCGACTTGAAATTCCAAATCCTTCCTTCGATTATCGGCATAGCTCTTCTGCCTACTTTGAGCTGCTTTGATGTGATTTTGGATTACTTTCACCCTTTCCCCCGTTTCCTCCACCAGTTCTGGGCCTACAAGTTTTCTTTCACCAACGTCATCCCAACAGGTTGGTGTACGACATCTCTTTCCGTATAACGCTTCATATGGTGCCATCTGAATACTCGAATGGAAGCTATTGTTATAGGAAAATTCTACCAGTGGTAAGTTTTGATCCCATATACCCTGAAAGTCAAGAGAGCATGATCTCAACACGTCTTCTAAGGTTTGAATAGTCTATTCCGATTGTCCATCTGTTTGAGGGTGATAGGCAGTGCTCAAACGAAGTTCAGTATCCAAGGCCTTTTGAAGACTTTTCCATAATCATGAAGTAAAACGAGGATCACGATCAGAAACAATCGATAGGGGTACTCCATGAAGTCTTACAACTTCATTAATATATAGTCTTGCTAGACGTTCAAGTGGTAGATCCTCCCGTATATCCAGAAAATGTGCTGACTTAGTAAGTCGATCAACAATGACCCATATTGCATCATTCCTTCTAGGAGTCTTTGGTAGTCCCATGACAAAGTCCATCGTAATATTATCCCATTTCCACTCAGGTATGGGAAGAGGTTGCAATACTCCACCAGGATGTTGCCTTCCAGCTTTCACTTGTTGACAAACCATACACCTCGACACAAAATCAGAAATCTCCCTCTTCATATTGTCCCACCAAAAATGTTCCTTCAAATCTCTATACATTTTGGTGCTCCCAGGGTGTATAGAGAAGTTGGAACTATGAGCATCATCCAGCAATTCCCTTTTTAGATCAGGTATATCGGGAACACAAAGTCTCTTCCCGAATTTCAAAATTCCATCCTTATACACAAAGTCCCTCAATCTTCCATCATTCACACCTTTAATCTTCTTCTAAAATTCTTCATCATTAGTCTGAGAACTCTTAATCCTTTCTAGTAATGATGGTTTGGAGACCATTTGAAAAAGCATTGATGTTTCACCTTCCCTAGTTATTCCCATGTCCTTCTTCACTAGATCCAGGAAAATTGGATCCCTTTCAATTCTCATCACATTCAAAACTCCATGGTCTTTTCTACTCAAAGCATCTGCCACCTTGTTTGCCTTCCCCGGGTGGTAATGTATCGTGCAATAATAATCCTTGAGTAGTTCAAGCCATCGCCTTTGCCTCATGTTGAGTTCTTTTTGTGTGAAAATATACTTCAAACTCTTGTGATCAGTATAAATCTCACATTTTTCACCATAGAGGTAATGTCTCCATATCTTTAAAGCAAAGATCATAGCTGCTAACTCATGATCATGAGTAGGATAGTTTTGCTCATGAATTTTTAGCTGTCGTGATGCATATGCAATGACCTTATCATTCTGCATAAGGACACAACCGAGTCCTTTCTTCGATGCATCACTATAAATAACAAACCCATCATTCCCTGATGGTAGAGTCAATACAGGGGCATTGACTAATCTTCTCTTTAGTTCTTCAAAACATTCTTCACACTCTTTTTTCCTGACAAATTTAATCCCTTTACGTGTGAGCTTTGTCAATGGGTTAGCCAATCTGGCAAAATTCTGGACGAAACGTCGATAATAACCTGCTAAACCAATAAAACTGCGTACCTCAGTTATACTTGTCGGAGCTGGCCATTCTTGGATTGCCTTGGTTTTAGAAGGATCAACGGAAATTCCATCCTTAGAGACAATATGGCCATGAAAAGAAATCTCATGAAGCCAGAATTCACACTTGCTAAATTTCCCATATAATTCATGTCTTCTAAGAGTCTTCAGGATAATGCGTAAGTGATTTTCATGATCTTCGTGGCTTTTGGAGTATACCAAGATATCATCAATAAGTACCACTACAAAGTCATCAAGATATTCCTTGAAAACTCTATTCATTAGATCCATGAAAACAGAGGGTGCATTAGTCAATCCAAAAGGCATTACTGTAAACTCGTAATGCCCGTACCTTGTTCGAAATGCTGTTTTTGGAACGTCTTCCTTCTTCACACATAACTGATGGTATCCAGACCGAAGGTCAATCTTTGAAAAGTATTGAGCTCCATGCAGTTGGTCAAACAAATCATCAATGCGAGGTATGGGATACTTGTTCTTTATTGTTATAGCATTGATCTCCCTATAGTCAATGCACAACCTCATAGATCCATCTTTCTTCTTAACAAAAAGAACAGGGGCTCCCCAAGGAGAAACACTAGGGCGAATAAATCCCTTATTACTCAATTCCTCTAGTTGTTTCTTTAGTTCATCTAATTCCACAGTGGCCATTCTATAAGGGGTCTTCGATATGGTCCTTGATCCAGGAATTAAATCAATGGAAAACTCAACTTCTCGTTCTGGAGGACGTCCAGGTAAATCTTCCGGAAACACATCAACATATTCTCTCACAATAGGTACATCCTCTATTTGAATATTCCTTTCCTCACCCTCAGTAATTTCCTTCTCTTCCTCCCCAATAATTGAATTCAGTTGAACTACTGGGGGTGGATCTAGATAAGAATTATGTGGCGACGATTCGGCTCTAAAGATAAGGTGTTCCTTATCATCATCATCAAGAATCGTAACCTCTTTCTTCTTACAATAAATTTTCTGCATCATGGTCCGAAAGCCAATCCATACCGATGATTATATCAAATTCAATCATGGGTATGACGATGAGATCAGCAGGTAAAGAACATTTAGGTGCTCTAATGGGAACTAATCGACAAAACTTTGTTGCAACAATACTTCCCTTAGGGGTTTTGACCGACAACTCCCTTGTTAAATCAAATTGGAAATATCTAATTTTCTTAGCAAACTGGGAAGATATGAAACAATGAGATGATCCAGAATCAAATAATGCATTTTCTAAACTTGAGGAAACCATTAAATTACCTGCCACCACGTCTTTCGGAGCTTCCACCTCAGCAATAGTGATAGCATAAGCCTGGCCTTGATCCCTTGGCCTCTTCTGAGTTAAGTTCCCCTGACGCTTAGGACATTCATTTGCATAATGTCCCTTCTCTCTACAATTATATCATTCCACGTTGACAACCGCTTTCTTTCCCTTGCATTCATGAGCTTGGTGGCCTTTTTCACCACACTTGTAACATACTCCTTTTCCTTTTAGACAGGCACCAGGGTGCTTCCTACCGCAATTATCACAGGGTGGAAATTCATTTCTACCCTTCTTCCCTGTTTCCTTATTTCCTTTCCCAGAGTTTTCAGCGGATCTCTTCTTATCTTGCTTTGATTTAAAGTCATAAGACTTAGAGAATTCCTTTTCCGTCTTGATAGCGCACGAAACAATACCTTCTTATGAAGAGAAGGATTGTGATACTAAAGCTCGATGGAGAAATGGTTTCAACCCATCAAAGAAACGATCAGTCTTACTTCTTGGGTTACGTATGTAATCTGCAGCATACCTTGCTAACCTTTTAAAGTTAGCCTCATACTTTGCGACATTCTCATCCTCATTCTACCTTAGACTCAGAAATTGCCTTTCCTTATCCGCTCGATGGTCTCGAGGAAAGTATTTTCTAAGAACATCTCTTTGAACTCCTGCCATTCCATGTTTGTTAATTCATCATCTTCCTTTGTGTTTTGAATTAGTGACCACCATTGATCGGCATCTCCAGTGAGGCGGTAAACTGCCATGACAACATTCTCCCTTTCACTACTCCCTAAGGCATGGAATATTTTCTCTAAGGAATTTATCCATTGCTCAGCTACTATAGTATTTGTACTCCCATTGAAGGTTGGCGGATGTTGCCTCATGAAACGGTCTAGCATTGATCCTCCACGTTGCGGATCAGGGTGCTCCATACGAGTAAGGTTGTTATTCATAACCTGCGTGAGTTGTCCCAGTATGGTGAGAAGCTGATCGGCACCAGTTGTATCACCAGCTCCACCATAATTATCCTGAGCAGGAGGGCAATCCCTACACGGAGTGCGTGCATTGATACGGTTTCCATTCCTTCCACTAGGCGCCATTTCTAAATAATGGCATAAACTAGATTAGTTCATGAATCAAAATAAATAATTCCATACTTGTAAAACACTTAACATAAATTGAACTAATTATGGATATAATCCATAATTATAAAAATGTTTTCTTTGAGGAAGTATATACTTGTAACCCTTCATAGTGGTTTGTAAAGAAAATGGGAATTATCCAAAGCATATCCCCCGGGAGTGTCATAACCAAGAGTGCAGCAAGGCCCGTTGTCGTGCACCAGTTCCCGTTCGAGTCTAGCTCAAAGCGGTGTTTTCGGGTTTTACCCCTAGGTACATCTGTGCCAGAGCCGCCTATACCTGCTCGTATCCAGACAGGGATGTATTGCTCGGAAAACTCACAACATCTCTACAATACCAAAATTCTAGGAAGTTCTTCTATACTAATCCTCAAAGTCTACCTTCAGGATATGTGCTCTAATCAGAGTTTATCTAAATCTAGCTTCCAAGGTTAGTAATAAACTGCCTCTGATACCAACTGTAACGCCCCGACCCCAGCTACCCAGAGTCGGTGCATTACTTCGTAACATTGGCATGATCACAAAAGATCAAGTCTCGAAAGACCGATTAGTTTAGTAGCCTTGGAAACACTAGATACATTCATAATTATTTCATTACATCAAAAATTAAACAAACTACAAAAACATGGTCTTCATATTCCACACTCATATCCTCACTGACTATTCTTGCAAGTTAGTCATAATACACTTCTTCACATCCTGGAAAATATTAAAACATTGAAAGGGGTGAGCTCAGATGCTCAGTAAGGATAACAATATTTCGGAAGCTTTTATAAGAAAACATAAGCATTTAAGGCAATGTATAACTAAAACAAATGCCTTATTGAACTTGAACTTCAGCATAATATGGCAAAAGTAAAATAAAATAATGTCATTACATACTCTCATGGATATTCTACTAGATGAATAATCACATGAAATATCAATAACCACTTTCGTAATGAGGGAATGTATAATGCCAGACATTCTGAAACACTTTGTCAAGGCCTCGGCCAAGACGTCTAAAATGATTAAGGCCTCGGCCAAAACCATAAATCAAACTGGGAAAGGGCCTCGACCAATTCCACGTCTAGTTGTCTCATGAGACCTACCGATGCATCGAGGAGCTATAGAGGGCTCCACCCGTCACATATTAAGTCCAATACATTCCTCAAATGAATAGGTTTAAACATAACATAAATATTCGTATTAAAACTAGCATACGAAATGTCAACAATTTATCCATAAGGTATGGATGGTATAAAAATAACACATCCACAGTCAAATATTTCACAAAATGTTCAATGGAAGTTTTGTATCATAAATCAATTTCAATTAAACTTAAAACCCATCAAAGGATGTTGACATGGATGAAATCAAAGCTATTTGAGAGTAATATCTCTCCGTTTTGAAATCATTTAGAAGTCCCATAATTATTAAATAATACATTTAATTTGAAGATATTCTTATAATCTTGTTATGGAAGCTTCGACGAAGTTATAATGGCGGAAAATAGCCGCACCCGCCGTATAAGTTAAAAAAAACATTCTTACCTTAAATTTGTCAAAGAGGTCAAAAAGTACATTGTTTGGAAAACGACGGTAAAATTCCTTTCAAAAATGTATAAGGGTGTAAATGAATTTAACACATTTTCCATTTAATAGTAAAAATGTTTTGAAAGTCATTTTTAAGAAAACATGGATGTGGATGATAACGAGGTCCCAGTAGATAATTATGTATAAACAACCTTGGATAATGAAGAGGTTGTGAAGTAAACCCTTACATTGTAATTTTCCTTGGTTGGGGTAGGTTAACCTCCTGTATAATGGTGAAATAATTGTTATTAAATTATACAAGAATCATATATATTCATATGATATCATATATGATCTTTTAACATTGCTTTGTTAACAATATCTTAGATTTATCGTTGTTTCGGGTGTTAACTTACTCGTTTTCTTTTATATGTTTTGTTACGTAAGTCGTGTTTTTCATGTATAGGTTGTATCTTATTCATATCCAGAATTATATCATGTCCTTAAACATTATTTTTAAATCATCAAATGATTATTATACTTTAATGCATACGACGGAGAATTAATCTCATCGCGTTCGTGGAGACGGTAGTCCGTACGTACGCACGAGCGACAATATCATTATTTTGATATTAAAATAATATATAATTGGATAGTATATCATATATAAAGAATCATTATCATGTTATATTTATTATTTACATGAATTACATATCATTATTATACCCATCTAAATAATAATATATTGAATAACAATTACACCACGACGTGGAGACGGTAATCCGTACGTACGCACGTATGGTGACATGTCATTCAAATGATGGGTAGAATACTGAATATGGTTGTTCCATATTTATAATAACATCATAGTATATAGAAGATACTGGAGTTATAATTTTATAATTGAAATAATAAACAAAGAGGGAGTGGAAGAAGAAAGAAACTTGAAAGAGGGTGATGAAAATGTTAACTCTTCTTCGGGTTTTTCCTTTTGATTTGATCAAAAGGACTCTTTAGGATGGATTTATGACTAACGTACAGATTCTAGGATGAAGGGAGAGAAGTTGGGAGAGTATTTAGGCAGAGGTTGTACGAACAAAAAGGCTTGGAAGTGTGAATAAGGTGGTAGAGGTGGGGGCTATTTATAAGAGGAGAGGAGGGGCTCTTTTGGAAAGATTGAAATGTTACATTATTATACAATGCTTTTCGGATTATAAAGGTCCCACACTTATATAATTCGTGGCTAAGGTGATAAGGGTTCTAAATATCCTCATCCAATAGGCTTTGGACAAGTGTAAGCCTTGTATTTTGCATTATCTTCTCATTTTATTTAAATCGTTAAATAATGAGGTCATCGCTGCATCATAATGATGTCATAAATAATTTAATTTATTTAATGTCTAAAAATTATAAAAAAAAATACTATGATGTAAGAAATATTTTTAGCTTTCTAATGAATATTTATAGTCAATATTTGGATCTGTGTATCCCCACTTAAAAAATGTTTTAGTAAAATAACTCATGTTTGTGTCAATTTAATTTTAACATTAAATAAATATATATTAATTTCATTTTCCAACTAAAGTGGCTCCATGGGGTCCCCAAGTTGACACATGGGTTTTCTTGGTCGGCCATGACTCATCCAATAGTATTAGGACAAGTGTCAAGCTCATCTCATGTTATTAAAACATTATTTTTACCTTAAACTACACTAATCACCTCTAATCGCGATTAAGAACTTAAACGTTACTATTCACCAAAAAATTATTTTAATCTCATTGAACCACATTTTACTTATTAATGACAACCATGTATATCGGATTTTTTAAAATCAAATCACAGAAGTGGTAATATTTCATTTTAACGAAAAATCAGTTTTTAACAACCAATTAGTGGTTTCACTATTCATCAAAAATTGAAGTTTTTCAGAATAAGGCCAAAATTTCACCCTAAGCTATAATTGATATTCCGAATTCAAAAATTATGTCTATTTTACAAAATTCCAAACATATAAGTTGTATTAATTAATTTTATAATAAATTCCCGCTGTTACAACAAATAGCGTGTTTTTAAGAAACAATTTATATCAAAAGATTGGCAATTGTTTATGTCCAATTTCAAAGTTAAATTAATTCTAATGACCACCATTGGATAAAATGGTAAAAATATATTCTAATTATACTTTAAAACCACTAAATATTATAATTTATCACTATAAATTATTTAGATTAAAAAAGTTGTTTTTAAGTATTTTTCAGTATTTATAAAAATTTAGAAGTTCTCAGAAAAATACCAAAAATTCAACATAGGCTAATTTCAATATTCCGAATCCAAAAATGAAGACCATTTTGATAAATAAAATTTATAAAATTTCAAAAAGTAGGTATTACTATTCACAATGGCTAGTTTAGTTAGTTGTGGTGTGTTAGAGCTCGAGGTTGCATACAACACACGCTATTGCATTATTCGAAGGGAAATGTACAGTGGAAGCTTGGGGTGTTACAGTAATGAGGGAATATGAAATGTTTTTTGTGGTTTTCCCTCTCATTTAATCTACATATACAGTTCGATAATGGTTTTACTAATTGATAAATAAAATTGGATGATGGGAATGAAATATAAGATAGCTCTCTAGAAGAATTATTGTAGGGTTTAATGCCAAAAGATAGTATGGTAATGTAGATTATTCCTACCATTATGAGTTGTGAGGATGTTTATAAATTATCATTTCCAAAAAAGGGTATTCTTGTTTATATTTATAATAACCATGTTCTTAATTAAATATTATATGTGTTCCCCCATTCATTCAAAAATCATCCATTCATTTCAATCATATAGTCACAAGATTCTATTTTTTCTAGTGATAATATTTTTTTTACAACCAAAGAATTTATATTTATTTGGTTACATATTCACTTGATGAATGATATGGCCTCAGAAATATTTATAGCGAAATTTAGCGACCTATTTACATTGATGTTTTATAACATCCTCGAAAAATATTGCATATTATAGGGTATTTATTGATATAATTTTGAAATCATAATTTTCTATATAATTTAATTCAATGAATATGATGTATGTGTATTTACATTAAAAGTTTGTGTAAGAGTGGGTCAATAAACTATGATAACATATTGTAAAATTTGTTTTTACTCTTAGTTATTGTGATTCATAAACTAAACACAATAGGGATGGGATTCAAATTCTACTATTGAAGATGTGTCCTATGAACCCATTAGCTAAGTGGATGGGTCTAATGTTAATACCATCAAATTAAATGAGTAGGATATGGTGGATGACCACTATATGTATTATAAAAGGAAAATTATTCCTATGGATGTTTGAACTAATTAATTTATGATTATGAAATACTGATACTCCTCCTCATGTCAACATCATGGACTTTATTGTACACATGTAGGTTAAAACCCCCATACTTGAGTTTCTTTCCGTTTGCGATCACATTGTTTCTTGGTTCTCGGGTTTTGGTAGCAGAACAGAGGAGAGTTCGGCAGCCGGTATCATTCTGGTTGCTATATGCTGGACCATTTGGGAAGCTCGTAATCAGGTTTGGTTAGGAGGCAGGAAATCTCTGCTAGCATTGCAGGTTCGTATGAGGTTGATCATTGCGGAACTTGCGGCGCTTTTCAAGAAGGGTTTACAGGCGGATGTCATGGGGAACCTTGTTCATGGATGGTGCACGCAGACCTTGCAGAAGGGAAAGTGGGTAAGGTGGCACCCCCCGGTCAGCGGGTTGAAATTGAATGTGGGTGGTTCCTGCATGGGAGGAATCGTGAGAGGCGGTGGTGTTCTGTGGGACTGTTGGGGTTCGGTGCACTTGGCGTTCAGTGCCTATTACGGTATGGGATCCTCTTTGGATGCGGAGTTCAGAGCCCTTCTTTCGGGTGTCACTATTTGTAGGAGGAGAGGTATTCAGGTGTCTGAAGTTGAATCTGATTCAGAGGTTCTGGTCAAGTCGATTTATGGGGCTTGTGACATTGCATGGAATCTGGTGTACATTGGTAGGAGATGCAATGCAGAGACCAACCAGGGTAGGATAGTTCATCATAGTGTTCGGGAATCCAACTATGCGGCAGATTCTATGGCTCGTGGGGGAAGACCGGAGGAGACCTTGATTTTTTAGGATAGACTTAACTCTTTACCGCCTGAGTGTGTCAATGTAATCCGGAAGGATGCTCTTGGACTCCAATTCTTACGTCCTCCGTGATGTGTATCTGTGGGTTTATGGTGTTATAATAAAATAATAATTTTTATCAGATATCTCCAAATTAGAAAGTATTCATATAGATATTACTATGAAAACCACTATATCATATCCCAGGTGATCAAGGATGGTTAATAATTTTAATTTATATTAGATAAAATATATCCTAGAATTGTTTTTATATACAATATTAGTTCCATAAAAACCCACTATAATCTAATAGAACATATATTTATCAAGTGTTATATCATGTCTGATGTTATATATATTAATAAAACAATATTTCATTTTGATTTTGTAATCTATTTCATTTTTTTTATTACATTTTTAATCATATAATTGTTCATGAATACATGGAATTACCGAAGTCTTTTATTGCAGAAAAATAAAATAATTTTTTTTATTTTATTATATAATACTATATTGACACATATTTTTTATTTTTTTAATTAATTAGAAAAATTACATGTCAAGTTACTAAGATGACATGTGATTCGAAGGTCTGGTTTTCCAGGAAATATTCATTGAAAATTATTCAGGTTTTAATTCCACACACACATAAATCATATAAACAAGTGGAGTAACTCTTAAATGGGATGATAGATCAGATATATGAGGACATCATTGATATGAGGGTAGTAAGTGTTCCCTAGGAACTAATTAAATTTTGTAGGAAATTTTAAACTGTGAAAAGAAGATTCTAGGACATTACTATACTTAAAATATTGAAATGAAATTATTTTATTTCAAAATCCTAAAATCTAATGAACAGAAATTTGTAAATGAAATGGAGACCACAATTGGGATTATAGGGGTTATTTCCATTGGCAAGGCCCAACATTGTCTAATTAGGGATATCTCTAAAGGTTATATTTTTATAGCAAACATCATTAAAATATTTAATGAAAATATATTTTCAATGCCGAGCCATTTAATTTAAAATTATCCCTTTTTCATAGAGATATGGATATTCTCATACCTAGGGATTAATTCATTGAGGGTCTAAGGAGACCCTGGAAAAATATCACTCAATAAAATATGGATGACAATGTAGTGGTGGATCATTACCATTCTTGACCAATTACCAATAATAGTGGATCCTCGACGTCGAACGATCCATTATATAGGTAGAGGTTTTAACTTTGTGTTTTATTTCCATGCTTCTAGTTTCAAATAACAACATCGAATAACCAAAAATAGGTTGATCAGAGGGTTTATATTTCTTTTGTGAGGGATTATGTTGTAGGGAATATTGGAAGGATACAGTTTAAACATTTATAACCAAAACATAGTCGTATTTGATCATTATCCATGAATTATTGAGCTATGAAGCAATACCTTTTTTAATATCTCCTCTAATTGTCCACATTCCTCATTATTAGAACACTGTGTTTACCCTACTAAAATTGTCCGGTTGTTTTGAGTATGATCGCACACCCAGATTTGAGGATAATTGAGAGAAAACACCGCAGTAGGGTAGATCAGGTCATGAAGAACAAATATCTATAATATGTCAAAATTATGTGCATTATCAAAGGGAATATAATGTTTTATTGGGGCTGTGTAATGGTCTAGAGAAGTTATACAATGCTCCGGCTATGTTGTACAATGCTCTAATGAGGTGGTAGTGGCTAGTTTCAGCTACAACGTTAGTTGGCCGAATTCTAGGAGGATCCATGTGTGAGGTCGTGTGGTGGAAGAGGCCACTAGTGGTGACTGAAGAATAAAAATAATGTATTGGTACATGACATATAGGGTGTGTTGGTAGGATCGCATGGTAGTGTCAGTGAAACATAAAAAATTAAGAACATTTCTCTATTAATTGGGTGATATGGATTGACATACAGTCAGTTTCCCATGTGGATCAGAAGGATGAAGCTATGGTGAGCCAACTCCAGCACAGTAAGGCCATCCTACTCAAAATGGGATGGGTAGGAGAAATAGGTGACTCTAGCTACCTGTCAGGAAAATCTAATATGGATGGGCCCATACCGACCTATTCGGGTCGGGTAGGTCAGTTATTCTGTACCAGGTCATGTCGGGCTCAGTCCGTACTGAACTGTTTTTCATCAATTGGATAATATTTGAAATTGTGTGCTCAATGATGAATTGTTTTTGTTGTTGTGATCCTTGTGAAGAGATAAATAATTTGATACACTCTAAGATAATATTTTCTTGAATTTTTTTTGAACTAATGTCTATAAAATGATGGTGCTACAAGATCCAGCACACTATAAGTGGAATCCTAAAGCTGGAAGTGACTATGTGAACTTGGTGACTAGATGACTTATGCGATGAATTACACATTGACTCTCCATGCACCATCAATTCTTCATGTGCAATTAATGCTTCATACACCCTCGATACTCCATGCACCACCAATGTGTTGTGCACCATTGATGCTCTATTCTACAATGATGATATCTGCATCATCGACACTTCTAGTGCCATAGAGTTTGGGATATATGTGGAATCTAGCTAGAAATCCTTCTTATCATGTATAATTCTTATACCTACGTTTTATGACCATATTTATTGTGCCTTTATGTGTTTCCATCCCAGTTTACATCTAGGGTTTCCTTTATGGTGTATTTCTTGTGTTTCCTTCCTAGTATACATCTTCTGTTTCCATTGTGGTATACTTAATTTATTTTTGGCAGTATTACCATTGTGGTTTTTGGGTCCCTAATGAGTATTTTTTACTCACCCCTTCACGGGCTATGATCGAACATGTGTTTTATTATGCAGGTGATCGATTCTTTGATGGTTTCTTTTCTGAACCAATGTTAATTAGTGCATAGACAGAGAGTCACAATTGATGAATTGTGCGTCATTGATGTTAGATAGATGTTTCTATACCAACATTTCAATTGGAGTTTTCAGATGATGAATATCAAAATAATGTGCTTTTTCTATTGTTCGGGCTTCTAATCTATCCTTGATTACATTCCTATTTTTCCTACCATCTTACTCGGTTGTTGTTATCGTATTAATTTACATTTGTTATAACTTAGTGATTTTAAATTTTATCATTTTGGGAATGGAGATGTGTCTTCACAAACAAGTACTTAGTTAAAGGCCTCCAATTTGTAGGATAATTCTACTAAGTGATATTCTATATCGATTGACATATTAGAGGTGGGATTAGGGTTGTCACAGTTGAAGCCACTTTGGGACGGGACATTATAGAGTGGTATCAATGGTCTGTTAGTTCTAACTAAATAACCAAGTGTCTATGATTAAGTGTCTTATCATGTCCTTCATGAGTGAGTGATAGATCACATTGTATAATCTAATGACTTTGGTACATCTTGATTTATTTCAGGATACCTTTGTAAAGATAGCCATCAAGTATTCTGATTCATTCTAATGAGGTTGATCTACTTAAAGACAAAGGGTCGGCATGTGGAATAGTATAGATGATTGCTCCCTAGGGTGGTGTACCCGTGTTAACACCACCTGGAGTGTAGTAGTTACTACAAGAATTACTAGTAAAGTATGAATATCGGTTTAGTGTCATGCATGACTTCCAGAGGTAGGGACCACTCTGGTCCAGGGGTGATCTAGACACTGAAGTAGCTGAGGATTGGCATGAGGTTGTTATGTGTGTCTATATCCTAGTAAGGAAGCATATAAATCATATGAAAACCTAGATGTGAGTTTTTATTGGAATATGTGGGGATATAATGGTTATTCGTGATCTAGATGCATGAGGAGATGCCATAAACGTGTATATACTTTGAGAAACTCTTTTGGGAGGATATATTTCTCATGAAATTTCTCTCCATGAATATATAAGAGCTGCTGCATATGCAGTAGGGAATCCAAAAAGTAGTGTTGTACTTAGAGAGATAGATGTATCAATCTTACTACTCCATATATTTGGTTTGAGACCCATATTTCATTGCTCATTCCTTTATGAATGGAGTTCACCAAGATATCACGACATCCATTTTAACTCTTAAAATCTATAAATATGACGGGTACTACCATAATCCCTTATCATAGAGTGTTTTTTTGGTAATGAACACATTGTTGGTGGGAGCTACCACCAAGAGTTAGGTAGCTGAACATTTAGCAGCAATTACCAAACTACTGATGCAGGTATCAAGGAAGATTCGATAGTTTTGGGGTTGACCACATGACATGGGGTCACTAGTGCGAGGCTCACAGGGCAGAGCGAGTCAATGGAAGGACATGATGTGTTACTCATGCAGTGGTTGGGGACAAAAAGATAGATATTGTCCATCCCATCTTATGAGCAATAATGAGACAATATAAGAACATCTGGGGTAGAGGCGAAGGAATGAATAAAGTGGATTTTCATCAATCAGATGTGGTAAAGGAGATGAACGGGAAGTAGGTGGTGGGTATTTTTTTGAGGTACTACCAACAATACCCACAGGTTGAACACCATGGGGTATTGGGTCTGGTGGATAGGGACAAGTCCGACTAAATTTGATAGATTCTTACAACATAGGTGAACCAGAGATGATAAGACGTACATCCAATTTTTTATAACATATCTATAGTTTTGATTAGAACATGTTTCGGTCACACTTTCCTTTTCACGAACATTGTTTGTGACTCTGAGATTCTAGTGGAATCGATGAAACAACCCTTATTCATAGTGACTCTTACGGGGAGATTCGATGACCATGCACTGGTACCAAGAGGGTGCCCTTACTTTTTGGGGTTTGAGTATTGATTGTGATCTCTTGGTGTCAATTTTGAGGCCTTACAATATAAATTTCAGTATGGATAGTTTATCTATATTTCATTCATTTATGGACTATTATAGGTTCAAAGTGTACTGTGTCCATAAAAATGGAACCAATTTTTAATTTTTCAATGAAAAGGATACCAAAGAAGTTTACTATGGACTCGAACTTCGGTGGGTGTATCAAATAAAACACTAGTTGTCTAGCATGGACTATAGTGTAGTGGATAAGATGAGTACTCAGTTACATAATGTGGTTGAAAAGTATGAGGATTTATTTCCTGAAGATGTTCAAGGGAGATCTCTCCATATATAGGTGGATTTCTGCATTGTCCAGTAACCCAGTATGACATCGATATCTATATCTTCATAAAGGATGTCTCTAGTAGAGCTTGGAGAGTTATGGGTTCAATCGAGAACTTCCTAGGGAAGGGATTCCTAAGACCCAGTGATTAACCTTAGGAGGCCCCAGTTTGGATTATAAAGAAGGAACATAGGATATTGAGATTGTTTATGGACTTCTGGTACCTAAACCAGGTGGTAGTGAATAATATGAATCCACTACTATGGAATGAAGACCTCTTCCACTAGCAGAAGTGTGTGAGGTGTTTCTAAATTATTAAGCTTGGATATAGTTATCAAAAACATTGTGTGGGATATGAGTAAATCTAAATGACATCCATCATATGTTTGTACATCCACTATGAATAATTTGGGTTTTCATTTGTCTTGACGAACACCCTAGAAGTGTTCATGGGACTCATGAATTTGATCTTCCATCCTTACATATATCGGTTCATCATGGTCATCATTAATGAAATTGATGAGTACATGGAATTCGAGGGCATCACATGATACACTTGAAGATGTACCTAGAATCACTCTAAGAGAATAAGTTTTATGATAATCACTTATAATATAACTTCTAGATTCATGACGTCCACTTTTTATGACATGTCATTTTAGAGGCTGGAGTTATAGTAGATTCGGTAAATATTGAGGTGGTGCCTATGTGGGACAAACCTATGAGTGTTACTAGAGGATGATGATGATTGATGTGTGTTTTTTGATGCATTAGGAACATGGTTTGGTTGTGTACTGATGGAAGGGAATGTAGTGATTGAATATGGATTACAACAGTTAAGGCAACATGATCAAAAACTATGCAACCCCAGATATTGAGATAGTAGTGGTAGTACTCCAATTAAATATGTGGTGATACTACCTGGTGAGAGAGATGATTACAATATACTCTGACCACAAGATTCCCAAAAATATATTCTCTCAGATGCATCTGAACTGGAGACAAGAATGATGGCAAGTGTTCTTCTAGGACTATGACATTGAAATTTTCTATACTCTTGGGAACAAGAACATAGTGGAAGATGCTCTCAATAAGTTATCTTAGTCAAATATACTTAATGAGGAAAAAATTGGTCCTTATAAGTGTTATCCATTGTGGATGGAGTCAGGGTGGCTTAACTTCGGTCCATGGTTGATGCCCTTACACTCTTACAGTGCTTCAGGAAGTCCCAGCATGGGGATGATAACTTTATGTCCTAATGTGCATAGATGTGCATACAAAATTATGATAATGGATATTCAAAAGTTGTGGAGAACATCATTATTTTAAGATTATTCACCATAGTACCATTGATGTTTAGGGAGTATGTATTGGAGAAGATCTATATAGTCCTTTTTGAGTCGTGATTAATATTTTGGTGGGATGGATAAGTGCATTTAGTTAATAATGAGATCCGAGTATAAATATTTTTACCTACTACTTGTGATGTGACGTGAGCTTGGGATGGATGAGCCTGAAAGGATATTGCAATATATTGGTGTCGAGGAGGACACCAGGGATGAAAAAAGGGTTTAAGTCAATCATACCTATTTATATAAAAGTTTAGTGTTTGTTTGAATCGTTTCTTGATTTTTGAACATACTATGTCTATCCACATGGGGTTAGAAATGGTTTCCTCTTATGTTTCTTTAGGTTCATGGATGGTGGGGGAAATGATATCAGTGGACATCATGATGGGTTTACCATGAACATCCAGGAACATGATTCTATATGGGTGATTGTTGACTAACTCACTATGTCATCCCATAACCTCACAAGATGAGATCAAATTGTAGCGAAGAGATTTGGACACCTCTACATATAAATGAATTATTGAATCCATATAATTCCACATGTTATAGTTTCAGATCATTATTCTCTCTTTACAACATAGTCAAAGTGATTGAGGATCAATATAAGGGGATCTTTCATGTATGAAAAATTACTTTACTGAGTGTCCAATGATAGCATGGGAAAATCTAGTAGAAAACATGCGAGGAGGATGCTCGGGTTCTTTCTCAGTACCTTTACCCTTTATTTATCCCTTGATATTTCTTCTGGGGACATAAATCCATCTGGTGGGGAGAAATTAATGACTCATACATTAAAAAATTTATTTTTATAAATTAATTGGAGAAATTACAAGACTAAGAGATGAGATGGAGTGTCATTTTGAGGTAATATGTACTCCAAAAAATCCTTGAAAATTTATTGTTTTTTAATTAAACTCTATCTATAATTTTCTGAAAAAGTTTAACAACTTTTAAATGGGTTCCAGGATCAGAAATTTGATAGCATATTTAAGCATAGAGTGGTTGATTTACCCAATCCTAAACATAACTTTAGACAACGAGGGTTAACAGTGAAATGTTTTTTTAGGACATAACTGTAAATAAAATAAATAAATAAGATTTATTTATTTCCAAATCCTAATAACCCATAAATGGAAACTCAAATGGAAAATCTGAGAGCATCATTGTGTTTTTAGGGGTGTTTTTATTAGGAGGGGCCAAATAACTACCATCACATGCTTGTTGTGAATGATAGATTTTGATGAAAACATCATTAAACTGATATTATAAAAAATATTTTCAATGTATAAAATGTTCCTTCCAAAATTTTCATTTTTGAAATGGATCCTGGGTCAGTCTTGTAACCCTAAAAAAATTTCTGAAGGCTAGGAAGAGACATTGGAGAAATATGTCTCAACGAAAAAAAGATGATAATGGAGTGGTGGATTGTGACGGTTCACGATAGATCACCAAAGGAAATAGGTCCTTGATGTTAAAAGATCCAAAATCTAGGTAGGTGTTGTTAGATTCTATTTAATTTAATTTCTCATTGTTTCCATGATGAATGAAGAGAATCCCACCTTCAGTTTGATCCATGGTTTGACCATTCTTGCGAGAGGGATTATGTTGCATGAATTATTAGAAGGATACTATTTAATAGTTTCTAACCAAAACATCCATGAATATTTTTGATTTTCAAGGAATGAAATACCAAGGATTGTATTAATTTTAATTGTGCAACTGATCCTATATATTCCACGTTCCTCACCGTTGGACCCTTTTGGTTCCCAGTTTTTTCATTTTCGGGCCTTTCAGAGTGTGATCGGACCCCTGGATTTTTGGAGAATCTATAGAAGTCACTAATTTATGGTAGATCAGGTCATGAGGAATACAATTCTACAATTTCAACTAATTTTCGATACCTTTCATGGTACAGCATTTGTATGGAGGGTTTTCACAGTTGTACGATGAAGCATTTTGGTGGTCTGGTGAGGTAGTACGGTTGTCCGATGAGGAAAACGTTGGAGGGATGCGGCTTGAAGGATTTGTTCGTAGGATCACATGATAGTGGTGAGGCTGTGGGACCATGCATGGTATTCGGGTTGACTACGTTGACTGTAGGGGCTAGCTATCCATAGTTTTGGGAGAACACATAGATTTTTGCCATGTGGATAGGGTGTGCAGCATCTGGTAGATCAAACTAGGCACGTGTGATGCATACTATGATGGAGAACCGGGCCACTCTAGTATCCTAGAAGGCTAGAACATGAGGCCTAGTGGGATTGACCACGAGGCTTAGTGGGATGAGCCATGTGTCTTGGTAGGTGATGTACCAGCGGCTCATCAGTTCAGGATGGTTCAGGCTAGACCAAACCAACCTGGTCAGGTCAGATTGACTGACACATTTCTTTTCGTTTTGGTCATCACGGCCCCGGTCGGACCCAGTTCCCCACCGTCCCTTTTAGCTAAATTGATCGTATCATTCTTACCATGTGTCTGTATGACGTTTTTTATGTCGTTGGGATCATTAAGATGTGTAGTTTCTTTTGAGATAGTATATGTGAGGTTTTTAGATGTTGGTTAACAAAATAGTCACTTGATTAATGAGTTGTTCCAAAACATGCATGCTACGGGTGAAATCCGGTGACTGACTATGACTAAGTGATCATGGTGACACTGTGACATAGGGGATCCATAACCCATTGATGGTCTATGTGTATTCAATGAACCTTGCAGCACAGAAGATCTATTCACTATTGATGCTCTGTGTGCCACTAATGATCCATGTTTCATTGACCTTCCATGTGATATTGATGCTCCTGGTGCTATCGACACTTCTAGTGTTATAGTGAATATGAGATATATGGATTCAACTAAAAATCTTTGTCTTCATGATTTTGACTTATAAAAATATGAGATGAATGTATTGATTTTACTTCTTTCATTTCATTCATTTTATATTTTGTGTGTTTGATTCATGTTGTACGTGGTGACTTTCTTTCATGGTGTACTTTGTGTGTTTCTATTATGGTGCACTTCATGAATTTCTTAGTGGTATTATTTTTTGGTTTTTGGGGGCCAAATTAGGTATTTCATTACTCACCAATGTATGGTATATGGCCACCCTTATCGTGTCTTGTGTAAACAATTGACCCATTGGTGGAGTCCATGGTGGAAAGGGGCCATGTGGTGCATAGAAAGAGGCTCGACAGACGATGAGTGCTTCAGTGACAAGAGATAGTTGATTCTGTACTTACCTTTTAATTAGGTTTTCTATATTATGAATTTCTTGGTATTGTGATTTTCCTCTAGGTTGGTCCTCTATTTTGACCCCAATTACCTTCTAGTTATTCCTACTTTCATACTCTGTTGTTAGTATCCACGTGGAATGCATGATTGGTTTATTTCTGTTTTTTAGATTTTATCATTTTGGGATTGGAGATATGTGCATGTGTACAGGTACATAGGAAAATGCCTCTCATTTGTGGGATATTCCTACTCAGTTTTAGTCAATAGACGCTATCCTATTAGCTATAGGCTTGGGGATGTCACAGAATGGTCCACTATCAGATGAGTTGGGAAAAGAACAATAATTTCATAGAAAAATTCATATTTGGGTTCAATTTGGACTGCTGTTATATTATATTCAAAAAAAGAGGTAATCCATTGAAAATATTTGTTGTCTAGTTTTCAAACTATCATTATCCCCAAAAAATACTTTTGATTATTGTGGTGTAATTTGACTCCCTAACATATATTATGGAACATTTATTGTAGGTAATATTTATTTATAGACATTAGATAATTAAATAAATTCAAATCTTTTTTTTCATTATATATGATCACTCATCGAATGGTTTCTTTTACATATGATCTTATAAAAAAGTATGTGAAAATTATAACCTATTAAAATAACTTCTATAATGTTTTATATTTCGTGGGACAATGACATACAATTCTCAGTCGTATCATTTTCATCTCCGACGAAATCTAATCATGATCAACGTTTATTATCATATTATAAGATCAAAAATAATATTTTTCATTTTATGATTTTAACTTATTAATAATAAAATGATTGAATACTTACCTTTATTAATAATTTTTTTATTTATTTATAATATTTCTTCTCTATATTGAATTTCAAATTCCAAGACAGAGTTATAATACCATAATGTAAATTTTAACATGGGTAATATTATTCTAATTTAAGGTTATAGAATATATCAAAAGAACATATTTTTATCTAAGTGGATATTAATAAATTTTTCGGGGACTTAATTATATGAAAAAAATAAAATTTAATATTTCATAATGTAATGATAAATTTTATAGTTATTTTTATCTAATCCTTTTAAGAAACAGATATATTTTAAATGATTTATGATGAAAATTATAGTTATAAATTATTATGCTTCTTTTTTAAACCAAAAAATTACTCAAATATTATTGGAATGAATAAATATGACCCATAGAATTGGATAGATCCACTTAAGTGTATTCAATATTTTTTCAATGTATATTTCTCTAGAAATATAGGTACCTCTATTCTCCATAATACTATAAATATATATTTATTATATAATGATAAAGTGGTTTTTGGTTTCAAAATTTTGAACAAATATGGTTTTCTAATTGAGAATGGAATTGTGGATTATTTATTTTAAATAGGTAATGGTACGTATATGGGTCTTGATTGATTTATTTCATACAATTGCTATGGAATCCTTGGGATGTATATGTTCTACTATTGTGAAAGGTGTCTAAATTATCATTAGAAATATTTTCCTCTTTTTATAATTCATCATTCATTTCTCTCAATCCTAATGTGGTGAATTTTGATACACATGGAGAATATCACATTATCTCAACCAAAAGAATATATATCTATTTATTATAATTATTATAGGATCTAGTATAACTTTTTTTCTAAAAATAATTGGCAAAGAGTATTTTTACGTCTTTCTAGTCTAGATATTGTTAATCAAAACCTTCGTTCCAAATAACATTTTAATAATTACATTAGTATACAAATTAGAAATAATTATTTCTATTAATAATGACCTATATAATTTTTATAATTCAATTTAAATTATTAATTTAGTGAATAAAAATAAAGATTTGAAAATAAATTAACAAATTATTCGATGCATATTGATATGTGTGAGAGACACATGTTTTTTGGTTATTATTAATCATGGGATATGTGGTAAATTTCATTATATGAAATGGTTCAGAATGGGTTACCACTTAACAACCTTTATTTTCATTATGGATATATAATCAGTTTAATATTATCATTGAGGAGGCACTAAGAATAAAAATAAACTAAATTACCCCACATTTCCTAGGATTTGTATTACTCGGTTTTTGTTTTTTGATTTTATTTTTTCTCATTCTATAAATATTTCATTATATAAAAATAATATATATATATATACTTATATTATTTTTTCCATTGTTGTTGAATTTTCATTAACAATAATATAAACATTTTCATTAAATGGTTATCCTTTGAGGTTGTGTGTATTATTATTGATAACATTCACTATGTTGAGAGACACATTCCTCTTATATTATAGGGAGATAATTTTTCATTAAAAAAATTGTCAACTTTTTATAGTTTTCCCTTAGTTGTAAAAATATCTTAAACTGTTTTATTTTAACATTTGAGATTCATTATTTATATTTGCATAATTATTCTTATTTAATTAGACATGCATTAAATGTTTTATCCCAATCATTACTTCACCCTAAACTGTCATTATGACGATCAATTATCTATGTAGAGGATTTTTTATTTGGTAGTATAAATTGAAAAAAGATCCCATTTCATATATAAAAATGACATTTCATATTAGATTAGGAGGCTTTGGTAATAAATGTTAATTTATAGATAACATTATCTATATAAATTTCAATATTTTGAAATGGATGGGTCTGAATGTGTCTTTTTAGGTCACTTTGAATCATCACTATTATGTTTAAGACTCTAGGGAATTTAAATTACATGTCATAAATAATTTTCATAGTTTTCATTTGATAAATTGAACTTAAATGTAAACCCACACAATGTATTTATCATTTTAAGTGTTATATATTTTACAAAATATTTGGAGAAAAATATTTTATAGATTCCATGTGAAATAAATTTAATCATTTCCATGAATGGAAGAATGTAAAATAGAATTGGGGGCCATTGATCAATCCTAACAACATTTTATGATGTGTTTTTTTGGATTATAACAAGATCCCAAATTTGTAATGGTATTCTATATATGAAATAATTAATATGTATAAATGCACATTTTCTAATTAAATATAGAATCCATTGAATATATTTTGTTTGATTATGTTGATTAGGTGTAGGTTATTCATCAATGGATTAACTCAAAACAATTTTTTTCTGTAAAACTAATTCAAATTCTCTCTTGGATTATATTATGAATAATTTTGGCTGATTTTTTTTTCTCTCAGTATATATTAGATCTTGATTAGGGTGGCTACAAAAATGATCTTGAAGGTAAGGAAGAAACTTTTTTCTTGAACAAAAAGTGTCCTAATGACTAATATTTAAACACCGATCATATTTTTACATCAAAATTATAATTTAAAAATGAATTATATAAAAAGATAACATTTTTTAAATATTGGGTACTAAATCTATGAATTTTTAATCTTATTCATAATAGACATTAGTATTGATATAATATTGATTTACCATTATTGGTTGTTATATTCATTGAAATTGGTTGTTGTATTTCATTTATGTGATATTTTGGTTCATATTTTATAATTCATAATATTTTTTCATTTTGATCTTTGGTTGATCAAGGATGTTTATGTTGTTGGATTCAGGTATGTGGTTCCATGAGATAAAATTGTATTATAGTATATTGTTAAAGTGATGGTGCTATTAAAATAGTGAAATTGTTTCTATTGTTTTGATGTTTCATCCTATCAGTAGGACTAATTTTTAGTTGAATACCATAGTATAGGATGTTTTTTAGAGTGAACCATGGAAATTGGCCAATTATTTCACCCATTTATTTTTCCATCTTTACACTGTTTCTTCATAGATAAAATTTCAATTGTATATGAATATGAATTATCATACATTATTGATTGATATTCTATGAATTTGGATTTTTTATTATTATGCTACTTTATTTTTACACCCCTAAAAAATTATCTGTTTGTTCTATTTTGTCAGAAAAATTTATTGTTTGGTAAACATTATTAATTATTGTGATCATTATGAGTCTTAGGAGTGTGTTTTTAGAACTCCATGTTAGATTATTTATGGGTAGAGAATAAATTTGAAATTGTTTACAAAACATGATTAATATAGAAAAAAAATAATAACTACCCATATAAAAAGTAATACTATTTTATGATTTTAAATATATTAAATAATAATTAATCATATTATTTTAAAGAAAAATTTCTTTATATATGTTCTCCAACCACATACCACTATATTTCTGATTCAATCATTGTATCTTTGATAATATACTAATCAATAAAATTTACATGTATATATCTAAACATCCAATGTTAAAAAATAAATTCCATTGATGAATCAATATATGTGTTGAAAATAATACCAACAGTGTTAATATTATGACTACTTTTTCACAAACTACACACTTCAACACACATTGGTATTTATTATATTTTGAATACATGTATATTGGTTTTTAATATTGAAAATTTAACTTTTAAATATCAAAAAAAAAATTAATGTTGTTTATCACCAATTATAAACCTAAAAATATCATCAATAAGATCTTGCACTGATATGAAGAGTTATTTTCAATGTAATGAATCATAACTATTATTCCATGAAGTGTAAAAATATGAATTTTGACTCTTACATGGAGATTACCTTGTATTCCCCATGTAAAATCATATCCAACTGCAAATAAATAATATACTTTCCCACCACCAGTCACATCAACATATCTATTTGAACCATTTATTATAAACCCAACCAAAGAACGATACAAATAAATATATACATGTAATATAACACATAAAAACTAACCTGATCACAATCAATACATTTAATTGTTGAATATATATATATATATATAATGGGGAAACAAATAATTTAAAAACCATTTGGAATCATAAACTATTAATATTTCATAATAAATAATATATGAAGGAATTTCAAAGGATTAAAAATTACCAAACAATACCTAACATAAAAATACTTCTTCATGCAATCAATATAATGCGACATTAATTAAATCAATCAACCAACTAAATAAAATTGAACTAACCAAACAAAAAATCACATTTTTACAAAGAAAAATTCCACTAGCCCTAATTAACTACATCCAAATAATCTAGAAAAATTTAAAAATAAATTAATATTTATACTTAAAACCTGTTACTCGTTGATTTTATTATCATTACTTTCTTTCCTATGTAATTAGAATATACAAAATTCCATCTAATAAATATAATTTAATGTCATGAAATTATCATCCTCATGATCGAATAATGTAAAAAATTATCTCATTGATAATGTAATAACAATATCACTTATATTTGCCAAATCCACAATTCCTTTCCACTATATTATGATATATAAAAAATATGACACTCATTTTACATTCTCAAGACCAACTGTAATAGCCAAAATTTTGTAGATATATAATATCTCCAAATAATTAAATTTTATAGATATCATTTCTAGGAATAAAATCATATTTTATCTTGAAATTTTTTAAAAATACAGTTTAACTTTCATTTCAAGAAAAATTGAGTTTCATCCATATTAAGTGTTACCTGAAATGTATGGTCTTACTGGATAACATTATACTATTAATAATATGTATTTAACATAATAGTTATCTCTTATCTTCTAGGGTGTTATGAAATAATATTATTAGCTATATTATGAATACATGTTTTACACATGATTATTTCATGAATATTTTTAGGGCCAATAAATTAGAAATAAAAATAAAAATAATTTAATACAAATTAGAATGTTTTATGAAAAACTATTTTTATGCCAATAAAATAATTTTATATTAAGTATTTTAGTTAATAAATATTATTGAATAATGTTAATTAAATTTCAATATAATATATTTAATTAATATTTAAAAAATTCATTATATAATATTTAAATGCTTAAAATAAAAAAAACCAAATTTTAGAAATAAAAGGGTGTATTTTTATAAAAAGAAGTTTTTTCACCTCTTTATAGAATACATGATTTAAAAATATAATTATTAAAATTTTATAAAAATTACTTCACAAAATAAATTTCACTAAATGGTTAATATCAAAATTTACATTCGATGAATTTTTGGTATTTATCATAGAACATTTATATATTGATTAAAAGAAAATGGCATTGAATTTTTATTGAAAACATCTTTTTAACAATATAATTCATAGTGATAAATGAAATATTTAATACTGTTAAATAATAAATAGATTTTATTTATGTCATTCAAAAAAATTTGGTCAATGGAATCAATATTACCTAGAAATATGATATAGAAACATATCAATAATCTGAATTTTTTTCTTGAAAAACTTGTTGTCTCGTACCATCTAAGAGATTAATTTGAAAATTATTTATGGAACTCATGATATTGGAATTAAGAATAACTGATTTCATGTTTGGAATCATTATAATTTATAATTTTTTGTATATAATATTTATCTTTTCAATAAGGTATTTGTAAAAAAAATTATAATAAATTTCTACAGTGATGGTAAAAATTATGTTTACATAAATGGTAAACATTAATCATTACTATCCAAATGGTGAATAAATGTCACAACCCATTCCCCATGGCCCATCTCGTGACTACCCCATGCCCACATTCCATATTATAGGGGATGGAGACTAGCACCGAAGGCGTATTCCATAAATCTGGGAAGGAATTGACTTCATAACCTGTAAACAAACACAACCAATGATACAAAAAGATACAAAATTAAGTAAAATAAATAATAAACACAGTGATTAAAGTTATTAAGAGGGACATAATACAAGCCCAACTAGGAAGTACATGAAACTTAATGTACAAGTAAACTTGAAAATCTCCCGTGATCACCCACCAAGGTTCCTACCTGAAGGATATGTACAACTCTCGAACAGTCATCTCTCCGGTACGTCTCGCCTAAGGTCCACATCTGAGCTACCACTAGTCCTGGTACCCTCGTCTTCAGTTAGCGTTGTCTACTGTTTGAACTAAACAGAATGAGGAGAGAGCATATCCCTTGCAGGGGTGAGTATAATGATACTTAGTAGTAACCCTGAGACACTCAATGACTCAAAAAATCCCCAAAGGAAAAACTACAAGGAATGAAATCAACTTACAACCCAACATAGGTATATGAACAAACATATACATAACTTATCAAGTATACCCATCTCAATCTATTGTAAAACAAATAGTACAACACAAAGGAAAAATATCTAATATTCTACAATGGAATGAATACTACAAAGGCATGTATTACATGGGTATGCCACATAGAATAATACCACTAAGGTCTTACAATGAAGGAAATTACCACCCTGGTACAAACAAAACTCACACCAGGTATAAATTAACTACAGTGGTAGAGATGATTATATGTAACTACTAAATCAACATACCCTATTAAGAGGTAGACCCACGAAGGATCCCTAAGTGCTGACCCACACAGGATCACTCGGTGCTGACCCACACAGGATTACTCAGTGCTGACCCACACAGGATCGATCAGTGTTGACCCATAGAGGATAGCTCGGTGATGGCCGACACAAGAACTCTCTTCATTCTTCACGTCACAACCAGCTATTGGGTTCCCGCAATGTGCTTGATCAGTTCTGGGAGGGTCCGCTCCTCAAGCCACTGGTCAGTATTCCAACTACCACGATGTCCCACGAAGATATATCCCAAATAACAGCCACATCATTAGAGTCTCAATGAAATAGATAGTGCTTCAATCAGACAGATAGTCTGTAAGATTTTATCCTTTTAATACTAAGGGACTGGTTAGATTCGTGCTCAATACAACCCGACTGCTCCCCAACATTACCAAATAATTCAGTAGGGTGAACCAAAGGGATATTTTCTCTCCAAGGTCTCTGTCTACACAAATGGTTCTTTAGACGGACGTCTAGTTCCAAAGGTATGGTGAAAAGAGTGTAAATGGGTCATTTTAGGTCTGGGTCTGGTCTGACTCGGTCAGACTGACCCGACCCGAACCTGCCAGGGTCGTCTCGGCCCAGCATGCGCTGGACGGTCTGTCCCTTTCTATCCGGCCTCACCTGCCAACTCGGCCTAGGCGAGATGGTGTGGCCGTGGGGGCAGCAAGGGCTGGGGGTGTCCATGGGTGTCGCAGGATAGAGGAGGTACGCTGAGGTCCAACTGGGAATGGCAGATGATGCAAAGCAGCACGATGTGGCCGCGGGGTGGTGCGGCAAGGACACGGGGCGGCGTAGTAAGGCCGTGGGGCGGCTGGGGCCGCAGGCATTAGAGCATTGCAGGTCATGGAGTCTGTTGGTGTAGAATCAACGTAGGGGCGTGGTGTGGCCATAGGAGGGGGAGCTTCGGGCCTTCTCCAGCGGCCGGCTTGACCGGTCACCCTTTTTTCACCTCCTTTCGTCGTTCTGAAATTCCACTGGTGCCAACCGCCAACACCGATCACAATCACCATTGCAATGATCACAAAAATGATCCACATGTTTTGCGGAGGGGTCTGGCCATGTTTATTTATCACATAACCTCTATGTTAGGGAAGTATCATACGGTTCCAGGAAAATAATTCAATGTGAGAGGTAATTTAACATTGATCAAATTAAAACACACCCCTACCTCGATGGTTCTATTAACATTGGAAGCATAGAATTTGGTGATGTCGGCATTTCCTCAATCGTTAGTTCATTATCATTGAAGACGTTCCTCGTATGTTTCAAGGTTCATTGTTGGGGAGTACGTTCTTTATAGGTGAACATGTTCTTAGTTGGAGAGAGTATTCCCCAACAAAGGTTCTCCTCTCCCCCATATCTAGGAAAATGAAATGTTTCCAACATAATATAATATGTTTTTTAATTTAATATTGGCACAAAAAAGGATGGATTAATTAATTAAAGGACTGTTGGAATAATTAATTAAATGATAGTTGGCATAATTAAAGTTGAGAGTTGAGAAGTTTTTCTCCCATAATGAGGGGTTCATGTGGTCCCCATCACCAAGCATTAAATTTGGTGTTTAACTAGATCGAGTGGTTCCCACCCCCGAGAATTCAAGGTGAGTGTATCGTTAAGAGAATACCAGTATTGAAAGTTCAATGATGTCCTCATATTTAAATCCTGAGCATCGGTTCAAATGTTACAAATACCCACTCGCGCGTTTTCTGAATGTACCCGAAAAAAAGTTCATAAATTCATTCCAGGAAGACCGGTCCTCAGAATATTGTGCCATCAATTTTCGATGAATCAATAAAATACTATTTAAATAAAAAAATTATATCAAAATTCCAGGTCATTACATTATACACATGTCAGGGATTTTCATCCCTGAAATCCACATCACTAATCTAGGAAAACATGTGGGGGTATAGAGCACGAATCAAAGCCTCCCACTCCCATGTGCTCTCCTATAGGTTCTAGTGCTTCCAGTGAATGTGCACTAGAGCTATCGACCATCCATGAAGGGCCTTATCCTGTTAATCCTCAATCTATACTAAAACCTCAGTAAAAGTCACCCCATCGTCGACGTCCATCTTTCCATTGAAAATTATGTAAGAAGGGTCATGTACGTATCTCCTCAGCTGGGATAATGGAAGATGTCATGATCCCAGTGACACTGAGGTGGAAGAGCATAGTGGTATGCAACCTCTCTAACTCTGTGTAGGACCTGAAAAGGTATGATGAATCTCGGTGCTAACTTTTTTCCTTGGCGAAATCTCTGCAATCTCCATAGAGGTGACACACGTAGAATGACGTGGTTGTCATCCTCTAACTCTAGAGGTCTCTGTCTTCTATTGGAATATGACATCTTCTAGATCTGTGCAGTCTTGATCTACTCCTAGATGATCTGTACCTTTTCTGTGGTAGCCAGTACCATCTCTGGCCCCACTAGTGGTGACTCCCCTAGGCCAGTCTATTAAAAAGGTGATCTGTAAGGTCACTCGTACAATGCCTCCAAAGTTTCCTTCCCATTGGTAGAGTTATTATTGTTTTTGATTGCATACTCCACAAAAGGCAAGTGATCCTCCCTGCTGTGACCTAAGTCTAGGATGCAAGCACGCAGCATCTCCTCGAGGGTCTGAATGGTCTGCTCAGTTTTGCCATCCATTAGAGGATGGAAGGTGGTGCTCAAATGAAGATGAGTCCCAAAAGCCTCCTCCAACCCCTTCAATAGCCAGGAAGTAAAAAGTGTGTCATGATCAGAGATAATCATCAAGGGTACTCTATGTATCCGCACAAACTCCATCATAAAGAGGCATCCCAAGCTCTCTACTCAAATCAGTTCTCTAATCGGTAGGAAGTGGGAAAGCATGGGGAGTGAGTCGACAATCACCCAGATAGCGTCATGACCTCTGGTTTTACATTTAATTCATATCACAAAGTCCATGGATATCACATCCCACTTCCGCTCTGGGACCTATAAAGGCTAAACTAAGCATTCTTGTACCTAATGTTGCACCATCACTTACTGAAAAGTGAGTAAATGGGAGTGAAACTCCCCTAATTATTTCTTTATTCTTGACCACTAGTGATGTCTTCAGAGGTCAGGGTACATCTTCGCTACACCTGGATGTACCGCTAGAGGGGATTTTTGGAACTCCCCCAACACTTCCCCCAAAGTTACATAGGTACCATTCTATGTCCTCTGAAGAGGATGAAGTGCTTCCCACCTTCATAAAATCCCTCAGGGGTCTTCCTTGTGGATATCATAACATGTGGAGCTTCGCAGTCAGCATCCCCATGTTGTGCCTCTCTGACTCACTAAAGAAGTGGGGGAGTGACTTAAGAGACTCCAGAAAAGCTACTCTATCCCGATCCACTGAGGATATTTGAAAAGCATCCAACTGCTATGTTGCCACACCTATCAGTTATAAACCTAACCTCCTTCAGATAGCATTTTCTAAAATGTTCCCCATCCCAGGAGTATAGACTCTCTCAATGTCATAGTCTTGGTGGAACTTAAGCCAACGTCATTGTCTCGGGTTCATGTCCTTCTGAGAGAATATATACATGAGACTCTACTGATCAAATACATAGAAAAATGCTCACCCATCAAGTAACGTTTCCACATATTCAAGGAGAAGCCCACTGACTCTGACTCTAGGTTAGGGGTAGTGTTGTTTTTCTCATGTTGTCTCAGTTGTCGAGAACCATAATTGATCACTACTCGCTCATGCATCATGACACATCCGAACCCATTCTCCGATGTGTTGCAATAGACTATGTACCCTACACCCTCAACCGGTAGCCTCAACATGGGGGCACTAGTCATCCTATGCCTCATATTATGAAAACACTTCCGGCATCTCTCTAACCACACGAAGGGTTGTTCCTTCTATGTCTATGCTGATAGTGGTGTTGGAACTCTAGAGATATCCGAAACAAATCTCTAGTAGTAACCATCTAAACATAGGAAACTATGTACCTCCTTCACAATTATAGGTGGATCCCATTAAATTACCACCTCAGTCTTCGTAGGAGCTAATACAACCCCAGCCTCTGAAAATGTGTGTCCCAGAATGTGATCCTCTCCAATCCAGAACTGGCACTTCGAGAGCTTACCATAAAGCTGGTGCTCTCAGAGTGTGTCCACTACTAACTACAAATGATAGGCATGATCCTACATAGTAGATGAGTATATCAAAATGTCATCGATGAAGACTCCTACAAAGCGATCAAATTATGGCTGAATTATCCTGTTCAAGAATCACATGAACACTATTGTAGAGTTGTTCACACCAAATGGCATAACCAAACACTTGTAATGGTCGTACCAAAATCTGAAATCCATCATCAGAACTTCATCATCTTGAACTCTGATCTGGTGATAGCCTAATCTGTGCTCTATCTTCAAGAACCATCATGATCCCAGCAGCTGATCAATAAGGTCGTCAATCCTCCGAAGTGGGTACTTGTTAATCACAGTCACTTGGTTCAGGCACAGATAGTCAACACAATGCCTCGTGTTTCCATCTGCCTTCATGGAAAAAAAATATGGGCTTCCCAAAGAGAAACACTAAGCCTAATGAACCATTTCCCAAATTAACCCTTTCCCATATTAACCCTTCCATATGTACCCGTAGCTCACGAAGATCCACAGGATCCATACGATATGCTGAAGTATATATTGTTGTTGACATGGGGTAAAAGTAAATGTAAAAGTCCACCTCTCTGTGAGGAGATAGACCCGGAACATCATCAGGGAAGAAATATGTGTACTTTTCCACTACTATAGGATAACTAAGACTCTCCACATCAACTGCTCCGTGGGAAAGGCAATCCAAAATGATGTGTAATCGGATGCACTCTATTCTGGGTAAGTCCATCCTATACTTCATAGGTTCCCCTTTCACCGGTGAAGGTAAACATGTTCCCATACATGTGGACACACCGCACTTTGTGCCTAAAACAGTCTATTTGAGTATGGACATTAGATAACAAGTCCATACCAAAGATGATGTCGTATGGCCTTGATCCCGCTACTAGGATATCCCAGCCGAAGCTCTCACCTCCTAGAGTAATCTCGCACTTCTAGCACCAGCGCGTAATCCTAGAATGCGCTCCCTTAGGAGTCTCTAGCTGTAAAGCTCAAGGAAATGGCTTATAAGAGTCTCCATGCTCCGAATGATGGAAATGGAAAAAAATAATGACTAGAACCTATGTTTAATATTACTACAGGTAAGGTGGAGTTGACATAGATCGTACCTCATATCATCTCCGGAACACCGTGATCATTGGCCTGAGCTGCCTAGAGCTGAGTTCGACCCTGTCCTCCTGCTCTCTATGGTTGGGGTGGACCATCTGGTGGTGGTGGCGGTAACATATTGAATCGTCGCCCACCGCCAACTACACAACCATCTCCTCTACCACATCGGCCTACTCCCTATGGACCTCCTTGGTTGAATCTTTGTATCTTCCTAGGCGGTCCTTTGACCATCAGCTAATCATTCGTACTGCAGGTCGGACAGTCACGAGCCACGTGACCATGCCCACCGCATGTGTAACACTGTCTGCTCCAGGAATGACTGGATCTCCCTCAGGTTCCCTACACAACTGATCCTAAATCTTGTTGTCGTCCACCTATAGGTCTGGCCATTTTGGACCTTTGTGGAATCTCTCTACTACCAACTATAGAATACTCCAATACGTGATGAATAGTTGTGGGTCTCACTACTGGTGACTGCTCAGCAAAAAAACTCTCCCCTAAGAGGGCTCTCTATAACACATCCTCTTGCTTCAGGATATTGAGTGATATCATAGAAGCCCTGATCTCTCATCTGGGTCCTTGATAAAATGTCTGGGCACTAAAGAATGGGTCCCTCACCATATCAGTGGAGTTGTATGATATGTTGGTGAACCTCAATGAGTACTGTGCCACAACCCTTCTGCAGATTAAGAATCTCATGTATAGGCACTATTCAATGAGTCACTGGAACAAACTCTTCATGAAATAGGCTCTCTATGTCTACCCAGGGAAGCGTCGCCTCATTGTGGTCATGGAGCACAAGCTCCACCATTTTCCTGATATTACCTTCATAAGACTGTCGGTGAGGATCACCATGATATAAGCTCGTGTCCCTAATAGTTATAAGACTCTCACCACGTCCTTCACCCAATCCCTAGCCTCCAATGGGTTTGTCTCTCCCCTGAACCTGGGTAGCCTCTAGCGCATGAACTCATGAAATGCACTGAAGAGGAATTCAATCTCTACTGCTAGGCATGGTGGTATCTGTAGCCCAATGGATAATGGTACTGCTAGTGCCTCCACTGATGCCTCTACTGGTTGAGGGCATAACACCGAGGCCACCTTGCTCGTTGGGCTGTTAGTGTGTACTATATTAGGTAATCTAGCTAGCTATATGTGTGGAGGAATTATAAAAAAACAGGTGCTCCCCATTCAAAATTTTATACCTGGTGATCTGTCTCAAGAGATCACAAAGAAATCTCTTGATAACCCATACACAGTCAGTGTTTCTGTGCACTAATTTAGAAATCCGATTTTAGGTTCATGGTGAATGGATACGTCGGCCGCCGCACCAACACTGAATTCCCTAAACTTATAACCACACTCACTACACATAGCACAATTTCATTTAATAATAAAATTGAAGTCATATGTTCTAGGGTAGAACCGAATCCTCTAGTACCAATAAGTCATGACCCATTCCCCGGGGCTCGTGCTGTGACTAACCCAAACCCACCTTCGAAATGCTAGGGGTAGACGACTAGAACCAGAGGCGTATTACCAAAAACTAGAAAGGCATTAACTTTATATCATTTAAATAGATGAAACTAAGAACACATCAAGATACAAACTCAAGTAAACTGAATAGTAAATAGAGTGAGTATAGTAAGTAAAAGGGGCCAGTATACAAGCCCAACTAGAAAGTACAGAAAACCGATAGTACAAGTAAACATGAACAACTCTTGTGATCACCCACCGAGGATACTACCTGAAGGGTAGGTATATCTCTTGAATGGTTGTCTATGTGGTATGCCCCATCCAAGGTCCACCTATGAGCTACCTCTAGTCCTGGTACTCTCGTCCTCAGTCTGCGTTGTCTGTCGTCTACACCAAACACAACGAGGTTTGGGCATAGCCCGTGCAGGGGTGAGTATAATGATACTCAGTAAAAACCCCAAGACCCTCACAATCTCCCAAAATCCTCAAAGGATAAACCAAAAAACATTAAATAAGCTGATAACCCAACTTAGGTATATGTCCATACATATACCTATGTTATCAAGTATACCCATCTCAAATCATGAAGATTATATGGAGTCTAACTCAAATCCCAATGATCCACTGGTCCACAAAAGAAGGAATACCACAAAGGAAATTACACTCATGTACGCCACACAGAAGAATACCCCCAAGGTATTACCGTGAAGGAATTTATCTCACAGGTATGAACTCATCTCACACCAGGTATAACATAAGTATATTAGTAGAGATAATTAGATGTAACTAATGAATCATCGCACTATGTTAAGAGTTAGATCCACTAAGTATCCCTAAATACTGACCCACACATGATCGCTTGGTGCTGACCCACACATGATAGCTCGGTGCTAACCCACAGTGGACCACTAGGTGTTGACCCACACCGGATCGCTCGGTGGTCACCCACATAGGATCACTCTGTACTGACCCACATAAGATCACTCTATGTTGACCCACAGAGGATCGCTTTTCATTCTTCACATCCCAGCCATTTACTGGGTTCCTGCACCGGGCTTCCTCGTTTCCAGGATGTACTAATACTCATGAAACCTCTCTATACTCCAACACTAATGAAGTCCCATGATGAATTATCCAATAGGACCACCACATCATACGACCTCAACATAATATACGGTGTGTTAATCGGATGCTCGATCTCTTTGTTACTAGTCTTTTAGTTGCAAGGGACGAGTTGGATTCATGCACGATCCAACCCATCCATTCACCAACATTATCCAATACATTAGTGGGGTACACCAATGGTACCATTTCGATCCATGGTTTCCGGTGTCGTAGATGGTTCTTCAAACATATGCTTGATGCCAAAGTTATGGCCAAATGTGTGTAAAAGGGTCGAAATGGCTCCGGGTCCTGTATGACCTGGCATGAACCAGTCTGGGATGAACGGGATGGGTTGACCCGATCCTACCCATGGGGTCCAGACCGGCCCGCGATGTGTCCTAGCCCTCTGGGTCCGGCCTGGCCCGCGTTGGGTGGCCCGACCCATGCTGAGCAGTTCGGCTCGCGCTGGGTGGTCGGGGCTGGAGGACCAGCCTGTTCGGCACAGTGTGGCCATGTATTCCACATGGTCAGAAGGTTTCCACGGGTACTGCGAGATGTTGGATGCCTACTGTGTGTCGCGGGGAAGCCACGAAATTCAAGGTGCGGTGCAGAAGGATGTGGGACGATGCGGCGAGGCCGCGGGGCGGCCAGGCCATGGGGCGGTGAGGCAGCAGGGTGGCTAGGTCGTGGGGTGGCTAGGCCTCGGGTTGGCGAGTCCAGGGGTGTTGTGGTAGGGCCGCGGTGTGGTAGTGGCCATAGGTGGTGATGTCACATGATGTATGGGCTGCGGGCGGCAGAGCGTCACATGGTACGGATGTCGTGATGCGGCATGATGAGGTCGTTGGACGTTGAGGCCGCGAGGTGGCGTGAAAAGGCTGTGATGTGGTGCGGGGAGGCCACAGGGCGTTGGTGGCCACATGGGGTGTATCATCGCGGGGTTCAATGGATGTGGGCAGCGGAGCGCCGTGGGGTGTGATGGGGATGCGGCCGGCAGAGTGTGATGCCTTCGCTGGTAGCCCGCTTGACCGACTACCCTTCGTTCATCTTCGTCGTCATAGTTCCCGAGTTCCACCAGTGCCAACTACCTGCACTGGTCACTGTCACCATCGTGAAGATCACGCAAATGATCCACAATATTTTCCAAGGGGTCGGGCCATGTTTTTTTGGCTTGTACACTCTGTATTAGGGAAGTATCATATGGCTCAAGTAAAATGATTCAATGTGAGTGGGAATGTAACATTGATCAAATTAAGTCACACCCCTAACTCAATGGTTCGGTTCACATTGGAAGGGGTGAAGTCAGTGACGTTTGTGTTTCCCCTATCATTGGTTTGTTGTCATTGAAGTCACTACTCATTGGCATGAGTGTTCTTCATTGGGGAGCGCGTTCTTCATTTGAGAATGCATTCTTCATTGGCGATCACGTTCTTCATTGGAGAGAGTATTCCTCCCAATAGTTCTCCTCTCCCCCAAATCCACAAAATGAAAAGTCAATATTATAATAGAATATGTTGTTTAATTTAATATTGGAATAAAAGGATATCTTAATTAATTAAGGGATATTTGTCATAATTAATTAAATTAGAGTTGGCATAATTAAAGTAGAGGGTTGTGATGTTTTTCTCCTATAATGAGGGGTTCAGGTGTTCCCACCAGCCAAGTATTTAATTGGGGATTTTACTAGATCGAGTAGTCCCCACCAACGAGCATTCATGTTGGGAGGTTTTAACCCCTCGTGGTCCAACCTTCATTGCCATCTAATTGGAGGTTTATTAGAAAAAAAAACAAATGAGTATTTTATTTTATTTTTCATTCCCACGAAAAAAATCCATAAACATTCTTTTTCCATTGATGTAATGTTGTCCAGGAAAAGGTCTCATTAAGAGAATATCATGACTGCAAGGTCAAAAGTGTCCTCAGATTTCAATTTTGAGCAAAGTTTAAAATGTTACAAAAACCTGCTCTCACGTTTACTGAACGTACCATAAAAAATGTTCAAACATTCATTCCAGGGACACCGGGTCTCAGAATCACGCGCCGTCAAATTTTGCGGACCTGTAAAATTTCCATTTAATTAAAAAAATTACATGTAAATTCTAGGATTTTACAATAAACATGTCCAAACCCCATTTTTTGGACACAAATAGACCCTATAATAACTTTTAAATGATTTATTTCTACAATTTTGTCACATTATTTAAGATATTTCTCGAAATATTATTTACATTTTTATATTTATAAAAATGAAACTCCAACCCCACTATAAAAGGGTTCTCACCCTACCACTCTCTTCTCTCCACCCAAGCCCTTTGGGATCTTAAAAAAATTCTCAAAATACGTTACCAATTTCCCAATTCGTATCATAAATTCATTAAATTTTGCTGAAATCAATCCGAGTAAGTACTTGGTCTATACAAATATATGTTACCAGAAAAAGAGGTTAAATTATTTAATAAACACTGGTGTTTAATTTAATTATCCACCCATTTTATAAATATTAGAAAAATATTATATAATTAAATTATAATAATAAATGTATTAGTTGTTTTTATATTAAGGGTTTTACCTAATCCTATACATAGTTTATTAAAATGTGTAACTAAATCACTTTTCATGTGTCTGAGGAACTACCATCTCGTGAAACAATGTCGTTCAATTACCTTAACTAACACTTATGGTTGTGATTTATGATAGAAATTGTGGTTTTATATGATATATGTTATATTTATAATGTTTTAATAAATTATTCATTATTATATAAAACAATCCATTGTGCTCTCTATTTTGTGGGAACACAATAACATCGTTTGTTGCCCTGTGGACTACCACCGGATCAAATTATTGTGATACAATCACCATGTAAATGTAATGTATTAAGGATATAAATGAAATATTTATGACATAAATTACATAATTATCTATCGTGAAATATAATATATTATTTACATTTTTCCATTTTCACACATTGAAAAATTGATATCTTCATTCATGGTCCTATCAACTACCACCCCCTCACAGTGAAGTGATTTCTCATTTTTATCACCACATAAAAAATAATATATATATATATATATAGATTTATATATAATTAAATAATATGCTATTTATGATGAATGGAATTAGAAGAAAAATGGAACGAGAGTAGGAGAGGAAACCAGTGGACCTCTTCGCAGATCGCGTCGGCTCTGATCATCCACAGAGTCTCAACCTATTCTCCCAGGTTGGAAATCATCACTAAGATAATTTCAGATCAAAGACCCATAAGAAGAAAAATGGAAGCGAATTGGTTCACCTTTCGTCTTTCTCTGAATTCTCGAGCAGTTCATTTTCCAAAATCATGGAACGAGTCTCGCAGAGAATTATCCGCAAAGGATATACAACACATGTCTCAGCCTCTGAAGGAAAATCACTAAGCGAATGGATTTATGCAAATATTCTTTCATTTCCCACATTTCTATTTCAAAAGTTATGAATCCCTGGAAAAAATGATCTGATTTCTCATCTTTTGTCTGTTTGGGCATTCTCATATTTCAAATGCATTTCACTCGATAGAAGTCTGTTCTATGTTCTTTTCACCTCTATGGAGTTGAAGGGAAGAGAATACAGTGCAGGTAGAGTGAATTTGACATCAGGGATATTGAGAATCAGTTATTGGTGTTTAAACATTATCTTTAATTATTTTAAGGAAACATGTGCCCATGATTGGGTTAAATTTATGGGTTAATCATCGTTCTTTGGAACCCTGAGATACTGTTTGACATTACTTCATCAATAGGAGTCCCCATTAGAATGGATCTGGCTATATATAGGGTTAGTATCATACATTATTCTAGAGTACTGGTTAAAATTGACTTCAATACTTCTCTCATTCCTAAGGTCATTCATTCCACACCTCAAGATGAGGTATGTTTACAAATTGAATATGAAAAAATCCCCCCATTTTGTGACTCATGTGGAATACTGGGTCACTCTATTGATGTTTATATTTCCAACACTATCTTCTCCAATTGTGATAATAATGTCCAAGTCTCAACTCATTTTTCATGGAAACCAATGAATGAAAATGATCTGCTTGCAGCAGTTTTTCCAAAGGACCAAAGTGTCATTGTTCCATCTTCGAATCAAACCCATCCCCCCTCAATTAGAGATAAATAATAAATTGGAAAACTCATAGTGGAAGTTAAATAATGTTGATAAAACTAAACCTGAGGATACTTCCCTCCTCCGAGTACAAGAAAAATTGGAGGAATTATTTGTAACCAAAAAAGACATGGGCTGATTTGGTTGATGATGATAATAAGCCTTGTATACTTGGCTCCATTTGAGATTATTTATATAAAGGACTTGTAAATGAGTATGATGAGGCGGATTTTTTTGATAGTCAGGATAAAAAATAGGTATCAGTTTAGGATGATTTGGATTTCAACTTGTGGTAGGAAAGGAAAATTGTTGATGCCAATGATCAGAAAGGGAAGTCAAAGACATTCAGAGATAACTTGGTGAAACCTGCTCCAATAAGGCCCACCTCTTATCTTGTTGGGAGATGAATTGGTGACCCTTGCAATAGAATCATCCCATGTGCTTCTTCTGCGGATCCAAAAAACCATATTATTCCCTTTATAATTTCTCTTTAAGATCAAGATTTGACTACTCGTTCTGAGCAGGGAGAGGGGTTTGGAGCTGCTGGCTATTACAACTAAATATTTCACCCAATGATTAAAAATTGTTCTTCCTCAATGGTTTCAGCTCCCAAGTAGGGAAGGGGGTCTATAGATATTATAGACAGTGCTACTGATGGAGAAAAGACCCATGTTCATTATTTCATGACTTCTACTCTCCCTCAGGTTGAATAAATCTCTTCCTCTGGACATCCACAAGGAATAACGGTTATCAGTCCTATTGTCACCTTCTAATCTATAGACGATGGTTATAGTCATTCTACTCTAGGAAGAACATATGTCAAATTTAGGGACAGTGTTCACTCTAAAGTTAATACTTGCGACTCATTTTATTTCCTAGCCTTCACAAGAAGTGATGAAGAATTAAAAAAATCTGAACATACACTCACTGTGCATGAAATGATGATAGTCAGTGATGATGAACTCCTGGATGATGGAGGTGGACCATGGTTGATGGGCAAAACTGGAAGAAGAGGATGAACTCCTTGTGGCCAATGTGGGAGACTCCCTTACCCCAGTATGAGCACCAGGTCACAAGTTACTTGATCTCCTCACTATATTGTGTTTCAGAATGTTATGTCTTTGTATGCCCCTCTTCCATTTTTTAAATTTATTTTATAATGTGGCCCTCAAGACTCAACATTATTTAAAAAAAATATGGTATTTATGATATATATTTCATTATTTAAAGATAAATTTTAGTTACCTTCTTTTATTAATGACAATTTAAAAATGGAAATGTTACTCACACCTATGTACAACCTACCATCTCAATGATCATATTGTTGGTTCATTATTCAAAAACATCACTAATATATGATTTCAAAATTATAATTGATGTACATATTTTATTATAATATTAGGGTTAGTATTCGGCAAATATTTATATAATGACCCCATTTTCCATAGGTAACCTATCAATGTCAATTATAACCCATAATACCAATATGATAACAACTTCTAACTTAATCATTATTGATTATGAAATTTTATATGAAATTATTATAAGATAAATAATAGTAATAATAATCTTGTAATATGTTATAAAAATAATAAATAGTTGGAATAATTGTATTATTAACAAATAAAGGGTACAATAAAGATAAATTATACCAAATGTAAGGGTTTTCATATCAATTTTATTTGCTTGAGGCATTTTGTATTTCTATGTACCTAGTATATTTCATATGATATATATAATTCCATATAACATGTAATATATTTAATTTATTTATTTAAAGATATTAAATGTTTCAATTTAAATTATTCATTCTTGAGGCTCATGATTCAAATGTACTAAAGTATTAAGGCATTTTCACATGCCACTTTTATTTCTAGGAGATATGTTCCACATTCACCACTTATTTTTTTGAATTATATATAAATCACATGAATGTATTTTTTGGTTATTATAATTAAGTTAATGGTATTTTAAATTCAATTTTTTTATATATTTTTGATGAGGGTAACAGTTTCAATGTTATGAAAGTGTTAATGGGTTTTTTGTCACAATTTTCCTTCATTGAGACATTTGATTTTTAAAACGCATATATTAGTTTTTGAGGAGTCTATACTTAATCTTTGACAAGACATATCATGAATAATATTATTATCATTATATTATATGTTTTACTTGATGTTATTATTTTAATGGGGAATAATATGGAAATGTTTCAAGTTGAAAGGGACACATTGGAATTATTAATGGATATTTTTCTTATGATTGCTTTTAAGAACTGTTAATGTTATTTCCATTAATAAATTTAAAAAACACATATTGTTACATATCATGCTTGTGGATATTTATTATTGATAGCATCCTCATTATATTATGTATTTATTAATATTAATACACAGTAATTATTATACAACTCATATATTTTCCACTGGAAATGCATGTTTTGACGAGATTTTTATGAAACCCATTTATTTGACCTAGGATAATCATGATTCAATGACATTGTTTTGTAAAAAATGTACATGGTATAATATTTTATTAATGAAAATTTTATGGAACCCATTTATTTTCTATTATATAATTGGGATTTAATGAGATTTTTATTGAAACAATTTTATTCAATTTTTTAATCAATGTAAATAAATATTATTATAGAAAAAATTTAATTTATATGGTTTGATCATTATTCAATTATATTTTCATTAAACCAATTTCTTTTACAAGGGTTAATCATGAATCAATGATATTTTTATTAAACCCATTTTTCCATGGGCTAATAATGTTACGAAACGAATGATCATGATCATAATTTTTTACATTGTTTAATCATGTTTCATATGTATTAATAATAAACACATTTCTTTTTCATGTACCTACCAGTTTATAAATTATTTAAATATTATTCTTACGAGTTAATGATTTAATTGAGGATATTATGTGTTAATTAATTTTACATGGATTTTTGATGGGTGGTTAATTGATAAACCAATAATGGGTGGTTCTATGATAACCTAATGATGTGTGGTTCTATGATAATCCAATAACAGGACGTTAATTTTTAAAATAATAAAAGGTGGTTAAGTAATAAAAAAATATTGTTCTCTCTTTGATATACATCCAAATAATTTTTTATTAAAGTAGATCATATAGTTATTCTATTTGTACGGGTTAACATATGATTGTTGTGAAAAATACCTGACAACTTCATTCATGTTTTCCTTATGCATTATATTGGGTTATAATGTTTTTAATGACTGATATTAATATAACTTGGATCACGAATATTTATTATGAAGACTATTTAATTATCCATGTTTTCATATTTGATGATCAAGATGTTCAGTGGTTTGAGTTCATATATGATTCTCTAATTCGCATTAATTAGGTAATCAAATTATTTTTCACTATTTTCTGCATTCATTAGTTTTAATTATTAATTCTTATGTTTACAATTTATGATCATCTAAGCTCACAGTTCTTATGATTCATTACCCTATGTATTAAATGATTATTTTAAATGATTTGTGATTATAAGGTAATTCTAAAGCATCATTTTGATGAAATAATGTGTAATAATAAATGTAGGGTATAATAAGAAATTATGATCAACATTATGAACCAATTTTTTATGTGTCAATGTTCTTGTGAATTGCATATTTTGGATATTTTCTTAATTCAATACAAGAATAAACAAAAGTGTTCCTGAATAATTCAGGTGATCCAAGGTTTCTTCTAGATATAGTATGTTTTCGAAAGAAAAATATAGATGGTAATTATCATCATAATAACAAAAAATGTGTTATTATGTATTTCATCATAGGATTCGAGAGAGTGTGTAATGGGCTATTATAGTTAGAATCAGTGGTCATTTGAGATAACATAGGATAGTATTATGTTTTCATATGAGACCATAATTTGATTTATGTAAACCATAACAAGTATATATATTTATAGTTGATTATATGTTCATATTTATAGAAACCCAATTTGAAGTTACTATTTAATGAAAATTTTGGGGTAATAAATGACATTTTTGGTATCATTTTTTGCATGGGGGTTTTTTAATCCCTTTGTATGAACATAATGATCTATTTAAGGCAGAATTATATTATAGGATTAATGAAAAAAGGGGAATCTTGAAGGATGGGTGGAAACCGGTCTCATCTGGTATGGTCGCAGGGCTTGAACGCACAACCAAGTGATGATAAGGGTATAAAATCTTCCACTAGAAAAAATAATTTCTTATTTAGAATAAATATTTTTAAAGGATAGGATTATTTTAATTTTAGTAACATATGGTATTTAATATTATTAATAGTTGTTGTTTTTCTTAACAAAACATCCCATCAAGTCCTAAAAATCATTTTGAATCAACCATATACATGAATTTATTGAATAGTATTAAGAATACATCGTTTTAGAATAAAATAGGTTGAAAAATGGGTGGTACTATTTAATTTTAATGATTATTTATTCAATTGATAGATTATTCATTTTAAGAATTATCTTACCACATTCTAACCATTTTTTTTGATTAATTTATAAAGATATGAGGAATTGCTTGACTATCACTTTTATAGTTATGTGGTCTTTTAAAGATGATTTTAATAATTCACGAATTTACAATAAATCTTGAAATCTTATTTTGTGCATAAGAAGATGTAATTTTGGTGTAAATTTATTAATGGTTAAATTATACAAATCAAGTAATATATTTTCTTTTCATATTATTCTCTTGGTAATGATGGTAAGATAATTCTTTAACTCTACTAAAAGATTCTTCATGGAAAATTTTTATCCAAGTACATTCTATTTTGATCAACTGGTCATATTTTTTATCATATAATATTTATATTTTTAAACTCATAAATATTCCATTGATAATTAACATTTTTATGATCAATTACATTAGTAAATCTATATAATAATTTATGATTTTCCTCTATTACACTGTATATCCCCCTTTGTATAATCCAAGTTAAGAGTATCTTATGGTAACTTATATGTTTCCCACATTCCCTTATTAAGAGTCTATTTTACTAAAGATTTTAATAAATATCTTCACTCAAATTAATTTAAATTCATTGATTGTTTCAGTTTAATGAAATGAATAGTGTATATTTTAATGTACGTAACACCCTATTTATCTTGTGTTACATGTAACATTTTTTTCCCTTAATAACTTTTTTCACATGTAATGTCAAGTATTACAAGACAAAAATATAATATTAATAATGTTTCTTAAACATAATAGTTATTACATTACCATTGAAATAAAATTAATGAATGTTTTTAACTATATAATGAATATATGTTTTACAGATGTTTAAATAATGAATCCTTTGGTGAAAATTTAATTAGAAATAAAAGAAACCATCTGAATATAAAGGTTTTTTTGTATTAAATTAAATTTATATGATTAGAATGTCATTATATATAAGTAAATTAAGTTGATCAAAAAATTTAAATGATATTTAAAAAAAAATATGTTATATATATATATATGTAATCAATTTTTTAAAAAAAATCATCTAATAATTTCTAAAGGCTTTAACTAAGAACAAATCGAATTTTAATTATTAAATGTGTGTATTTTTCTAATACAATATTTTTAGAACATTTAATGGACACAATGAATTTAAAATAATATCTGACACTTTTATAATATTTTATTTATAATAGAGAAATAAATTCCATCAGAATGTTTAATTTCATTTTGTGTATTTTTTTGTAATTTTTTGTGAACATTTTTATTTTGATTAATTGTAAATGACATCATATTTTTATTGAAAACTAATTTTCTTCTTAAATATTAACTTTGTGAAAATGAATTTTTTAAATATATAATTATATAAATTTTATATTTATTATACAATTATGGTCATTTAAATAATTTTCACTTTTAAATTGGATATATAAATGTTTCAAAAAATTTAACATTTTTCATGAAAAACCTGATCTCTCATCCCATCTGTGGGTTTATTTATTTTTCATTTCATTAAATATTGTTATTTTTGTTTTCAAAATAGGATTGAATATTATAATAAATATAATTCATAATATATAGTATTATCATCATTGTTTTTGAATAAATATTTTTGTCAAATTAATTAAAACTATTTACAGTGACTGTGTTACAAAACATGTTTACATGGTGGTTAAACATTAATCATAAGTAACAAAATGATGAAAAGTGTTAACCATGATCCATCATATTGATAATAATTGAATAGATGAATTTTTTTTCGACTTTTAGATCATTATTTTTGTAAAATTATGTATGGTATACCAACAAATATTTTTATCCTTGTAATATTTATAAGAATGACACACATCCTTAAAAAAAGAAGTCACCACCCCTATCTCCAAAACACTGATACACTAATTTATTGTTAAAAAAATCCCAAAATATTATCTTAAAATACCACATGTCATCCTATAATTATCACTTATGGTATAAATAAATCCACATATGATCGTTGGTGTAAAAAAAATAGTTTCCCAGAGAAGAGATAACAATATTCAACAATCACATTAGTTTTATTTTTTTCTCCACCATAAAAAATATATTTATTAAAATATTATGTAATATAATTTGTATCCTTAATATACCTAGGTATTTTAAATTAATTTTACTAGCTACACCTACACACAAATCTATCAAATGCGTTACAAAGTCACGTATCTTTTGTATAGTGAACTACCACCTCGTGAAACAATATCATTCATTTTTTCATTAAATTACATTCTAGATGAGAATAGTGAATGAAATAATATACATATATGAAATATATTATATTAATAATTAATTAGTTTATATTTATTAATTTCCAAAAAATTTCACTATTAAATTCTATTCCATGGAGGTACGATGACAACATTTATGGACATGTGGACTACTGCCTCTTCAAAGTGATGTGATACATTCCTTTTTTACAAGAATTGTATTAATTATGATTTTAATTAAAATATATGATATATATGTAATTTTTATTATATCCATGAATTAATATTCTATCATTAAATAAACATATTATTTTATTCTTTCCATTTTAACACACATATAAATTGATAAAATTTCTATGGATGTATGGACCACCGCCCCACCAAAGTGATTTGATTCTTCCTTTTTCATCACCACATCCAATGAATGATATATATATATATGTGTATCTATTCTTAAATAATTAAGTAACAATTTATTTATTATATATTTTCAAATATTAAAAGATAAATTACACTAATCTTATTTCCAAAATGATCATTAAGAATGGGAATATTACTCCCGAGTACATACATCTTACCATCTCCATGAGCACTACATTTGTTCATTTTTCATAACACACATTCTAATAAAAATTTAGAGGAATTATATATGATAATATAACATAATTATTTCATTTTTATTATTTGATATATATTTAAATAATTACCTTATTTTCAATATTTTACCTGTCAAATCACGTTATGACACAAAATCTAAATACGGTTAAAACAATCGATATAAAAATTAATCATTAAATAGAAGTATATAAATTGATTATAATTTAAATAAAATTAATTATAAACTTTTAAATTGTTATTAAATAATTAAATAGTTGACATAGTATTATTAATTATGAATACATAGTAATGGCATAAAAAATTAGGATCAGGGTAAGATATTTCATATCAATTTCATTTTATTAAAGAATATTGTATTGTGATTCAGCTAGTTTATTTATTATATTTTATATAATACATATGACATGAAATAACCTGAATTTTATTATATAAATACATTAAAAATCTCAATTTATTTTTTTATATCATGTGTCTCATGATTCAAAGGTAACTCATGTAGTAATGTATTTGCTCATTTCAATTTTATTTATATGAGATATTTTCAACATTCAACTATTATTATATTTTTTGTCGTATATACATCACATGGGTATAATTTATAATTCATATCCTTATATTTATGTTTTTTTACATATCTTTTTTATTATATATTTTTTGAGGGGGTTATGTTTTAAATGTTTCAAAAACATTAGTGATGATATTTGAATTTGTTTTTATCATTGATATGTTTGTTATGTTATTCTCATATATATTTTATGAAGTGTCTATACATATCTTTTGAAATTGTATATCATTATACTACTTATTCAGTGGTTAATATATGTTTTATTTAACATTATTAAATAATTCGTATAATGATTGAAATAATTCATTCAGGTATAAGACACTTTGGATTATATAGTGTTAATTTTTTTTCATGAATGATTATAATGATCAAATAATGGTATTTACATTAATCATTAAAGAAGCCCCTTTTTGATACTTATCTTTAATTGGGGATTTTTTATTGATATCATCCTCTTAATAATGTGGATGGATTATTGTTGTATTGAATATTTTTTTTATAGAAGTTGTTTCTTTTCCACATAATTACCATGATTCAAATAGATTGAATTTTAACCAATTTATTTACCAATGGTATACCATGTTTCAATGATATTTTCATAAAACCCATTATTTACAAGGATTATTCATTTTTAAATATTTTTAGTGAACCCATTTATATGTAATTGGAATGTCTTCTTTCATAACCATTATTATTGATCTCGTTTTGCTTCCACGATTTATTTATGTTTTGAAGAGATTGTTATTGAACCCATTTCTTTAACTTCAGTTAATTATGTTTCTATTATATTTTTGTTAAGACCACTTATTATCTATGGATATTCATGTTTAAATGATATATTTATTGATCTCATTTTTTTATTAGATTATCATGTGTCAAGGATATTTTTATTAAACACATATCTTCTATATGTGGTATTTTTGTTTCAAATAGATTTATTAGAAACAAATTTCTCTTCCCTGGGTTGATCAATTTATAAAAGTGTTAATTTTAATTCTTATGAGTTTATGATTAGTTGAAATATTTTATTTATTATGTAGCTATATATGGATGTTTTATGTCTTGTAATTTTATAAACTATTTATGGTTGGTTCCCTAGTAAAAAGATGGAGGTTGGATTCGTGATAAACCAATGATGTGTGGTTCCATGAAAAACCAATGATGGATGGTTATATAATACCATGACCTTAATGGTAACATATTCTTCAAATAAGTCAACGATTTGACATTAATTCACATAGATGGTCTATTTAGGTTTATATAATTATAAAATTCAGCCATAACTCAAACATAACAACACAAATATTACGAAAAGTTACTCCTATTCACTAGCCTTATTTTTTCATAAAACCCAAAAATAATAAAATGAAACATGGTTTGTGTCATTTTTAAACAACATGAATATTCTACAATTGCAACATTTAATCTATTTTTCATTATGTTTGGTGAAATTTTTTTCCAAATATGGGATGAGAATAAAAATATCAATAAGGGATACAGAATGAAGGTAAACTATTATCCATGGAAAAACATAAACACCATGAATAAATTATTATAAATTTAAAAATTTCACTATTAAGAAGTAATAAATATTATTTACCAAATATATGCTCATTGATTACAATTTAGATTACTTAAAGATTAACATAAATTCTCTAAAAATCATCATATAACATATATAGGTGACATGGGACACAAATTTAAATGAATTTAACAACCATACAATCAGCTTAAACAGATATTTGTAATTGTAATATCTTTATGACTATCTTCCAATCCCAATGCATTGGATGTTATAATTTAACCACTAGCACTTGATTTATCACTAAACCACCAAACTTTTGTTTATCATCTAACCACCCATATATGTTTTCTCACATAACGGCCTATAAAATGTACATGTACAATTATATAATCATAACTCATAAAATATTTGAATTTTAAACATTTTACTCAGAAATTTTCATTTTTATTCTCAAAAAATATTTCTATGATTTTGAAATATTAAATACCTTTCCAAAAACATTTAAAACATTTTTTAAAAGGGATTTGAAACACAGTGTCCCATATAGATTTTAATAATTCTAATGAAATTTATATTTCAAAACATTCATGTCAATATAAATTAATTTATAAAAACCATTTTGATAACATGGACATGAAATAGAAACTTTTAGAAGAATAAATCATTAAAATTGTAAAATTTTGTTTTAGTTAAAGAGACTTTGGAACTTGATAAACACATGAATATAAATAATTTCAGAATAATATTAATCAATACATTAAATATCATGCGAATATACTAAATCATGATATAATGAGTCGAAATGGTAATATATATATATTATAGGATAATAAAGGTTCATAACATAATGATACCCATCAATTAAAGGAGATTGGGATAAAATATCTTAAAATGATCGTATTATTATATTTAGGATTAATCATTGAAATAATTGTGTGTGGAAAATATAAATACACATAATATAATTGGATAATTAGTGTAGAAAAATAAGATGTTGTTCACACATAATAATTTAGAAAAACCCTAGACATAGATATTTAACTCAATGAATTGATATTGAGTAATGATTTCCCATACCTTGATTCTGACTAGTCTCATACGTTCATTATTTTCATGACTAAAAAAACAGGATAATTGGTAAATCTTTAGGTAACTTTGGCTAAAAATATTATTAATTTTATATGTCTTATTACCATGTTATATAAATTGAATAAATATTTTAATTCATATCGTACATTTTGTTGACGTTCATCACATGAGTCAGAAATGATATTGTTTTGATGAAAATTACTATTGTGGTCATAAGATCATTATCACCAAAATAAAATTATTGCTTTATATATCATATATATTAGATATATATTTATTTATAAAAGTCTATAATATTTTGACTTAATAAATTAAATGCATCATTCATGGAGATGGTAGGGCGTACTTACACAAAAAGGATACATTCATTTATTCTTCATATCAAAAGAGTCAAAACTATATGATACATTAATATATTATAAGTAAATTATAATATTATTTTTATATATGTTACATATGTTCTTTAACTTCATAAATTATACATTCTATGTAAGGAATGAATGAGTCTTATTGCATTGAGATGGTGGTAGTCCACACATCCTCAAATGAAATTATATTATTTATACATTATGCAAATAATAATGGTATATTTTAATTAAAATTAGATAATAATAGAGAAAATAAAAATAAAATATATATCATATATACATATAGTTCCATCATAACAACCATCAATATAGGTGGTTGGATAAAATTGAACAATCCACTTTTCATGAGGTAGTAGTTTGTCGTACACAGAATCAGTATGTTTAATATCCATTAGATGGAGGTGTGTGTTACTGTATGCCATTACCGAATAATAAAAACATCTTAGTATATTATAGATACTGTATTTTTTATAAAATAATGGAATATAGAAAATTTATGGGGTTGGAGAAGAAAAACATATGGAAGGATATAGTGATAAGATGTTAAATATAATTCAAATAACTCATTTTGATTTGATCGAAAAGGCTTCCTTGATTTTACTTCAACCCAAGGTATGTTTTTAAGAGGAAGTAAGCTGTGTTTGGATCTTATTTGAACATAATTTATGTGATACAAGGTGAATTAAAAGTGTGATTATGTCTGTAAAGGTGGTTTCCTTTTATTAAAGGGAGGAGGGGAACTTTATGAAATATCGGAATTATAATTTTATTATAAATTTATTTTCAAATTATATTTACTAAAATGTGATATATTTCTAGGTTATGATGAGGTTGGTTATAAATCCTCTCAACAAATAGGTTAAAGAAAATATTATGTAATATAATTAACATTATATTTTGGCTTTAACCATTACTTAAAATAAATTAAATCCTACCATGTCTACATAATTTTTACACTATAAGGTTAATATGATTTTTATAATATTAAAAAAGAACCACAAATGGAACATTGATGAAATTTATAGCACTATCTAAGTCATTTGGGAAAAATATATATTTTTATGGCTATTAAATATTTTAATAAAAGATTATTTTTAGCACACATTTATGTCAATTTTGACAATAATTAGTATTTTTTTTTGTTAAAATCTTAAAAAATTATTTTTTTCAAAGTAACACACATTAAATCAACTATAAAATGTCATAATCAACCATAAAATTCATGGATGGAATAAAAATAATAAATTTCCATTTCTTTTAATTTTTATTTTATCATTTATTTGAATCATTCATTGATATGTTAATCACTGCATCATCACAATGTGATAAATAAATTTATTTAATTAATATATATAATTTATAAATAAAAGTTTATGAGGTATAAAATATATTTAGATTTATAAATAATATTTATAATCAAATATATCAAATATATCACCCCAATTTAAAATTGTCTTTATAAAATGATTCATGTTTATTTTATATTTCTATTTACTTTAAATTAATTATTATTACATTTTATTATCACACCCAATTTGCTTAAAATGAAAAAATTTCAGAATATAGGTTTTTGGATAAACCATGACTCATCCAATAATATTAGGTCACTAATTAAGGTAGTTTATTATTATAATAATAATTTTACCCTTTCTTACTTATTTTAAAATTCAACTACGGTAAATAAAAAAATAATTAAAGAAGTTACAATTCATAATAAACAAAAATACAAATTTACATATTTAAATAATTTAGAAATTATAATTAAAAATATGAAATATATATTTCCTAATTAATAAATATAAGTTTAATTTATTAATAAAAAATATATCCTTATTGTCAAAACTAGAAAAGAAGTTTTAAGGAGGTAAAAATTATCAAAATATTGACACGAGATTATGTTCAATTTAAATTTGAAATTACTTATAATTAATTTTTTTTATTAAATGATTAAAACATATTACAATTACACTTTAAAAGCATTTAAATGGATAATGTAACAATTTAGTAAATTAGAAAAAAATGTAGTTTTGAATTAAAATGTTGTATTTTTCCTTATTAATTAGAATATGAATTTTATCAGAAAAACACAAAAATTTCAACCAAGAAATATTTTTATGTACAACATATAAATAATAAGTTTATTATTACATAAAATAACATATAAAATTTTCAACAACATGATTAAAATTTTTCCCCGAATCAAATGGTTCTAAGACAACCTTTTAAAAATATTATAGTCATTAATGATTATAATTGGATTTATTCTTATTTGAAGCCTCTAAAATTAATTAGAAAAATGTTAAAAAATTTATAAAACCCATCTATTTATATTAAAATTTGTTATATTCATACCTAAAATATAATGGATAGGAACTAAGCACTTTTTATAATAATAATAATAATAATATTTTCTTTTTCAGAATAAATCAGTGTTGTCTGCAATGTATGATTTTAGATAAACTTGATGTTGTGTGTCGAGTATGTTATTAGATATATAATCTTCTTGAAGTAATATACCTAGATAATAAATAAATATTTATAAATTTTTAAAATAATTATGCTTTAGTTTGATGGGATGTTATTTTTTATGTGATAAACCAATGACTGATGGGTCTGTTATATCCCTACTATACATTGTGATTGGAATACAAATGTATGGTTTTTCAATTTTTATGAGTGAATGTATGACTAACGTGAAAATAAATTCTTAAGTACATAAATTATTTTCTTATTCATTCTTGAGATTTATAATGTTTAGAATGATTTATATTAAAATCACAGGGGTCATGATTTCTAGTTCAGAGGAATGTTTCCATTTCCATGTTTTCATATTTGGTAACCCATGATTTGATTGGTATTAGTTCCTTTTTGATTTTCCCAAAATCTATGATTTTTTAATCATTCCTTAATGAAATTATATTCTCATTGGTTAAATACTATTGTTATTTATAATGATTACCCTTACTTCTACTTTAAACTCATCCTTGTGATGTATCATTTACACATTGTTTTATAAGATTATGTTTAGTAATTAATTTTTTATGGTTACCAAATGTAAAATGATGATGCCCTATGTGAAGGAATAAAAAAAAGGTTAATTAAGTTATTATTTTCAACTATATGAACCAATTATTTATGACTCCATGTTGAGTTGATTTGTTCATTTAGTTTTTTTTCTTAATTTTATATAACACTAATCCTAAATAGACATATAGATTGTATATTATCCATTTTTTCCATTTAATGATCTAATTTTTTTTATTGAAACATTTTAGACACAATTTTCATCATCATATACTTAAATATAATGATATGGATATGAGTTCATGATTTAGAAGTGTTGGTTAGGGGATGTTATTAGACCCCTACCACAAAAATCATTAATTTACCCACATGATAGATACTTATCAACAACTAGCCTTGATGAAATAACTTAAAGGTAAACAATAAAAACTAAACTAATAATATTGAGATCCAATAGTAATAAAATAATAAATATATAATAACATTTTAGGGATTCAATTGTACTTTGTAGAATAATAATTAATAAAATTTTAAATTAAAAAACTATAGTAAAAAAGCATTATAGCAATAGGTAATCAGGAATACTTCCCCATAAAACCTCCTTTTATTAATTATCCCTTTTATATAATCATAAAACAAAACCTATGATAAATATTTTGGTTACCACATAATTTCATTTTATCTAGTAAAATATCATTCAAGAAAACTCAAATATATATAGGATATCACATAGTTAGTACACAGTCGAATGTTAGGGGTATACAAATAAAATAATTATTATTATCTAATTAATACATTAAAAAGGATACTAGAAATTATTAGATGGATAAAACATCATCTTCCTATAAATATAAAATATTAATCAAATAATTATATATATAAAGTATTATACAAAGGTTAAGTGCCATTCAGTAACTTATAATACATTTACATAATAAATGGAAAATAATATTAAACTCATTAAATTATCAGAGATAACTAAAATAAATAATTTAATCATACATATAAATTGAATAAAATAATAAAAAGATATAAAAATAATGTCATCCAACAAATGAAAAATTAAATATATTCTAGTTAAATAAAATATATTTATATATCTATATTTTATTTAAATAAAATCAATGAAAAATTATTTTTTCCCAAAAATTTGCTCAAAATAATAATAAAGTGTTTGTAATTATTAAATAATGATTTCAAATAGAAATACTACAATGGGTATAGATGATAAAAATTACCCCAAGAATTATTATATATTTATATATAACATTATAAAAGGTTAATATTGTTTTTTCTAGGTTAATTAATTTATTAAAACCATAAATTTAAAAATAATATCATTTTATATTTAATGTTAATAGAAATTAAACTGTATTTTAATTTTATAAAAAATAATAATGATCCTACGAAAAATTTCACATTTTGAACTTGAAGGATGCTGACATAACCTTCATGAATAATTTAATTGAATGTTCATATTAACATTTTAAAATAAGAAAACTCGTCGAAGTAAATTTCATACCAATAAAAATATTTACATAAGGTAAAACACTAGAAAAAACATATAATAATAAGATCTTGACAGACCTTTAACCCACATAATAGGATAATTGAGATATTATAAAACCCAATAAATCATTAATATATACTAATTTCAATTAATAATCAATGAAACTCACTTGGAAATGTCCTTAATTGATAAACAAATTAGTAGAATTTTATTATCATTTTCTATTAAATGTTATTTACTACCCCTAGTCGATAATTAGACAATAATATAGTAAAATTTAACATCAAAAATATACATTGATCAATTGAATTAGAAAAGAACCTATGGGGACTAGAAATAATATAATTGAAAGATAATTAAATAGATTCACTAAAACAAAAGCATCATGAACACATTATACCAAAGAAAAAATATGTGGGTAAGAACTATGGTATAGAGAAATTCATTATATGTTATTGATATCCCTAAATATCTATCATCCTTTTTTATTGATAAAACAAAAATTCATAAATATTTAAAATTTTCACTTTAAAAAACATTTGGTTTCACTTATGTACTTAGAGGATCACATCAATCATTCAATTGAACATATAGGGGATGGGAAATTTCTTACCAGCAATGTGGAATCCAAACCAAGGGTTCACTCAAACTAGTTGGAAACAACATTCTAGATTGAACTATTTCATGTTCATAGTCTCTTTCTACAAACTCCACTCATTCATCATCATATATAAAATAAAATACCATCCACTAGTCCATTTTAATAATTTATTCACTGCTTATTTCAGGACCCGCACCCTATAATGTCTCTCCTCCTAATCTAGTGGTAAAAAATAGGACAATGACCCCCCGAGTCCCACCACTAGTAGGCCCTAGGGTGGAAACCATCACCATGTGTATACAATCTCACAATATGGGAGCCATTTCCTATATTAAAGAAAAATTTATCTGGAAATAATATTTTCAATCACAAAATAAATCCATGTTCAACATATATTAAATAAAACCAAAATCAAGCAAACATTCATTCTTAAAATACAACTATTATGAATAAAATGAAACTCCAATGTAAATACAATAAATAATGATAATTAGTGTCATAAAAAAATTCCAACCATTTATGATACTAAGGTTCATCATGGTCCTTGTAATCCTCTAGGAAACCTGAAAATGTTTTATATACGATGGGTGAGTATAAAAGTATATTTATTAAGAAAAACTAATTTCTCACATGATAATGTTATAAAATCAATCTAATACTCCCGTTAGAAAACAACATAATCTTACAACACCTACCAAGGTATACTATCCCTCCCAACATCACTTAGGCACAATCACCATGTTATGAAAATCATGTAGAGCAATATATAAAGAACAACTATAATTTTAGTACCCCGCACCACTACCCACTAGTTTAGTTTCTCTTTCATAATGAAAAAAATTCTCTTCCTCCCACTCCTTCTAAAATAACAACATCACCAATCTCACAAACACATAGAACACAAATTCCTCATTTCATCCAATCACCCATGGCCCGTTCCACATGATATCCTACCCGTAGAAACATGGTCATGAAAAATATCACATCCTACCAACACACAATTGGGAATCATGAACCACACCACATCATGCACATAGAAACCCAGTTCTCAAACATCATAATAAACCAAAAACACATGGGATACCACAAAACATCTCATTACTATGTTATATAGGAAAGAATAACTCATCTCATCTTGAAGACAAATGTGTAATGAAAATTGTCCCAAACACACATGGGCCACACAAATAATAACTTGCCCGAAGAATCATGGGCTACCATCACTTTGAATTGGGAGTAGTTAAGAGGAGGTGGTCAACCATCCTTCCACCCACTTATATTCTTTTGAAAGACACCCTTTCCTATAATTATGGGATCTTTAAGCAAGTTGTTCTCACCTAGGGTGGGGTAAGTATGTAAATCACAAAGTTTAAACATGTATATATATAATAAAAAACACTCATTCTTAACCTATGGGATCTCAAAAAAATAACCAACTCACTATACTCCTAATTGAACTGCTACATCTAAATTCATAATTGAACAAGGAAAAATCAAAATTCATACCCCTAACCTATTCAATTTACCAATTACCATTATTTATGTACCTATTTAATTATTCATTCAATATCTGCATCCGAAACTACAAGTCACAACACAAAATAATATGCCCAAAAAAAGTTACCCATAGGAAGAAAAACCATGGTAATCTAACCCACTAAATACTCCACCCCATTTAACACCCATTCATGACAGAACATATTAATAATAAGGTACAATAAATCTTTCTATAGGTTATTAAGGGAGAAGTACCCATGCCATCCACTAAACTGATAATTCTTAAAAATAATTTCACCCAATCCATTCCCTCACCAATGAAACCCCCCATCCCACAGTGACACCCAACAAAAAATCTTATCACAATAATTATGGATATCCATGTCACATTAAATTTCTCATATATTCAACAATCAATAAATCACTTAACCTGAGATTACATGACACCTTTCGAAAAACCCCAAAATGTGTAATGACACTCCCAACCATACAAACTTACAAACAAAACAAATACCATTTCATATTTAACAGATCCTCTATTATTTAATTCCGCATAATAACTTTTAGGTGTATCATAGAAGGTATGATCTCTGGGATTCCATTAATAACATGGGTATATGTGGTTATAAAATTTCAAATATAATTGTTCAATGAAAAAACATGATCACTATTCATTTCATAGACCATAAAATGTGCACAAAAAATCCCTAATAACCATTATTTGAAGTGGGGAGGTATTCCCGTATAATTCCCCATAACAACAAAAAACAAAACTTGTAGATCATATGTATCATTTTCACAACCACTACATATTCATCATAAAATGATTCAAATAACATTATTATTTTTTGGGATCCAACTATATTTACATGGAACTCATTCATACACCCACTACACATGATTCACAATTAATATGGATTATGGTAACCTACTTGAAAAAACTAGAAGATCAATACTTCTTGGTTACACCAAAATAGGGGCACAGATGTAGTATGATGTGCTTCTAGGGAAAGCAATGCCTAATGTATACATCAAAATTTCATGAATCCTAATGGGAAAAAATGGTTTGGGTGTCTCACCCCAAGAGAAAATGATTTGAACAGGGAATATATGATCTCATCATTAGAAGATCCATATTCCAAATAAAATTGAGAAATAGTTTTTAAAAGTCATTAATGGATGATGATGACCAAGAAAATGCTATTTGGAGGTATATAGAAGATTCATTTTTTAGAATATATATATGAATTAAACTAGCTTCAAAAGCATTAAATATTGTATTTATCAAATTTTATATTAATGAAAATGTAATGGGGAAAACTATTTGATGTTTTAAATATTGTTCTTGGCTCACAATTTAAATAATCTTTCATTAGAGGACACACTATTGGACAACATACCTCCAAAAGGGCCGATAACATCCTTGGAAAATAATGAGTAATACATTTTAATTTTTATTATTATTTGTGAATCAAATATTAAGTTTTTATTAAATGGGATTCTATGTTTGATGGTGTGCCTAATACGCAACAATAGGTTTCATTGAATTCTTATGTTGAACATAAACTTTTTGTTATACTGAAAAATAATAATATAATATTATTATTTTAAATGGTAGATAATGCATTGCTGTTAGATTAAAGAGAATGAATAAAACAACTAAAATATTATTATAAATATTTTATAAATTTCATTGTCATTTTCCAATAAATGTTAGATGCTTAAAATGTGAATGAATACAATTTTAAGCATAAATAATATAATATTTTTTAAAAAGAAGATTTAACGCCTTTTGATGGAGAACCTATTTTTTATCTATTTTTTGTAAAATTTATATGTTCTATTTTAAAATATAAACTTTTTCTTTAGATTTGGGAAATCAAAATTAACTTTTGAAAAAATTTGTTATTTTTCACATATAGTTAAATTTTTACAAAATAGTGTGAAATACTACATTTTTATTTAAAAAACCATTTTAATTTAATTTATTTATATAGATAGATTGTATTTTTAATTATATGCGATGTTTAATTAATTATTTTTTTACCATTTAATCCAATTTTTTCCTGGGAATTAATTTCACATTGATATTAGACATATACAAATGTCAATCTTTTGATACTTATTATTTCATAAAAACATGCTTTCTGGTCTTGAAAATGAGAATTAATTTTAAATTAATTACTAAAACATATATGTTTTGAATTGTAAAAAATATACATCATTTTTGGATTCATAATATCAAATTTATCTTAGGGTGAATTTTTGGTATTTTTCTGAAAACCTTAAATTTTTTATGAATAATGAAAAATAATATTGAGAAGATAAAAATGAATTTTTCCTTTAATTTTTTTTACGACTTATATGAATTGAAATTAAAAAATACTAAATACATGTTTATAATCAGTAATTAAAATGTGGTTCAATAGGATAAAAATAAAATTTTGTGAATAGTAACTTTTGATTTTATGTACCGTGGTTAGTGATAAATAAGGGTTTTCAAGATAAAAATAATATTATAATAATATAAAATTACCTCAACACTTGTCCTAACCTTTTTTTATGAGTCATGTATGACCAATAAAATCATTGGGTTAATATTTTTTCCATCGAAAGCCAATTGGGTAAAAAAATTACATTAATAACTTCTTATTTAATGTAAAAATAAAAATATCATAAACATATAATGCTTTGAAAAAAACAATTTTAATGTGGGTTATATAATTAATTTATTTTACTATAAATATTAAATATAATGATAAAAATATTTCATATATCATGTAATTTTATTTATAAATTCTAGATATAAAATAAATAAATTTATTTATGCCACAATGATGATGTAATGATTACCTCATTAATGAATGATTTAAATGAATGAGATTATAAATGTTAAAATTACATAATTTTGGAAATTTTTATTTCATCCATGAATTTTAAGGATGAATATGACTTCTTATATTTAAATTAATGTAGTTTTTTTTAATAATCAATTTTTTATAGAATTTTTATATGTCAGGATATGAATATTATTTGAACTGAAATAAATGAGTTTTTTCTAATTAATTAATATTTTATAAATAATATAACAATCATAAAAATATATGAATTGGAAAAATTACTTATATAAGGTTAATAATGTCATTTATTTTCCACATGTGCTTAGATTTTCATTTAATTGTAACTATTATAACAATATAGTTTGATTATATAAAAATACATGGTAAATGATAATTAAGTTAACAAAGGGTTTAATAAATAAGATAAGGTTTAAAAATGATCCATAACCTACCAATTATTGTTGGATGATTTTATTTCTACTTATATGCACCTTATCTTCTAATTAAATATATTTTGGGCCATTTTAATCTGAAAATTTGTTTATACTAAAATAATAGTTTTTATCATTCCTAAAGAGCCCCTCCCCCCCCCCTTATAAAAGGACATCACCTCTAACCCATAAATCACACATCTCATGACTGTTGGATCATCCATAATCTTCCCAAATAAGCTCTAAATATCCATTTATACCCCATAGAAGCCTTACCATGGGATGAAGGCACTTTAATAAAGCCTTTTGGTTCAACCCAAAGGAAGTTATCCAATTTAAATGTAACCTCTTCATTCATGTTCTCTTCATTTATTTTACATTGTCTCTCCCTATGATCTTTTTATTTTTATTTTTCATAAAAACATAATTATACATTATATAATATGTTTTTTATGATAATTATTCTAACTACATCTCCACACAACTCCATGTAATTTTTATTGAACATAATTTTCCTGGGGACAGGGAACTACTGCCACACGAAATGATGATTGTTCAAACTTATCCTACAATTTCATATTGTGGTCGTTATGATGGAACTATAATTATTTATGATATTTATGATATTTATTTTATATCAATTATTATGTAATCAACTTATATATATATATATACCTTTAAGATTTTCATGTAGTAAATATACAATTATTTTCATTAAAAAAGTGTCGACTACTTCCCCTTCAATGTGATATGACTCGTTTATAACATACATGCAATGTATGAACGATTGTTTTAATGAAATTAGGTGAAGTATATAAATTATTATATTATCATGGAATAATAATATACCTTTTTATCATTCAGTTTTCTTTCCTTTTAAAATGAACAAAATGAAATGGATGTAGCGTTCATGCGTACGTCCAATTTACCGTCTCCATGAATGGTGCATTTAATTTTCATATATCTAAATGATATGTACTATTATAAATACATATATAATATATATATATTATATATATGACATATAAATCATGGATATCATTTTAGTGTTAATATAATTTTGAACTCATGGACAATTTATTATAAAACAAGTTCATTTTTTATTCATGTTTCGAACATCGAAAAAATGTCCAATATGAACTCATAAAATTAACTAATTTTTATAGTGAGGTAACAAGTGATATTGAAGTGCCCAGATCAGTGTGAATCACTGAGAGGGGGAGGGGGTGAATCAGTGATCCCTTAAAACTTTTTACTAATTGATTCTTTATCAATTAAACCTCTATGGCTGGTTAAAGCCTCGATCCACTCTTCTTGTATCTCTCAACCTTTCTCGGATAATGCAGTAATGAAAAGGCACAGGACACAAGGATTTACAAGGTTCGGCACCAAAGGCCTACATCCTTGCCATGCTCTCCAAGCATGGATTCTTCCATTATAATCTGTTAGTATTACAATGGTCGATACAGAGTCCCACTGTATCTCTCCTGAGTCCCACAGGAGGGTCTTTATACTGCGTCCCACAGTGTTACCAGAGTCCCACTGGCCTGCTCCAGAATCCCACTGAAGACTTCTTCTCCCTGAGTCCCACAGGGTCTTCTCCTGGCTCCTCGAGTCACACGAGTAGCACTTCTTCACCTTAAGTTCTTCAAGTAACTTCAGCAGCCTGGGATAAAGGCTGCTGGCCTTGCTCTTCTTCTGATCACTTGTGGTGATCAGGGTCTTCTGGTCTAGCTCGGGCTTTATCACCTTCTTCTAAGGATGACCTGGCTTCTCTCTTCAATTACTGAATGCTCAGACAACTGATGTCTTTATCTTCGGTCTGGTCCAGTCTCAGTTCAAAACAACTTCATGCACTGAATGCATGGCATCACAATATCTTCAAGATCTCTGGTCTTGGACTCCTCAAATGCACACAAGCTGGTTTGGCTTTGTTCACGTGTGCATGTGCATGCATGTATGCATGCACTCCCCTTTTTCTCCTTGGTGTGATAAACCCACAATGGGTGTAAATACTTTTAGCACACACACCTTCTTGAACCACACACGCTTTATTCTCTTTTGATTACACACATAAATGTGTGTTATACACTAGTGTGGATGTCTTCTCTTCTTCTTAGTGTGTACACACTTTGGTTTGCACACATACTAAGGTTCGGCCACTCCTTTTAATTTGCACACACACACAACATAGGTTGAGTTGTGGTCTTCACTTGTTGCACACACATGACTTGGCCTTCACTTCTTCTTGCACACACTTGGCCTCGGCTTACTTCTTCACTATAGCACACACACACAATGGTGTGGTCTCAGCCTCCCTTGCACACACCCGAACAATTGTGCTCTTCCTCCTTATGCACACACACGGCCACGGCCTTCCTTCTCACTTTTCCCACACAAGGTGTAGTCTTGGCCTCCACTTGCACACACAAGAGGCAAAGCCTCGGGTTCTCTTCTGTTTTTGCACACACCCAAGTTGTGGTCTTCACTTCATCACTTCACACACATAAGAGGTGTGGAATCGGGTTCTCCTTGAACACACAAGAGCCACGGCCTCCTCTTCTTCAACAGCCACACAAGGGTGCAGTGGCAAGGCGCGCAAGTCCTCTGGTGTAGCTTAGCCGCGCAAGTGTAATGACACACAGCCACAAGAGACCTCGGTGCAAGGCACCTCAACCACGGGGCGCACAAGTGCTACTGCCCCGGGTTCTTCCTGCCGCGCAAAGGGAAGGCGCGCAGGGGATCTCTTCTCCTCCTTCTTCTTGTCGCGCAAAGAAATAGCGCGCAAGGAACACCTTCAAAGCCTCGGGTGGCTTCGGGACAACAGCCGCGCAAGTGTGTTGCGCGGGGCTTCAAAGCTTCGCGAGGCAGAGGCTTCGCGGGACTCTCTTCAAACTTTCAGCGCATCAGCAAGCGGCACAGAGGGCTCGGCCTCATTTTTATAGGCAGAGACTGCCTCAGATTATCCGCGTGCAATAACTTCAAACACCCGAGATCTTCGGATCTTCAAGATTTTATGAATCTTGATTTTCTCCTCTGTTTCACCGCGGGATCTCATTTTTCCTTTCCTCCTCGTGCATGCGATTTATAACGCATGCACGGCCTCTGTTTAGTCTCATCCCATGCAAACCATAAACACCTCGGTGCCTCGGCAACTTCGTTTGCCTCGGCCTCATTCGAAATTCTCCGTACATTGCATGCACACCATTTTTTATGCATGGTTAGGTTCGGTATGCTCAGACGAGCTCAGTGGAGGTCTCGGTTTGCTCGGAGGTGGCCGGGAGCTTCAAAACCATCCTCGGGGAGGCTCTGGTTCAGCGGCGGCTTCGCGGGAGACTTCGGCTCGAGCTCGACGAAGGAGATGATCTCGCAGCCGTTGGATCATCGATTCAATTGATTTCGGACGGCCTAGATCAGATCGCCTCGCCGCGGATGAATCGTGCGGTGCAGATCAAGCGCGCGATGGTTCGGACGGCCAGGATCTCTTCCGCGGGAAAAATGCGCGTCCCACATCGAATCCGCGGCCGGTTTTTCCACGCTTTATAAGCCTGGCGCTCCCTCAACCCGCCAGTTGAATCTCCTCCCCTCTCGGTGCCGCCCCGCACCGAGTTCTTTAGCGGGCGCGCTCTTGCGCCCACCCTCTGCTCCTCGCGGGCGCGGTTCTAGCGCCCACTATGCCTCCTGCGGGCGCGCCACTGGCGCCCACTATGCACACTGCGCTCCTCCGGGCGTGCCCCTGGCGCCCTTGCGGTGTCCTTGGGTGCGCCCTGCCGCCCTGGCTCGCCCCACGGGGTTCCCCCGGGCGTGGTGCCCTAGTGCCCATGCCTTGGGGTTGAACCCCCCAAGGTGCCTTGGCTGGCCAAATTTTTGGCTAAGGGACAGAATAGGACTTTGTGAAATACAAAGTTCTTCTCCATATAAAACATTCCAAATGCCAAGTGCCACTTCAAGCCTTCTTCCTCATTTATCCTTCTTCCTTTCTTCTTCTTCATTTTGAAATTCCTCCATTATCTTCAACATGTATTCATCAATTATGAATGGAATTTCAAACGGTTTCTTCTTAATCTTCTTCATCTCCTCTTCCATATGTGTTCAATACTTAGGAGGGACTTCTTGAAGGTTTTTCATCTTCAACCGAACTCCTGAATCAAATAACTTCTTCAATTCTCTTTGTTGATTTAATCAGAGATCAAATTGGAACTTCTTCAAATTCTCATGCACTAAGTGATAGTGCATGGACTTTATTAATCCACTTCATCCACTTAGAAGTTGTGGATGGATCTCTTCAACTCCTCATGCATTGTCAGTACAATGCATGGTCTTCTAATCATGTTGTGACTTTGTATCCAGTTGATACATGTTCTATGAACATAAAGAACAGCTCCACAATCGTCAGATGTAACTAGAGAATGTTTCAACCACATCTCTTATGCCACTTAGTGAATCTCCTAAGTTACATGCATCTTAGTACTATGTCCATTCTCTCTTCATCACCAACACCATCACAACCTTTGGCATTCACATCTTGACATTCCCTGACTTCCATTCATTCCAAGACAACTTCATGCCTCATTGACAACAAATGCAACACAATGCACTTCAATCTCCCCCTTTGTATTTGTTGTCAATACACTCCTTCAGCACATATGAATGGGTCAATATGTGTGCCAATATTTTCTCCCCCTTATTGGCAATCAAATGCAAAGGTGTGGTGTGGTTCTCTTCAAAATATCACTTCCTCCCTTTAAAAAGTATTTTCTTGAAAAACACTAAGAGAGGGATGATGTCACATGTTCTCTTTAGCAAAGAACCTTTAGTAAATCAGCTCTAAGTCTACTTGGGCTAACCCGGTGTAGAAAACAAGAGTGATATGACCAAGGAATTCAAAGCTGTCCAAAATTCACTGTACATGTGAGATCATGCTTAGGGGTTTGAAAATTTTTCAGATATAACACTTAATTGCTAAATCCTGCACATACTTCACAAAACTCATTAGAAAGTTCAGTGCAATGATAAAGCTCCCCCTTTCATCCATTTGTCTTCAATCCATACTCCCCCTTAATTGACAAGATAAACTCAATTAAGAAACAAGGGATGAAAGCATGATTGGAATACCTTCACTTTTCTCAAGATGGAATTAAATATCAGAATCCCATCTTCTCCAGATTGGCTCCCCCTCAAGGGGTGCACTCCATTCTGTCCAAACCATCCTCCAGCTGAGAATGATCATCATCTTCAATTCCCTGCAATGTCAGCACATGTAAATACCAATGTATAAGGGAATAAGATGGAACCTCCTTGGTTCATCCACGTGAACAACAAGGTTGAGAAGATTCTCTCAACCGAGATGTCCCATTTTCACCAGTCTTCACACTTGCACATTTGATCTTCAATGATGTTTGTGCTGGTGTGGATCTCAATACATCTTCATGTGAAATCTTCTTCTTCCTTTTTGCTTTAGCAAATGCCAGAGCTTCATCTTCAGCTCTTTGTAGTTCTTTGGCAAGTTGCAACTGATGTGGCCATATGACAAGTATATCATTTGGAAGAGTGGCCCCAGTTCTGGAAGTTTCACATGGTTCTTTGGATGCTGCTAAGCTACCTCTCTTAGGCAACTTATTTTCAATCAATCCCTTCTGCTTCTTATGGATTGATTGTCTGTTTGAGTCTAGTTGGCTTCTATTGAATTTCATGGCTTCTTTACAAAGTTCCATGGTATGACCATTCCTTCCACAGTAGAAGCACTTCTTCTTGGTGGTCCTTCTGGATGACTCACCCTTCTTGGTTTTAGAATCCAAGGACTTCTCTTCCTTTTTCAAGCTCTTCTTGGGAGCATCTTCCACTTTCTTCTACTTGCTTCCCAAGGAATCTCTTTTAGCCAGGTTCAGTGATCTTTTCTTCTTTTGAGCTCTGGATACAGTTGGAGATTGACATGTATCTTTTTGTTGACCACTTTTGCAATCATCCCAGATGTTGTCAAGTAATCCAAATCTATTTGCAGTAAACAGATGTCTCTGGACCTGTGGATGCTGCTTCTTTTCCTCTGGCTTGCTCCCCCTAGGCATGGGCTTCCTCTGTGCTTTGACATTCATTGGATTGTACCAACAATCCTTTGCACAATGCCCATACTTATTACAACACCAACATTGACCCACAAATCTTGACCTCTTGATTCCTTCTGATTGTAGGGTACCTGTCTTGAATTGTTGTGCTGCTTCAGGAGAGCTTTCTTTCTTCATTGTCTTCATCCATACTTGTTTGGAATTATTTTTCCATCCTGCACTTTTTGTGGAAACACAATTAGAAGCATCAGTACAAGATGGTATGGATGGTACCTTCTTTCTAGAAGTTGTTGCACTTTCACTAGAGGATGTCTTGCTTTTAGAATCGTCCTTCGCAAAGCATACTTGTGTAGCAACATTTCTTCTATCAGTTGACTGGGAGGCTTTGGCTTTGGGTGATTGCTGATTTTTCAATATCACCTCTAATTCTAAGCATTTCATATTGAGGGAGTTCTTCTCATCCTCAATAGTTCTTAGCCTTCCTTCCCTTTCTCTTCCAACTGTTTTATCTGGTCTTTATGCACCTTCTTTAATTCAAGAAATGAATTTTCAAGCTCCTTCACCCTTTTTTCTTTGTCTTCAAGTTGAGCATCTTTGACAACCATTGAAACTCTGTGCCTCTTTTCCAGTGCATGGAAAACTTCTTTGACCATTACTTTAAAGAATTCTTTCTCAGAAAGACTTATTTGCAATTCATCAGTAGTGTCCTCATATCTTTCTTTGCAAAGAGAAACAGTTTCATCCTTGGCATTCACCAGCTTTCTGAGAGTGTTGGTTATGCCAACCCTTTTTGCCAGCTGATCTTCCATAGCATTGGCTTCTTCTTCTAACTGTGATTTTTCTTCTTGAAGATCATGGATGCCTGTAGCTATACACTTTGCCACTTCCATGGGAACTGTCTTCTGAAGATATTTGAGTGCACTCTGAAGATCATTCATTATTTCAACTTCACCACAGCTAGGACAGGATTTCTTCATCTTCTTGGCCTGTTTCTTCTTTCTATTTTTCTGAGTCTTGGCAGATATCTCCATTTGAGGCTGGTCGCTCATTTCCTCAAATATGCACTTCATAAAGACTCTCTTGGATCTTTTAGAGGTAACCTTCCCTTTGATACCAATTGAAGTGCCCAGATCAGTGTGAATCACTGGGAGGGGGAGGGGGTGAATCAGTGATCCCTTAAAACTTTTTACTAATTGATTCTTTATCAATTAAACCTCTATGGCTGGTTAAAGCCTCGATCCACTCTTCATGTATCTCTCAACCTTTCTCGGATAATGCAGTAATGAAAAGGCACATGACACAAGGATTTACAAGGTTCGGCACCAAAGGCCTACATCCTTGCCATGCTCTCCAAGCATGGATTCTTCCATTATAATCTGTTAGTATTACAATGGTCGATACAGAGTCCCACTGTATCTCTCCTGAGTCCCACAGGAGGGTCTTTATACTGCGTCCCACAGTGTTACCAGAGTCCCACTGGCCTGCTCCAGAATCCCACTGAAGACTTCTTCTCCCTGAGTCCCACAGGGTCTTCTCCTGGCTCATCGAGTCACACGAGTAGCACTTCTTCACCTTAAGTTCTTCAAGTAACTTCAGCAGCCTGGGATAAAGGCTACTGGCCTTGCTCTTCTTCTGATCACTTGTGGTGATCAGTGTCTTCTCGTCTAGCTCGGGCTTTATCACCTTCTTCTAAGGATGACCCGGCTTCTCTCTTCAATTACTGAATGCTCAGACAACTGATGTCTTTATCTTCGGCCTGGTCCAGTCTCAGTTCAAAACAACTTCATGCACTGAATGCATGGCATCACAATATCTTCAAGATCTCTGGTCTTGGACTCCTCAAATGCACACAAGCTGGTTTGGCTTTGTTCACGTGTGCATGTGCATGCATGTATGCATGCACTCCCCTTTTTCTCCTTGGTGTGATAAACCCACAATGGGTGTAAATACTTTTAGCACACACACCTTCTTGAACCACACACGCTTTATTCTCTTTTGATTACACACATAAATGTGTGTTATACACTAGTGTGGATGTCTTCTCTTCTTCTTAGTGTGTACACACTTTGGTTTGCACACATACTAAGGTTCGGCCACTCCTTTTAATTTTCACACACACACAACATAGGTTGAGTTGTGGTCTTCACTTGTTGCACACACATGACTTGGCCTTCACTTCTTCTTGCACACACTTGGCCTCGGCTTACTTCTTCACTATAGCACACACACACAATGGTGTGGTCTCGGCCTCCCTTGCACACACCCGAACAATTGTGCTCTTCCTCCTTATGCACACACACGGCCACGACCTTCCTTCTCACTTTGCCCACACAAGGTGTAGTCTTGGCCTCCACTTGCACACACAAGAGGAAAAGCCTCGGGTTCTCTTCTGTTTTTGCACACACCCAAGTTGTGGTCTTCACTTCATCACTTCACACACATAAGAGGTGTGGAATCGGGTTCTCCTTGCACACAAAAGAGCCACAGCCTCCTCTTCTTCAACAGCCACACAAGGGTGCAGTGGCAAGGCGCGCAAGTCCTCTGGTGTAGCTTAGCCGCGCAAGTGTAATGACACACAGCCACAAGAGACCTCGGTGCAAGTCACCTCAACCACGGGGCGCACAAGTGCTACTGCCCTGGGTTCTTCCTGCCGCGCAAAGGGAAGGCGCGTAGGGGATCTCTTCTCCTCCTTCTTCTTGTCGCGCAAAGAAATAGCGCGCAAGGAACACCTTCAAAGCCTCGGGTGGCTTCGGGACAACAGCCGCGCAACTGTGTTGCGCGGGGCTTCAAAGCTTCGCGAGGCAGAGGCTTCGCGGGACTCTCTTCAAACTTTAAGCACATCAGCAAGCGGCACAGAGGGCTCGGCCTCATTTTTTTAGGCAGAGACTGCCTCAGATTATCCGCGTGCAATAACTTCAAACACCCGAGATCTTCGGATCTTGAAGATTTTATGAATCTTGATTTTCTCCTCTGTTTCACCGCGGGATCTCATTTTTCCTTTCCTCCTCGTGCATGCGATTTATAACGCATGCACGGCCTCTGTTTAGTCTCATCCCATGCAAACCATAAACACCTCGGTGCCTCGGCAACTTCGGTTGCCTCGGCCTCATTCGAAATTCTCCATACATTGCATGCACACCATTTTTTATGCATGGTTAGGTTCGGTATGCTCAGACGAGCTCAGTGGAGGTCTCGGTTTGCTCGGTGGTGGCCGGGAGCTTCAAAACCATCCTCGGGGAGGCTCTGGTTCAGCGGCGGCTTCGCGGGAGACTTCGGCTCGAGCTCGACGAAGGAGATGATCTCGCAGCCGTTGGATCGTCGATTCAATTGATTTCGGACGGCCTAGATCAGATCGCCTCGCCGCGGATGAATCGTGCGGTGCAGATCAAGCGCGCGATGGCTCGGACGGTCAGGATCTCTTCCGCGGGAAAAATGCGCGTCCCACATCGAATCCACGGACGGTTTTTCCGCGCTTTATAAGCCTGGCGCTCCCTCAACCCGCAAGTTGAATCTCCTCCCCTCTCGGTGCCGCCCCGCACCGAGTTCTTTAGCGGGCGCGCTCTTGCGCCCACCCTCTGCTCCTCGCGGGCGCGGTTCTAGCGCCCACTATGCCTCCTGCGGGCGCGCCACTGGCGCCCACTATGCACACTGCGCTCCTCCGGGCGTGCCCCTGGCGCCCTTGCGGTGTCCTTGGGTGCGCCCTGTCGCCCTGGCTCGCCCCACGGGGTTCCCCCGGGCGTGGTGCCCTAGTGCCCATGCCTTGGGGTTGAACCCCCCAAGGTGCCTTGGCTGGCCAATTTTTTGGCTAAGGGACAGAATAGGACTTTGTGAAATACAAAGTTCTTCTCCATATAAAACATGCCAAATGCCAAGTGCCACTTCAAGCCTTCTTCCTCATTTATCCTTCTTCCTTTCTTCTTCTTCATTTTGAAATTCCTCCATTATCTTCAACATGTATTCATCACTTATGAATGGAATTTCAAACGGTTTCTTCTTAATCTTCTTCATCTCCTCTTCCATATGTGTTCAATACTTAGGAGGGACTTCTTGAAGGTTTTTCATCTTCAACCGAACTCCTGAATCAAATAACTTCTTCAATTCTCTTTGTTGATTTAATCAGAGATCAAATTGGAACTTCTTCAAATTCTCATGCACTAAGTGATAGTGCATGGACTTTATTAATCCACTTCATCCACTTAGAAGTTGTGGATGGATCTCTTCAACTCCTCATGCATTTTCAGTACAATGCATGGTCTTCTAATCATGTTGTGACTTTGTATCCAGTTGATACAAGTTCTATGAACTTAAAGAACAGCTCCACAATCGTCAGATGTAACTAGAGAATGTTTCAACCACATCTCTTATGCCACTTAGTGAATCTCCTAAGTTGCATGCATCTTAGTACTATGTCCATTCTCTCTTCATCACCAACACCATCACAACCTTTGGCATTCACATCTTGACATTCCCTGACTTCCATTCATTCCAAGACAACTTCATGCCTCATTGACAACAAATGCAACACAATGCACTTCAATCTCCCCCTTTGTATTTGTTGTCAATACACTCCTTCAGCACATATGAATGGGTCAATATGTGTGCCAATATTTTCTCCCCCTTATTGGCAATCAAATGCAAAGGTGTGGTGTGGTTCTCTTCAAAATATCACTTCTTCCCTTTAAAAAGTATTTTCTTGAAAAACACTAAGAGAGGGATGATGTCACATGTTCTCTTTAGCAAAGAACCTTTAGTAAATCAGCTCTAAGTCTACTTGGGCTAACCCGGTGTAGAAAACAAGAGTGATATGACCAAGGAATTCAAAGCTGTCCAAAATTCACTGTACATGTGAGATCATGCTTAGGGGTTTGAAAATTTTTCAGATATAACACTTAATTGCTAAATCCTGCACATACTTCACAAAACTCATTAGAAAGTTCAGTGCAATGATAAAGCTCCCCCTTTCATCCATTTGTCTTCAATCCATACTCCCCCTTAATTGACAAGATAAACTCAATTAAGAAACAAGGGATGAAAGCATGATTGGAATACCTTCACTTTTCTCAAGATGGAATTAAATATCAGAATCCCATCTTCTCCAGATTGGCTCCCCCTCAAGGGGTGCACTCCATTCTGTCCAAACCATCCTCCAGCTGAGAATGATCATCATCTTCAATTCCCTGCAATGTCAGCACATGTAAATACCAATGTATAAGGGAATAAGATGGAACCTCCTTGGTTCATCCACGTGAACAACAAGGTTGAGAAGATTCTCTCAACCGAGATGTCCCATTTTCACCAGTCTTCACACTTGCACATTTGATCTTCAATGATGTTTGTGCTAGTGTGGATCTCAATACATCTTCATGTGAAATCTTCTTCTTCCTTTTTGCTTTAGCAAATGCCAGAGCTTCATCTTCAGCTCTTTGTAGTTCTTTGGCAAGTTGCAACTGATGTGGCCATATGACAAGTATATCATTTGGAAGAGTGGCCCCAGTTCTGGAAGTTTCACATGGTTCTTTGGATGCTGCTAAGCTACCTCTCTTAGGCAACTTATTTTCAATCAATCCCTTCTGCTTCTTATGGATTGATTGTCTGTTTGAGTCTAGTTGGCTTCTATTGAATTTCATGGCTTCTTTACAAAGTTCCATGGTATGACCATTCCTTCCACAGTAGAAGCACTTCTTCTTGGTGGTCCTTCTGGATGACTCACCCTTCTTGGTTTTAGAATCCAAGGACTTCTCTTCCTTTTTCAAGCTCTTCTTGGGAGCATCTTCCACTTTCTTCTGCTTGCTTCCCAAGGAATCTCTTTTAGCCAGGTTCAGTGATCTTTTCTTCTTTTGAGCTCTGGATACAGTTGGAGATTGACATGTATCTTTTTGTTGACCACTTTTGCAATCATCCCAGATGTTGTCAAGTAATCCAAATCTATTTGCAGTAAACAGATGTCTCTGGACCTGTGGATGCTGCTTCTTTTCCTCTGGCTTGCTCCCCCTAGGCATGGGCTTCCTCTGTGCTTTGACATTCATTGGATTGTACCAACAATCCTTTGCACAATGCCCATACTTATTACAACACCAACATTGACCCACAAATCTTGACCTCTTGATTCCTTCTGATTGTAGGGTACCTGTCTTGAATTGTTGTGCTGCTTCAGGAGAGCTTTCTTTCTTCATTGTCTTCATCCATACTTGTTTGGAATTATTTTTCCATCCTGCACTTTTTGTGGAAACACAATTAGAAGCATCAGTACAAGATGGTATGGATGGTACCTTCTTTCTAGAAGTTGTTGCACTTTCACTAGAGGATGTCTTGCTTTTAGAATCGTCCTTCGCAAAGCATACTTGTGTAGCAACATTTCTTCTATCAGTTGACTGGGAGGCTTTGGCTTTGGGTGATTGCTGATTTTTCAATATCACCTCTAATTCTAAGCATTTCATATTGAGGGAGTTCTTCTCATCCTCAATAGTTCTTAGCCTTCCTTCCCTTTCTCTTCCAACTGTTTTATCTGGTCTTTATGCACCTTCTTTAATTCAAGAAATGAATTTTCAAGCTCCTTCACCCTTTTTTCTTTGTCTTCAAGTTGAGCATCTTTGACAACCATTGAAACTCTGTGCCTCTTTTCCAGTGCATGGAAAACTTCTTTGACCATTACTTTAAAGAATTCTTTCTCAGAAAGACTTATTTGCAATTCATCAGTAGTGTCCTCATATCTTTCTTTGCAAAGAGAAACAGTTTCATCCTTGGCATTCACCAGCTTTCTGAGAGTGTTGGTTATGCCAACCCTTTTTGCCAGCTGATCTTCCATAGCATTGGCTTCTTCTTCTAACTGTGATTTTTCTTCTTGAAGATCATGGATGCCTGTAGCTATACACTTTGCCACTTCCATGGGAACTGTCTTCTGAAGATATTTGAGTGCACTCTGAAGATCATTCATTATTTCAACTTCACCACAGCTAGGACAGGATTTCTTCATCTTCTTGGCCTGTTTCTTCTTTCTATTTTTCTGAGTCTTGGCAGATATCTCCATTTGAGGCTGGTCGCTCATTTCCTCAAATATGCACTTCATAAAGACTCTCTTGGATCTTTTAGAGGTAACCTTCCCTTTGATACCAATTGAAGTGCCCAGATCAGTGTGAATCACTGGGAGGGGGAGGGGGTGAATCAGTGATCCCTTAAAACTTTTTACTAATTGATTCTTTATCAATTAAACCTCTATGGCTGGTTAAAGCCTCGATCCACTCTTCTTGTATCTCTCAACCTTTCTCGGATAATGCAGTAATGAAAAGGCACATGACACAAGGATTTACAAGGTTCGGCACCAAAGGCCTACATCCTTGCCATGCTCTCCAAGCATGGATTCTTCCATTATAATCTGTTAGTATTACAATGGTCGATACAGAGTCCCACTGTATCTCTCCTGAGTCCCACAGGAGGGTCTTTATACTGCGTCCCACAGTGTTACCAGAGTCCCACTGGCCTGCTCCAGAATCCCACTGAAGACTTCTTCTCCCTGAGTCCCACAGGGTCTTCTCCTGGCTCATCGAGTCACACGAGTAGCACTTCTTCACCTTAAGTTCTTCAAGTAACTTCAGCAGCCTGGGATAAAGGCTACTGGCCTTGCTCTTCTTCTGATCACTTGTGGTGATCAGTGTCTTCTCGTCTAGCTCGGGCTTTATCACCTTCTTCTAAGGATGACCCGGCTTCTCTCTTCAATTACTGAATGCTCAGACAACTGATGTCTTTATCTTCGGCCTGGTCCAGTCTCAGTTCAAAACAACTTCATGCACTGAATGCATGGCATCACAATATCTTCAAGATCTCTGGTCTTGGACTCCTCAAATGCACACAAGCTGGTTTGGCTTTGTTCACGTGTGCATGTGCATGCATGTATGCATGCACTCCCCTTTTTCTCCTTGGTGTGATAAACCCACAATGGGTGTAAATACTTTTAGCACACACACCTTCTTGAACCACACACGCTTTATTCTCTTTTGATTACACACATAAATGTGTGTTATACACTAGTGTGGATGTCTTCTCTTCTTCTTAGTGTGTACACACTTTGGTTTGCACACATACTAAGGTTCGGCCACTCCTTTTAATTTTCACACACACACAACATAGGTTGAGTTGTGGTCTTCACTTGTTGCACACACATGACTTGGCCTTCACTTCTTCTTGCACACACTTGGCCTCGGCTTACTTCTTCACTATAGCACACACACACAATGGTGTGGTCTCGGCCTCCCTTGCACACACCCGAACAATTGTGCTCTTCCTCCTTATGCACACACACGGCCACGACCTTCCTTCTCACTTTGCCCACACAAGGTGTAGTCTTGGCCTCCACTTGCACACACAAGAGGAAAAGCCTCGGGTTCTCTTCTGTTTTTGCACACACCCAAGTTGTGGTCTTCACTTCATCACTTCACACACATAAGAGGTGTGGAATCGGGTTCTCCTTGCACACAAAAGAGCCACAGCCTCCTCTTCTTCAACAGCCACACAAGGGTGCAGTGGCAAGGCGCGCAAGTCCTCTGGTGTAGCTTAGCCGCGCAAGTGTAATGACACACAGCCACAAGAGACCTCGGTGCAAGTCACCTCAACCACGAGGCGCACAAGTGCTACTGCCCTGGGTTCTTCCTGCCGCGCAAAGGGAAGGCGCGTAGGGGATCTCTTCTCCTCCTTCTTCTTGTCGCGCAAAGAAATAGCGCGCAAGGAACACCTTCAAAGCCTCGGGTGGCTTCGGGACAACAGCCGCGCAACTGTGTTGCGCGGGGCTTCAAAGCTTCGCGAGGCAGAGGCTTCGCGGGACTCTCTTCAAACTTTAAGCACATCAGCAAGCGGCACAGAGGGCTCGGCCTCATTTTTTTAGGCAGAGACTGCCTCAGATTATCCGCGTGCAATAACTTCAAACACCCGAGATCTTCGGATCTTGAAGATTTTATGAATCTTGATTTTCTCCTCTGTTTCACCGCGGGATCTCATTTTTCCTTTCCTCCTCGTGCATGCGATTTATAACGCATGCACGGCCTCTGTTTAGTCTCATCCCATGCAAACCATAAACACCTCGGTGCCTCGGCAACTTCGGTTGCCTCGGCCTCATTCGAAATTCTCCATACATTGCATGCACACCATTTTTTATGCATGGTTAGGTTCGGTATGCTCAGACGAGCTCAGTGGAGGTCTCGGTTTGCTCGGTGGTGGCCGGGAGCTTCAAAACCATCCTCGGGGAGGCTCTGGTTCAGCGGCGGCTTCGCGGGAGACTTCGGCTCGAGCTCGACGAAGGAGATGATCTCGCAGCCGTTGGATCGTCGATTCAATTGATTTCGGACGGCCTAGATCAGATCGCCTCGCCGCGGATGAATCGTGCGGTGCAGATCAAGCGCGCGATGGCTCGGACGGTCAGGATCTCTTCCGCGGGAAAAATGCGCGTCCCACATCGAATCCACGGACGGTTTTTCCGCGCTTTATAAGCCTGGCGCTCCCTCAACCCGCAAGTTGAATCTCCTCCCCTCTCGGTGCCGCCCCGCACCGAGTTCTTTAGCGGGCGCGCTCTTGCGCCCACCCTCTGCTCCTCGCGGGCGCGGTTCTAGCGCCCACTATGCCTCCTGCGGGCGCGCCACTGGCGCCCACTATGCACACTGCGCTCCTCCGGGCGTGCCCCTGGCGCCCTTGCGGTGTCCTTGGGTGCGCCCTGTCGCCCTGGCTCGCCCCACGGGGTTCCCCCGGGCGTGGTGCCCTAGTGCCCATGCCTTGGGGTTGAACCCCCCAAGGTGCCTTGGCTGGCCAATTTTTTGGCTAAGGGACAGAATAGGACTTTGTGAAATACAAAGTTCTTCTCCATATAAAACATGCCAAATGCCAAGTGCCACTTCAAGCCTTCTTCCTCATTTATCCTTCTTCCTTTCTTCTTCTTCATTTTGAAATTCCTCCATTATCTTCAACATGTATTCATCACTTATGAATGGAATTTCAAACGGTTTCTTCTTAATCTTCTTCATCTCCTCTTCCATATGTGTTCAATACTTAGGAGGGACTTCTTGAAGGTTTTTCATCTTCAACCGAACTCCTGAATCAAATAACTTCTTCAATTCTCTTTGTTGATTTAATCAGAGATCAAATTGGAACTTCTTCAAATTCTCATGCACTAAGTGATAGTGCATGGACTTTATTAATCCACTTCATCCACTTAGAAGTTGTGGATGGATCTCTTCAACTCCTCATGCATTTTCAGTACAATGCATGGTCTTCTAATCATGTTGTGACTTTGTATCCAGTTGATACAAGTTCTATGAACTTAAAGAACAGCTCCACAATCGTCAGATGTAACTAGAGAATGTTTCAACCACATCTCTTATGCCACTTAGTGAATCTCCTAAGTTGCATGCATCTTAGTACTATGGCAATTCTCTCTTCATCACCAACACCATCACAACCTTTGGCATTCACATCTTGACATTCCCTGACTTCCATTCATTCCAAGACAACTTCATGCCTCATTGACAACAAATGCAACACAATGCACTTCAGATATAAATGTTATAATAAACTTTAAAATGTTTTTATGCATATAGAAATTAACTTATGATTATTATTTAATAAATTAATAAATGAACAGGTCATATCAGACATGAGGTAAGAGACTTCGTCTAAATCTCGGTTTATAGAGGATTGTTTTGATAATATACAAATCCATATTTTATATGATATATAACAAACCCCGTTTAATTTTAATTTCATTCAAAGGGAATCATTTTTCTCTAAATCATTTTTCTAAACGATGAATGGAATTTTTTTAATGTTTGTAGTGACAACGACCTCTCTGATGCTACAATAGTTATTTGGATTCTTCTATAAGACTTAATGTTTTTAATGTAAAATAAATACCTTATTCAGTTTTTAGGTGTTTCAGTATTGATAATTGTTTTGGAAATAGTTTATTTTTTCAATATCTTGAATTGATTTCATTTGATTGAAAGTTTAATGCTATTAGTGAAGTGAAATATTTTATGTGTTATGCTTTTATTATGGTACATGGACATTTCATAGTTGGTTGTGTGATAAACCAAATAATGGGTGGTGCTGTAATAAACCAGGAAAGGTGGTTATGTTATAATATCCAATTAATTGTTAACGAAAGTCCGTCATATGGCTATTCCATTTAGTGATATGTGACCGTTTGGTTATTGAATTTAAGTACGTTTATGTTTTAAGATGCCTTTATATGTTATGCATTCTTTCCATGGGTTTTATCTTAATAATTTGGTTACAAAAGGGTTTGAACTGAGATTTTATTAATTAAAGATTATTTACTACATCATAATGGTGAAAATCGCTACTTATGATAAAATATTCATGGTTAACATCTATTTTGGAAAAATTAACAATTTTCCTACATAGTCTATCCATTACTGAACTTTTTATACTCATCCCATGTATTATGAAATGTTTTTCACATTACAGAAATATGAATAGGGTCAATGGTGGGATCATAAAAATGTAATGTTGTTATAATTAATATTTAGACATGACTCTTTTTTACAGAATTTTTATTTTATAAAAAAATTGATACTAAGTAGAAGTGTATACATGATATATTTTATATTGTTATGTATATTTTATGACCTAATTCTCTAAATATATGAACATTAATAGATTCTCAATGTTTATTGTAAACAAAATTCTTGATTACGTAATGTTTGAAGTTAGGGCTTTATAGTTGGTATCATATATTGATTTAGACAACTTTTTTAGTAATGATATTTTATATTAATATCTATAAATTAATTTATTGTAAGATTGAAATGATATAACATTAATAGATTTCCATGATTCTTCACGTATGATATTTTGATGTTCATAATGGTTTTCTATAGTGGAAACATGGTAGAAATGTTGGGAAGGCATATAGAGGAGAATAACCTTCATAATCAGCATCTTGAGATGGTCGAAATCATAATTGAATTCATTGTTGCAGTGTTGGTTTAGTTATCTCAAGAGATAAATGTTGGTTGTGTTTATAGATGAAATATTGGTGTATTCTAAATGTAATTAGGAACAAAAAATCATTTAAGGATTGTCTTTAAAACAATAATCGAAAAGATATTTTTTGGAAATTCAGAAAATGTGAGTTTTGGTAACAACAAATATCTTTCGTGGGTCCCATTGATTTTGAAAAATGGAAAAACTATTGATCCAGCTAAAACTAATGTTGTTGAATAATAGCCAATACATACCAATATCACATAGATTCATAGTTTTTATGGTGTAGTAGGTTATTACTCGTGGTTTGTAAAAAAAATTTCACAGTTATCTATCGCACTAATAAAGTTATCTCGAAAGGGTTTTATGATCATTTGGATAAAAAAATGTGATGGTTGTTTTCATGAATTTCTAAAAGAAATATTCATGAATTCAATAGTTTAGCACTGTAATCCAGAAATTGTGAGTTTTTTATCTACATATGTGGTTCATTTAATGGACTTGGTTGTGTCCTAATACCAAATTATTAGGTAATTGTTTATTCTTCATTGCAGTTGAAATATCTTGTGTTAAATTACCCTACACTTGATTTGGAATTATTTTTTTTGTTTTTTCATTATAATTTAAGAGGAATCACTTGTATGAAGTAAATTGAGAAATATATACTAAAAAAAGCTTTAAATATATTTTTTCTCAAAAAGAAATTAAACATGAGACATAAGAGATGGTATGAAATAATCAAGGATTATGATTGCATGATCCATTACCATCCAGGAAAGGAAAATAAAGTGGATGAAACTTTGACTTTAATGATTAATTCTACATTGAACATGCTATATTTGGAACGTGATCCTTTGGTTTTTGATTTGATAAATTTTGGAATGGAAGTTATTGGTGCAAGAAATTCCTATGATTTATTTCCAGTTTCATTACAATCATCACTAGTAAATAGATTAATTAAATCCTATAAAGATGACATAATGTTGCAGAAAAGGGTTGAATTGGTTCAAAATGATATGTTACCTATGTTTAATATTGATTGAGTCATTGTTTTGAGGATTGGAAGTAGATTATGTGTTCTTTTTTATTCATAGTTGAAGAAAGAGTTTTTTTGGGAAGCTCATATTTCTCCATTTTCATTTCATCTAAGATTTAATAAGATGGAAGAATATCATGAAGATTATTAATGGGGGGTTGGAATAAAAAAGAGATATTGTTGACTTTACTTTGAAGTGTTTGACTTGTCAACATATTAAGGTTGAGCGACACTTACCAAAATGAATACTTCATCCATTTCCTGTGCCAGAGTGGAAATGAGAAAATATATCCATAGATTTCATTGTGGGATTACGAAAGGCATCTTATGTTAACAATGAAATCTAGGTTTTTGTTGACTGATTGACTAAAACTGCTAATTTTATTCTTGTACGAGATACATTTTTTCTATATCAACATTCTCAGTTGTGTGTTAATGAGATGGTCAGGTTACATGGTGTTCCTTTCTCTATTGTATATGATCGTGTTCCCAGGATTACATCTAACTTTTGGAAAGGACATGAGATGTTGTTGGGTACTAAATTTAATTTTTGAACAATATTTCATCCAGAATCAGATTGGAAGTCAAAATGAACAATTCCGACTTTAGAAAATGTGCTACATGAATCTTCAATGGATTACTGGGGAAGTTGGGACCAACATCAGCTTTTGGTTGAATTTTCATAGAATTATAGTGTTAATTCAAGTATATAGAAGGCTCTGTATAAGGAATTATATGGAATGTAGTGTTGAACTCCAACATTTTGGGATGAAGTAGGTTAATAGAAGGAAATGGGACCTGAATTGGTGAAGGATATTGATGAGAAACTTCAGTTGATTCAGAATCACATGAGAATAGCATAGAGGGAGCAGAGAAGATATACAGATAACTTATGGAAGGATCATTTTTTTTAGTTATGTGATCATGTATTTCTCAAATATTCTCCTTGGATAATTGTGACGCATTTGGGAAATATTGGAAAGTTGATTATAAGGTTCATTTGACCCTATGAAATCCTAGATAATGTGGGAATAGTTTCATACCGAGTGGCATCACCTTCACGTTTATCTCATTTACACAATGGTTTTCATGATTCAATGATGTAAAGGTATATTCCGGATCCAGCTCATGATTTGAGTCTAGAGGTGGTTTAGTTGGGATAAAATCTTTCTTATGAGGAATAACCAGTCCTGATTATTGACCGAAGAGAGCAAGTGTAGCGGAATAAGGGAATTCCTCAGGTAATAGTTTTTTTAAAAACCATATGTTTGAAGGGGAAACGTGGGAATATGAATATTTTATGAGGGATAAATACCCTCATTTATTTAATAAGTGAACAAAATCGAGATGACACGATTTCCAAAAAGGGGGAACGATGTAATATCCCAGGTAAATAAAGAGTAATACACATTGATATTTATTAATATTTTTTATTTAAATATTAAATTTTAATTAAATGTGATGCAATGAATGATGGAATACTCGATACACAATAATGGGTTTTTTTAAATCATATGTTGAACAAAATTTTGTGTTATACTAAAAAATAATAAAATAAAATACTTATCTAAAATGGTAGATAACACATACCATTTGTATTGGTAGGAATGAATATAAATAACTAAAATAGTACAATATAGTTATTTTAAAAATCTTTATCATTATCATTTAGTAGTTAGAGGCTTAATAAGTTAATGAATCCAATTTTAAGCATAAATACTCTAATATTTGTTAAAAGGTCTATTTACCGCATTATGATGGCAAACCGTTTATTAAATTTAGTTTTTTCACTTTTATATGTTATATTTGAAAAAATAAAAATCTTCTTTATGATAGGAATATCACAATTTACATGGGGTCAAATATTTGTATATTTCTGACAAAGTTCATTTTTATTGAATACTGATAAATTATGAATTTTAATTAAAACATAACGTTTCATCTAATTTATTTATATGGGTTGATAATCATTTTAATTGGATTCAAAGTGTAATTAGATTATATTTTTACCATTTAATCTAATGTTGGTTATTGGATGCAATTTTACTTTTAAATTGAACATAAAAATGACAATCATTGGATCGTTATTGTTTTTTAGAACCACGCCCTCTGGTATTGACAACGAGAATTAATTTTAAATTATATAATGCAACATTGATGTTTTTATATTTGAAAAACAGATATCATTTTTTCATTCAGAATATATAATTTAACATAGGATGGATTTTTTGTATTTTTTTTGAAAATATTAAATATATGATGTATAGTAAAAAATAATTTTTAATTGTTAAAAAACTACATTTTCATTTAAATGAAATTTTATAGCTAGTATGAATTGAATTTCTAAATTCCTATATAAATTTATAACATCATTTTGTAAAATTTGGTTATATGGGATAAAAATAATTTTTTGTTGAATGATAACTTTTATATTTATTTAACGTTGTTAATGGTAAATAGGGTAATTCAAGGAAAAAATAATATTATAATAGTATAAAATTACCTTAATAGATGACCTAAAAATATTTTCAGAGTCTTGGATGATCAATAAAAGATTTTGGTGAAACATTTGTTCTTTTTTATTCCACATGGGTATGATCATTACATTAATAAATTTTTATTTAAAGTTAAAATAATAATATCATAAAGTTGTATTGTTTTGCTAAAATAATTTTAATATGGGGTTATATAATATAAAATTTGACTATGAATATTAATTATAAATATAAAAGGATTTACTGCATCATGTTACTTTATTTATTATTTTTATCCAGAATATAAATAAATTTATTTATGACACAATGCTGATATAATGATCACCTTATTAATAATTGTTTTAAATTAATGATATTATAAATGTTCAAATAAATTTACATTGGAACATTTTATGCCATAAAAAAATTTTACTGATCAATATGACTTGTTATATTTGAATTATTGTATGATGGTCAAAAGAATAAAGTTGTTATTGATTTTTAAAATCCTTGATACTAATAGTATTTAAATTGGCATAAATGAGTAATTTTAAAATAAATCATTATTTTAATTAATGATATAATAATCCTAAAAACACTTGTCTCGGCCAAATTACTTATATAAGTTGATAATGTCATTAATGAACCCCTTGGTGTTTTATTTCCATTTTTTTAATATATTAACCATTTAGTATGATTATATGACAGAACAAAAAAATAGTTAAAAAAGATAATAAAGGTTTTAATAAAAAATATAAGGAATAAAAATTTTAGAAAACCTATTAAATTTTTATTTGATGATCTTAATTTGATTTATAAAGATTTTATCTTTGATTTATATACGTTTTTTACATTTTGAAATAAAAAAATCAGATTATAATAAAATAATATTTTCAAACATTCCTAATAAGCCACTTCTCCCCTTTAAAAGTCCATCACCTATAACACATTACTCACACCTCTCAAGCCCCATGGATCATACAAAATCTACCCATATAAGTTTCCAAGATCCCACTATTCCACCAAAAAGACTTACCTTAGATTGAAGTCACTTTAATAAATCATTTTTGTTCAAACCCAAGGGTGTTACCCGATTTAACGATAACATCTTCCTTCATATTCAATTTTTTTATATTACTTCATCACTCGCTTTTCTCATTCTATTCATTATTCCCATAAAAACCGAAGTATCCTAAATATATTAGGATGTTGTTATGAGAAGTATTAAAACTAAAATTACACACTCCTAAATCTAATGGGAATAGAATATAATGTTTTTGTGGATGAAAAACTATTGCCTCACAAAACTATGATAGTTAAATAATCTTGTACGACATCTTATGGTGGCCATTATGATTAAACTGTAATTATATATGATATTTATGTTATTTATGTTATCTATATGCCTCTATAAGTTTTTTTATAACGTAAAATTATGGTTTTCCTATTGTATATATAAGATAATTTCATTAGAGGAAGTTCTGACTACCGCCCACTCAAAGTAATATGAATTGTTTATACCATACATGGAACATATAAAATATGGTGTTAATAAACTTATATAATGTATATAAAATAATATATTATACAATAATTAAAATATTCCTTTGTATAATTTGGATTTCATTCCTTTTAAAATGAAAAAATGTAATGGAAGTAACATTCATGTGTATGTACGACTAAATGTCACCATGAACGATGCATTTCATTTCCATATATCCAAATGATATGAATATTAAAAATACATATTTACTAGATATTTATGATATATACTATATATAACTCTTGAATTTCATTTCAATGATATGAGAATTTTGACCACATGGACAATTTATAAAGATAAAAAGTTCATTTTTGAGTCATGTTTGTGACAACGACAAAATGTCTGATATTAACTCAATTAATTGACTAGTTGTTATAGCAAGTTAATAAGTGATATAAACAGAATAATGAACTTGAAATAGGTTCTTAAACAAGTTGAAATTTTTATAAGTTTATTATTCTTGTAATTAATGAACGAATGGGTCAAGTCGAACACGAGGTAGGGGACTTCGTCTCAATATTCTTTCATTGTGGCATGTGTTGATAATATAAACCTTTTTCTTTCATACGGTACATAATAAAACCCATTGACTTTTAATTTCATTAAAAGAGAATATTTTTTCTAGGAATCTTATTACTGAATGACAAAAAGAATGTTTATAGCGTTTGTAGTGAGAATAACCTTTCTACCACTGAAATCATTATTTGGCTTCCTCTATAATCCTCAATGTTTTTATAACTAAAATAAATACCTTATTCCCTTTTTGAGTATTTTGGTATTGAAAATTGTATATGAAATAGATTGTTTTTTCAATGTATAAAAATTATTTCATGGGATTTCAATTGAAATGGTATTAGTTAATTACAAAAATGTATGTGTTATGATTTTATAAAAGTACATATTCATTGGAAGAGTGGTTACATGAGAAACAAAATGACCGATTGTGAAGTGATAAACCTGGTCAGGTGGTTACATTATAACCTCCAATGCATTGTGTATAAAGTTAGTCGTATAGCTATTCAATTTTGTGATATGTGTGGATGTCGATGGTCTAGTTCTTCTTTTTAAGTATTTTTATGTCCTAAGTTACCTTTATTTGTTATGTGATATTTATATGGAATTAATTGTAATTTTTTATTTAAAAAATGGTAAGCAATGTGATTTTATTTAGTGTATAGTATTTAATAATTCATAATGGTGAGAAGTACTACTTATGATAAAGTATTTATGGTTTACTTGTATTTTTGAAAAACTAATACTGTTCGTGCTCTGTGTATCCCTTACTGAGATTTTTATGTTGATCCCAGGTATTTTGAAATTTTTTTCACTAGACATAATTATGAATAGGGTCTAGGATGGGATTGAGGAAAAGTCAATCAATCTAATATAACGAACATGAAAAGACTATTTTTTCAAGCGATTTTATTTTATTAATAAATAGATACTGATTAGATGTTTCAACATGAAATATTTCAAATTTTTATGTATATGTTATAACCAAATTCTCTAAAACACTTTACATGAAAAGATCCTAAATTTGATTTTTTAACCTATATCAATATTACATAATGTTTATGGATATGATCATATTGGACCACTGTTAGATGAATCATCATTGGTTCACTCAATACTAGATGATTTATCATTTGATGAATCACTACTAGAAGAGATACCATTGGATGAGATACCATTGTTATTATCTGTCACAAATGACCATCATTTACCTACCGTTGTAGAACATAAAAACTCCAAAATTTGAAAAAAATTCAAATAATTCATCGTGACCTACCAAAACTATTCAGCCACCAAATTTTCATATATTAATAGGAATTAGAGGTTTAATAAATTAACTCTTTTACATATAAATCTATTATCTCCCAAGATAATTAAAATCAAACCCTATAATAAAAAGAGGGGTATAAACTAATTCTTCATGAGATACATCTCACGGATATAACAATTAATGAAATACTAATACCAACATCATGGTTCAATGATAAACCACCCTATGTAGATCAAAATATGGAGTGAGACCTCAGAATCCTTGAAAACCCCCTCCTAAATATACTAATCCAACCGACCTGAAAAATAAATCATAAAAACAACAACCACAACATCTCAAACACACAAATCTCGGAATACCTATTCCATGTCAAGACACAATATGATCAATCTACAACTGATTAACCATCACATGTTTAATCACATTGTATTTAATGAATATAAATTAGGAATTTTTCCCTCCCCATTTCACATGTCAAGGCTTTTTCACACATTTCACTACACACAATTAAATACAAGAGAAAAATCCAAATTTCATAAAAAAAATTTAAACAATACACCACAACATATAACATAACAAGGAAAAGTCAAAAATAATAATAATGGGTACTATGCATGAATCTGCATTTTTCTTTTCCATGTACTCTCGAACACCCCACCATGACTTCACAACACATGAACCAAAGTAATGATTTGGCCCTATATCACCTTATCCCAATGATTCTATACCTTTATTATCCACTCCACCTATGTTGATGTATCTATGATTTCAAACTCTTATAAGTCAATGAAAGTTGAGTCATTGTGAAAATAACGATGGAGCTGAGAGACCAAAAAGATCGAGGGGACCTTCTACAACTACAGTGGCAACGCAAACTAGTATTCCTCCTCAAAAATAGCCCAAACAACAGGATGTGTTTGATGAAAATTGGAGAAATATTACTAACCCTGTAAAACCTCCAATGTCCACATCGAGGGATACCTTCAAGAACACATAGTACTCATCCTCGAACTCCAAGGGCCTTATCTTGTGATTTTCCTAAGGATTCTATAGGCCTACACCACTTTCTCCCTCTCATTAAAATGATTTTCCTTCTCTATCATGCTCTACACCACCTTAGGGACAAGAACAATTGTCTCCCAACCATTATATTGCACAAAGATAAATGACATGGTCTCTCTAAAAACACCACTAACAAAGAAATTCCAATGGATGATCGATAGATATTATTGTCTGAAAATAGTAATAAATGCAACTGTTGTACCTAAGATCAACCAATGAATAAGACTCATTCTTGCAAAATATCTTACAAAATATATATAGTAAAATAGAGATTCCCTTATGTCGAAGGATGGAAGGTAGTTATAAAAAGTAATTGATTTCCATAAGCATATTTATATCCCAACAATATGACTTAGGTAAAACATATATCTCAATCTAAGATAGTGGATCTTTCAACTCCGTGTATACACACCACCTCATACACATGTCTCTCTTCCAAGTAATCCACTGCACCCAACTCCTTAATAACTATGTAGTGAGCTGATTTTGTAAGATGGTCCACTACAACCTAGAAATAATTATACCCTCCCTGATATTTGGGAATCCTTTTGAATAAATTCATTTAGATTTCAACCCACATCCACTTGGTTAAATCAATAGAATTTGGCAAACCAACATGAACATGGTGCTCAGCGTTCACCTCTAATAACACTAGGAATTTCCCCCAAAACTACACAACATCTCATTTCCCCCTGGGCCACCAAATCTATGACATCAAGTGAGAAAACATCTTATAATTTTATGGGTGTATAGATCAGGGTTCGGTATGAAACTCATGGAGGACTCCCTTATCCAGCAAAACTATAAACAACAACTTTCTATGGAATAAATAATGATTCTTAACAACCAAAGACCATCCCATTAGAGAATCACCAAGGATAATAAGTTCATGAATCACCTATACCTCTCAGTATCCCCCTAAGACACCTCCACATACTACATCAAATAATAAGGAATCATTATCTTAAAAAATAGCATCTACAACTGTATTCCCATGAATCCAAGGGAAAGGCTTCCAAATCCTTCATTGCCCTCTAGGAATCTACAAATTATCAAAAAATATTATTCTGTGAAATTCTTCTCAAAGAATTTGTCCAATGCAATGCACATTCTAAATGGGTTGTAGATATGAAAATCAATTTAGTGAAGATACTCTATCCACCTAAACTATCACAGATTAAGATTGATTTGGGAAATGATATATCACAAACTCTTAAGATCAGTAATGTCTATAATGAGCTCTTAAATGATGTAATTTTACTCAAACATCAGTACAATCATGACCAATTATAACTCCATAACATGAGTGGAATAGTTACTCTCATGGGGTAATAACAAGAAAAACAAAATAAGAGATAAATTCATGTTATTACATCAAGATTCATCACATTACTAGAAAAGAATCATCACACAAAAACCTCCAACATTACTTATTCCTTAGTCAACTAGTGCACCAGAGAACTATTAAACCACACTTCTAGATAGACAAATGATTCCTGAAAATGATCACTCAATAAAAAATCTTGATTTATCTTGATCGAGGAGTTCAATAGATATTTAACACAAGAGAAAGATGGTATAAGAATCAATAAATAGCCAAAGAGACCATAGAATCTATGAACATATTCTAAATTTATGGGTTATCTACATGAAAAGACTACTAAAACATTTGATGAGAAAACTAATACACCCTTATGATACCCCATGTGCCCCATGAACAAGAATTTTTCATTTTAAACACACCAAATAAAATTACTATAATATATAAGTGCCCAAACCAACAATTGAAAATAGTCATTAGGATATCTCACCCCATCCCAATCAACTATTGATACCTGAACAAGAGATTGATCTTAGAAAACCATTTGTCCGCTCTTAGCTGGTCAAAAAAAGATCATCTATCATCAAAGCATTGTAATGGTTATTGATCATCACCTTATTTAATATCTGATAATTTATGTAGAATCTCAGAACACTGTCTTTAATCTTTTTTAATAACATTACAGCACCCCATGGTGATATGCTGTGTTAGATAAAACCCTTTTGTATCAGATCATCATTATTTAGTCTCAACTCTCACAGCTTAAAAGGTTAGATTTGATAAAGATCTATAAAATCATGATCTGAACCATGATGCCAGTCTATCCATTACAGAACTTCTTGTTGAGATAGTAGAGTCACAACCGGCTCAGAAAAAATATCCAAGAACACCATAAAACACTTTGAATGTATACCCTCCCAATGTCTACTGATTCCACTAAAACCACTTCCTACAACGAATGAAGAGGTTCTATACTCTGACTGGCCACTTAAATACTCTCCTCACTAGCAAAAATCACACACCGACCATCCACATCATAAAACATATCTCTCCTCCTAAAGCAGATGATAACATAGGCTCAGAATAAAAACAATTGATATAGATAATGAAATTGTATTGTCGCATCTATATCAAGAATATATTCAAATGAGTTTAATGTGGTCCCTTCATGAGCCTATATCCCCATAACACATCCTATTAGTTGTTCTGAACTCCGATTAGCATACTCAACCCCAGGGGTGCATGTAGACTCTTCACATCTAATCCTAGAGTGTAGGCTAGAGTGGGTGAAACAAAGGAGTGAAAAATCCATGAATCAGTCAAATCATAAGCTAGTGTGTCAAGTAAACATATCTTACCACAAAAAATATATGGATCTGCTAGAACTATTGATTTTGTTGTGTCCAACTAACCATGCATAGCTCCTCTGCCCCTATATTGATGATATATTCCATGACCACACCAATGTAAATGCTCTTGTGAAACACCCAAAGGTCGAATTCTACCATTTCCATATCCCATAGATGCAGCATGAGATTTTTGTCCATATTTCTGGAATGACAAACTAGGAAATATATATTAAGGTTGATGTTGATCCTTTTGACATCCACCATACATATCTCGAATGACCATATGGAACTAGTTCAAAATATTTCCATGGTCTCCATAGATGAAGAACCTCAGTCCTATGTTCATGAGGGAGGAACAAACACCATAATGTCAAAATGGTAAATACTAAGGTCACCTCCATTCCTTTCAAATCCACAAATATCCTACTACATTAGGCCTAATTCTCGTTGTCTAACCTCTCAAAGAACCCTGTTGGCCACTATATCATAGTAAAAATCCTCCTTAGTTAATCCTCCCAAACACATCCTCCTTCTAAAACATTAGGTATATCAGTGATGTAATGGGAGAAAATGTATACTAGATTGAAGCAAGATGTGAGTCCTCTAGGAATCTCGCATGAGACTCCACATCCAGAATGTCAACTATGGAAAAAATGATATCCTTAAAATAAATCCCTAGATCCATCACTAAAATACTCCCATTATAGAGGGAGGGTAACTCCAACATGTTCTCAGCATTTATAGTAAATAAAAAGAATTATACATGGTACCCCTTATCAAAATAGGTCCACAAATCTCTAGACTCATTCTTATCCAATAGGTACAACGTCCACTACTAACATGTAGCTCCTCACATCTAGCTCACTACCAAAGAACCCAGTTCTGAATCAGATCCCAGATCAAATTAAAGGTGATCTCAATATCAAAGAGAAACATCATCATCCCCATGTCTGAAAAACATCACTCATACTTTCCCAAAGAATTCCACAGAAAAACAGAAACCATTATCTAGCAGTTGTCATAGTCCTCTACTTGATCAACACTCCACTGATCAAATAGATCATCCTTCTAATCCTAAAATTCTCAAGATACAAGCAAAAGAAAACTATGTGACATAGCTAGAAAATGTTAACAAGGAATTCCTATCCTTGAGATGTATGTAATTGTTTGTCATGATTCATTCTAACTCAATTAAATCATTTTTTATCCATTTAAAATTACATAGAAACCCCAATTAAAACAATAACACAAGTCATTGTGATGCATGTACCTTTTTATTGGTGTAGGATCATGTGGTTGTTCAGTTGACCTCATGTCCTTGCATCATATCATGATGGGGACCTAAAATCACATGTCCTTGTTAGTCTTCCCTGGCCTATCTCACACACTATGGTCACCTAATATCATTTCCCTATGAGCCCATGAAATCCTCACATTTCATAACATCCAATTCCATCATATCGCTCATCCATCTCCTTCGATACCATTCTTTCATGACCCCATTAGTCTAAAGATGACCTTCCAAATCTAGAAATGAAGAAATGTAGATAATTTCTCTCCGAAACCAACCTTAATTAGCCCCTAGGTTTTCAACAATTACCAAGGGTATACAATCTGAAAAATGGGATTCATTTCCATTTTTGTGAGAACAATATTGGGAGATAATATAGTTCACACCAAATAAAATCCAATTAAAATATATATTACATAATGACAAAATCTATCCCACGTGAATGTTTAAAATTCAAGTGTTATAAATACAATGAAATTTCTTATTAAATACCAAAACAAGGATATGTTCCAACACAAAAGTTTCATTATGTCCGAACTAGTAAGGTTTATCATACTCCATGTAATACCCTATGAAACGTGAGAAATTTATTTAATTAATAGGTTGAGCATACAAGTATACTCATTTGGAAATACCATAGCCTCTTCATCACATGTGAGTGTTTAATACTAATTCTCCCATTAGAAAACAACTGAACCCAACAACACTTATTATGGTATACTAGTCATCCCGGCCTCATCAAGGAACAATCTCCAAGTAATTCATGTCATATAATGTAATATGGTTAGTAAATTGATGATTTTGTTACCTTGTTCCACATTCCACTAGTTTAGTTTATCTTCCCTAACAGAAAATGTACCAACACTCCAACCTCTTCCCAAAAAAACACCATCACAACCCACCTATGAACTCCTGGGACCCAAACAACAAATCTCATACCATCACCTAGTACCTAAGCCCCATCACATCTTTCCTACAAACACCTAGGCCACAATGGCATCGCATCCTTACTATAAAAATTTTTTTATAAAAAATCACACAACATCCCATCTACAGACATCGGGTCCAAAAACAACATCATTCACTGATAACACAAGGTAAATAACAAAACAACCCATCCCAAATACACTTGAAAATTCCTTACTCTTCTCACCTTGAATAATCTTCAGAAAGAAAAACTCTCACACCCACACATGGTTCTTGAAAAACCACATCCTTCCAGACGAATATTGGGATACTTCCCCCTAGAAGAGGGAGTAGGGAAGACTGGGTGTCTATCCATCCATCCTACAATCAGGATGATTGTGAAAGATACCCCCATGAAAATGGGGGTGTTCAACCCAGAGAGTTCAAATAGGGTGGGGTGCGTATGGAAATCTCAATTGAAATACATGTATATATAGATATAATAACAATCACTAATTCACATCCAGATGATTCTCAAAAAAATATCTATATCAAAATACTTGTACCTTTGATATTAACTATTTATTCACAACCACACAATATGATAAAAATTTAATTCATACCCCAAGCCAATTAAATTAAATGATTCTCATTAATTTTTAAACTATTCATTTATTCATTCCATATCCTCCAAGGAAAATATTAGGAACAATACTAAAAAACCTAAAAAAATAAATGTCACATAGAGGAAGAATATCCATTTAAAATTAACTTAATTCACAACATATCCATTTAACGAACATTCATTACATAACATTTTGATCCGAAGATACAGGAAATCCATCTACATGTTATTAATAGAGATGCACTCATGCCAACCACTTCCATCATCATTATTCAATGTAATTATTACAAATCCACACTCTAATTTATGTGAAACCACAATCTCATATCCACTCCCACTAACACATCTCATCACAACTAGTCATGGCAGCCATGATGCATAAAACTACACATCCATTCCACAATCAATCAATCTCTCATCCTAATATTTCATTACCCCTTAAGAACCATCCTAAAACACATAATGGATCCCAAAACCATACCACCATAAAAATAAAACAAAATATATTTCATATTTAGTATTTCATCCGTCCATTAATTGTTTTTGTTAAATTTTGGGTTTATTATTGATGGTATGATCCTATGGATCCATATATTTATCAAGTATATGTGGTTAGAAAATATCGAATATAATTATTCAATGACAAAAAAAAACATTTATTGCATACCCCATCACCTTTACATAGAGATCCCCCCAAAAACCATGATTTTTAGTTAGGTGTATAGACATATTATTCACAACAACAACCAAAAAAATAACATGAAGATTATATGTCACCTTTTTCCATACCCAGTATATTGATCTGAATCTAATTCAATTTTAATTATATATTTTGGATCCAATAATCATCCTATTGAAAACATTTCTATATCCACGTCGAAACTATACAATTAAGATGGAAAACAGAATTTTATTTGGAAAGATATGTGATCATCAATAGCTGGTTGCACCAAATCAGGGGGTGCACATATAGTAAGAAGAGCCTCTAGGAAAAAATAGTCTAAATGTAAAAAAAGAATTGAATGGTTCATCTGGTGATATGAATGGTTAGGGTCATATCACACTTAGAGAGAGGGAAGAACATAATGAATAAATGGTTTTAGATTTTAAAATTTCAGATCCTAAAACAAAAGTATAAACATAGTTTAAATGAAATTAAAGCTGAATCATGATCTGGACCACACAGTTTGGAATTAAAAGTATTCTTATGTTTTTAAAAAAATATATATGATATAAAAAAACTAAAATAACAATTAAATATGGTACTAAAATAATTTTATGTCAATAAAAACATTAATGTGGTTAAATTTTAGAGAGGTATAAACATTGTTTGTGAATCACCATCGGAATAACCTATCTTTTGGCGAGTCCTGGTTGGGCGACTCAACGCTGGAAAATCCACTATAGAATGGGTCACAATTAGATATGTTATCCCTAGACGGGATATCTTTTGGTGTCACACTTTTGGACAAGATATCAGTTGAAAAATCTTAGCAGGATGACTCATGGTTGGATGAGCTAATGTTCGATGAGGTACTTTTGTGAGTCACCATTAAAACTCACTGTCGCGACTCGCCATTGAAACTCATTATTTAGACTCACCGTTGTGACTCACCGTTACAACCCACTATGGGAATCATCATCCTAACTCACTACCAATAGCCGACCATTTGAGAACCAGAAGAACTATAAATTTTTCAATGTGTTCAAGTAATTTACATTTACCTCATAGAACACTTCAACCACTTTATCCACATAATGCAATAGACAGAATAGGTTTGTTCCCTAAAAACATTATACATTATTTTACCTAATAATAAATATTTAAAATGATTCCCCAGGTGATGTTAATTTAAACTTTCTAATAAAATAGTTATAGATTTTTCTAATTACCCAAATCTAATAAAAATGATACATTATTAAATTTTTTAAAATACATAGCATTTCGAAACAATTATCATCACACATATCATCCTAGAAATTATAAATTTGTTTTTTGTTGAAAATATAAAACAAATAATTTAATGATTACCTATTAAAATACTCTATTATATCTATAAAATGTCATCATACTTCTTCTATGATTATCTTAACACCCAAAAACAATTCTCACTATCCCGAATCAATATAATGAAATTTCATATTGATACACCCTCTATTCCAAAATAAATATGGTCAATAAAATAAAATCAAGTTGTTATTCTCCTTCATAAAAAAAATTTAGTAACTAATTTCTATGCAAAAATTACATTTATAACTAATCATTTTCATATATAGAATATTATTAAAATTTAATTACCTTGTTCAATTTTTTTTAGAAATAATCATTTTTGTATCACTAATAGCTAATACATTATTAAAAAATTGTGAATAGAAATCCCTTGTATTGACAATAATTATTTAAAGTGACCACACATTTTAGAAATCCCAAAAATAAAAAATATTAAATTTATATCAAAATAATCTTGAATTTCAAAAAACAAATTACTACATTCAAAATTTAGAATACTCTATATTATTATAATTTTTATAAAATTTTAAAATGATAACCTTTTTCCAAAACATTAAAATTGTTAAAAATTATAAATACCTATAATTTTCCATTTCTATTTAATAAAAAAATTAAGAAAATTTCATATAGTGACAGTAATTAATCATGTCCCCACTAACATAGAATTTATAAAAACATAAATTGGAATTTTATAAATTAAATTACATAATATCACTCACATAATGAAATCAAAATATGTATTACGAGATATAATTTATAAAAAAATTTGATAATGAATGAACCAATAATTCCAACATATTTTCTTTCCATTAACTAGTTTTAATAAATAATCAAATTTATTATATATAATAGGTTAATATAGAAAGTACTCATTTCTATTGTTTCAAGATATAACACATGAAAATACCCTAAAAATTAATTTTTAATATAGCCATAATAAATTAACATATGGAATGTCTTCATGTATTGGTATGTATCCTTATTTAATTGAATAAATTAGAAATTTGGATACAATTAAATTTTTTTATCAAGAAACTGATGATCTATCAGAGTATCTTATTCATGGGTGACAGTCTTATTTATCATTTGAATATATAAATGACTATTATAAAGAGTGATGAAATAAAAATAATTTTAATAATATGTTTGAGGTTTTATGATTAGTTTTAAAATAAGAAGTTATATTATTATTACTCCCCAATATTGAATATTTATATCCTTTGAAATAGAACATGTTGTATTTAATAGGTTTTCTTACACGCAACCACTAGTTTATTAAACAGTGACATATTAAACCATTATAGCCTAGACATTAAATATAATTTTATTAATAGTATTATACATTTTATTAAAAATATATATATGAGTTTTTAATAATCTATATGTAATAGTTAATTTATAATATAGAAGTACTTAATTTCGTGTAAATTCGTTTTACAATTTTGATCATACATATTCTAGAAAAATGAATTTGATTGAATTTTTAAAAATAAAAAAAATAATTAATTTATAACACCATTAAAAATAGTATTTTAAGAAATGAATATATTTTTTTAAATCAGACTGTATATTGTTTTACATTCATTGGAGTTTTTAAAAAAAATTATTTTTTTTGTAAAATGTAAAAAAAATTCTTCATAACATTAATTTAGTAATATTTAATATTACCAATATGTTTTCAATTTAAAAAAACGAAGATAATAATTAATTAGATACAAATTATATAATTAATTACATAATAATAATTATTATATATTATTTTGAAACAAATTCATTTTTATATTTAAATAATTTATTCAAATAATTTTTTATTCATGAAATGTATGTTTTTTATATTAAATTAAATTAACCACTTTTTATAGTGGTTCTAGATAAAAGTATATATTATATATTTAATGGTTATGTCATCATTAATTTTATATTTTTGTCACAAATCATAATGTAATAAAATAATTTTTCATTATTCGTAATGTAATCTTCTAAAAGGGGTTGTTTTCATGGGTTATGATACTATTTTATAGTAAATTTATTCACTTATAGAAATTTAATAGGGTTAATGGATTCCAAATTTGGTTTTATAATATTTATTATAACAATATACATTATATTGAATTTTTTTCCCATTTTAATTTGGAAACAAATTAAATTGGGTACCACAATTTCTATTAAAATGATTATAATAGTGGTTAAACCCAGTCATAAGAAAATGATTTCCACAAATAGACTATCAAATTATAATTGTTTAATTATATGTCGTCTATATTGTGTTATACTATCAAAGATAATTCTAATTAAATCCACACTTCTATTTAATTGATCTCGTATCATTGGAATCATTAATTAATCTACATGTGTTTCACTCCATAAATTTTAAAGGGTCACCTCATCTCCTCCTTGATAGAAACAATTTTTCTCTTCTAGATCAGAAAATACTAAATACAACACATTTATATAATCCTACCATTCATCCTTCAGATTAATTTTATATCCTATGAATAATACATAACATATTAATGAATAAGGAAGAGGAGGTATCCCCAATATTGTTATTGATATTAATCAAGACCATTAAATATTATTTCTACATATAAACCCATTATCAAATTATCTATTAAAATTTGGGTAATAAAGAAGGTGTATTGATAATATCAAGAAATTTTATAGGGATGGCGATTTCTAATGTCTGGGTGATTCCCTTTGACCTAATGGTCATGTAATTGACTCATAAGAATGTGAACTATTTAATGGTTTCACATTACTCCTTGAATGGTGGATATTCATAAATACAAATAAACATGAATGCATTTGGGAGAGTATGTCATGAATTATAAATATATTTAGATGTTATCAAGTTCATGTAACAATAATATAAATGATATTTTCAATCCAATTTTATACGGAATCCTTTCTTGGGCATATCTATTGACTACGACCTCCACATAATAATTTGATTCATATTCCACCACCATAATTCTTGGATATTTATTGTAGTAATTTAATTGTTTTAATAATATATTAATGATAGATTGATTATATTAAAATATAAAAATGTTTTTATCATGATTATTTATCCCAATTGTTTCTTTAATGCATTATCCTAGATTTTTAATTTTTCTCCTCTATAGGGTAGTTCAAGAAGGATGTCACATAATAATCATATTAAAAGAAAAATAAAATTTAATCAAATATACCCTTCAAAAGGAACTTATCTCAATTATGATTAAAATTTTGAGTGGATTTGAAAACCGTGAAATATTCTATATATATGTTCATTATATTGAGCCAGGCCAAGAAAAATACATATCACATTCATATTGGCCTATATGCACTATTTTAGAATATCATCTATCAAGGAATGATATGTTAATATAACCTCAATTTAGATTATAAGGAAAAATAATTAAATATTCCACTTCTGAATTGCACACATGTAATATTTTTTTAATGATTTTCCTTCTTTAGTTCATTCCATTCAATTTTTATATAATCATAATTCCCTTCCTTGAATTTCGATTAATTAATATTATTATCTATAAATACTATCACAATCTTATCAAAGTAATTTTTTATGACTATAATAGATTAATTCATGAAGTTCATTGGGGAATTAGTTTTAATAAATTCAATAACTAAATATTCCTAGAGTCTATACCATGTATGTAATGTAGTCATGGGTTTGTCCAATTTATTGACAATTAGTTATTTATATCAAAATTATGATAAATATTGAGAAATGTATTAAGATTTTAGTATTTAATCAATATAATAATAAATATAGGATAAATGATATTAAATGTATATAGTGATCTTGTTATGTTCTTTAAAACCCATGTAGTGTCACATTGATCCATCATTTTTTTTGTAATCTGAAAAAGTTATCACACACAAGAAGCATTCAGAATAATGAATAGTTATTCATGATTATTCGGTAGTTACTTCATCAAACCTAAAAAAACAATTATGCCTATTATATGTTGATTAATGTGGATTGGAATAAAATAATATGAGTTTTGATTAAAACATAGCTTCACAATTTATAAAATGGCCAAGAGACTCTTCTTGAAAGATATTAAGAAACTCCCACATGATAGGAATACATTTTATTTGGATTTTATCCCCATCTAACTGAGATAAATACTATTTTTTTTTAATAATAATCATTTCTTATATGATTGATTAAATTTTTATTGGATGTTATTTTTTGTTCTCCCACTAATAAACAATCATATGTTGTTTTTTGAAGTGCGGTCAAAAAATCTCATCATAAAAAATTGATGTGCTGTTTATATTAATATATCCAAACCCTTTCCAAAATAACATCAAATTCATCCAGTTAAAGAATTATTATATTATTAGGAAAAATATTTCTACAAAATATAACTGGAGAAGAATAAAATACTTAGAATGAGATCATTATACAATTAGGAGTTTTTTACTGCAAATAATTAACTAATTTTTAGGGGTTTTCTATGAAATAATTATAAATTTGTATTTATATAAAATAGATGATGGATCTAGAATCAAATCATAGGTTATTAGTTATAAATTTGAAGGAATATTTACCTTTCACCACATTGTTTCCATATCACTCATCAATAACAGTGATCCCATGAGATATTCTATTGCCTCTAGGTTTAATAGGTTGTTTAAATAAATCACATCATTGTCCATTGGATTTTTCTATGAGTATGCATAATTATCATAATTAATACATTTTAAAGTACCTAATTCCTATGGAAAAAGTCCCTTACTGAACTAGGTTAACATCCCCTTACTGTCATTTATATCTCATCATATATGAATCATTTCACAATTCATTGAATGTTTATATTGGGTCCGCCAATCACATAATGAAACAAATATATATGTGTTCGAAAATTACACTAAACAATCATATTTTTCAACCCCATTAAAGTGTAGGGTACAAAAAATTTTGTTCATATTAAAACCCATGGAAAATTAGTGGTTTATTTAAATATTTCCAAAATTCATCCTCGAAATAACCATGAGAAATAAATGTTATTTGTAAATATATTGTTAACATTAACATGACCAATATTTAAAATTAATGAGGATGTTATCAATGGATCATATTTTCAAAAAAATAAAAGAGCAAAAAATGGTTTTTTATATGTTTATTTGATGTTCCACTAAAATTTATTGAATCATTTTTAGGAAAATAACCATTCCATTTCATAAAAACATATTCAATAAATAAATGTGAAAATATATTGAAATATATTTACTTGAGAATAAAATTTTAGTGATTTAAATATTATTCAATTAATATATTTGAAATGATGTTGGGAAATTAATTCATGCAGTCTATGTTAGGAAAAACATTGTTTATTTATTATTCATCGAAAAATAAAAAAGAACATCATTTGGAAGAAAACATGAAGAATCATTTATACCATTTTTTATTAATTTTAAAATTGATAAAAATAAAATTAAATAATAATTGTATAATTTTAAATAAATTATTTAACAATTTTGTGAAAAAACTCCCCACTTGGGGCTTATCCCAAAACAATCATGGATATTGGTTTGATAGTGAAATAAAATACACACCTCATGTTATTCTTTTCCGAAACAAATATAACAACATTTGTATAAATTTAAAAGAATTATAATTGAATAAAATAGATATTTTTATATTTATAATATAATATATAACTCATTTATAATATTTTGACAACCACTATTATCAGTAATTCTTAATTAGAGATTTTATTTTCATGTGTTAACTGTTTTGTTCCTCCAATGTATTTCAGTTTTGAATATACGTTACATGTTTATATAACTTAATTATGTAACATATTGAATTATTTTCATGATATAAAAATAATATATTTTTATTATATACATATTTAAATTCATCAATAAATTTTAGGGATAAAAAATGACTTACATCGTTAATAGTTATGATATGTTTTATGTAAATTTGATTGTTGATTCCACTTTTCATTGCATTGATCAAAATACAGGTAAATATTTATTATCATTTAAAAGATAATTAATATTTCATATATTTCATATATATTAATCAAATTTACATTGATTAACATCCATGTAAAATAAAATTAAAAGTAATTTACATTACATCATAGTGGTTGGGGCCCATAATATACATGGGTGATCTTATTGATTACAAAAGCATTGGATGGTAAGTTGATATAAATGATTTTATAATAATATAACTATAATAATGTGATTATTAAAATATATAAACATTAAACCCATCATAAAACCCATCCATAATATATGGTGGTGAAAAAGAAATTATATTTCTACGTGGAGATGGTAAGCCATACATATATACATGTAATTACTTGAAAACATATTTGTTTTTTTTTATAATTTTAATTACTAACAATATGAGACTAGAAAATGATATAGAGTGTGTTTTCAAGGCCGAGGGTTCTCAGAATAGTTCAATGAAAACTGTTATGTTTTTAATAATATGAAATAGTGATTTATTGAAAACATTGTGTAACATCTTAACAAGTTCACAGATATGGTATCTATTGAAAGTGTTGCATTTATAATGATATTTTTACCCTATGAATGACATTACATTAGTTAGTGTGGGTATTTATTGAGATAACCTGAAAAGTACATAAACGTAAATAGAATAATTGAATAAAATTTTATAATTTTAAAATCCCAATATCTCATGAATGGTTTCATGGGGTGGATATTTGAGACCATTTTTGTGTTCGTAATGGGAAAATTCACATTGGTAGTACCTAAGATCAGCCTACATTGGTTAACGACAAAATATATTTTTGGAAATATTAAAATTAAGATAAAATGATCTTTAAATGTTTATTACATATCTTTTAGACATTATTCATGGACACATTGATGTTGTAACATTGTGATAGGTGAACCCATTTTATTTCACAAATTAAACTTCTTGGTGATGTTCAAACTTAATGATATGGAAATTCATAATCAAATTTTCATCAATTAATATCGTGATAGGGATAAAATATTATATTCACAATTCTAGAGAACTTTTGTGGAAGCTCCAGAGAAGGAAATCATTGGAGAAACATTTTTTTTATGAACAATGAAGAGAAGAAAGATAAAGATATCTCATGGACATATTATAGAAGACAACCAACATTCATCATTAATTTATCCAATCCCTAGTACGGTTTGAGTTTTGGTTGATATTCCTTGCTAATGAATTATTCTCATGGTGAATGTGGATTATCCAACAACCTATGTAATCCATTGATCATTCACTATGCATGTTGGATATATTATGTTATAGGGTTTGTTTTGGGATTTATCCATTTTTAGAATTGATTTTTTCACCTCATATGTTCCTTAATTATAATGTGGATGGATTATGGAAAACATGAAGAAGGAATAAATATTCCCATTTTGGGAGTTCATTTTCATTTCAACCTTTTCCATGTGTTTTTTATTCTTTTCTTTTTTTAACTAAGGTGATGATCATGATGCCAAGATGGAAGATGGTGGCAGCACCATGAGGCATAGGATCATTTCATTTACGTGTGGTATAGTGAAGAAATTACACCATTAATGCTACTGATAGTGGAGGTATCCCACTGTCTGAGCGAGATTACAGTGTAAAGACATCCTGAATTGGGTAGGCCACAGGTGGCTTATGAAATGGACGTCGGTTGGGTGGTCAGTGGTAGGGTGATGGACATGGTCTCACAGAAATTGTTTGTTGGAGAACCTAAAGCTTTTTCTCAGTTTTTCTCATATATCATAGATTCTCTGTATTGACCAGATAGTTGCAGGGCCCATGGTCGACTGACCACGTGAGCCCAAGCTGGGTGCGGCCAGGCGGGGGAAGTGTTCAATGGGTCTGAGCTACACACCACCACTCCAGCCAAGATAGAGTATCTATAATACCCCAGGCAGCCAAGTGGGATTGATCGTGCATCCCAATTGGTCTGTTCTTTAATTCACTAATCAGTTCAAGTTTTCTTAATTGGGTATTGTCACACCTATACCCAAATAAATCTTCATTACAAAAAAGGATGTAACAATCAAACAAAATATTTGTTTGAAGATTTATTTGTGTAATTGGAATCCCTATAATGAGATAATCATTTTATGATTTTTTAGGGGTTCATTAGAATCTAATAGAGTAGGTTATTATTTTTCCATGGTTCTTTATTTGATGGTTTAGGGTGGCATTATTTCCACATCACTGAATAGAAATTAAATCTAGAGACCAAGTGCCAAAAAGGGTTACACCATCTCTCCTTAGGAATGGAGTAATAATCTATTACCCTTGATAAAAAACTGTGGGAATTGATAGGACCTCCATGTGAAGGGTGTTAATCCTTCAACTAGTGGGTCTAAATGATATGCTCTCAGTATACTCATTGCAGAATCCCCTATTTTTCTAGACACATTGGTAGTGTTGTCGGTATTCATTGAGAAGATTACCATATGTTGTGAATTAATATATATTTGGTTGTATGTATTTTCTATGAATAATATCCTCTATTTATATAATTACTATGACAATAGTATTTCAATTTCGACTTGGCACAAATAAGTAGGACAACATTGTAAGAGTCATCGATGAAATCAAGGCTCGAGGAGTGAGTTCTCACAGAATGAGCATTCCTCGAGAAGAATCCTATAGAGGATGATTATTTGTAACATACATTCATTACCTTGGGGATAGTAATGAGTATATCTTGATATTCATGGTATTTGTGTTATAGTAATATACATTTTTATAGTTTACTGTGAATTCTGTTTTATTTTTTCCATTGTGGTTTTTGGGGGTCCTAATGAATATTGTTTTAATCATCCTTTCATAATCTTTCTGACACATGTCTTATCTTTTCTAGATTATCAACTCTTTGATGGTGTTCAGGGTGGACCAAGACAAGTTGGTTCCCAGTGATATGAGATAGATGAGGTGTATTCCTATGACATAAGTCAATTTTCCATCACCTAAACTTCAGGTAAGGATATTGAAGGATGAGTTTTAGGTGCTTGTGCTTTCAATTGTTTTCAATATTTATTTGGTTGGGATTTTATTCCAGCATAGGTCACCTTCTTGTAAATTAATTTTATGATGCCCAATGTTTTTTGTTCATATCTACTAGTTATCATTCATTTTTTACCATTCACATTTTTATGCTTAGAGATGTGTGCTTGCATAAAAGTACATAAGAAATGCCTCCAATTTCAGTTGTATGCCTAATCAGTGCTAGTCGCCATCTCATAGCCTACTAGTGACGGGAATGGGGTAGTCAAAACTTGGGACCGACTTGGTTGGTTGGTGATAGAGTGGTACCAGAGGGAATCAGTTCGACATTGTAACTAGGATTCTATATTATTCGTTTGTGGTAATAGTGTTAAGTGTTTCGAGTTCATCATTCAAGTAAGGGACTTTTTGTGGGTGTGGTGTCTGATGTATCCATACACAAGGAATTTGGGAACCTATTTGCTGAATCAATACATGAAAACAATTTTTTATTAAATGATATGGTAAATTAATAATATAGTAATGTGACATGTCTTAAATGTTATTCTTTAGCAAATTATCCAAATATACTCAATTGATTGTTGTTTATATATTTTTTTTCCGGATACCTCCATGCATATTTCGTGCCAGGATTCCATTGCATTACCATGATGATGGTGAAACTATTGATGAATAATTGGTAGAAGGACCTATACTAGAGATTCTCACCAAACAGGAGAACGAACCTATGGGTGGTGCAAGAGGGATACCACCACCTATTCAGAAGTAGTTTCTAACAACACTACCTGTAGAGGATGCATATAGGCCAGGTGAATTTCATGAGTTCCAAAAGAAGTGTCCTCCCAGTTTAATGGGTGATACATACCCCTTAGTAGTTGAGGATTGGAAAGAGGTAGTCACTTGTGTATTTTGTCTATTGAGGAAACCTGCTGACCATATTTAATTCCTAGTAACGAGCCTTCTTTAGTGGTCAGCAGGGAGATGGTGGAGCTTAGTGACCTAGATAAATGATGAGGTGACTCTCTCTTGGAACTTATTTAAGGGAATCATCAGGGAGGAGTTATTTATAGTTGCGATAAACTGATTATATATCTAGGATCTCATTTCTCTACATATAGGATGTATAATGGTAGTGGAGTACTTTGTGAGGTTCGTCCACCTATCTGGTAACTCCATAGATATGGTGTGAAACCCATTCTTTAGGGATCATACATTCTTGTAGGAATACCCCAATAGATTCATGATTCAATGATATCCCATAAAATTATGACTTATGATGTGGTACTATAGTGAGGTCTACTCGTAGAGAGATTTATCGTGGAGAAGGCTGCATCACTGGAAATTATGAGCATGCACTAGATAGTGTAGTCTTTCTTAACGGGATTCCAATATGGGATGAAATGGACCATGTAGGGAAGGATCATCAGGTGACAAACCCGGATACTAGGTCAGTGAATAAGGTCTCCCAAGGAGGCTCAAGTCATCCCAAAGATATGAGTTTTTACGCATGCAATGACTAGAAGAATTTTGCATAAGATTTCCAGACATGGTATTCGGTGGATTAGGGGATGGTTGATGTACCACCGAGGCATAGGCAACAGATTGAGCAGTTTGGTCCATAGAAACGCAGATGTGGTAAGAGTGCAGGTAGTGTTATTTAAAATAAGTAGAGGATTAGGTACTACCACCACCACTAGCAGGTGGTCCACCACTAGCTTAGGGAGCTAGTGGAAAGGGATAGAGCCGGATTCATGTGATTGAGGATTATAACCCTAATGATTTAGTAATTATTAGAGGTATGATTTTTTGTATTTTATACCATAAATTCATTTATTATAGACACATTTTCTAGTCAATATTGTATTTACAAAGACCTATTTTTTGGCTTTGATATTCTGGTGGTGTTGTAGGCTCAATCCATATGTTTAGATAAACATATAGATGGGATTATATGATCGCACACTATTGATGACAATGTGAGATTACTCTTTGAGGTGATAGATTCAGTTTCCATCTCCTAGTAGTAGTGTTGAGGACTCGTGGTGTCTTTCTAGGTATGGAATGGTTATACAGAGTCCATGCTCAGATTTATTTTATTAATCATAAACTGAGGTGTGTCCCCAGATATGAGAATGGGTTTTACTTTGTCAACAAAAAGGAAATGCTTGTAGAATAACATAGAATTTTTTATTAGAGGGTATAGATGATTAGTCACCAATTTTAAACACTCACCCTTGCTATAATATATGATGATAGTCCTGGGATTCTTATTGTATTGGAGGAGAATGAGGATGTCATTCCAGAAGATTTCGCATGATTTCCTCCCTTTATAGAGATAGTATTCTGTATTAATCTATACACTAAGAAGGAACTATTATCTACACCTTCATATTTGATGGATCCCACTTAGCATCATGATATGAGGGTATAATTGAAGGATTTGTAGAGGAAGGTCATCTTGAAGCCCAGTGTATCACCAAGAGTTTCCCTAGTTTCATTCTCTTTGAGTAAAAATGTATCAATGAGGCTATGTGTGTATTTATGGCACCTAAATCAATTGACCGTGAAGAATAAATATCTATATCTGTTAATTGATGACCTCTTTGATAAAATAATGGTAGTAAGATGGTTCTAAAAGTCAGACCCCATGTCTATATTGCGTTATTTTTATGTATGGTTTGAAAATGTACCAAAGACATCCATCAAATTTAAATACAGCCACAACGTGTACATGTAGATGTTGTCTGGTATGAAAACATCCCCAATAGAGTTCAAAGGACTCATAAATCTTATATTCCATTTTTATAAGGATTCGTTCAATGTGGTCTTCAATGAAAAATCTAGGTGTCATTGGCTTCGGAAGAAGTGCACACGATACACATGTGAAATATCATGTTTATAATTTGATAGAACCATCTTTATTGGATCCTCATGAAGTGTTTTTTGTAGATTCAGGAGGTCCACATTCTGGGACATGAGATTTCAGAGGCTGGAGTTTCATTTGACCCTGTTAAGGCTGAATTGGTGCATGCATGAAAGACATCCTAGAGTGTGACTGATGTGTAGATTCTATTAGGTTCGGATGGGTACAATCAGAGGTTTTCCCCCGATTCTTCTAGGTTAGAAGCACCCTTGAGGTATTTTAAATAGAAGAAAAAACCATTCATATAGATAGAGAAGTGCAAACAAATTTTTTACGTGATGAGGACGTGCATGAATGGTGTTCCCATCTTAAGATTATAAGAATATGTTGTTTTGTATAATATGTTCTTTGATGCATTAGGGACCAAACTAGGTTATGTCATGATGCAGGGAAAACAAGTGAATTTATTCAATTCACTACAGTGCATAAAACATGAGTAAAAGTATGTTACCCATGATAATGAGCTTGCTGTAGTGGCATTCGAATTGAACATGTGGAGAAATTATTTGACAGAGGAGTTGTTTTTATTCTGCTCTGCCCATAAGAGATTCTAGTATATATTCTCTCATATGGATATGAGCATGAGATATAAGTGGTGGATTGGTATCCTCAATGACTATGACATTTAAATTTTCTATACTATAAGGATGGGTAACATGGTGGAAGATGAAACTCAATAGGATATATAGCATACATTTATTTGGTGAGGCATCAGAGCAGTTGGCTGCACTACATATATCCTATTTGGATAGTGATGGAGCATGTTACCTTCAGTCGATAGTTTTCAACCCCCCACTCTTACATCAGGTCAAAGAGTAAAATCATGGTGATATCAACTGTGAGACACCATAAGTTCAATTTTCTATAGGGTAGGCCCCTGATGGATATTCGTTGGGTGGGGAGATCTTTGTTCTCTTTAGAGGGCTCACATTTTTTCCATTACAGTTATGAGAGGGGATTTTGAGGGGTATTCACACATCCCATTTTTCAATACATTTATGATTAGAAAATATGTACTAGGATCTCTAATATCATTTTTGGGTGTTAGGGATAAATATTTTTTAGTAGAGTTCATTTATAAGTCCCTCACTTGTCATAAAGTGAAGGAAGAGAATCATGTTTTATCAGCAATGACTCAACAACATGAGACACTGGAGTGGAATTGGGAAGAATTTTGGATAGATTTCATGAAATGTTTTTCGAGTACATCCAAGGTACCCAATACAATTTGGGTCATCAATGAACAAATCCAAAAGATGGTCCACATTCTCCCCATCCAAGAGCATATTTTAGTAGAGTTAATTGGATTCCATTATGTGCATGAGGTAATAATTCTTCCCAAAGTGATATTGATGATCATTTTAGACCATAATTCCTGATTCACATCTCGGTTTTGGAGGGGATTGAAGGAGACATTCGAGACACAGTTGAGATTGTGCCTGAAATTTAATCCACAAACGAGTGGGTATATTGAGAGGACCATCAAGGTTTTAGAGGACATGATACATGATTACATACTTGTCTTTGGCCACATTTGGGAGGATCACCTACCTATAGTGAAGTTTATATAATACAACAGCTACCACATCACCATTGGAATGACACCATATGAGGCCCTATATGGCAGAACTTGTAAATTTACCATATGATGGATGGACCTAATGGTGTCAGCACTCATTGGTCTATAGTTTGTATAGACTACCAAATAGAAGGTGATGATCATCCCATAATAGATAAAGTCTACATAGATTAGAAACAAATCTTATACTAATAGTATACTGAGGACCTTGGTTATTGAGGAGAGAGACCATGTGTTCCTTTGGGTATCACATTAATAGGGTTTATAGAGATTTGGCTATGCAAACAAGTTCTCCTTGAGATACATTGGAACTTTTCGAATTCTAAGTAAAATTTGAGAGGTGTTGTACCATGTAGCTATACACTCGTAGATGCATCAAGTGTGTGATGTCCTTCATGAGTCACACCGGAGGAGGTATATGCATGATCCTCAACACATTGAAGACTAGAGATATAATGACATTTATAATTGGGTGATATTTACTATGTACCAAGTGTTGATTGAGGATCGACGAGATGAAATACTTCATAAGAAGTCTATTCCACTAGTGTTATTTTGGATGAAGAATGAGATTCTCCATGATAGAATATGGGAGTGGGAGGCTCAGATTAATGCTCAGTACACTAATCCTATTTTTTGAGTAGTCGTTATTTTGGATTGTGGGGAAATAATGGCTGATGGTTGGGATAATTTGATGAGTCATATTTGTTTTAGATTATTTTTATAAAAGAAATGAAGATGTTACAAGATGAGGTGTAGTTATAGCATGCGACTCAATGTTTGATGTTCCAGTAATGTTCTGACGAAAAAAAATAGTTTTTAACAACATCTATATGTTGTTGTTCTGAAAAAGTGTAATATCTTTTAAATGGGTGCCCAAATTAGAAATTTGAGGGATCCTCTGCATTCATAATGGAGGGAATACCCAATGTATGAGGCTTACAACCCCAGTGATCTAGTGATTATTGGAAATATGATTATTTTATTTTCTAACATATATGCATTTATGATAGACACATATTCTAGTGAATATTTTCATTTAAAATACCTATTTTAGGGCTCTGATATTCCAGTGAGTTCATAGACTGAATCTATATGTTTAAATAATCTTATAGATGGGATTATATGATCACACACAGGTGTCAATAGTGTGAGATTACTCTTGGAGGTTGAGAGATTCAGTTGGGATCTCCTAGTAGCATTATTGAGGCCTCATGGTGTCATTCTAGGTATGGAATGGTTATACAAAGTCCGTGATCAGATTGATTTTATTTGGGATAACATGAGGTGTGTCCCTAGATATGGGGCTAGGTTATACATTGTCAATGAAAATGAAATTCGTGGAGCATAAGATGGAATTTTTTAGAGGAGGATGGAGGTTATTAGTTACCCATTTTCTATCCTCACCCTTGGTACATTAAATGAGGAATGTATTTGGATTCATAAGGTAGTTGTGGAGTATAGGGACATCATTCTAGAGGATGCCCCAAGATTTTTCCATTTATAGAGATTGACATCTGTATAGATATATACCCTGGGATGGAATCAATATATGTTCCTTCAAATTGGTTGGCTCCCATGGAGCTTCATGAGTTGAGTGTAAAATTAAAGGATTTGTAGAGAAAGGTATTCGTTAATCCCAATGTATCACAATGTGTAGCCCTAGTTTTGTTTTCTATGATGACATATGGAAGCATGAGGCTATGTGTTGACTTATGTCACATAAATCAGGTGACTCTGAAGAATAAAAATATATGTTTGGGAAAGGAGTTCCTAAAACAATTGGTTTCTTATCTATGATGATGAGGGTTTAAAGGGATTCCTTTTAAATGCAAATAACGGAACCCATTTGGAAATACATGGAAATTTCCCAGAACAATTTTAAATGAAAAAATAATTCCACTAAAAAATAATCCCAATGACAAAAGATTAAAAAATTGATTGGAAAAAAATGAAACATGTCCATCTAATCGTATTTATATTCATTTTAAAGAGATCCTAACCATATATTTCTAATTTAACCACTACACATTTTTTCCTTAATAATGGTAAGAAACATTAATATTATTAACTATTAACTATGTTCCAATGTAAATTTTAAATTATTAAAAAATATTAATCATGATAAATACTAATATTAAATCCATATTTCAAAATTATACTCATATAAGTTCCCTAGATAAATTTAATATTAAACCCACATACAAGATGAAAATGCAGGTTTCAACATAGAAATGTTTTATGTGTTCAAATAATTTTTATATAAAATTTCAATAAGAAATGGATTAGAATTTACTATATTAGATAAATATATATTATTTGAATTATTAAAATTTTAAAACAATATTAAAATAGTTTCTTTTTTAAGGATTCTGATGATATGGTAATTCTTACTAAATAACCTCACATCTCATTATATTTTTTAAAAAATTTATCTTTTTAGAAAAATATCAAAAATAAATCCAATATTTTCATTAAATTATTTATTTTAAAATAATCTAAAATTTATGAAATTTATTACCCAAAATTTTTAAAAATTATCTTCATAATAATTGTGCAATATGATTGAAGACTAGTTTTTAGTTAAATATATATTTCAAGTGAAGAAATGGATTTACTATTTTCTTATTCCTATAATAAACATAGTATGATTGTTAGAAATTATATTGAAAATATAATATATATTTATATTTATATTTCATTAAAATCATTAATCAAAATATAATTGTTTTATTGATTGGGGTAAAATTCATCTATACAAATAATAATATTTATTTCATAAAAATATTAGTTATTCTTCACATGGATATTATAATAATTTATAAATAACTATTAAAACAATATTTAATATTAATATATATAATATATTATCATAATTTAGTTAATAAAAATAATATGCACCATTATAACACATCAGTGCTAAATATTACATTAAATAATAATATTTGAACCATGTGTTAAATTTTATTTAAATTCGTTGTTGGATGTAGTGTTATATAATCTCACTATTTCATGTAATGAAAAATATTAAAAAGATAAATATATTCGAAACAAAATTATTTCACAAAATATTGGATTGTTACATTTATACCGCAATTAAAATTAAATTTCCCCTAAAAGTTCATTATATTTGTACTAAAAAATGTGGAGATAATCTATCTCATTATATATGAAGGTTCCAAGATAACTTCGGCAAGCAGATAGTTTCACCAGAAATCATTGACCAGGTTGTAGGTTGTGTGTTGTAAAAAATTATCAATATGATATGTAATCTCCATTGATTTTCCCTCATAATAAAATCCTTATCTAAAGGTTTGACTCTTTTTTAGTACATTTTATGGATTAGATATAATCTTTCTGAAGAGATATTCATAGAAAAAATGACGGTCTTGAGAGTTGTTCGATGGAAGATTTAACCGACAGGTCACCATCCAGATATGTTCAGTAATTTTAAATTGACTCGTATACATAAGAATTAATTTTCATTTATATCGTATATAAAATTTAATCCTTTGGTTTTTATTCAAGATATTTCAACATCATCTGTTACTTAATGAAATGAATATAATTTTTCATTCTTAATGATATAATATATCACAAGATTTGTAATATAATGACAATTCATTAATTTTATCTTTAGTAATCATCATAATAAAACTATTAGAACTTTTTATTCAACGTGCATAAATATTCATATTCTGAAATAATATATTAATCTATAAAACCTCATCAATTTTATTACATAAACCATTGCATAATTGAAAATTATTTTTACCATTCAAATTTAAAAATTCAAACTGTTGAAATTTTTTTATATTAAAAATAAATCAATTATAACTATGTATCTCTTAATGGATCCTTTCCAAATATGATAATATCTCGGTCACACATTCTCCCAAATCATGAAAATAACTTAAATCACTAAAAATCATTAATAAAAACATTAATGCTTCTCTATTACATAAATTATATCATCGATTATTGAATATATTCCTTAGATAAAATAATTTTTTAAACTCCACAAATGATTTCGTAAAACACTTTTTTCAACAATTATTTTTTCATTTGTGAGGTCATCAATAATATCTAATTTTATTTTTCCAAAGCAATCATCTCATTATACTAAATAAACACATTTTTCTAGACATTAGGAACATATCAATTGTCACCTACTGTTAATCATGTGTATTCCATAAAATATACCATTTATATAATATAACATATCTTGGCCATCAATATTATAGAACATATTTTATCAAATCCATAATGAATTACTTCTAAAGGTCAATACATATCTATTTAAATGTTCATATGATTTAATTATTGAAATATTCAACAGAAACACTTAAATCATTTCACATCATTCACAAACCATTAAATATGGCACAGAAAACATATTCTATAGTAACTTTTTTAAAAATTTTGAATTAAGAATCACATATTGACATTAATCAACCACAATATAATCATGCATCTCATGTATCAAAAAAAGAATACTATCATAACTACCCATTAATTTCATATGTCATTTTTGGTCACTTCATTATTAGAATTAACAACAATACTCATGCCACCATGATGATTCCCTTCACATTAATTCTCCCAATGATAATGATTAGCATAATTCCCATAAATTCAATATATAAAACATTCATCCATTGTTTATTCCATATAGAATAAAATATTATTATCTTCTAAATTGACTATGCATTTCATTTTTCTATATCAATTACATTATTTATTTCATTCTGTTCTACAATCTATATATCTTCTGATCCCATTGATACATTCTTGTGAGTGATCTTTCCCCCGTTCATGAAATATAATATATAGAATCATATTTATTTCATGGAATCTACTACCAAATTTATCAATTAACTCTACATTTCACTTCATTGGGAATTCCTCAATTTTTTATGATGCAATTTTTTAATCATTTATCTACATAACAAATTTTGAATAATCATTATATCATTCACTCAAGTAATAATAATGTTTTGTTTATGATGTACACGTTTTCTGTAACATTCTATGTAATTATAATTACCTTTGGTTCCATCCATTGGATAAATTTATAAAGTATAGTGAGTGAAATACGCATCACAGTGGGAACCACATAATCATGATAAATCATTAATTGTATGTCTAAAATATGACACCTTATTTTCATTGAATGAAACCTTACCTAGGTCATTCATGCTCATTATTGAAATCATTTATAATTTTTTATAATGAATTTTTTAATTTACAATGAATATATCCTAGGATTATCAACCTATGTGATCATCATATCCCATTTTCATGTAGAAAGTGGTGATCGGGTCCATTATAATGATCCATTTTCAAAGGTATTATCCCTATGAACGTCTTTTACAAAGAGACAACCAATTATAGTACCCTGACAAGAATGAAAATATTTTGAAACCTCTCTCACTATCCTTAATAAAAATTATATAAAATTTTACTACATTATAAATTGTCATTATAATTATTCATAGAAATATGCATTATGATCGCACAACGGTTTTTTCACCCCAGTTTACAAATTTGAAAAAAAACAATCTATTATATAAACATTAAAGACACCAAACATCTCATTCAAAAATATCTAATTATAATATATTAATATTAACTACATAAAAAATGATCAATACCATAATTTTTTAGTTCTACTACCTTTCAAAAAATTGGACATGTGATTAAATGACCCTTAATGAGATACATCATCTCCCACTATGATCATTAGTCCTAACACCATTTTTATAAATATCCTACATATTACATATCATCATAACCTAGGGAATGGATAACTAAGAATGGTGATCACATATTCTTTATAATGGAAGTCATGGGTGATATAATCTTATCAAGTAAATAAGAGTATGATAACATGATAATTATTGTCTAAAACTATATAATATAAATTATATAACATATATATGATTTATGTAATAAATAATTGAAGTTCATAATGAATGAATGATATTGTTGTAAAAAACATAAACCATGATAATATAAAAATGGCATAAGACATAGATTATTGACATAAAAAGATAATACCAAATCATTTTATTTGACTTAATGGATCATTTACAAAACTATCATTATGGAATGGGTTAACTAGCATGTCCATCAATGTAGTCAAGGTGCACTGCCAATACTATCATTGTTGAAAATATTCTGATAATAAACTTATTACAATCTTTAATTTATTCTATTTTAACTCATGAAATATAATAATTTGCGTAATTCATTAGAGGGAGTTATTTTTCCCATTGATATAATGTTGAAAATAATTCATAAATTTTCCTCAAGAGAACAACACATTCATCATGTCATAATCCATTAAAGTAAATAGTTTTCACAATCATTTCATTATTTCATAACCTGTAGAGAATAAAAAGGTTTCATAATCATTTGACCATTTAATCATTGAATAATCCATTGAATAATAATCATGATTCATATGAATTTTAAAAATATATATCAAAATGAAGATAACAATGTATTATAAACATTTCATAATCCTAATCCATCTAGATAATGAATTATTATGGTATGTTTAGAATATATCCCTAGTAAAGAAAAAGTAAAAATTAGTGATTTAATATTCTATAATACACTAAAAATTTATATTAGGCTTATTTTTTAATATATTTAATATATTAATATATTTTGAATCCTAATACATCAGGATTTTAAAATAACACTCTATTCAATAACATATACAATAAAAAAAACTAAATCCCATAATATTATTATCTAGATATAAAAATTTTTAGAGAGTCATTAAATTAGGTGTTTTGAATATTATTATCTAAATTAAGAAATATGTTTTTATTGGACCATATTATTAAAAATTCCTTGATCAATTCCTTGAAATAAATACAATACTCTTAGTAAATTATTTTATGGTTCACCAATATGTTTTCTTCAAAAATAAATTTTTTTGAGAATATATTAGAATTAAATTATAAAACCATGATAAATTAAATTTTGTAAAGATAATATAATTTTTGAAACAATATATAAATAATATCCTTTCATTAAATAATCATATTTTTCTGAAAGGATTTATTTTTAAATAGATTATTAAAAATAATGATATTTAATTAAAATTGTATTATTGTTTAAATAATTTGAAAAGTTTAATTTTATTCAAATGTTTTTTAAAAAAATAATTAATTATTTTAAATTAATTAAAATTTAATTTAGTTAATTTTAGTTAATTTCAAGGATAAATTCACTATGAATTTTTTTTTCACAAATTGGAATTAAAATATTTTTTTATAGATCATTAATAGTTTTTTAAAAATTAAATTAATCCAATATTTTTTTATTAATTTTGATAAATTTATAACATATTTTTAATAATGGAGAAAATATTAGTAAATTCAAACTTTTTATTTTTCCATCAATATGAAAAGTAACCATCATAATTTTTGTAATCACGGAAAGTGGTATATGAGATAATTAATGTTAAAAAAAATTATATATACATCTATATGACACTAAAATATTAATAGATATTATTTTCTGAATCCATTTATTTTTAATCATCCAAAATTTTTTTATATGGAATTATTTATCCATTTATAAATTATTAAGACCTTTTATGGTATAATTTCTATAAAAGGCCAACAGGTCAAAATCTTGTTTTTCATAAATTTAATATTTTTAATATGGATTTATCCCAATAATATATAAATATATATTTATTATTATTAAATATTAATTATCTATATACATTAGGATGATTTATTTCAATTTTACTTTAAAAATAATTACACTAAATCCGTTCACAAATTATTGCGGTAATAATTAAATCAATGGAAAATTGAAATAACATATAATTAAAATATTAAAATAAAAATAAATTTTGTAAAATTTTTGTGATCCAAAAAAATTATAGAATATCATGATATTTTATGGATTTATTATAATATCTTTTTTATTTTGGATGTATAATAATGATATTATTAAAGTCAACAAAATTAATATTTTAGGAAAATAAAATTATTGATATATTATAATAAATAATATTTTATTAAATTATATGAATATCATAATTACCATAATGTATTCCAATTTATTAGGAAATGGTTTAGAATATCAAAATTTTTCTATTTATGATCATTATCAAATTTTTAGTTATAAAATTGACCCTCAATGTCAAGATAATTCTTATTGTCATGGTATGATTCAAAAGTATAATGAATGGTAAAAACTAGACAATAAGTTCAAGGATATGACCTAAGCATGAAAAAAAATTATTTCATGAGAATATTTCCTCCCATAATAATCTTATGTTTTAATTGAATAACATTTGAGAAATTATTTATTGAATATTGATTTATTATATTTGAAATTTTAAGATCGACTCTTTACTATCATATAAAAGGGTACATGTTCTCTTAATTTTTAACACTTCAAAACCAATTCTTATTAAGCTGTTCCAAACCAAATATGTTCCTAAAAAATATAACTACAATCTATATACCATATTTTATGATTAATACAATTTCAATAGTACTATAGGTGTTATGAAAAAAGAATTTTTCAAATTAGGGATATAATTTTATCTGCATGTTTTAGTTCTGATTTTTCTTCCACCTCCGTAACTTATTTTTAGACATTGATAATATAATTAAAACAATATAATATATTTAATTATATAGAAAATATAAATAAATCTCCATCATCCATAAAATGAGAGAGGATTTTATAGATTTTTTTAATGATGATTGTCATCTCATGAACCAATATAATATATTTTCCATCACTGTCACTATAGAAAATATATATTAATGTAATTAATATTTCTATTTTTTCTCTCATAAAATATTTATAAATATTAAAACATATTATATATTTTATATTTTTAACATTCCAGTCACTGAAAAATGATATTGTCATTCATTAGTACATCTCGACAACCACCTCCATCATGTGATGTGATTTTTTCATCACCGCATCACAAGGATGATATATATAAATACCATTATATTTAAATATTTAATAGGATATTTACTATATTATTATAATTATTTATATAAAACATAATACATACCTTATTTCCATATGATAGTTGAAGGATAAAATAATTAATCATACGTATATATGGCCTACCATCTCCTTGATTACATTGTATTTCATTTTTCATAAGCATATTTCATTATTAGTTTCTAAATATTAATTTATGATTAAAATTTATAATTATTTATTTATTAATTTTCTATATATAGTGGAGTAATAACTTCTTTGACCATATTTATCCAACCAAATTCATTTTCTCCTAATGTAAAAAATATCCTGAAAACATCAGACATGAATATGAGTGATAAATATTTTTACACAATTTAATTACAATAATTATAAAAAGAATATTTATAATTAAAAAACATTCATAAAATATTATATAAATTCAATATATTTATAATAACGAAATGTAATAAACATACATGATGATTCAACTCAATGATTAACGGTTTCCCATCTCTCTTTTACTTTTGTCAAACATTATCCATATTCACAATTTATTTATTTTTGATTGGATTATACATTTATCCATTGATATATTACATCTCAAATATCTTTTTCATAATGGTATTTAATTTTTAATTTTATTTAACTATTTCATGGGGCTTATAATTTAAAAAATTACCATTATAGAAAAGGTATAATTGAAAATCCCATTATTAATTGAGACTGTATATTCTTATTTATACGATCAAGAATATTTATAGTCCATATACAAATTTTATATAAATACTTTTTAATATCGTTTTTAATATTCTCATATGATATCTAATATCATTTTTAACAATTTTTAATTTTTATAAAAATGTTCGAAAGGAATTTTCTTGTCTTTATCTAAAAGATGTACTTTGTGACTTCTCTAAAAAAAATATGACATTAATATATTTAAAAAATATAAAACAGGAACATATTCTTTGTCTTTCTAGTATAATACTCTAATTGAATATTCCTTTAAAATTTTAGAAGTTCATTTAAATAAAAAAAATTATTTTTTATTTTCAAATTTTTGATGATAATTTTCATATGAATAAATATATTTTCCCAAAACATTTATAATTATTCATTCTAGTTAATTTATCATATAATTTAAAAAACATTAGTGTACATTTTCACTATTACGGATAGTGGGTAGTAATAAAATAATTTTATCAATTTACATAATTTTGAGTATTATATGTTTGAGTTATTATATATATCAATATTCATTATATAATTAATATGATTATTTCCAAAACTATATACCATTCATCCATACTATGTTATAAATGGAATGTATTTGAATGATTGAATAATTATTAATAAATCTTTATTTTTCCAAAAATATAAAAATTCTATGACAAACTATATTGTGTATTAATTAAAAATATCATTCAATAACTAATAATTTTTTTGAAAATAAAGTATAGGTGGGTACAAGATTGTTATGGAGCATTGATGAATCGATTGGTCTAAAAAAATCATGTAGAAAAATGAAATTGGAAATTAAAAAATGCTCTTTTCTCATTGTGTGTGGTCTCAATGGTATAGATACAATGATCTACAATTACATGGTATAAAATATTAGGCATATATATCATTGGTATTTTAGTTATTATTATAATTTATATGATTACTGCATTGATAATATCCAAAGATGCATTTATTTAATTAGTTATTGATTAAATGGAAAGAGATTTAAATTATTTACTATGAAATATTTAAAATTGTTTATTTAATCATGAAACAATACACCTTATCTAAAACATAAATATAATTTGATCTCATCCTTTTTTTAATTTCAATTGGATGTGGAGAGAAATAATTGGATGAGTTTAAAGGAAGATAAATGTATGTATAAAATTTTCAATGCAAAATGAGAAGTGAGAATGTATATGGTTCTTCATCATAGTTAAACTAATTCTTAATTTGCTATTTTTTTATATCTATAACAAAGTAATATGATATAAAAAATCTCAATCTAATATAGTTGGGGTTATTAGAATTCATATTAGATATATATTTTTTAGAATCATTAGGAATTCAATTTTTGAAAATATTAACTAATGAATTTAACCTTATAATTGATTTTAGAAATATTACCAAAAATATAAATTTACATATTTAGATATTACCTATATTATTTTATTCAATTTACTTAATTTTCATTCACTATTTTTGATTATATAAATATTTTTCCATAATTTTAAGATTTATATTATTTATTATATTTTTTAGAAATAGTTCATAGTGAAAGGAATAGAAATAAAATCAACACACAAAATATATAGAGGGATTACCCTATTTCGAATGATAATGAAGGTATATATTGAAGAGTTGATTGAGAAAAAAATATATATATGTATTTGGACAAGTAACTCTTGTTATGGATATTATCATTGCCTATATGCATCGTCCTTATGAATCACTACATAGTTTAACAATCTACACAACATCTTGTGTTAAAATTATATATCATTTAATGTTAGTAAAAAATTTATTATATATGAGAACATGATAAGTTTGGTAGATATGATATTTATCAAATTGGGATGTAATGAAATATATAAGGTTTCAGATTAGATTTTTACTCTCAGGATATTCTGAGGAATAGTGCTCATTGATACAAAACACTAATGATGTGGAAGAAATATAAATCTATATTTTTATGACTTAAAGGAAAATTTCAATTAAAAATACATCCTGAAGAACAATGACTGAATATTTAGTGATAATTCATTATTCTATGTTAATGGAAGAATAAAATGTTATTACATATTTTGCTAGCATTAAATGGTTACTTAGTAATTTTTTAGGCCACATATATACTCCAAATTATAATATTCACCAATTATATTATGTAATTAAAACAATCATTCTCATTATAGTGAAATCCTGAAAATTATACCCTTATCATGATATAGAATCTTGTGATATCAAGACTGAAAACAAAATTTTCCATATCATGTTGTTCCAATGTAACGAAAGATATAATTATGAAAGGAGAGATTAAATATTGTAAGGGGAAGCAATGAAAGAAATATTTTACCGTATGTGATCATTTATGAAGGAAACAATAAATTTTAAAAGGGAAAGGGGTTTTCTAAAAGTTTGGAGAGAATGGCCAACAAGCTTGCTATTTCAACAGGAAATAAGATGCTTCTAATTATAAATGATTCAACTATAAAGACATGGGGAACTATGCATAAAAACAACCAAAGTGAAAATGAAATATATATATATATATATGGGAAGAAGAAAGGATATCGATGATAATATTAGGTTGTTATTATAGATTATGTGGAATGATTAATGTATTTTGATTCAAAAATTATGTTGTTGAAGTGTTCAATCAAGTATATTATGTTATAATGACCATGTAATGCATAAATATAGTAATCCAGAAGTTTTCTTGAGGATATTTATGTATATTTATAATTTTACCAATAATCAAGATATTTAATTTATGGTAAGGTCCTATTATTTTAGAAAACCAAGAATAGGGAACGATAACACTTAAATCTATCTAATGTTTATCTCAAACTAAATGGGATAGCATTGCTGATGATGAAAATAGTTTTAGATTCTAAGACCAAGTAATTCCTGATGATTTTCACAATATTTTCATATTTATATTATATAATATCAGAAATTATTGAAGTAATAATGACAGGGATAACTTTTAAAATAATTAATCCATTAAATTTTGTTTTATTTTTATTACATTTGTTACCTTATTTTTGGAAAATAAGGGATCAATGTTATTATATATTACAATATAACAACTTTATGCAAGATTTATGATATGTTCATATTTTAAATTTACATACATTATTCCATAAATTATTTAATTTTGTTTAATTTGGTAAAACATACATTGGAGGAGAATTATGATATAGTACATATATAATTGATAATGTTGATATGTTGATGTTATAGTTTGGATTAAATTTTGAATTATCATATTCATAAGATGTAAAACCTCTTTTGGAAAATATCTTGAGGCTAAATGAATGAAATATGGATATTTTTATTAATTAATGATGATTTATAACTAAAAAATCATATTTAGTATCCATTTCATTAGGTCACAGATGAGAGGGAAGTAGAGAAACATACAACCAATGGATGAAATTACTATTCTGACAAAGTATGAATCAGGTAAGATTATTTTCATAGGTGTTTTATCGTGATAGTAAAACAATCATTTAGAAGTATAAAAAAGACCTAAAAATTTAATTACATTTTACTTCTTACTGGGAAATACTTCTATTAACACATATTATATTTATGGTTTTTTGGTAGATAACGTTCTCATGACCATGTTCTCTATCAATCCCTATTAATTTTTTGGTGTTATATTTGTCTTCCAAGACAACATTTTTATTTTATTCAAATGTAATCGAGTTATGAATCCTACTTTTTTATTGACCTACAAATGTCACTTTTCACATTATTCTATCTATTATTTACTATTTTTATGGTGTGTTTTTCTACAATGTTAATTTATAATGTCAAGCCCATGATTACAGGTTTGAACATTGAATTGATAGATTGGTATTTATTGAAAGGGGGAATGTAACATCCCATTAAGTTACGTCATTATTATTTTTAAATAAAATAAATAAATTTTTGTCTTATATTTCATGACACTCGGATATTTTTAAATAACATAATGTGGCATATCATATGCAACACACAACATTGAGCATAAACAAACCCCAAGATAATATTATTTATTTACGATCATTATAACCTAACTGTTAATTTGATTGGACTAAAAGTAATTAATGGAATTATTAAATATATAGATAGTGTAAATTCATAGATAAAAAGTTTTGATTAATTTATAAAATAAATTATCAATTATCAGTACATATATCTCATTCCTAAGAAAAGTGTTTTCTTCCAAAATGATTTTTTTGTGAAAATATTATAATTAAAATGTGGAAATAATAAAACAATTATTATAAAGAAAATATTATTTTTTTAATATATATATCAAAATTTTATTAACGATAATTTTAATTTTTTATAATTGATTTACCTTTCAATTGATAGTGACAAAAACTATTTTTTATAGAATATCGTGTTTTTTGAAAAATTTAAAAAGCCTTTTAATATATTTTGTTTTAAATTTTTATGACTTATATTACATTATTAATAATAAAATTCTGTTAATTATAATCATTTATTTTGTTGAATTTAGTATCAAAACATATTTTCACTTTAAAAAGGATTTATAATAAGGCATATGTTATCATCGACTTTTTTCAATTTAATTTAATTAAAATTATTCAAGAAATATGTATTAAATTTGAAGAAATGGATAAAATAATTCTATTCATTGTTTAAATATTTATTAAATAATTACTATATAATTTTTATAAATATTAATCATATTCTAATTTCTCTTATTCCATGTTAAAGGGTAAATCATGAACTTATGATTAATGAAATGATAATGACTATATAATTACCATAAAAATTTTATTGTTATTATTGGATGAGTAAATTTAATCCATAAACAATCAATATTAGTAAATATGAAATTTATTTTATGTCTTAAGGAGGTTATAACCTTAATGGAATTTTATTTCAAGTAAATTCAATCATTTCGCACTATTCATTTTAATAATTATAATAATTTTATATGAGGACATATACAAGATATGGTCAAATATAAATACTATTTTTAACTAAATAAATATATATTCATCATTATTATTTATTATTATTATTTATTTAATATAATCCCTTAAATTATTTGAAAATGTTAACGTAGTTATTATTCAATAAATATAAAATTCAATCAAATGGTATTTAAATAACCAATATGAATATTATATGTGATTAATAATCTAATATATTACATTTATTTATGTATTTGACATTATAGATATTTTATAATAATATAACAATTATTTTTTTTTGATATTATTAAATTCAATGTAATAAATATTTTTATAAATTTCCACTGCTAATAATTTCTAATAGATAATATTATATTAAATTATATAAAATTACGAAAAAAAACATATATTATCCCAATGAATTATTATATGATGGGTATTATCATACATGAAAATTTTATATACTTATAACAATTTATAGTAACTATATTGACCTTCATTGAGTAAAAATCCTTGATGGTGGGGTATGTTTATAAAGTCTTAACAAGGGGTTACAAAGAGGAGTGAAACAATGAAACCAAAAAAATTTATGAAAAATTATTATGATATAATAATTAACCATAATCACCATATATTAAAAATAAATTTCTATAGAGACATTTATAATTTTATAATAATTTACATTAATTTCATTTATTTAAAGATACAATAGTTCCCCTTCCCTCTTTTATATAGTGGAGGATTTTATTCACATTTTTTCACACTCAAAACTAATTTTTTCAAGAAAATAATTGACCCAATAACTTATAAACATCCCTAAATACGTTATATAGTCCTTAGTTGGGGTTGAAAACGAATGCCATCTGTTTTATGATGTTAAGCATTGGTTATTTTCGAAAGAAGATGTGTAGTTTAAACAACATGTTTTTCGTTTTATTCTATATCCACCTCTTTCATATAGTATTAAACATTTTCAAAATAATAAAAATAGTATAATATGTAGACATGAATGTTGTTATTTTAAATTTATAACATATATTCATCTCCATCCTCTATAAAATTGGAGGATAATTCATTGTTCATTTCTATAGTGGACTATTAGCTCATGAACTTATGTATTAAGAATTTTATAATCGTCTATCATGAATGGTTATTTTTATGGAATTAATATTTATAAATGAAATTAATGGAGTATTATTTATTTTTAAAATATAATACTTTATTTGAAATCTTTCTTTTCCATTGACTAAAAAAATAAAATGTTGTTCTTACATTAGTGTAGACTACAAGCTCCATAGAGTGATACGATTATTTCACCACATCACATTGATTATTTTTATATTTATATTTAAATATTTAATATGATAATTATGGTATTATTTATATTTATATATATATATATATAATATAAAACCTAACCTAGTTCTATAAATACTGTGGAATGATGTAATTGTTACTCATCCATAATCATGGGGTACCATCGCCTTGCTGTTTGACATAGTATATGTTTCATATCCATATTTAATGACTAGTTTTATATGTATAATTTATGTATACAAATAAAATATATGTAAGAATTATTATTCTGGATAGGGTTTAGTAATATCCTCTATGAAAAAATACATCTTACAAAATCAATTTTTGATTTCTGTAAAAAAATATTTTTATAATGTCAAATTTGGACATAAATGGTGAAATATTTTTTTAAATATATTAATAAGATGTATAAGTGATTAATTAAATAGAAAATGTTTCCAAGAAAATTTTAAAATTAAACTATTTTAATAATTTAGTATGATAAACAATCTAAATGGTGATTAATACTCATGTGTTAACAGTTTCTCAAATCAATTTTATTTTTGTGGGCATATAACATAAAAATTAATTACTTAAATGGTGTTGTTTATACAATTACCATTAATTTATTATATTAGTCATCAATTTTTTGTAATTTTTTAAGTATAATTGTATTTGTTTTCTTGAATGAGACTTGTGATTCCAAATATAATAATGTTATAAGTTGACAATCTCATTATTATTTTAGATTTGTATATTCATAAGTCTCCAATAGGGAATATTTTTATTCGATAACTATATTTTTTAAAATAATAAAATTTCGTTTTTAATATTCTACAATGAATTTTAAATTCATTTTTAACATTGTTTTTAATTTTACAAAATGGCTTCAATTGAATCTTATTTTCATTTTTTAAACAACGTACATTGTGTCCATTATAAAAAAAATATTGAATGTTTTTTAAAACTCATTCATAATGAATAAAATTTCCTTCTATAATGACTACTATTTGATAGGAATATTTAATTTTTAGTATAAAATATTATTTACAATGATATTTTTGTCGTTATGTTGCTTATTTTTGTATGTAAATTTCAAATTGAATAAAAAAATTCCTATGATTTTTTTAATAATCTTGTTTTTTTATATTTATTTATCAATTAAATCAACTAATTATTTATCATGTTCATAACAAGGCATATATTTGTATTATATTATCTTTTTAACATAAACATATTTTTTATCATAGTATGTTACATATCTATTATATATCCATATTATTTCAACCATGTATATGATTAATGTAAAAATCAAATACAATTTTTTTTAAAAAAATTAATAGAATTTATTTTTTTCCGGTGAATTATTGATAGAAATTTATCTATACAATACCTACATATTTTATGATATGTAATATTTTCCAAAATTTAATCGATTAATAGATATATCAAGAATGCATTGGATATGTAGTGATGAGAGGGGGAATGAATTATATATCCCATTCATTTATCTGTAGGTCTCATGGGGAAACGTAGTTGGCCAATATATATTAGTATTTACACATAGTATTAAATTATCATTGAAAATGTCTTAAGAATAAAGAAACCATGAATTTTATGATCTTGGAAGCCAATATTAAACATTTCCATTATTTTCATTTCAGTTATTTCTATCATTCATGATATTATTGAAAAGAGGTCGTCGATGGATTCATTTTATCCAAACTTCGTTCAATGAAAGGAATGTGTATTATATTATTTAAATCATTGTATTGATTATTTCTAATTTAATAATGATTTATTTCACTATATGAAACTATTACTGGTAGTTTTATCTATCCATTATTTCTTTTCTCCATAATATGATGGTGAAATCAGTAAATGATTTTGTAGGATGGAAACTGTCTATATTTAATATTAAATATAAAATGAAATATTTCTGGTGACTATTTTTTCACGATGACTAACCTATATAGTCCATTGGGATATGTTGTTTTTGTATAAATTGGAATTTATAATTATAGACTCCTACTCTTGGATAATGTAGAAGAGGCTGTTAAATATTTTATGGAAAATGTTTTTGAAATATCACATGGAACATTTCATGAGAAAAAAATAATTTATATTAAAAAAAAACAATTTTTAAAATAATAAAACATTATCAAAATCATATTCATTGAATATAAAAGTGAGGAATTAAAAATTATTCTTCAATGTAAATAATGGTCATAATGGGGGAGATTTCCTCATTGATGAATTCATTAAAAAAATTCCTTTATCATTTTAGAAAAAAACCAAGAAAATCATGTTTCTTAAAATGTAATTGAGATTAATTGTTAAAAACCATTATAAACTTTAAAAAATGCTTAATATTTTCAATAATATATACTTTATAAATATTTAAAACAACTAGGAATACATTTTATGAAAACATTTATATAAACGAAATACAGTTTTGGAATGAAGAAAAGAATATTGTCAGATACCCATAAAAACCATAATTTCAATTACATAGTGTATAAAGAGTTGGGAAAAGAATTTCACCTGAATTAAATAGTGTATAATAAAATTGATGAGTTTAATAATAGAGAGATCATAAGATTTAATCATAAAAATCATAAACATAAACAATAAAAATAAACGAAGACATTCTACAATAAATCCATGACCAAATTGGCATATTTTGAATCATGGTTCAAATAAATAATAATATAAAATTTAAAAAAATAGTTCAATTAATATAACATTATTCTAGTTATCAAATGAAAATTTGGATTTATAAACATCCTATATATTAATTTTAGTCAATAACATAACATTTTTCCAAAATGATGCAATTTGAGATAAGAAAGTATTTGAAAACATTTAAAATTTAAACATAAAACCTAATAAATAGTGATACAATAATATATATTTTAATCCAAAAAAAATTTATGAAATTAATTAAACAAGAAATAAGTGGAAATCATATACTCCATGTGGAATAAATGTGTGCCAGATATGTCATATGTCTCACATAAATAAATGATTGATTGAAATCCCTTGCATTAAGTCTTGAAGTAATTCATAAATTATGAATCCTCTTATATAATGAATATATATTAATTATTCTTGTATTAGATATCCCAAATTTTTATATAACATATCATATATTATTTTCATGCGGTCCTTTTAATATCTTTTTATTAACAATCGAATGCTAATGTTGTGTTTCATAAACAAACTACTTTGTGTTTTATTTATTTATTACTTTTTTTATCCTCATACTTTAACCATGGAAATATAATGTCATAATTTTAACAAATATATTAGTACGATATATATTTTTTATATATTTTTTTATATTATTCCCTAAATTTTAGTGATGGAAAATGGAATACAACATTCAGGGAGATGGTGGATCATTCGTACACATGAATGATGTTTCCATTTTCTAAACCCATTAGATGAAGATGTTTTAAAAAAAATTGATCCATAATAATTTTTACATTCATATCACAAATATTACTTTAATTTAAACAAATTGTATTCCATGGAATGTTTTAGTGAAAAAACATTGCATCACTTTTCCAGGAAGTAGTCTTCCATACACACGAATGAGGTTATTGTATCCCCTCTAAAATAGAATATGTGAAGTTATATATGGAAATGTAGTTACATGAATATAATTTTATATCAAATATTATATATATTAATTTTATGTGTCCTTATTAATATCATTTTTTAATAGAAATGAAAAACACATCACATCAGTGTGTGAGGCGGTAGTTAGTCGTACATACAAAAAAACTTTATTGTTTTTGAAATGGATGGGAGATAAGATTATATATGTAGTATAAGATCCCAATTGTATAATAATATCATTATTATAATATATAAAAATGCTTTAAATAATTATATCTATATTTGAGATTTGATAATTCATAATAATAGACATCAGTTAATGAGTCAGTGGTCAAATGTACACTATAATGCTAATTTTGTATCCCATTTGATCTAAGTAGATATGGTTTTAGTTCATGGAATTTAAATATTAAAATATAAATATATTTATTATAAAAATGTTCTTATATATTAATTTATTAATTATAATTTATGAATGAGTATTGAAAAATAATAAACCATCACCAAGTGAGGTTAACCCTTATTCAATTTGCAACATTTTGATTACACTGAAATGGTTTTTATGATGGAATTATGAAAAAAAATAATGCCTCATGTTTGAGATTGGGGATGTTATAAACTGATTTGAGAATGTTTTGGAAGTAATGATTTATAATAAAAGTGTAATGATAAGATGATAGGGGTGGTAATTTTATATGTGGGGAACAAAACCCTCAAGGAAAGAACATTGAAATTTCATAGAAGAACAACAAATGGTCAAATAATTCCATTGAAAAAACATAATCCTATTGAAAATTTATTTAAAATATTTTAGGATAATATTGGAATATTTTTATGCAATACTATTTTTAATTGTTTTATATCTACTATTACTCTTATATTTTCAGTATATCCCCTAGATATACAAATTTATACTATAATAGTGATACATAATTTTTAAAAATTTAAATTTAAATTTTATAAGAAAATAAAATTAATCTTATTAGATTATAAAAATTATTTTTATAGAAATTATGGAATCAATTTTTTTCCATATTATATGAACATATGTGGTATAATTTAATAAAATAATAATCCCACAAATGTAATAAAAAATCTTTTTTTGAAATTCATGTGTGTGAGAAGATTAAAATGATTTTTTTGGAATAATGAAATATGAAATGGATTGCAATGAGATATATTGTATTAAAATATATATAATATATATAATTTTACAATAATAAATATATTTAAATAATTGGATTTTCTTAAAATTATTAAAAAGATATGGAAATTGTAAATACAACTCAAAAGTGTCCACTATTCGTAGAAACATTTACCTTTATAAGAAATTCTCAATAAATAACTATAGAATATTTCTACCATAATTATTTATAAATTAATGCATATTTTTTTTAAATACATTATTTAATATTATGGTAAATTAATATTAAAATATGATCACAAAATGTTAAAAACATCATTTAATTAAAATACAGTTCTTGTGAATAAAATCATATTTTTTCTTATCTCTTGTCAAAAAAACTCATATGATCAATGTCAAATATTTTATTGAATATATAATATATTTTATTTTTAAAATATTTCTAAAATATTTGATTTATCCAATTAATTGTGGTAAAACATAATTTTCAACAAAAAAATATTTTCCTATCAATTGATTTTCTTTGGTATCAAATGGTTTTTACATTCATTTCTAATTAATTGGTCACTAAAGAATATATTATACGTAAAATTGAAAACCATTTATTTTTATTATATATTTATCCAATGGTTTGGCATTATTTGTCATATTTAATTATAATATTTAAATATTAGGTCATGTTTCTTTTAAAGTAGATTATTTTTATAAATCAAGAAAAATTTGAGGGCATTTATAATGAAAAAGATGAAATAAATTTAAATATATATGAAACTATATTTATAAAATTTAAGTGTGTAATATACTTAATAATTTAATTTTTTAAGATTTTTCAGTACATGTTTTAATAATTTAGGTGTTTGATGGTTAGTGAAAATCTAGATTATTTGATTCAAATATGGGTTTCTTCAATGTATAGAATAATAATGTCTATTTCAGGTTATTGGTGATCCATCCGTAGAGGTACACTGGTACTATACTTTGGTGTCTTATTAATGTTTTGGAACTATCATCAAATGTATCCCTAAGTAGGATTACTATGTATAGGTTTCATTGAAAAAATTAGTTGTTAATTTCATTTATTTATTAGGAAATACATCCAATGGGTTTTCACCATTAGTTTTCTCTATAAATGGTTGGTGGTCAAATTATAATATCATCATGAAAATCATTTTGGACATGATGTGGGTGTTTGATGGATGGATTGATACATATAAAGAAAAGTTGGCCCTTTATATTATTTTGATATTTGTCGATTAGATTCTAAAAATTTCAAATCAAAATCTAAGACTAGGAGTTGTAGTCTCATATTTGAATGGGTGTGGGTGTTAGAGAAAATAAATATCATTTTGTAGGATTGTCTTATGAGTGATTCTATAGGAAATTATTGTATTGTATGCGTTGTTTCTCAAAATTTTCCTACACAATAAGTCAGTGTGGGATCGAGTGTCATTGAGTGGCTCATAGTCCTCTTGGGATTTTTGGATAATAATATAGTGGATTTCTATCCATAATTAAGGCCTAATTGGATATAAGATTAGTTTATAAGGGCAGTGGTAGGTGAGTGAAACAACCAAATCTATCCTGAAGATAGCTATGGGTCATGTTCAATCATTTGGAATGATGGAAATGTTTTAGACCCCACATTGTTAAAATTTCTATTATATATTCATAATCTTATTAAGAGATGTATCACCCTCCTTTCATTGGGAGTTGAACCAAAACCATGTATCAAATATAGGAAACATTAAAAGGTGCTTCTGCATTTCTAGGAATGATGGAACCAATTGGGTTTCACTTTGATGTTCCCCCCATGAATGGGTGTACAAGGCGATTGTTATAGGACATTACATGTAAATCATAACATATTAGTAATAATAAGGGGTTTTGGAAAGTCATAATTAGTGTGGGTGTGTTCCTATCCCTATGATTTTATACATGATGGATTATATAATGTGTTCTCTCGGTTATTTAGATTAAATTAAGATTCCATAATTTTAGAGATAGATATTTGAATGGGCTTCCACACTTTGGATCTATTTTTTCGAAGTTTAATTGATTCAAAAATCTTATTTGGAGAATCCATGGATTTTGGGCATTATTATTAAAGGAGGTTCCACGAATTTGAATCCATATTTTAAGTAATTAATTAGCCTCATATGCAGAGGTATGGGGATATAATATGATCTCACATTAGGATCCATGATGATAGAGATATCATGAGACTCCTCCTCAATGTATTTATAATATTATAGGATAGGACATGGATTTGTATCATAGATGATTGGACTATTATGGGTCACATCATCAGAGTCATAAATATAGGATTTGGGATCCCAAGATTTGAATCCCATATAATATGATATCATGGGATGAGTCCCCATAGTCACGAGTTTCATTTTGGGATGTCATGGATTTAGAAAAATCGTTTATATTGGGAGGCATGCTCATTGAGTTGTTCTAAGATACATATTGACTTAGGATAACGGAGGTTTGGTTGATCAGGGTCATTGACCTAAGGATCGAAATAAATTTATTTATTTTCAGTATCTAATTATTTATTTCAATGGATCATGTTAAATCCACACAGTATAAAATTTTATAATTTGTATGATATAGATATTTTGGATTCCTACTATGTTATTAGTTTTATAGAATAATTGAGAATCCCCTACACATGGTTACCTGAGAAGAAGTTCAGTTTTTTCAAGCACTATTTTTATTTAATCCTGGGATCGTTTTGTAAATAATGATTGATCAGATAGTATAAAACACTAGAGGATACCTTCAATACAGTGGAAGTGGCTCCCCATTTCAATTTTTTATTTTGTAATATATTTGTACCTATCTCAATGGGAAATCTTCTATATGTATGTAATGTAAATTCAAGCCTTTAACATATTTTATTTTTTATAAATTTATTACATTAATTTCAGTCAATGTAATTTTTTTATTATTAATGATGATTAGTTTTAAATTTAATAATATGAAATATTTTATAAGGGGTATATTATACCCACATTTACACCATAGAAACCGATTTTTTTCAATATCCAATTATATATGAAGAAGTGAACATAAGTTCACAGGGTGAGATGGACCAGTAACTGTTCACCGATTGATATAGGATTGGATGTTACAATTAATTTTTCTACAAAATAAAATTTATCAAATAATTTACCAAATTTGTATATACCATTTTGATATATTAAAAAATGTTTTCTATATTTATGATTACAACAAATCCCATACTAACACATATGTTTTTATACCAATATGATCATATTAATTATCTTATAATTAATAAATATTCTACCCATGAAGATAGTATTTCAATAAAATGAATCAATGTAAATCAAAAACTTACTCATGATAAACATCCCAAATGAATCATTTCCCCAGAGGGTCTCATGAATGGTTCAAAATTTATTGTCAAGATAATCATTGCATTTAATATATGATAATATATCTACAATGAATCATTAATGTAATCCTTCATGATTGTGGAATTGATTTATGTAGTCTTTCATTTATTTATAGACTAATAATTTTATATTAGTGGAGTTTTTAATTTCATTAATATTATATGATTTATGTATTATATCTTTGTAGCTGTAAAAACTCACATTCCCATTAAATAATTATTGTGTAATTTAATTAAAAACGTTTCACATAATGGATGTTTTACTCATCACCTATTATTATATATGATATTTGACTTTTCATAGTTCTTAGTCACATTCTTCTACTTTTATTTACCATTTAAAATATATTAAATTGAGATTAATTATTTTATCTTAGTTAGAATTTTATATAATATCAATATATGAATAGAATTATTATTAAACTATATGTCATTGTATGGTTATCCTGATTCTATAACAATGTTAAATCATACTATCTGGATTTCTTATATAGTATATATTATTCCTTGATAAGTTAGACTCAGTCTCATTCACATGTTCTAATTCTGTCTATATTAAATTAGAAAAATTATTTTCCATTATACCATGTTTTTCGATAGGAAAATATTTCTCTTATAATATCAATATAAATGACTTCAATTGAACACATTTTTCTCATCATCATAATTAGTATTCTAAAAAATGAACACAATTGTTATAAAGATCAATAAAAATATACACTACCTGAATATTATTTTTATTTTCATTATATATATTAGAAATTAATATAATTTTAAGGGATTTGATATATTTCTGATCAAAAAAATATATTATTTGATTTATTATTTTATGGAAACTGTTATAGCATGACATAGTCCAACATCAGTAAATTTATTTGAAATGATATCCATTTCACTATATAGGATTTGTAATTGGTCATAACTAACAGAAATACAGAAATATGGTCATACCCTATTTAGCTGTACAATAATCAATATTGATTGTATCTAGTTAGAAATAATTCCATTAACCGTTGGTGTTGACAATATTTCCTTTAAATCAAGTATGATCCATCTCTAAATAATGGCACAAACAGAGTCATCAAATAATCATGTTGAAAATGGAGATATAGAATAAAATACATATTAATTTTAATGTTTTAAAATAGAATAAATGTTAGTCACAAATATTATACAAGATATGTTCTTCTAGCATATAGTTCCTTTGGGTAAACATGATTTCATTCCTTCTACAATTACACCAACTCCAGTAACCCAAATCTAGTGTTCAGTATATTACATCATTATAGGATGAATGTGATCACACATCCTTTGATCAATCAAAGTAGTAGTCCTAGAGAAATATATAAATTCAAAATTTAAATAATACATTGGACATTAAGGGAACTGTTTAAAATAATTTATTGCATACATTAAATTCAATCACATATCTCACCTAGATATCATTTGGAATGAAATAATTAAAAAGGGTGAGATTATATGATGATTTTGTGTAGTGTACAGTGTAATATATATTTTTCAAAAGATTGAATAAATAATATGAAAGAGTGGATAATCAATAGATATGACATTTTATCAATAACATGATCTTTAGATATGTCCATTGTAAATATGAACTTAAAAATAACATGGAAAATAATATCGAAAATCTAGATAAAGGAAATACATAATATTCGACTTCCTGATCAATCTGTCATGGTCTCACTCAATGATACCTTGAACCATACCACCTTTTACTTTTCTAGAACACTTTAATTATTGTGTAGGTATACCAAAAATTTGGAAATAATTTGGAAAACTATTTATTCCTTTGGGCATTTTGATGTATTTGTCGTCTATATATAACCAGAAACCACTCATCATTTATATATGTAAAATTAATTCATCAAATATTGAAATTAAAATAAAATAAACAATCAATATTCCTTATCTATTAATCAATATAAATATTTAATCATGAATATCGAACATCAATATTTCCCAAAAATTAGATAACATTTTTAATAAAAACTATTTAACTAAAACTGAATTTTGAAAAGGTAGAATATAAATATAATATTTAAAATATAAATATATTTATGATAAAAATGAAAATATATATATTTTACAAAAATTTCTTGTGTTATATAGATCATAAATTAAAAAAATTGAGTATAATCATTATTGATAAATGTATTTACAAACCATAAATTAAAAATGGTTAAAAATGACTATTAATTCATCCAAAATAAATTATTAATTGTAAAGGAATGTATTTTTGCAATTAAACAGAACAATATAAGGATGGAATAAAAAATAAACCTCCCATGATGATTTTGAAACATTTTTATAAAAATAATATTATATATCAATTAGAAACTCATTTTCAAAGGTGTTTATGATAAATTTAATTTATTTTTTTCAATGTTAAATAATTTTTAAAATATAATATTCTCATAAAGTAAAATGTGTAGTGGAAGATAAAATATATTTAATTAATAAAAAACACTTTTCAAAAAATTAGATATATAATATCATTTTTTAATATAAGGATGAAAAATTCATAGAATAAAGAAAATTTAATATTATTGATAATCAAGGATATTTACTGAGGACTCCAAATATTGAATAATTTTAATGGATTCATGAAAGTTTTTTATTCTATAAATCATAAAAAAAAATTCATTTTAGACTATTGGGAAAATTTTAAAATGACTACTCTAGAAAACATAAAATGATTCATTTAATAATATTATAATAACAAATTAGGCATAATTGAAACAAAATTAATAATTATTTAAATTAATAAAAATACTTATATTAAATAATTATAGGAATATAAATATGGAAAATAATTATTCTCATCATATAGAAGAGAAATAAGTTCTGATTTTCTTAGTAACATTGTTTTTGTATTTCATAGTACTCGAAAGTGGGAATTTTGGATGAAAAAATGGGAAAAATAGAAATTATCATATTAGATTCAGATAAATTAGTACTTGGAATAAAGGTGAATATAAATACTTTAGTGTAAATTTAAACAAGGACAATCTAAAAAATGTTAAATTTATTAAATTAACACTTGAAACAATAATAACATTTGAATGAAACTAACATAAAAAGAAACAATGAATTGAAACATTATATAAAATTAATAAATTATATTTCCTGATAAAATATTTTTTAACACCCCAATATTCCATAGTATGAAATATCTTTAAAATAATTTAATATCTTGTGCTACATGCAACATCGAGTTCAAATGCATCACAACCTTTTAAACATGTCTTTTAAGAAGAGGTTATAATTTTATTAAACACATATTGAATGTTATATATATCCTATAAAATTTTAACATTTATATTCTATTTTTCATAGACATAATATAATAACAAATTAAAATCTTCAGATAAATGAAATATTTTAGAAAAATGCAGTTTTTCCACCATTTAATTGAAAACCATTTCTAAATCCAATATTTGACCTTTTATATAATCAATTTAATTAAATAAAATTATTATTTACAATAATTACATAAAAATTTATTTTTATTATGGTTTTGGTACTTTTGTGATAAATTTAATATTTTTATGAATAGTAAAAATACTAAATTTTAATTTAAAATATCTTTAAAAAAATTAATTTATAATTTTAAATAAAGTAGTTGAGTTGTTTTAAATAATTATTAGATAAAATTTTTATCATTTAATATATTTTAGGTCATTTTGATGTTCATTAAATCATTAATCAGGGATTCATATTCCAAACATAACATGGTTAATGTTGCATGTTTTTTTTGACTACTGTAATGTGAAACATTCTTAAATTTTCATTGATGGTAATTGATCATGAAATCATTAACCTTCATCAGTTCAATACATCTTCTCTACCTCATGTTCAATTATTTTTTAGTGAATAATAACATCAAGCCTTTATAATTATTATATATTTATCATTCGAATCTATACAAATGGTGTTTCAAGGAATTTAATATAAGAACTACAGGTCTTAATTCACTATCTTGTGTTGTATAATTTAACTCAAAAGTTTTAGTTTTCGACAATCATATGAAATTAACTATTCATTTTGAATTAGCACACAACAAATTCCCCATAATAAATCATCACTATAGAAGAAAAATACTTATTTTTTAAAAGAAGGTAAAATCAAAGCATTAAACAATATTATATTATATTCTTGAAATAAAACTTCATGATGTTCTATCCAAATAAATTTTACTCCATTTGTGTTCTCAATGTTATATAAATAGATTATCATGCAATTATTTTAGAAAACCATTTGTAATATCTTACTAATCCAATTAAAAAATGAATATTAGTATCATTTTTAGGTATTTTATATTAAAAACCCACCTTTTGGATTTATGAACTATATTTGCACCAATTATTCGTATTGAATCCACGAAAAGAAATCGATTCCATCAAGAAAATAAAAATTTCTAAATTATTCATGTAATTATTTTTCATTGAGTCTTTTTAGAAAAACCCATTAATGTTTTTCAAGATCATAATTTATTTTTTAAAACACCAAATGATCATTAATAAAAATCAAATCTTATAAAAATATCTATGCAAGATTCTGTTAATGTGATCGATAAAATATAGCAGAGCATTTTTTAAACTAAAGGGCATAACAACAAACTCATGATGTCTATATCTAATTCAGAACCCTATTTCTGGAATTCCATCATTCTTCATCATCAAATGATGGTTCCAGTAACTCAATTCAATCATGGAAAATACTATGATCCCTATATTTGATCAAAAAAATCATCAATAGGAGGAAATAGATACTTATTTTTAATAGTAATGTTATTAAAATCTATATAATCAATTCAAATAATAAAATAACCATTTTTATTATGGAAAATGGAAGCAAGTCCTCATAGTGATGTACTATTATGGGTGAAGCCTATATAAAGAAATTCTTGAAATTAATTTTTCAATTCCAGAAGTTCAACTTGTTCTATTCAAGTATGGGTTTTTTTAAATGGATTAGTCAGAACCACTAATTCAATATTAAATTATACTTCATGAACAGGTATAAAAATAGGCGACTCATCATGGAAAACATTAATTATTAATTTACCACTAGCACGTCATTAATATGAAAGTATCTATTCTTTTCCATAATATGTGAATGATAACTTTCATTTCCATCTTTTACAATTTTCTTATCTTTCTGATATTTTATTAATTTTATGGGTTCTTGTTGAATACAAAATGAAACACATTATAAAAAACATCATTTAACCTAGAATCATTCATAAAATGATAAAAATAATTCCACTCTATACCCATTATTTTATAAAACAATAAAAATGAAATAAAATTTTTTTTAGGTAATTTATTTATATAGGAAATATCAATTTGATTCATATAAAGGTTTTTCCTTAATAATTCACCCTAGTGATTTTAAAATAAGTTCTAATTTTATTTCATGTATTATATTTTTTAATATAATATAAAATTTCAAATAAATATCGGAATGTATAGACCTTATGTAAAAAAATACTGAAACAAATTATTAGTAAACAAACAATGTACATGATTCCAATTCATTGGATGGGCTAACTTCTGCTTCAGTATTCCCAAGGGATTTCACTACACCTTTATTATTATAATCTGGTTTCTAATAATCATTTTGAATTTTTTTGGTATGTTATTTTCATAATTACCCATCTCAATCCATTTAAAATACTTTAGAGTTTTCATATGAAAATTAATCATAACAACACTTAGATGTTTTTCATTGAAATCATGAGACATATTTCACAATACATCACATCAAAAAAATTTCCTTAATTTTTATGGAAATCACAATGTTTATTTTTACCACACATCTCCAAAATAGGATACATGCCAACATTTCTTTCATATTTCATTAATTGACTGTTACCCATTTATTTCAATTTGGTCTACTTCAGGTTCTTGGTTTCAAAGTACATGTGATCATCGAAAAACTCAATTTTTACCATATCAACACACCAAACATGTTTATTTTATCTTTTGAATTCATTGGAATCCAATTGCCTTCAATATATTTGATTTAATCCTGAGTAGAAATGATTTATTTTATTATGATGAATTTGAATAAGGGATGGAGAATATATTACAAATATTAAAAATCCTTTCTTCACATATGACTACTGAATATTAAACCTTTTATTTCAATTCATGGAATTTATTTTCCATCCTAAGTCGAACCACAATAAGATAACACTTTTCCAAGAAAATAATTTTACATTCATACCATTCAATGGAAAAAATGAATTCATTATCCCAGAAAATATTAACCACATAACAAAACTTGTCAACATCAACTTTAAAAGGATATGTAGAATGTGTAAACTATTGATGATATAGAAACCTTATGACATAGAGTATATTTTTTAGGTATTTAGTCTACCATTAATCCACTATTAGGTCAGAGGATCCACTAATTTAATGAAGTTATTGCCTTATAATATATTCCATTTTCATCATGCTTCTTTGGGGTATCTTTGGTTTTTATCAGGCATAGATGCCACTAAAATTTATAGGTTTATCAAATAATCAATTATTATCACAAGCTTCACTATTCTAATTACATCCACTCCTAGATTTAGATACAAAAATATACTATCTTCTTGATGAATTACTACATTAACATCCCATTTTTCTATTGAAAACCAATATGAAAATACATATCATAGATGAATAAACATGTTAATCATTCACTGATACATCGTTTCAACATATTCGAAAGGTAAAAATAATATACCGTATTAAACTAAATTCATCCTAACCCATTTAATTTATTTAAACCAGGCTCTGATACCAACATCATGGAATCTCTGTAAAATACTACACAATGTAGTTAATTGAACTATAATTAATTTTATTACATTCCCAATTATCGTTTTGTTTTTCAATTTTAGAGAATTAAGAAATAATACATAAATGAGAAACTTAAAGAAGACAATGTGGATAATAGTAAAATAATATCCATTTCTTCCGTAATAAAATTTAATTATGAAAATTAGAATTCATTTAATGAAAAAATTTAATAATATTTATCTTTGTTGTAAATTTTCACATACTGATTCGTTAACAAGTGAAAGACATTTTAAAACTCACGATGAAATCAAATTAATAAGGGATATAAAAATTGACATAAGCTATTAGTCTTGGAATACCTATAAATATTTGAAAAAATTTATATAGGGGAATACTTATCCCCCAAAAAGTTTCATATACATAAATTTTTTTAAAAAATATTTACATAAAATATAGAAAAAAATTGAGAAAACTAATTGGTAACAATGGGAATAACATACAATTAAATAAAACCATCAGAGATACCAAAATATTTTTTAATGTAATGGATAAATTTCAATGAATCCCTCATTGATTCATTATCTTGTACACATCATGACTACCTTTTTATATAACCAGAACAGTTACACTTAAAATTATGATTACTATTAACTTCTATCATAAGCATACACCATTCATTCAAGATAGATATTAGTACCAGCCACAATCATAAAAAATTCCAATGAATGATAACATAGTCATTAAATAATAATACTTACATCATAAAAATCATTCTAATTAAATTATTTTTTAAAAATATTAAATAAAAGAGTACTTTATAATAAATACCCATTACCTCAGCTTCATCATACATGAAATTTGTTCATAAATATTGTATAATTTTTCAAGGAGTTTTACTAACTTATTAAATAACTACATTCATTTGTATAAGTAATTATATAATTTTTCTTATGTCATCCTTAAAAACATATATTATTAATATGTTAGTTATTCTAATTGTTCTGGGTGAATTTATCTCATAGTTACCACTTTTGGTTCATTATGGATTTTATTGAATAATAGAATAATTATTATAGAAGTTCAATAAAATGGTATAAATTTATTTCAAAATTTTAAATGATACCACATATCATTTTCTTTTCTTATAAGAGGATGAATAATTAGATAAAACATTCATAAAACTTATTTAATTTATTTTGTCATTTTTTATGACCATCATGATCTTATATAAATTTATTTAATATCATATTTTTAGGTTGGTTAAAAAAGATTTCTAAAATGTTATGTAATTATAAAAATCATTTATATCAATAAATGAAAAAGAAAACTCATCATCCATGATGATGGTATATCGACACAACATGACTGGTGATTTCATTTTTTGAATAAGTAGAGAAGTGGAAATTTTTTGTTATAGGTATTCATTTAGAAAAATAAAATTTTAGTTTATGTATGATGTTGTAACTATCATTTCACAAGGATTTGCGGATGTTAGTGGATATAAAAATGAAAATAAATTGAATAAAATATAAAAGAATGTGAAAGACGATTTTACCTCTTGAATTCGTCTCCTTCAGAACGTCCTAATAGAACCTGGTTATAGTGTTTTGGTGAGACCATAAGTTCGTGGATGTGGGGAAAGGTGGATTAATGGAAATTTTGTAAAATTAATCCATCTAAATTGTTTGAGTATTGATGATAATAGGTGTGTAGGGGTGGTATTTATTGTTCAGGATGGAGGTGTTTTCACATCATTTTATTCATTAGTTTATAATTTTGTCCGAATATCTACAGTTTTAGATTAATCCATTAATATATAGAAATAATGGCCTAGATTTATAGATTTTGGTCTAAAAATATATACATCATATATGAATCATTAATTCATTTATCTATCTTATACAGTAAATTATCATATTTCACTATTCGTCAAAAATTCATTTATTTTAATGAATGCAGAAAATTTTACCAAATTAATTTTTTGTCATATATAATTTTAAAAATAAACTAAATTTTATGAAAATAATATTCTAAATATGATAAATTTAATTCTTAAATAAAATAATCATTTTTTACGAAAATACCTATTTTTAAAATATATCTTATTTTATAACTATTTGAAATATTAATTAATGTCTCATTAAATTGTCTTATAATTATATGAAAATAAAATATTAATCTATGATTATGTTTTAGGAATATAAAATTTTAAAATAATTATATTAACTAAAAACATATAAATAATGATATATATGTCACAAAAAACACCAAAACAACATTTATCATTTCAGAATATTTATTTTTATATTCCATGAAATGAATATACCATATATTAACATATAAGTAACATAAATTTTATTTACAATTTTATAGGTGAGGTAACTATTCTCTTGTCAAGATTACTATCCATAATATTCATATTACCATTAAATCAGTAAAGATAATTTAATATCTATAAATAGAACTTATATGATGATATATTTTTATAAATTATAGTATTTAGTTCTAGAATGAAAAAAATATTTTATATTAAATGGTGTTTTTGCAGTATATCTTATTATCCCTTATGGTATTTTATTATTATATCTTATTCATACCCTTATTGGATGGTTTATCTCACCCCTTTATAGGTTTCCCTATCCCAATGTGATATATAAATAAATTACATGTGGTATTTATAGAATATTTTCTTATGTGGAATGATTGTTGTAGATATTAAAGACCTATTATTAATTAAGTTGTATCATTTATAATGTAATATATATATTTTATATGAAAAATATATAAGATTTATTACATAATGTTTTATTTTAAATCTATAAAAGTCTAAAACAAATAGATATTTTATAAATATGGTAATGAAATTTTTTCTATAGGTAATTTGAATGATAAGGTCACAATGACAACCTTTAATAGTCAGTATCAAAATAGGTTTTAGGTTATATTTGACATTCAAATTGTTTAGGTTGCGGAGTAATTAAAATTTTGAAATATCATAATTGGTTGACATGTTGTGGTTATTCATAATTTTTATGGTATTGAAAAACCAATAGTTTAGTTTATGTAATATGAAATATTTTTTGATTTGAATAAGATTAAATTTAAAATCATATCCTACAGAGAGTTTTATGGCATAAGACTAGGTATATGATAAAATAAAAATGTTTTGTTAAGGAATCTAATTTTTTCCAGGAGAAAATAACCATTTCTAAATACCTTAATGGGATGAATTCACTGGAAAAGTTGTACAGAGGGGAAATAACCCTAAAAACAATATATTGGATATTATCTCAATTGTCAACTGGTGCACAACAAAGAAGCCTATATACCATAATAGTTTCACCCAACTATTATAAATTAATTTACTAGAAAAACACTCCTTACAAACCATAATATTGTATTATTTATAACATAATTACTTGATTAGTTTAATAATTATAAAAACAGCATAAATTAAGGAATAGTAAATTAATCATAATGTTTCAAAGGATGAAATAATTATAATATTATTTAAGATTGAGTTCTCATATTCATATGATCAGTTTCAACAATTTTATTAGATAATTTACTTATATTATCTTATTTTTTATTTGGATAAAACATGATTATAAAAATGATACTGAAAAATGTATAAATATAGAAAAAATTGTGTCTTATAATTTTAAAATATATAATACGTACATTTTTAGGTATCTTTGTATATTCTTGTTAAGATATTAATTTTCTGTACCATAGTCCTACATAAGTTATGGGTGATAATAAAATAATATAAAATATTTATTATTGATTTTTTTTATAATAACTAGTGAGTGATATATATTCTAGTGTGTAATTTTATATCATTTTATTGTTAATGATTTTGAATATTTCTATAAGGGTATTTGATTTTACAATATAAATCCAAACGGTTGTTGGAAAATTATATGATTGAGATTGTATAACAAGTTCATATACATACATGGGTTTAAGATTTTATAAATGGATAATTTTTCTGGAAGAATGGTATGTATATTTATATATACTAGTAGTGTTTTGTATAATTAATTTTAAAGGTTATACATTGGATGATTAATATATTAATAATTTCATTATTTAATTTATTCGATGAGTTGAAATTTATAATGTGTGAATATGAATTATTTAGGTAGATGTAATGAATCTAGATTTCATTATTAATTTTCATGAAATAAAGTATGTGTTTAATGTCAATCACCACAATAAAACCTTTACTAAAATTAATCCATGATATATTCATTCCATTAGAACTTTTATTTTTATATATTAGAAATTACATAGAGTTGCTGAATGAAAAAAAATACTAACAAAAAAATTCATCTATATCATTTATTCTGATAACATATTATTAATATATTATTTTTTAAATTTTCTTTATTGTTCTACAATTTTATTAACATAATACTATGTATATAATTTTTAAATGATTATGTTAATAATATAAAATTTTGATTCACTATTTTTAACTTTATTAATGTAATAAGATAATTTTAATATGAATGTTGTATTATAAAAAGATTTTTTCTATATAATTAAATATTAAATTGATTTATAATTATATTTTTATAATATATACAGTTAATTTGGAAAAATAACACTATTTTTATTTGAAATAATAATTTTATCTTAAGATACTATTATGGTATTTTCCTAGAATGGTTCACTTCCTGGTGAATCACTAAAAATTCAATTTTCAACAACACATTTCCCTTAAGTAAATTTTTTTTATTAATATGAATTCGAAATCTAATAAAAAATTTCCATTAAAATATTATTATTTTATATTAGATATTAATCATTTTAAAATTACACTTTCTTCAGATAAATATGATTAGTATTTTAAAACATGGTTGTCTTTTTTTCTAAAATATATTATATGATACATATTACATTTAGTATTTTAAATTTAAATTTAATTAAATTATAGTAACTAAATAAAATAATGAAATTACTTTTTTAATCATTATATATATCATGTTTAATCACTTTTTTGCATTAAAATTATTTTACCATTGGTAAATAATAATTAGCACAATAAAATATGACAATATAAAAGTGTAAAATCTAATTGTAATGTGTCAAAATTTTCTTTATAATTTTTATTGGAATGGTTACATGATACATAAAAAACATATCTCTTACCCAATTGTTTTTTAAATTTATTTTTTTGAGAAACTCTCATTGGTGGTGACTTCTAATTATATAATAGTTTTGTGTATTTAAAAATAATTCACTGCCATTCACCTATAGATGGGGCCCAACTATCATCACTTCCTCTAAAATCCAAAATTCATTAGTTCATAACAAAATCATTCAATCCCTATACTATACATTATAATAAACTATTAATAGGTTATGTTCTTCTCAAAATTCAATCCCTCATAAGCCTATCACACTTCATAATGGTGATATTTCATGACGTATGGTATACATTTTTTACCTCACCATTGACTATTTAAATTTTTTTGGGCACTTATTCCTATAAAAAATAATAAAAAATATCATAAAATGAAAACATAAGTGTCCTTATTTAACTATTTTTTTATTATAATTATTCTGTGGTAATTAACCATGTTTCCATTTCTAATAAGAAAAAGGAAATTTGTATTCATGTACTCTATGGAAAAATGGCTCCATGATGCAACATGTTTCATTTTCTTTCGCCACATCATAAGGTATTTCATGTTAGGGAATATAATGTATATGTATGATATATATTACATATTTTATATTTATAATTTTAATCCAATTAACAAATGTTCCCCATTAAAATTAAAATGAATTCATTGTTTAAGCATATATATTGACCACATCCTCCATGGAATTGTTGATTTCCATTTTAATTTTTTTATATGTCTTATATGGATGAGGATGATATTTCGTTTAATGTAAAAATATGATTTTCCTAATATTATTAATGTTTTAAAGGAAATTTTTCAAACAAATTAACAAAATTGAAGATAAATAGTTGTGTAAAATTTGACAATCCAAATGACCATTCAAAGTGAAATGAAATTATTTCATACTGTTATAATAATCAATTTATATTGGCTATAATATTTATATTATTATTTAAAATTATTATACATCCCACTAATAAGAACAAAAAAAGATCATTATTATTATTATATAATGACTTTTCAAATAAATCACTTCATAATTGACCATTATTTTTGGTATTTTATAGTTTGGATTGGTTTATCTACCCACAAACAATGCTGTAAAATTATATCATAGATTATTATTGGAAACTATTTTATATTAATGTAAGGAACCCTCTATTTATTACACATTAGTAAATGATTTATTACAAAACATTACACTTCATACATCCGGATGACTGAGAAGTCTACTATTTTAGGGAATTGTGTACATGATCTAATAATATAATACATGAAAAGTTTTATATTTATGAAATACATCGCTAACATGATTGCAATTAAAGACAACATGGGATAACCTATGGTAATACATATGAAATGTGTGAGATATGTAGCCTATTAAGGGAATAAAAATGTAATATGATAATAAATGTAAGATGATAAATATATCAATATGGAATGAAATAAATGTTACTAATAAGGAATGATAAAGAATGATAATTATAAGATTGAAAATTTTGGAACAAATTAAAACAAAGTATCATAAACATATTTTTGTGCTAATTACGAAGACAATTTTATATTCAGTGTCCCATAAAAGAATCATGTTCTCTCCCAATACTGACATGACATCTCATGAGAATATAAATTGCACAATGCATTGGAGTTATAAATAATTATATATACACCAGTCACGTTTATTTCATTCAAATACTTATGTGTGCCACATTGACCACACATCATTGATTCATCCATCAAAATATTTTATTCAATGATAAAGGAATGTGGAATTAATAAATGTATGACCTAGGGTAACAATTTATTATTGTATAATGTCAAACACCCTTAGTAATAAATGTTTATGGTGTACACTACAATATTATTTGGGCATGAAAAATCACATTTACATTTTGACAAAAAAACAATGTCACATTAAAATTCATAAATTGGTTTTTTGCGATTGAAATGGGTATATGATATTTTTTTAAAAAAAATAATGTATTAATTTGGGAATGTAAGGAAATATACACATATTAAAAATTTGAAATATATGGTATATTATTATCAGGAAATATCAACAAATAAGATAAGATGTAGCTCACTAACATGAGTGTGTGATGCCAAATGCTTTGGATGAGCTTTTATAGAGCATTGTGGATGTCAATTGGACATTAGAGAGGGTAATAATGAGTAAATATGTTCTATAAAGATATTGAGTGAATATAAATGTAAAAAAAAGTTGGATTAAAAATAAAATTATTGGGGATTATTTTCTCATTTCTTAAACAAGTGTTTTTGACATAATATAATAAAAAAAACAAATTCCCTTACATGATTTATTCTGATTGTTTCTACAAAATGTGGTTGGATTTGGAATTTAATTTTCCAAGGGCCAAACATAGAAATATAGTGCCCATGCATATATGTAGTTGATTCATACTCTTAAAAAATTTATTTTAGATCCTTAAAACATATTAATGGTTTTTGCATTATTTAAATTGGATTTATAAAACAAATATATTACCAAAGAATCACATTTGTAGATTTGGATTAAATAAATTTTCTATTGGTTACCCTTTTATTATTTATTACTTATCCTTTAAGACATTATTATTTTACAATCCAAAAGGATATTTATACAATATTTAACTTATTCCTAAAAATACATCTATCTTGGATAATAATGAAATATTTTTCATAGGATAATTTTGTAATTATAATTACCAAAATAATTAAAATTTTATGTACATAATATTATAAATATGTTTATTTTTACTTCTAATGAATTATTCGATATTTGTTGAGAAATGATATTTTTTGACAATAACAGTTTCCAAACACTTATAAAAATAATATTTTACTTAATAAAAGTAATACGATCAATTATATATAATAAATAATATTTCATTATAATATGAAAAAATTTAATTATGTTAAAACCCCATTAATTCATTGAAATAAGTTCATTAATTGAATTTGAATATTTACAAAAATACGATTCCTCTTCAATTTTATCAAAATAAAAATCAATTTTTAATATAAAATTATATAATGAAAATAAATTCATTATTACAATAGAAAATTAACAGACTGATATTAATAGGTGATTCATATATATCACTTTAATACACCAAAAACACAATAGCAGTTGGGTGTACGACTGATGTACATTAATGGGGAGGTTCGACGAACATGGTTTTGGTCATTATCTATGTGATCTTTAACTTCTCTAGTAAACTATTTCACTAATTCATATGTTATTGTAAATCATAATTGAATTAGTCAAGGAAAATTATTAGTGATTATTTCTCCATCTAATGAACTATTAAATGTGATTCATATGGAAGCATCATATTACTTGAGGCAATCACTTTTTTTGTTTATTTCAATTGAATTTTTAAAAAATCTATATTTTTACAAAAAATGTTACCATTGTTAAATTAATGTATAGTCAATGTTAAATATGCATTGCAGTAAATTATATATTATAGGAAATAATATAACCAAATAAGTTCATGCATTATTATATTTATATTACAGAAGTATATATTTAATAAATTTTTATAGGCATTTTGTTTTATAATAGTTCGGTTCAATACAATATTCCACCCTATAGAAACTGTTCCTTTGAAATTTTCATCTACCACACTAAAATATATGGGTATAACTAGGATTCAACACACCCTATGGTTCCCACAATACTTCTTCAAACATGATGTTTCTCTAAAACACTTCGATATGGTGAATGGTCCTATTTCATAGAAATTTTTATCCATGATCTAAAATATTCCATATATATACCTCATATGAATGATAATTCTACAATGGTAACAACTCTGGATTGACTACATGTGAGGGCTATGGTATGTAATTTCTTAAAATGAAAACAAGGAATATCTCATGCACTTGTGATAGGGTATGTGGGATATCTAGTCGATTGACCACCATACTGATGTGATCAAGGATCTAAATGGGGGTAGATGTATCTGAGTATAATATTTCCATTATTCCAAAATCTAATGACTTTTTAACAATGATATATGTGGAATAATACCATGTCTCAAGCATCGAACAGTAGGCCATGTTGATGACTATCTACGTCGATCTAATTTCAAATATGAGCTTTCATAACACACTTTTGAATTGTCTTTATAATTTCACCATTTCCATGACCACATTAAGGACTATAATTTTTAATTCCACATCTTTATCTCATCATTTTGGTGTTCTTAAAATATTCCTATAAAGGGCTCCACGAGTATCTATTTTGATGAATGAGTGGAGACCTTTTTATAAGATGACTCAACCATAGGTATATGTTTTTCCCATCCTATTGGAAATCTATATATCATGATCGAAGAATATCATTCGCTAACTAAATAGATCATTCACATTCTCCATTATTTTGAATATTAGAGATCATACATATGTTCATATGAGTGTTTAGAGCATATTGGAAACTTCTCATGAAATTTGAGGTGAATTTTGAATCGCACTCAGATATTAACTATAATGGAACTCCATGCATCCATACAACAAAATAGATGTGTAATTGTGCATATTAATCTAGTGATAATTAATATAGAATTATGATAATATGAGTTTCATTAATATACAGATCCCTAAGAAACAATATATAATTTTCTCCAACTGATGTATTCAGATGTCTGGTGAAAATATCCAGGCTAAGTTTTTCCGTGTAAATTTAGTTATGGGCAATGCTTAAATCATCCCCTTGTATTTTTTCCTTTCCACATACACTTGAAGATATAAAATTCATAATTATTCATATTATACAATGAGCATATTCATTGTGTTCTGCTAGTATTGTTATCAAATATCAAGATTCATCTTAAAGCCTCATGGGTTGATTAGAAATATTGAGTTATGTGCATTATCCTAAAACTACTTTTATATCTTAGTATTTGATATTATAGATAGTTTTTACCCAAATATCACAACTCCTTCTTCTTTTCCATTGAACTTTTAGGATTACCCTTTTATATTGCATTCAACATCTTCTGAATTCCCATATCATCTCTTTCAGCATTCTTTTACCTCATAAGAAGAGATGGTTTAACAATCATTTATCAAAGTATTGATGATGTTAATTCCTGTATTATTCCCATGTCCATAATTTTTAAAAATAATATGATTTTATCCTTAACAATTCTCTTAATTTATACCATTACTTTTTCATATCAACATAGTCAGTGTTGAAATATAATATCATTTTCAATCAAGATGTAAATTGGGACGATTCAGTCCTTGATTATCTCTAACCATCATAATTAGCTAATATTCATCTCTTTCTATATGAATATATACCTTAGTATTTTGTGACCCCCATATATTTCACACTTATCTAGAACGTGAAAATCCTGCCATATTTTCATTGAAAATATCACTGCATCCAACATTAAATTATGTGTTGAGTAGTTATGATTTTGGACATTCAACTACATTGAAGAATAGGCAATGAAATTGTAAGTCTTCATTAACACACAAATCAATCAATTCATCAAATAATTTTTGAATACAATGAAAATTTATTAACTGTTGGGTACTGTGAGATTAGAGGTAATTATAAGAATCCATATTAAATCCTTGAATCTCTCATCATATTCATCATTCCAATAAATCATGTATCTGTTTAGAGTTATCATGGTTAGAGGGTTTGACTATTCCATTAAAAATTCTCAAAATTTCAAGATAGTACCAAGATAATCAATTAAAAATACAATTATCAGTCACAAATTATAGCCTCGACAATGCTACCATTACATATGTGTTTCAATAGTCCAAATATTTCACAATTATAGTGATGATATTCCCCTTTAATGATACTTCCTCAAACTAAAACTCAAATTTTGTATACATTGAAAAAATAATCTCATCTCACAAATTTTTTAAAAGAAAAATAAAATTACACTCATTCTAAACATTTTCATGGGGGACTATTAAAATATAATCTTCAAATACTACCACAAATTTTTTAAGAAAAATTTTAAAGCCTATATTCAAAAATTCCATGATGATTTATTGACCATTAGTGATTCCAAATGGAATAACTATGAACAAATATTTAATGTACCATTTATGAATATTATTTTTTGGGATATCCCTTTTATTTAAAATACCATATTAATATCCTTACCACGCATCTATAATGAAGAAATATTTTCTTCCACACGTTAGATCTAATCATCCATCAATCCATGTCATAGGATAATTTTTTATTTTCAGGATCATTTGTGTTCTTGATATTCAATACAATGGGGCCACAAACCATTATTCTCATTGATGAAAATGATTGATGCACCCTATGGTGATGAAAATTGGCATATAAAACCATTATGTTGATTTTATTGTATTCATTTCTTCACCTTCTTAATTTCCAAATCATCCATTTTATACAGAGACTTGGATAATGGTAACACACCATGTGTAAGATTGATTGAAAATTCAACCTCTCATCATATAGGAAGACAAATAAATTCCTCGGGAAAACCATCACCATATTCCATCAAAATAAAAATTTCATCAATGATTTTTCACTCATTAGACCTAATAGTTTGATCATGATATGGTTTCTCATTAGGTAATAATATCTAATATTGTGTTGATGGTTCCAAAAAAGATTCATCATGCTCCTTGAACTTTTACATAATCAGCAGTCGATTTGAATATCTAAATTGATATTATTCTTGTGGAAATATATGTTGGATATATACAGGTAAATCCAATTTAAACCCAACATTTCATCAAATTACACCAAAGGGAGTTTGAAAAGGATCAATGGAATGTTTTGTAAGAAAATTATTATTGGAGACGAGTTAAATTCACAGCATCAAATAAATTTCTCATTTTCCCTTTTATCTAACTTCTCTAATACATTCTTTGGAGTGGTGTTTGAATAATTCTACTAATGATTCATGATATGATATAATACTTTGATCCAAAATAAAAACGAACATTCACTATTATTGAACAAATACTAGTGAACATGTAACTGCTTCATTTTTAGTATCCACCAGAGAGGTTATGAATGTAATAGCTACCTTGAAGAATGATGGATGACTATGATAACACTTGGTAGATACCATTGATTTAAAAAGTAACCTAGTTACTTGAATTTGTAAAAAATATCAATGCATTGACAGTTTACTAGAGAATTATTTTACTCCAGCACATTAGTTGGTTTTTCTTTTCGAGAATCACTATCTAGTTTCTCTTACTTCTTAAAACATTATTTTTTTCTCCTCCATAGGTAATTTTCATTATTCTTATATCTATGAAATTGATATGTGGCATGTTGAAATTTCATGTCAAGTTATATTTCTCAATCAATATAGCATAATTAATATCAACAGTCTTGATAATATACTAACAATACACTTGATATTTGATGTTCTCGATCACAACATTGAGGGAGCATCATATATATTTTTCATACTTATCAATGTATCATATAACTAAGAATTTATATATTGTTCATTTTATCCCAGAAAAAAAGTGACAAACAATGAATTTAGGGGTAACGAAAATGATAGAGGCATATCATGAAACGTTTGTGATATTTCCCCCATAAACCCAAATAGATCTGTCATATTTTATATAGAGGATTTGGAAATTACATTTCCATATTATGATGGATAGTGTGAGAAAAATATATTTATCGAAAATAATTTTTTGGTATACCATTCACTCTGTCACGCCTATCTATTCCCCATCCATCATATTCTTAATAAATTTCCACCCCGACAAAGCTTCTCCCTCCATATATTGAATAGATTGTATAACATTCTCAGGTTCCTAACATTGAAGGAAAAAAATTCATCTCAATGTAATGGCTCCATTATTTTATTATTACGGGATCATATGAACAATTGAAATTCAGAGAGGGTTATTTCATAAACTTATCAATTGAATCATGATATTTTTTATGGATTTTGGGTGCTCCACCAGATCATTTTTGAGATTTATATCATGAATCCGCTAAGAGAGTATCATCACAATGTTGGAGATTCCGTCTCCCATCGAGTTAGGAATATCATTGGGGTAGTCATCCCATTGCTTGAAAAATTGATTATTTACACGATTCCTTTAATTTTGTCCATTTTCAAAAATAAAATGATTATTATTGATCTTTATTTTTATACAATTACAGTAGAAATGGGGAATCCAATGATATTAAATGGCTATTTTATAAATTACAATTATTTTTTAACACATTAATTTATAGGTTAAATATATGTTTTCCATGATCTATTTACTAAAATATAATTTTATGGAAATATTTATTCCCAAAATAATTATTTTAAATGAGCTCATAAATTAAAAAAATTATATTCTGAAGATTTTTCAAACCGGGTTCATAGTAAGGCCCACTATTGTGCATCAAGATACGATGAGTTAGGCCTAATGCACATTGTCAGATTTGTTTCTCCAAGGAACATATATTCAAAAACCACATTGATGTTTAGTATCCATATATGGATTAATTTTAATGATAAACCACATAATTTTTAATTATAAATATTTTGGGATTTTTTCGTCTAATAATTCTTTTCCCTTAGTAATTTTATAGAATTTTCTATTCATAATCCAAAAAATATAAATACATTAAAAACAAATATTACAATCATGCTCTTTATTACTCATTAATACATGATTTATTACATAATATTACACTTAATACAACCTCTATGACTGATAAGTATATTTTCATTGGGAATAGTTACATTACAACAATATTTTAAATAGTAAAAACATCGTCTTTTTTAAAACATTTTTGACATCATACTTAAAACTACATAGGATAACCAGGGGACATACATAAGAATGGGTTATCAATAAATCCTATAATGATATAATAATGGAAAAATATAATATTTTTTGTGAAATATCCTTATAAATGTACAATAAAAAGAACATGGATAATAAATCATGATATAACATGATCGTAATATCATTGTAAATGTGCAAACAACATAAAACACTAAATCACAATCATAAGTAAAGGCTTACAACCATGGAATCATGATGGAAAGATTACAATAAATGCATCTGTTTAACTCTGTATCCCTAAATAACATATCATGTGTCATAAAAATTCCCAATCCATAAAAGCACTATTTAATTCATGGTGCACTAGTCACATGTATTTAATTCCCATGCTTAAGTGTTCCACATATATCAGTCATCATAGATTCATTAATCATCAAATTTTATTCTTACATAATGGAATGTTGAATATATATAATTAATTCCAAATTACAATTATTTATAGTGTGTAATGATTAAAACAGTTGATAAGAAATATTAATTTTATTCACTACACCATTTTTTTGGAAAAAAACTCAATGGAATTTCAAGAGCATAATGACAACACATAAAAATTCATAAAATGTATTCTTAAGTGCTGAACTATTATATAATCATTTTCAATCAAATAGTTAGTAAATAGGTATAATCAATGATATATCCTAGCATAAGGAACTGTAAATATAAGGATTAAGATAATTAAAAACATAAATAAAGAAGATAAGGCAGGGATTCCTTACTTGACTCTATGACCCCAAATTCATGTAACGAGCATCTTGTGTACATAGAGGCCCCTTGAGATGACTATAGAGAGTTAAGGGTATAGTAATGTTAGTAATAAAATATTCTTTGAGATTTTAAATTTATGATTTTGTTGATTTATATAAGAAAATTTTGGGGAGTTTATTATAATTTCTCAAACATATGTTTTTGAAACTATATAGAAAAAAACCATACCAAAATCATTTCCAAGGTTTTTTCAGATTTTTTCAAAAAAAGATGAGTTATTAATCAGTTTTTAATATTTCCCATTGTCAAAGATAATAAAATAATAATCTTCTTGACATGGAGGTGATTCATACTCAAAAAATATTTATTAGAAAAGATTAAAAAATATTAATGGTCTTTGATGATTTATTATGGAATTTTAAACATAGTAAAATAAAAATAGAAAAACATTATGTTATATTAAAATAAAGAATATAGTCATGGATACCCGAAATAGTATTTATTACATCATTTTTGAGACATTATGATGCCATTGTACACAATTAATATTAATACATTATTTAATTTTTACCCAAAAATTCCAATGATTCAACAATTAATGTAAAATTCATCGTTGGATAATTTAGAAATTATGATTAAAAAATAAACATCTTATATAAATAATTTTCAAATATGTTAATTTTTTGTTATAGAATGAAAATATATATTTACTGATAAATGATGGGTTTTTGACTATAATAGTTTTTGGACCCATATAAAATTTACATTTAGTTCATTAAAATTATTTTGATGTTTTTAATGTAATAATTATTATTTAATCATAATATTCATAACTTTGTAATTAAAATAATAAATTTCTAAATTTAATATTATTATTAATAATAAAATATTATTTATGTATTAATGTATCAAAATAAAAATCTTTAATTAATTTAAAATAATTAGATGAATATATCTATATTCAATAATAATCAAAATAAATTTTATAGGTTCATGATACACATCCCTTTAATATACTTAAAAATTCCCTATGATTAAGGTTTACGACTGTGAGACATCCATGGGGTGGTTCGACAAATGTGGTTTGGTCCCTGATCTATATGACCTAATGTTTTCCCTCAAATGGTTTTCCCATGGTTATGTTGTTACATATTTAAATAGGCTTGATAAATAAAAATTCAAAAAAATTCTATCTCCCTTGGAAGCTCTGATCAATGTTCATCATTGGGTATGATCCTACTGGTTGAGGCGATCACTTTCTTTATCTTTGTAAATTCGATTTTTCAAGAACACATTAATTATTACAATCGTGTTATAACTATTAAAAAGTTATATTATCAATGTTTGATATTATTAATTGTATTTTAAATCTAATATGATATAATAAAATCTACAAATATCATGTCTTTTCTATATATATATATATATTACCTGATAAAAAAATAAATTAAATTGGAAGAATATTTTGATTAAAAAAGATTGGGAGGTTACAGTTAATATATTGTATAAAGAATAAAATAATGGATTTTTTTCCTGAATGGTTTATTAATATTTAACTCTATATTTACGAAATTAATTTCCATTCTGAAAAAATATTTGAAACATGATCCACACTAAATTTATCATTAGTGATTTTAACAAAAGAACCTTAAAATTAACATATAATTTAGTAATGATTTAGGAAACATATATATCATAAAATATGATTATCAAGTAATTTTGAAAATTTATATAATAATTAATAAAAACACATCTATTATCAATCAATTCCAAAATAATCAAGATTACCCACACATGATATAAACAATTGATAATGACTTATTAACATATATGTATAGAATAATATAACTTGAATTATATAAGTCGATATATATATTTGGAATATATTCTCTAATACATTATTAATATGGAAATTTTTTATAGGATGTTAGAGTTTATTCCACTAAGACTTAATACATCGTAATTTTTTTCTTTATATCAATTTTGATTCATCGATATACGCAACTTTTTATTTGTCATGTTTAATTCTATATTTGCTTATATTACATTACCATTGTAGGAATGTTTTATAGATTATTAAATTTTAATTCATTGAAAATAATAATCAAAATAATTTTCATTTCATCAAATGGATATACTCTCAACAATTACCCCGATTTTAATTATTTTTTCCTCAATCTCTATTCATTATATCATGGATTTATATTTCCCGATAATATTTTTTGATGGTTTAAATACACCCAAAAGACCTATAATATCATATAATTATTTTTTATTATAATAATTAATTTATTTTATCTCCATACGTTATTTGGATTACAACTAATATATATATTAAAATATAATATTTTTCTATATAACTCAATCTACCTTCCTATGTAAAAAGTATTTCCTTGAAATTAGTCTTCTAGTTTATTGGGTACTACTTATTTTCTTCATGGAAAGTAATTTTTAATTCAAATAATCATCTTAGATGATTCCATTCCATCTTGAAAATGTAACAATTTTATGAGTATTTTTCATCCTCTAAAATGATTTTTTCTCATCCTTGTCATGTTTTTATATTCAAACTAATGGTTTCATTTGATATCTAATATACAAATCATTTTTTCTATTATTTCAATCATACTTCTCCAAACACATTGCAAAAAATAACATTTTGTTTTTTCTTATGATATTGGATTTTTATTAATGTATATTATTAAATATAAAAAAATATTTCCACCGTTTTCAAAATTATTAGATTTATTTTTCATTTCAGGCATCCAAAAGGTAAATATTTATGAAAATTTAAAGGATTTGTTATTGATGTTTTATTTTATAAAATTAAATGTCATTACAATAATTCACCTAAAAATTTAAAAATATGCTTTTTAATATAACACGTAAGATCATCTCTAATAGAACCAATAAAATGATTTCTAAAGACACTATCATGTTTAATATTCTATTTTACATTTTATATGGATAATAATTTAATGTAATAGGGTATATCATTCATGATTTCCCCTATAAATAAAATTTCAATATTTTCATTTAAGGGAATTAATTTGGTTATATCATACGATTCCATTTATTAAACTCTCTATTTGAAGAATCGTTCTAGTTCTCTAATAATAATGTTTATTCAACTATGTAAATGTATTATAATCAGTCATTTGATACATTTTAATGATTCCATATATACAATTTCATTAGATGTATTAGGATCATGTTTTGTTAAAATAATCATATATATGATTTCTTTCTCAGGTTAATAATGAATTTATATATTTTTTAGAAATTTTCATCAGACAACATATGAATTATGTATATAATGATGGTCCCAGTGGGCCCAAAAATAATATAGCACAATATTATAGATAGTGTAGATTTATATAACCTGAGATGTTATGTATGGGATTAGGGAGTGATCGTAGTCTATATTGGAAATTCTTATTCGGAATAATGATTCTCTTGGAAGCCAATAATGGAATATGAAATTTTTTTACATTATTATATTATTTTTTCAATTCATTCATACCATGATCATTGAATATAAATTTCATTACACTAATACATCATTTAAAGGTTGTTGAATTAAGACCCACAAAATATTGGGTATGAATTCCCCATTTTATGTTCATATTCCTTATATTATTATACACATGTGTTTATTTTATACTCGAAAATAATATATGATTAATATTTTTTATGTATACCCATTCCGAGCTTCTAATATTTCCCCTTAACACTATAATATATCATCATATAATTAATGAATTTAATATATGTGGTTTGTTTGGAAGATTGTCATGTGTGAAATATTTGTGGGATATGTTCTAGACGAGTTATGGATTAGGTAGTGTCATATTAAGTGAGTTAAATTCTATTATAAAGTAATGATATGTGTTTTTTATTTTAATTTTCCTAGCTAAAATCTCAAAAAATATAGGCTTAAATGGAAATGGTTTTTATTATAAGTGAAAGAATCAATTTATCCCATTCTATTTCATAGTAGATATTTTTCAGGTGTAGAGATGTTTCTTTGGGATGAAAATTTTATTTTAAGGTGAAATAATTCTTGAAAATATACAATGTTTGTGGAATCTTGGAGAAACACCATAAGGGATGTGTTTCTGACATACGATATCATAAGGCAGGTTCTAGTTTCCCCTAATATTTTTCGAATATTTACACTCTGGAATATAGCTATAACCATGGAACATGAGTTGTGTATTATGGAGAATCCTGGTATAGTGTAGTATTTTTAGGGGAACGTTATAGTGGATTTTTCAATTTAGAGTATAGCGACATTAGGGAGGAATTTTGATCCACATCCTCAAATTGAGGGAATGGATACTATAGGAATGTGGTTTACCATACTCCATGGTCTGCTTTCATATATATATATGACCTATAATGTGGATTTGTATATGTTACATGGAAAACGATTCATCTAATAAGGAAGTGTCATGGGGTCTCACCTAATGCCTTATGTTGTCATATTCCATCTATATCTTCAACTTCGTGTACAATGTTTTATTGTGGAATCTAATTTAAATTTTTTCAAAAAATTAAATAATCCATCCATGATAGACATTATTATAAAACTTTCTATATTACCATTGTTATCTAAGAGAACATTTAAAAGGAATTTGAATTCCCCTTCGATCTAATTTAATCTTTGGTTTCCTAAGTTCAATATCATGTGATCCAAGGTGAGTTTTAATTATTATCCAACAGTATCTTCTTGGATCGGCCTTGTTTATCCAATTATTTATTACTATATTATGGTGTTCTAATATTCATTGATCTCATGGATTTATCTTGAAATATTTGACATGTGTTATTGGATCATTTTACTCACCTTGCTGGAGTGCTTTTTAGATATCTGAATTGTAGTTTTACCCTACTTTGAATGAAATCAAAATTGATGAGATATGATATTTGATTCATCTCATTATTTTCATATGAAATCCAAATTTATTCACTCTTTATTTCTTTAATTACTAGTATAATGAACCATAATAATGGATAGATCATATTAAAAAATGGTTTTAGGTCATAAAGATGAGATTTATTTTTAATATCATGACAATGGTCTTCCTCTTGATTGACTATATAGTACACAAAATATATTTATTAATATTATAATATTTTTATTCGTGGGTTAGCATGATGATTTTATGAAAAGGATAAAAAAGAACTCAATAAAATGTTTGTTCGCAAATAAATTTTAAACTCAGGTTTTAGAAATCATTGTACAACTATAATTTGATGAAAAAATTATTCTTTATTCAGTTTATTATTAAATTTTTATTACATATAATAATGGAAATCTCTAAGGAACATGAAATTGGAATTCATGTATGAAATATTTATAATGAGGCATGTGGTTGATATCTAATTCAATAATTATTAATTACACTATATTTTATTCCTAACATATGTGGTTAACTATTACATATAATTTAAAGGATAGTCCTTTTATTATGAGTATTTGTACACCATGATTAAAAAATAGTTAATTAACGATTGAATAAAACTAGATGTTTAACGAAGATAAATGTTTTTGGAAAGGATATACGATTTGAAAAGGGAGTTTAGATGCCTTGTTTTTAGGGACTAGATGCCATTTGAAAATATAATTTTTCACTTTTCAATGTATTTCTGTATTTAATAATTTTTATGAAATAAGATGTGAGCATCGGATGGATATAGGGTAATGATATATGGGCTGGTGGAAATGTTTTGTCATAATGTATGAGGCCTATGTTAGTTATTTTCCTAGTTATAAGAATGGTCATGTTAGTGATGACATAGGGATTGATGGAATGTGTAGAATATGTCACATCTAGTTGCTGTTCTAATTGTTGGATGTTTTAATTTAAATTAATTTTTATAATGGGTAGATGTATGAGATTCTGGTTTGACTATAAATCACTTCATAATACTTTAGGTAGTAGGTTTTGAAGGGTTATTGATCACAATATGATAGATTATAATGTATTATAATGTGTTTTTAATTTTGTAATAATGATAATGTTTTATAAATTTTTACGACATATGCTTGGTTCTTCTAGAAATTCAATATATGTTAACATTGAGAAATAGTGGACTCTGTTATAATTTTCATTGAGGGTATACGTCACATTAACGGTTTCTAAAACCAATATTTAATATTTTAATTAGTTTATAATGAATAAATTAATGTAAGAAAAAATTTAATAATTGTATAAGTAATTAAATGAATTTCTATAATAATTCTTGTGTTCCAATAGGATATCTAGTTCATATGGTGGAAGTTTGTTGTCTTAGTTACAATAGTTATATTTGAGCCTAGTAATATTTTAATTCCTATAGTGTGGTATTGATTTAAATTATATTCTATATATTTAATTATATCATAAGATACTACACTCAAATCTTTAGGGAGACTGACACATAGTGATATTTGTAAGGGTGTTTTCCCTAATATCAAGGTTAGTGAAGAATTGATGGAAAAAACCACAATTGCCTCACTCTCTTATAATGTTAGTATTATGTTCTATTATGAAAATTTTTTATATTTAACCAAAAATATTTATGTATGGTGTGCATGCACTTTTGTTATTTCACCTGAATCACAAGTAGAAAAATGGCCTTTAACATGTAATTTTTTTATTTTGGAAATCAGGTTTTAACTGATGTTGAATCCAGTAATGCAAAAAAAACATTATTTGTCAAAAGTTTATGTAAACCAATCCAAAAAAAAGTTTTAATTTTTTTAAAGTTGGGATTTCATGAAAAAGATGTAAAAAATAACCATCAAGGTCATTTATTGTGATGGTTTTTTAAAAATGATGCCAATAAGAAACAAATGTTATTTTTGGGTTTTGTATTAAAAAAACTGACACTAATAATTAATATTTTTTTCTTCATTGTTTTATATCATTTATTAAGCAAATGATTTTAATGGTCATGGAATTAATTCACAATTACATATAAAAGGCTATGGCTTTCATAATTTGATCTTCTTGATGTTTCAATAGATACAAACCATTTCAAGGAAAACATTATAAACATGATTGAAAATAACATACACCAAATGAAATAAAATAAACATAATAGTTGAAAATTATTTCAATTATTTTAAATGTTTCTGCTAAAATGATATATATATATTTTATTATGATATCTCATAGATTTATAGTAGATCTTAGGTGGTAATGAAAATGGTGATCGATAATGAATTTTTCACCTTGGTTGGAAAATTTCACATGGATGTTTTTTATTTTTAAATCAATCAAAAGAATAAATTATAATTAAAAGAAATAATATAAGGATGTTTATAAATGAATGAAAATAGTAATAAAAAAATAAATATTTATAATTGGTTCCATGTTCAAATCATTCATTGAGGTGACATTGAATATTTAATTGAATCAAAGATGATGAAAATGATGAATGAAAGGGCATAAGGATTTATATAGAATTAGTGAAAATATTTTCAATTGTATTATATAAAAAATTATGATGGATTTTAAAAATCAAAAAAAACATTGTGAAAGAAATTGAAATATTGATCTCTCATTTTTTTGAATACTAATGGGATTCATTTATTGTATAAAACTGACATAAAAGTTGATTTACATATGTTTTTTGAGTCCTTAATTTATAAAATTGATTCTAAGTGGTTAAAAACTATATTTTTCATCTATTTATAATAAATCCAATACATAAAATTAATTATTATTTAATAAAATGTTTTACACCATTTATTAATCATTGATTTGAATTATCGTGTATCTAAAACTGAGGTATGGATTATAAGTTATAAACTTCGAATGTAGTTCTTATTTAATACCTCTCTTAGAGAGGACCAACATTTGATATCCATAACAATGGATCCATAACTACATTTTATCTCCACGTCTAGTTAAATTAAAGTGCATGAAATGAACTAAAACATTTTAAAAAATTATTATTATTAGAATTAAGTTTTTTAATAAATGACGTAGTGATTACATTTTTTTAATTTATTGGTTTCGGTTTTTTAAAAAAGAAATTTAAAAAATAATTTTCTTTTTGGTATCATTTTTTAAACCAACTCAAAAATGATATTGCTTGATATTTTTGGCATCGATTTGGTAAAATAGTGATAAAAAGGTATTTAAATAAATTATTCAACAAATTATATAAAAAATTATATTTTTTATGTCAAAGACCATTTGAAACTACTTCACATATATTTATATATTGTATCTGAGGGATTTTTATAGGTTTGGATGGTATGGGTTATTATATATTGAAGTAATTTACTCAGTTTGTGGTATTTGATATTTTGAGATATAATTCCCAATGTATGATACGTGAAATATGGGGTTTTTTGGCTTCAAAAACAAATATGTTACCATATGGAGATATGAAATGGGATGATGAGATGATTTGATGGACAAGATTCATGTTTTGTTACATTATCTAAGGTTTCCTTATGATGGATTCATTTTCGATTGATGGGATAAGACGTATGACCTAGTAGCATAAGGGAAAACTAGTGAGGATTTTCTAGATAGGTTCAAAATTGTTACTATATTATATTATCTCTTTTGTGTGTTCATTGGTGATCCATTATCATTGTGGGGGTATGAACATTGTATAAAATTTTATGTGACGAGTTATATTTTTTTAACCATATTTTAGAATGATTCAATTATCTATTTCAAGAGAGGCTCTATGGATGATTATATTTGTTATACCTATTATTCTCTGACACAAAAATATGGCAATTTTTTTTAAACTTCATAAGAGATGGATGGAGTGATGTAGGATATTACATTGTTATGGTTATTCAAGATATATTTTGAAATTGTGGTTTCTTCCATGCTTATCTATTGGTACATGCAGCTTTACTTTAATAAGTTCTATTTTTTATGACATCACATTCATATACATGGGAATATTTTACTTTTATTAAAAAATATTTTTATTTTTTATATACTTTATCTCATGTTCATTAGGTTATATTATAGGGTAATACCTTCCATTTTAATATATGATACACACTTTTTCCAGTTTACAACCCGTAGCATCATTGAGGTCTGCTTCTGAAATCATTATCTACCTTCTCTAACTGTTGTCATAATATTGGTACAATTGGGCAGGGATTAACATTAATGTGTTATATGAGTGTTTAATGTATATATTTTATATGGAGTCTATATGTAGGAATACGTGAAACTTCATGTGTTAGTTGAGTGAGGGTGTCATCAATGCATAATGAGAAAGGTGAAAATTGTGAATTACAAAGACATGGGTAATTAGGCCCCCCCATGATCTGATGTAGAGACATTTATTTTTATTAAGACTAATAAATGAAGTATTATTGGTTCTGGGGTATATTCCTACGAAGGTATCATGCATCATGATTCTTTGTGTCGGTGCATGAATTGGTAGACAATGGAATTCGGTTTATCCTCAATTAATTAATTATATAATCCAAAATATTAAATTTTCTAGGTTTTGGATACTCTATCAACTAAATGAATTTAAATAAATGCAAATGGGGTAATTCTATATTAGGTTTGAGTTGATGATAATTACTGGGATGTCCAATTACATTTCCATAGAGTAGAGGTCAAAGCCGACAACACTTATAGGATGACAATTTGAGAGTTTTAGAGAACATTTCTATAGAATTTTGATGGATTTGTTTAACACATTGTGATAGAATGATGGTTATAAGATGTATAGATATCGTCATTTTTTATTTATTATCAAAATGACCAGTAGATATTTTTTTCTTTTCAATGATTTATGGATCTATGGTAAAGTGACAGATCTTGGTCCTTGGTGACCATGAGGATATATAGGTTTCATAGAGGATGTTTACGGACTAGTTCCATAAAGAGTTTCTTCATACAACCCCAAAGGTGGATAGTATTCTGGATCTACCTACCATTATATAGATTATTTCTAATAAGAATAAGTTCATGATCAATTTCTAGAACCATATCCATTATTAATTGGATCTATTTCAATATTTAGTGTCTAGGGAGAGGAATTTTGAGGATGGTTTTTAGAAAGATACCAAGTTCTAGGACACCATATTTATGTTATTGATGTATCTTGATGTTCTGGATAATTTATAGGTTCTTGAAAGGATACTAAAATGAACTAGATCATTATGAGATATGATTTTTTTGGATAATTCCAAAGGCATATATTTCATCTCATATTCCACGTTTAGTTTTCAGAATATTTTTTAAACGTTTAGTGGTTGTTCTCATACCTCTTTATCTCATTTCAATTTTTTTGGAGGCTATCAATCACTTTCCAAGTGATCAGATGCATATTTTTTTTGGAGGCCAAGGTTAAATTTGGAGAGTCTTCTCAACTATTTTGAGAAGGTTGTGTTACCCAATTGTATTTGTTCACCTTTTATATTGAGGTAGTTAGAGTCAAGGTAGCGGCCATAGAATATGATAGTTTGGGTTGAGAATAGATGTTTTATGCTAGAAATATGAGACATTTTAGACACTCCTCATCTTAAAATATTATATAATGTCTTTTAATGTGGTATTCATTGGGATTAATGTGGTAATTGTATAGTATGTAAAGAGTTATAGTTTATAGTGTTACAAGCATTGGGTATACTAGATATTGTATAAGGTCAAATTATTTGTTTCTAACATACCTGTATGTCGTTATTGTTTAAATAACTAAAATTTCCTTCAAATCATAAGACAATTTTTATTATTTTGTAAATAAAGTGAAGATACATCGTATTCTGTTATCATTCACTACACTAGTTGGAGTTCGATTAAATCATTATGCAATATATTGAGACTGTTAGGTACAGGTATGGAAAACCATCCATTGGGAAGACATACCTTGTATAAGGATACATTGATATGAAATAACATTTAGTATTTTCTAGATATATTTTGTGAATTGTATTCTGAATTTTATTATGTTCTATATTGTGTTAAATAATGTCTGTTTAGATTCTTTCATTCATTATTTGCATGCAAGTCACAAAAATGGGTCAATAGTATTTTATGACTATGTAAACATTGATATTCATGTTGATTCTAAATTGATAATATATTCATAGGAAATTGTTATAAAGGGTTTTGGAAGATTACCCTTATATATTTAATTCTAATATTTTAATGTTTCTCATTCGATGGGTGATCATGTTTGGGATAATACTACAACATGGTGATTCTCCGATATCGATTCTTTTGAATTGTATAGTTCCTCCTGAATGGAAAGAGAAGTAATTATACATCTACAATCAATTACAAATATTATTTAATTTACATAGTGTTTCACCATTGGGTGCACCATGATAAAATTATATAATTTTTAATTTTCAACAAGTTTCTAAAAACATTGACTTCTCCATTGACCAATTAACATGATAATTTTTAATAAAAGTCATTTAATTTCAAATATTTAAAAACATCAATTTTTTATAAAATTATTTAAATGTAAAATTAGATCATTAATATTTTTAATAATTATATTCAATTTATTAGAACCATTTTATTATTTACTTAATAGTAAAAAAATTTTACACTTTTGACAACATTTGTTTTTTAAATTTTATTATTAGTAAGAAGAAAATATACAAAACTAATCTCTATTATAATTTTTTGAATTTAATTTTTAAAATAGAATCCATATTTTAGTTCAATAAATGTAATATTTTCAATTAAGGTTAAAAATATTTTTTATGAGGAATAGTAAACAAAATAAAAAGCTTTTATAATTATTAGGGTTAAAATAGGTGTATCATGGATTAAAATAATATTATTACGGGTTGTAAAAAATTAAAAATTTTATAAACCATATTTCACATTCTTATATAGACCATATGTGATATAATATTTTTAATAATTTATTTATTATCCATTATTTGACTAATAAATTAATATATTTTATTCATTTCAAAACATCCATGTGTGTGCAGTCGTTAACTAATAAAATAAAACCCCATATCCTCAGCTCTCTACACATTAGGAACCTTTTATATTTGAGTATTTTTTCCCTAATAACTACGTAATGTACCTAAAAAATTAATAGATGTCTTATTTTATTTATAATACCAGACATAGTATGAGTAAGGTTTATGGAAATTGAGGTTTACTGAAAAAGATGTATCAATTTTAAAAATATTGTTTAGTATTATTTAATATTCAACCAAAAAAATATTATAAAAATATTTATATAAAAAAATTAGTATATCCATTTTAATTATATGTCATTACTGTTATTTTATATTATTTTTCAATCTCCTCTTCCATGAAATTAGAAATTCCATTATCATTGTCGATTATGGAATCCTACTACCTCATGATTCGGTGTAATTAATTTTCTATCACTACATCCTAGGTAAAATTATAATGAAGGATTTAATGGTAATGTATATGATATTAATTAAATATGTATAATTCAATAAATATAAAATATAATCTCTTTACATACAAATATTACCATTGGTAAATGACAAAATCATTCACGCATACCTATCTATTGCCAACTCCATGAAGTGGTGTGATTTATTTTTCATACCCACATCACATGGATTGTATATATAATGACTTATCATTAATAAATATTATATTTTTAATATATTAAAATTTTAATAATGATAAAATGACACATAACATATCATCCCCATGTTCAATATAAAATGGAAATACTACTCATTTGTATGTATGCCCTATTGTCCCAATGATTGATATGTAATACAATTTTTATCATCATTTTTCATGGATGTAAATAAATTTATAATTATTCTACAGAAGAGATAAATATTTCATGATTACATTTTTATATGTGATTTTATAATAAAATATTTTACCATGTTCAATATATTGAAATAATTTTAATATTACAAACAAAACATCATCAAAACACACAACATGGACATAATTAATAATTTAATTAAAATTTCATTGAAATAATAGAAATAAATTCTTTAATAATAAATAAGTACAAAAAATTAATTTATCATAACAATTTAAAAAAATGTTATAATATTATGATAAGGGATATAAATATTGTACATGATAATTTGGACACAAGGTAATGGGCGTGGTACCATAAATATGTCATTTGAATAGATTTAATTATTTTTTTCTAAAACTTTTTATTCATGTATAGTATATTGAAATTACATTAAAGATGTATTTATATAGAAATAAATAAATTTTCATTTTCATTTTATGTCTCGATTTAAAATTATTTTAATTTTTTAATTTTGAATATTTGAATGTATTCGATATTGAACATTTTGAATTTAATTAAAAAAATTCAATGGAAGTGTTATATTACAATGTATGCATCATATATTAATTTTAAAGACAAGGTAAATTTGAATTGGTCTATGGATTTCATTATATTATTCTATGTTTCATTCATGAAAAATCATCCTTTAAATTTTTTAGGTATTTTATATTGAAAATTTTGAATTTAATAGAATTAGATATTTTGTTTTCCGAAAATGCTATTATTATGGGATAAATATGACATTTTTTTGATATTGAAGTCCTAATTGTGATTTTTTTTATGAATTTAGGTGTAATTGGATTTTTTTTGGATTATGGGTGCCACTTTTATAGTACTCCAACTAAATGTGTAATTATTACATCATCTATATAATTACGTTGAATTTTTAGTAAATATATTATTCCACATGAAACATTTATTGTACATGATAATAAAAATGTTCAAAATCTACCATGGCCTAATTCAACAACATGAAACATCAATGCAATAAATTGATTTTTCGGGGATATCAATTGATTTTATATGGCAATAATTGGATATTTTGTTGTAAATACTTTATTATTTATATTTATGTTTAAAAGTTATGTATTAAGGAAACCAATTATAAAGGGTTCCCTTGATCTCTAGGAAGCACTAATGATTATGATTTTTTATTATCTTTTCATTTTTATTGTATTATGAAAAAAATAATATGTTAGTAATTTTGATTTCATGTGTATGGAAATTATTAATTAATCTATATATAAAATATCGTAATGGAATACACACTTTTATCATATCATGGTTTTTATTTTGATTATTGAGTTTCATTCATTTTTTTGGTTTTTCCATTATTTGTCATTCTATATTCATCCAAAATTTTAAAATAAAATCACTAGGATCTAATGAATATTTGTAAAATGATGTTGTCTTTATGAAAATAAGGAAAGTTTTCCATGAAATGTTTTCGTTTCCATTTACTATAGTTGCATCATGAGTAAAATAAATACAAAGAGGTTATATCCATATTTTTATATATGGGTTTTTTTTATATTTCTTATAAAATAATTATCTTAATCTGTAATCCTTGACGGATCTTCTAGAATGAAACAGAATTAATTAATATTTGAAAATTTTATTATATGTTGAATAAATATGTGGTTTTTCTATTTGATTTCATATAATTATTTAGAAATTATTAGATACTTGTATAATGTATGTGAGTTCCCTTAAGTGATAATAATTTATTATTATTGTGATATCATATTTGTACATTATCATTCTTGTTAAAAATATAATATATATTGAGAATAGTTTTCCATATAGCAAATTGGGAAGCTAATGTAAGATCAAAAAAAGAGTCCAATAACATTTAAAATTAATTTTCATTAATGGTGATAATAGGAACTAATTAGTTCATCTTTATGATGGATTAGTGGACACATGCTATAAATGTATGTGTTATCAATGCGATAGAGAAACCATATTTACCATATAATAACATACATATATTAGAGAACTTAAAGAAGGAAATCCATCTCTAATTTAAGATATTATATAAAAAATGATATATAAAGTATGTTTTATGGCCTTTGATAATATATTTTATATCATTAGGCATTTAGAAAATCACAAAATTTTATATTTTATTTACATTGGTAATGATTAAGATGACCAGCGGTGGTAAATTGAAAATAATATATTTGAAGGTGAATATATTTATTCCCATGAATGAGAGAAATCTATGCATATTTTATTTGAGAAATATTTTCCAAATTTTGTTCAACAATGTATGGAAAATAGACTCATGGAACTAAGATTGGTGTAATAATATTCAGTTGTTGTGTATGAATCAAACTTCCCTCATCTATAATGGTAAGTTAAAAATTGTTTACAACATATTAATTGTAAATTTAATTGGATTTAACAAAGAATGAATCTATAATATTAATGGGTAGTTTAATTCCATGAATATAAATGTTATGAGAAATGAAATCGATGTGATGAGATGGTATAAATATAGTTTTTTATAATGTTTTAAATGAAATATTGAAAATAATATTGAATGGGGGTAAGAAAATGTGAATCATTGATCGAGGAAATATGAATATAAAAAAATAAATTATCAATCCTGTGAAAGTTGTGATAAAAATAACCTTGGGGAATTTCTTATATAGTCATGTAATGTTTTTATATAGTATGTTCAGTCATCTGCCTCATGACTGCAATAAAAATGATCATAATAATGATTAGAAAAGATAATGAAAGGATATGAGTAAAATATTTTAATTGAAATTAAATGGTTCATTATGAATATTTTTTTGATGATAGTAATATAGTTTATAATTCTTATAGATATTTATAAAATACTATTTCGAAATCCATTATAACTAAATAGGATGACATTGTATTGTAAAGAGATATGGTGTCAGGATCCTTACCTTTTTACTCTGTTTATACATAACACAAATGAATAAATTATTTTATGTGATCAGTGTTTATTAATAAAAATATAATTCAATGAACCTATAGTGTGGCTTACCTTCTGGAATCCCCCCATGGATGGAAGGTGTTCGTCGGCCCTATATAACCCCCAATGATGCTCAGTTGATCTAAAGAATGTGGAAAAATAGACTTCCCATTTAGTGTATGTTGCAGCGCACAAGCCTCAATATGGCCTCAGTATGTTATTTTTTCTTTAAAAGTGATGAATCTCGAGAACAAAAATTTATCCAGTGTAATTTTTCTATTAATTTATGTAATTATTTGTAATCACCATTCCATTGCTGCCTTGATTTCTCCTCTGTTGAATTTCTACTCAGTTCATCCTTTAAGATTGATTTCAGTGGTCAAGTGAAATCCATGATTATTGATACTTATGTCTCTATTTTCTCCTATGTATGGAAATCTTGGAACAATATTGTTTTTAACAATGTCAAGCCTTATTTTTGGGCTGGTGTTCTGGTGATACATCGAAGCATGAAACATGCTTCAATGAACCAAACTGGGTCCATGAACAATGACGTACTTGACCTTGTACTTTTGATATCTCTTGGCGTTAGTGACAGGTAAAGGAAGCGCAGAATGGTCAAGTGCATCCGGTGGATTCCAGTAATTTCAGAAAGGTTGAAAGTGAGTTTGGATGGGGTAACCTCCGGTGCACCGGGTCCTATTGGGTATGGTGGTATAAGTCCCCAGCCTTAAACCCTACTTAATCATGAGTTATTACAATATTACACATTGAGGATCTTTTCAGGTTTTGAGTTTTAGATAATTAGATCATAAAACATGCATTACATTCCACATTTAAACAAAGTGGTTACATAAAAGATATTAGTCATTTTTCCCATCAACAGAAACATATTTAAAATAAAACATGGATTCTTTCTTGACACTTCCTTGAAAATATCATCATATCTTGTACCCTTCCCTTGACCTGTGAAAAACATTTCAAAAACATGGGATGAGCATAAAAAGCTCAGTAAGGGATATAAAAATATGGAAAGGAAACATGAGTACATGTATACATAAGAATGAAATCATAATTTAGCCATAAAACAAATGCCCTTTAACATACCTCATAAAATCATGAATAAATCATAGAAATCATAAGACATAAAGGTAACATGAGGCATTCATAACATTCTTACGTAGGGAGTAACCCTCTTGGTTACGTTTGGAATACCCATCAGAGTATATTCCCTAAATCGCTTAGGAGAAACCTTAACGTTTAACCCCTTTGCGTTACCCAATGCATTGGAGAGCTATATCGGGCACACCCGCCCATATTTTATCACGGAACCACCCGTCTTCATAATAATTCCCAAGAACCAAAACATAATCATATCACATAAAATATGCATAAAGGAAACATAACATTTCAACTTTTCAATCACAAGATTTCAATAAAACACATTGATATAAAAAAATTATGAAAACTATTTTCAATACCAAAATAAAAGAAAAGTAAAAAATGGTATTTATTTTTCTTTAAAAAAAAAGGTATGTCTTGTAGAGGAAGCAGAAACTCAAATAATGGTCACGGCGGCGGAGAAGTCATTGTCACCGCATACGTACGACAAAAACATTCCCTTTTGTCGTTTAGTAAACGCTTTGTATAAAAAATATTCCTTTTGGATAAACGTCAAATTCAAAGTGGTTTATACACCATATAAAAGAAGGTTGTGTATAAAACAAAATATGACTCAATGAAAGGAGATTGAGACGATGTCCCATATTGAGACTGTATCCTTGGATTAAGGATAAATCAATTACATAATTATGTGTGACAAACTAATACACACAATATAAGTGGATATTAAGTGTAAAACCATTAGATGTTATTCACACATATTCATAGAACGACATATTGAAGGAGTATAAGCTTATCCCAAAGAATCAAAATTGGGTTAAGAAGTTCCCTTGCAAAAATTTGACAATCTAACGGTGCCACTACAAAATTCAGAAAATGAGTTGAAGAGAGATAAAAAGGGTATCTCATCACTTAGACATAAAATTTAAATCACTAAGGATATAGAAGATCATATCCCAACATAATGTTATGTGAGTTAAAAGACATAACAAATGAAGTCTTTTAAAAAGAGGAGGGTGAAAGGTTCCCTTAACGACATGGGTATCTTTCGAAACATACACCCCGTGAAAGAAGGACAATAAAACATTTATGTAAATACTCATAAATGAAAGTATATTACACAATGAGTAAAATAATGGGCATTACATACACCACTCAAAGGAAATTGTGGCAAATCTAGCATAAATCTCATGGGAATAAAAGTGAGATGAAAAATCCCTTATGAAAACTCGGCAGCCTAACAGCGCCACTTAAAACATCAAAAAATGGATTGATGAGATAAAATAGGGTCTCTCATCATATTAAAATAAAATGTACTACAAGAGGAATATAAAAGAACATCCCCCATCATAACAAATAGGAGCTTAAATGTCACACCCCGACCTATCTGTTGCTTTTATTCCAGAACCAGTTTTTTGTGCTTTGTAAAAAAATGCATGTTTTGGGTTCGACGCCATTGAACTCACAAGCGGAGCGCGACGCCACGCGGCTTCGCCCATGCAACGACACTGTCCGTCGGTCTTCGGAAAAATTTAAAATTAATATGTTTTGTATTTTACTATGGTTACTATTATTAATTTTAATTATTACATTTGTTATAATTAAGGTTATTATTATTATTATTTTTATTAGAATTGTTATTATTATTATTAGTCATATTTTTATTATTTTTTTGTTTACTTTTTATCTTCCTCTCTTTCCATTCTTTTTTCTTTTCTTTTCTTTTTCTTTTCTTTTTTTTTGTTTGTGGTGCCTCTTCCACGCGGTTGTCCCCATACTTTCCTTCTTCTTCTTCTTTTTTCTTTCTTCTATCCTCCCCTTCTTCTTCCCGTAGTAGCCCGCACCCCGCATTGCCGCTCCGCCACCTCCTTGCTGCTCTGCCTCCTTCTCTTTTTTATTTTTTTTTCTCCTTATTCCCGTAGCAGCTTGCTCCGCCTCCTATTTTCACAGGCCGTCGCTGTTTCCCTACACCCCCCTGCGTGCCTCGGCTCCCCCTCCGCAAAACCCAGCCGACCTGAAACCTCAGCTCCCCTGCACCCTGCCTCTCACTACTGCCTCGCATTCCAGCCGGCTCCGCCACCTCTCTCTTTGGCTGTACAGTGCCAGCCCGACCCCTTCCTCCTTCCCTGTCGCGATAAGGAAGCCCGCAACACCCTCCTGCTTCACCACACAGTGCCCCGGCCTCCTTGCGCCTCCCGTCCTGCACCGTGCGCCCGGGCGCCATCCAGCTTTCAGCTCACCCGCACCATGGACCCCTCCTCCTGCTTCATCCACAACTACACATCACCTCCACTCCAGATCCCCTTGTCCCAGTGCCCCCCTGCCTGTCCGTCTCTCCCACACGAGCTACCTCTTACGCCGCCACCTCCTCTCTATCCTCTCTCTCCCCATCACCTTCCCCGGGTTCGTTCCCTAGCCACTGCATCTTCTGTCCGCGGACCCTGTGCCTCCCTGCAACCGCTCCAATCATCTACTTTCTGTTTGCTTCCGCCCTGCTCAGTGCCTCACTACCCTTCAGGTTTGCTCCCTCCCTGCACACCGGCCAGCTCCCGGTAGCGCATCACCAACCCAGTTCTCTGTCCTTCCCCGACACCACTTCCCTACTTTGTCCTCCCGCTAGCCCCCTCCGATAGCGCAACCACCCTTATTCACCCACACAACGCCGGTCTTATGCCTTTGTTGCACCTCCCGCACCCTTCCCTTTCAGTCCGGCCAGCAACCGAGTAGGTCGTCGCCGTCAACCTGTGCAAACATTGTCACCAGTGCGGGCTGATGAGCGGTGCACCGTTCAGTGCGCCCCCACCTCGCACCCACTGTCTGGCCGATGCCCATTGCATCAGCACCCACAACTCTTCCCCAGTTCTCCCCTGCTGTCTGGCCAGCCCCCACTGGTCCTCCGTCAGCCACGCTAGTCTTCGTGTCACCGTTGACGACATCGGTGACCTTTCTTCCGCACCGCAACACCCCGCTGGTCATTTTCTCTATCGCACAACTGCACTAGCCGAGCGCGTCTCCGCATCGAGGTGAGTTTTGAAAATTTTCTTGCTGGAATACGTTATAATTGGTTCAATGTATGTTGGGTTTTATTAAAATTGGTGCGAATGTTGTGTGTTTTGAGTTTCGCACTCGAAATCCGAAAGTTTCAGTTTTTAGTTTTGTTGCAGGCTGGCTCGAGTTTGCTCGCCGTGGACGAGAGTTGGTTGTGGTCTGGTGAGCGACTCTTGGAGTCGGGAGGAGTTTTTGGCCGAGACCAGGTTTGTGTGTTTTTTTGGTCGTTCTTCCTTTTTCCTGTCATTTATTTTCCTTCCACTTCTTTGATTATTTATTTATTTTTGCTGGGTGAAATCGTTCCCACTTGTCCTCTATTGATGCCCTGGCACTTGTCGCCAGCCCGGGAGGATCGGGAACACCTCTCGGGTCATGTCGTGGACCGGCTCAGGTGATCGGTTCAGGGTCGACCTGGGTTGGTTCGTGACAAAATGGTATCAGAGTAGGTCAGCTCTTGAGAGGACCTTGTTTTTCAGAGCGCCCATTGTTATCCGGGGTTTTCATGGTAGAAGGTGTATGATTATTGGGACTCGAGACACATGGACGAGAAGGACGTCATGAACCCTTGCTTGTTCCGAACCTTGGGTTACCATCGGATGTTTGGGTTGTCGATGTCTTTTGATTCTTATGGTTTGTTTCGTATTGGGAAATGAAATGAGAGTTGGGAAAGTGACCTCCGTGAGCTCACATGGTCTGGCAAGCCATGTGGAGCCAGAGACTTTACCCTAAAATGCTCTCAGTGACCATGGTGTGATTGGCATATGGCCGCCAACCATATGGTCGATTCACCCATCATCACTAGTTTCCCTCTAGTGATTCGTCTGGATTTTCCTTATTTCTGAAAAAAAAAATTGTTGTGAAAAGTGTTATTTTGGTATTTCAAATGACAATGACCATGTTTGACCCATCTTTTTGTTTTCTTGTTCCTTAGTGTTTGCCCCACGAAGGTTCGATGGATGCCCAAGGTGCAGCTTCAGGTGGTGCATCCTTAGAAAATCCTCGAATTGATCATCCTAAAGACTACATCCTCGAGTTTCGGAAGTTGAACCCTCACCTATTTTATGGGTAGACAGATCCTCTTGAGGCAGAAGAGTGGTTACGGAATATTGAGAGGAAGTTCAGTTTCATTGGGTTGCCGGAGTCCTTAAAGGTTAAGTTGGCTACCTTTATGCTTGATGGCCCAACCTGGAAATGGTGGAAGTCTGTGTCTCAAAATAAACCTCGAAAAGATCTCACTTGGGAGTTCTTCAAGTCATCATTCATTCAACAGTACTTCTATGATGTGAAAAAGGTGAGGAAGAGGATGGAGTTGTGCGGTCTCCAGCAAGGTGTCAGATCGGTGTTTGAATTCTTTCATCGTTTCCTAGACCTGGCTCCGTATGAACCGGGGTATGTAGGAAATGATCCTGTGAAAGCTCGGCATTTTGAGCTTGGATTACGTCCTGAGCTATAGTCGAAGGTGGGAGAATTCAACGTGATCACTTTCCCTGAGTGGTGAGACAAGATTTCCTCATCGAAGGTGAGTTAGCAGGAGGACATGAATTGATGAATCCTCCTCCGGCTTTTGGAAACAGTGCATAAGATAGCGATAAGAAGAAAGAGAAGTGACATGATGGTGGTGTAACTACTAGAGGAATCAATAGGCCTTCATACCTTCAGTCGTCTTCCTCACATGACAATGCCTTGATCTGTCACCAGTGCGGTAAGTGGGGGAACAAGAGGCAGATGTGCCCGAATGCTCCGAAACCCTGCCACACCTGTGGACGTTTGGGCCACTTACAGTGATTTTGACGAGGTGTTTTCAAGAAGCACGCTAAATCCATATCTGGATCATTGAAGGTCACCTCATCCCGTCCGCAGGTGTAGGATGGTGTTTGGAGATCATTTTGGGGTTTTCTCTTTATAGTGTTTCTTGGATGTAGTAGTCGTCACCTGTACCATTTTGTGGTGTTTCTTTTCTTTCAGTTGTAATAATGGTTGTGGCTGAACCTCTTTGAATCCATTGTTCTAATGGATGTGTGTTTGGTAAAATTCTTGTTCATGTGTTATGATTGAGAATTTTTGAAGCCTGAGTACGAGGCAGGAGATGCTTCAATCATCGGTGCTCCAGCCATAGGCTCCGGAGTGAAGTTGGCGCGTAGTCAGGTGAACCCCGGCGATGAAGAAGGGCCTTAGTTTAATCTTCATCATTAGTGTGGTATATGATGTGTTATTCCGAGGGTGTGACATCGTTGGAGTGACGGTGATGGTAGTTTCGATGCTCTACCTGTACACCCCTTCCCTTCTCCCCCTTGTGGTTGGGGGTTTTTGGACTGTGTGGAAAATCTTCAAGCTCGGTTACCCTAGTCATTCCTTATGGTTGGGAGAATGATCACAGGTCTCATTGAATTTAGTTGGCTTGTTTCCTATGGTGGGGAGTCCGTTCGGGCCTCCCTGTGTCAGTATCAGAGTTTCTTCTCAGGTATCGTTTTGGGTGGTGTTTAAAGTGTTCATGTTTTGAGGATAAGTTTCGTGTCATGGGTTTTCAGTGTCTACTTGGATCAATCAACTGAAGGTGCTTAAAATTTTGGGGGAGATTGACACTTAAGGATGTTCTTCTATGGTCTAGGTCTTGTTGTGGCTTCCCGAGGATGGGAAGCCTTATGGTGGGGAGAATTGTCACACCCCGACCTATCTGTTGCTTTTATTCCAGAACCAGATTTTTGTGCTTTGTAAAAAAAATGCATGTTTTGGGTTCGACGCCATTGAAATCACAGGAGGAGCGCGACGCCACGCGGCTTCACCCATGCAACGACACTATCCGTCGGTCTTCGGAAGAATTTAAAATTAATATGTTTTGTATTTTATAATGGTTACAATTATTAATTTTAATTATTAAATTTGTTATAATTAAGGTTATTATAATAATTATTATTATTATTAAAATTGTTATTATTATTATTAGTCATATTTTTATTATTATTTTTTTTACTTATTATCTTCCTCTCTTTACATTCTTCTTTCTTTTCTTTTTTTCTTTTCTTTTTTTTGTTTGTGGTGCCTCTTCCACGCGGTTTTCCAAATACTTTCCTTCTTCTTCTTCTTCTTTTTTCTTTCTTCTCTCATCCACTTCTTCTTCCCGTAGCAGCCCGCACCCAGCCTTTCCGCTCAGCCACCTCCTTGCTGCTCTGCCTCCTTCCCTTTTTTATTTTTATTTTCTCCTTCTTCCCGCAGTAGTTTGCTCCACCTCCTGTTTTCCCAGGCCGTCGTTGCTGCCCTGCACCCCCCTGCGTGCCTCGGCTCCCCCTCCGCAAATCCCAGCCGACCTGCGACCTCAGCTCCCCCGCACCCTGCCTCCCACTGCTGCCTCGCATTCCAGCCGGCTCCGCCACCTCCCACTTTGGCTGTACAGTGCCATCCCGACCCCTTCCTCCTTCCCTGTCGCGAGAAGGAAGCCCGAAACACCCTCCTGCTTCACCACACAGCACCCCGGCCTCCCTGCGCCTCTCGTCCTGCACCGTGCGCCCGGGCGCCCTCCAGCTTTCAGCTCACCCGCACCAAGGACCCCTCCTCCTGCATCATCCACAACTACACATCACCTCCACTCTAGATCCCCTAGTCCCAGCGCCCCCCTGCCTATTCGGCTCTCCCACACGAGCTACCTCTTGCGCCGCCACCTCCTCCATATTCTCTCTCTCCCCATCGCCTTCCCCTGGTTCATTCCCTAGCCGCTGCATCTTCTGTCCGTGGACCCAGCGCCTCCCTGCAACTTCTCCAATCATCTGCTATCTGTTTTCTCCCGCCCTTCACAGTGTCGCACCACCCTTCGGGTTTGCTCCCTCCCTGCACACCGGCCATCTCCCGGTAGCGCATCACCAACCCAGTCCCTTGTCCTGCCCCAACGCCACTTCCCTGCTTTGTCCTCCTGCTAGGCCCCTCCGATAGAGCACCCACCCTTCTTCACCCAACACAACGCCGGTCTAATGCCTTTGTCTCACCTCCCGTACCCTTCCTTTACAGTGAGGCCAGCAACCAAGTAGTTCTTCTCCGTCAACCTGTGCAAACATCGTCACCAGTGCGGGCTGATGAGTGGTGCACCATCCAGCGCGCCCCCACCTCACACCCACTGTCCGGCCGATGCCCCTAGCATCAGCACACTCACGTGTGCCCTTGTTCACCCCCACAGGTCCTCCGTCAGCCACGCTAGTCTTCGCGTCACCGTTGACGACGTCAGTGACCTTTCTTGCGCACCGCAACACCCCGCTGGTCGTTTTCTCTATCGCACAACTGCACTAGTCGAGCGCGTCTCTGCATCGAGGTGAGTTTTTCACTTTTTCTTGCTGGAATACTTGATAATTGGTTCAATTTATGTTGGGTTTTATTAAAATTGTTGCGAATGTTGTGTGTTTGGAGTTTCGCACTGGAAATCTGAAAGTTTCTTTGTTCGTGAGGTTGGATCTCATTGCTCATGACTCTTTAAATTAAGTTTACTTTGATCATTTGATGCTTTCACCTCTTAAGTTGTCAGTTATGTGTTTTGGTTGATTAAATTAATTATATCACATGGAAATATTTGGTTTTACTTTGTTTTGATAAATTGTTTCTCTCGTTTAATTGATTTGAAAAGTTTTATGGTAGGTGAGCCTTGTGTGTGTTGTGTTTCGGAAACGTGTCGAGGTGGTTCTTTCGCGTTGTTTTCTCATTTGGATAGTTTTAAGTCCATGTTTTGGTATTTAATTTATCATTGTGGTTGCAGCGTGTTGACAAGGTTTTTCCTCGTTCCTGCGATCGTCAGCTTGCCTGGCCTTACGCGCCCGTGCGAGGCGTGTTGCGTCGTCCTGACTGGTCTGCGAGCCGAGGTAGGTCCCCCCATTGCACATACCTTTTAATTTAGAATTTATTAATGGCTTGATGTTTTGTTAAATTTAATGAATGATAAATAATATTAGATAATAAAATTTTAAATGATTATTTATTGTGAAAAGAGCCGTTTATTTTTTACTGAACACTAGGAACATTTTCTTGACGGGCGGACACCCAGCTTTGAAAGAATGCCTGTTTGGCCTTTAAACATAATTCACTGAATTTCAAACGTACTACTAGTTTTAAATATAAATTATTTCTTCTGAACAAGTGTTTTGGTTTTTCTCGAGAAATGGAGTTTTACATTAAAATTGGTGAAGGCCCATTTGGCACTTTAATAAAATAGATTACTTTGGAAAAACCCACTTGGGGGTGATCATTGTTGTGAATTGATTGCGTGAGCTATATGCGATGTTAGTGTTTTGTGACTGCTTGATTTACATTGTGGACGCACCCCTCTTTTATTATATGTGTTGACATGGGAACCTGGATTAGTGAGTGAATCTTCTAAGAACGATTGCTGCACTAGTTTAGATTACGAACTAGATAGTGTCCCCATAGCAGGGGAATACTAAGTTATTGCTGCTATGGGGATTGGGCCCCTCGGTTAGGCCATGTAGGGCTATGCCGGGTGTTAGGGCATTATGACGTCATCGAGTTAGGGCATGCCTTCAGGATGAGTCAGATGTATAGTACGTTCTGGATTGTTCACAATCTCCTAGGTTTGACCCATGTTTCCTTTAGTGTTTATTTGTATGTGGCAGACGATTGAGAGGTCTAGTTTGGTTGCTACCCATGTGTGTCACTTTTTCCAGTGCCCTTGGTGTGTGTTGTGTATTGTGTGTGGTTTCCCCATTTTGGCTAACAACTGAACTTTGGTCTTCTAAATGGTTCACCAAAAATGTTTTAAAAAGAAATATACGTAATCCTTTCAGAACTTAAACTTGTTTTCGAATTAAAAAGGGCAATGGAATGATACTTGTTTTAGAAATTAAAGTGAGTGTGTGTGAAAACCAATATTTTTTTATATTTAGTTCAAACCTGTAATTGGTAAATTCTTAATTTAAAGGTAGTGCATTGGGAATAGTTTTTTGGGCACGCCTACTGAGTTTTAATACTCACGCCTATAGTGTTTTCCTGTTTTTAGTTTTGTGGCAGGCTGGCTCGAGTTTGCTCATCGTGGGTGAGAGTTGGTTGTGGTCTAGTGAGCGACTCTTGGAGTCGTGAAGAGTTTTTGTCCGAGAACGGGTTAGTGTGTTTTTCTTGGTCATTCTTCCTTTTTCGTGTCATTTATTTCCCTTCCACTGCTTTGTTTATTTATTTATTTTTGCTTGGCGAAATCGTTCCCAGTTGTCCTCTATTGATGCCATGGCGCTTGTCGCCATCCCGGGAGGATCGGGAATGCCTCTCGGGTCATGTCGCGGACCGGCTCGGGTGATTGGTTCAGGGTCGACCCGGGTTGGTTCGTGACATTAAAAGAAGTGACATAAAGGAGAGTACATAAAAAGAAAGAGAGAGGTTAGATCTCTTATGAAAATTCGGCAGCCTAACGGCGCCACTCAAAACATCCAAAATAGATTTATGAGAGAGAATAGGGTCTCTCATCATATGGAAATAAAAAATTACAGTAATAGTAATATAAAAGAACATCACAACCACAAGAAAGATGAGCTTAAAAGGAATGACATAAAAGAGTGTACTTAAAAAGAAAGAGAGGAGTAGGATCCCTTACCTCGGGTCCGACTTGACTTGATCGTTCTTTAACGTCCTGAATAATAAACTTGAGTTAATTTCTACTTTCATAAGAACCTTTTTAATGTTCATTATTCCTTTTATATCACTTATTTACATGTTATAAAAATTATGTAATCATTTATGTTAATAATGTTTGTTTTGTCGATATTTGGTTCTTAAGTCAAAACTGGACTTCTTACAACTACATGTTGTTCGTGTGGTCAAAGGATCATTATATCCACAATTATAATCATGATTTGGATATCATATATATCATATATATCCTGAATATACATTTATTTATAATATTACATAATCATTTAGAGGTAAGAAATGAAATGCACCGTTCATGGAGACGGTAAGCCGTACGTACACATGAACGCTACTTTCATTTCTATGTCATATTAATGGAATTAAAAATTAATGAGAGTTATGTATATTTTATTTAAAGAATTATATTCATCATTTATATGTAACATACATCATATATAATAACTTTAAATACATTCTTTATACATCCCACATATGGCATTAACGAATCAAATTACTTTGAGGGGGCGGTAGTCCGCACTTCCTAAAATAAAATTATCGTGTTTACCCACAATGGAAAACATAACGGTATGCCACAAAATAAAAATAAAGTAGCTTAAGTAAAACATAATGATATTATATATCATATATAAATATAGGGACATCTTAATGGCCACCTTTTAAGGTGTTATATGAGTGTTGAACAATCCTCGTTTCGTGAGGCAGAAATTCGCCATCCACAGAAACAGTATGTTCTTTAACAATTTTATGTAGGTGTGTGTAAGTGTAGCTCGAATTCTTCTTATAAAAATATCCTATTATATTAACGATACTGGAGTTGTTACAAATGAAATTAATAAAAATAGTTTAGGGGGTAGGAGAAGCAAAATAAAACAAAAGAACACAAGTGAAGACATTACCTTAAAATCGGGTTACTCTTTTTGATTTGGGCTCAAAGGCTTCCTTGGGAAGACTTCCTCCCAAAGTGAGGCCTCTAGGAGTAAGAGAGGGATGTGTAGAGGCAAACTGAGAAGGGGTTGGCCGAGCCAAAGTCTTGAGAGGTGTGGGTAAGGTGGTAAAGGTGGGGGCCTTTTATAAGAGGATAGGAGTGGCACTCTTGTAATGTTATAAAATGTAACTTTATTTTCAAATGGGTTTCGGATTTTAAATGTCCCACATTGATGTATTTCGAGGATAAGGTGGTAAGGGTTTTAAATATACTCATCCAATAGGTTTTTGACAAGTGTAAGTTGTAGTTTTAACATTATCATTTCATTTTATTTAAATCCTTTATTAATGAGGTAATCGTTGCATCATCATGATGTCATAAATAATTTAATTTATTTAATGTCTAAAAAATATAAAAAAATATCATGATTTTGGAAATATTTTTAGATTTATAATGAATATTTATATTCAAAAATATGACTTGTATAACCCCATTTAAAAATTGTTTTAGTGAAACATCTCATGCTTGTGATATTTTTATTTTAACTTTAAATAAAAAGATATTTATGTGATTTTCCAACCAAAGTGGCTCCATGGGGTCCCCAAGATGACCCATGGATTGTCTTGGTTGGAAATGAAACTTCAAATGAGGGTAGGACATGTGTCAAGGTCATTTACATTATTAAAACATTATTTTTACCTTAAATTACACTAATTACCTCTAATCGTGATTAAGAACATAAAAGTTACTATTCACAAAAAAAATTATTTTATTCCCATTGAACAACATTTTAATTCCTAATGACAAACATTTATGTTAGATTTTTGAAATTCATAACACAGAGGTGGCAATGTTTCATTTAAACGAAAAATCAGTTTCTTTAACTACCAGTTAGTGGTTTCCCTATTCATCAAAAATTGAAGTTTTTCAGAAAAATACCAAAAATTAACCCTAAGCTATATTTGATATTCCGAACTCAAAAATGATGTCTATTTTACAAATTTCAAAAAATATAAGTTGCATTAATTAATTTAATAATTAATTCCCGCTGTCAAAACAAATAGCGTGTTTTTATGAAACAATATCTATTAAAAGATTCACACTAGTTTAAGTCCAATTTCAAAGTGAAATTAATTCCAAATACCACTATTGGATTAAATTGTAAAAATATATTCTAATTTCACTTCAAAAACAATTCAAAATATAATCTAATCATATAAATAGATTCGATTAAAAAGTGATTTTGAATTAAAATACAACATTTTTCATTATTCATTAAAAAATTAACATTATCAGAAAGATACAAAAAATTTACAAAAAGTAAATTTTGATTTCTCTATTCTAAAGAAGAATTTTATTTTGTCCAATATAACACATAAAATTTTCAGAAAGTGGATTTAAAAGAGTTCCTCCATCAAAAGGCGGTTAATCTACCTTCTAAAGAACATTATAATGTTTATGCTTAAAAATTGAATTCATTCACATTTTTAATCCTCTAACATTTATTGTAAAGTGTAAAAATATTTAACCAACATATATAATCATTTTTTAGTTAGTTCTGTTCATTCCCACCATTACAATGGCTAGGCGTTAACTACCATTTAAAATAATATTATTTTATTATTAGAGTGCAATGTAAGATTCCCAAGAAACTCATTGTTGAGTATTGGGTACTCCATCGAGAATAGCATCCCCTTTAATGTAATATTAATATTTTATTCACAAATATGGATAAATATAAAAATGTCATATTCTTTATTTACCTGCGGTGTTACATCCTTCCCCCTTGGGGAAATTGCGTCCTCACAATTTTAAAATTGGGCTCGGAAACATCCTTGAAAGTCCCACATCGGAACAAGAGTCGGTAAAACAATCACTTTAAAATAAAGAATGAGAAGTACAGAGGTCACCCGAGTTAACCCATACTAGGATTCCATGTAGGAAAACATGGACATGGAAGAAAAAACATAGGGTCATGTTATGATGGAGAGTGATAGAAAACATGTTTAGGAGAAAGTTAACAACAAGAAAATAACAAACATGTGATGGGTTAAACAGTATTTGATTCCCCAGTAAGAAAAGTTAATAGACAACATTTTTGATTTTTTTTAGGAATTTATTCTTAGGGAAACATAATTACTTATCATGTTGACTTTCAACTTTTATTATATTTCTTACACAAACTCATATTTTCTCCAAAAGAAAAGTATTTAGGAAGACTTGTTCACTATAATCAACTTCTAGAGAATCACCTAATCCACAAAAGAGAACTATATACTTCCCATGTCTTTAGACTTTAACCAAAACCAAAACCAAAATGGTTAGTACAAGATCAGATAATCCAGAAAAAGATAACCCTTTATAAAAAGAAAATCTATTCTTAATCTCCAAAATTTGTCCAACAAACCCCAAAGTTCAACGAGGACCATTTGATAAACAATTTGTCCATAAAATTATTCAAAGTAAAACAAACTAATATTGAAACCCAAATATTTGAGGGATTTAGTCAAATAGTCTTCCAAGGTAAAAATTAACTATTATCTCCAAATAACATCAGTTGCTCTTAAATTCTCATATTGAAAAGTAATTAACCTAATCACATATCCTTGATGATAGGTTAATCACTTCCATAGATAACCCAAAATAAACTTACTCTTGATCCCTAAAATCATCTAACTAAAAAGAATTAGTCAAACTAACTAGGGACTTCATGTATTCCAGTGGTAGGCGATAAATACCAGTTGCACTTTGGTTGTGGGTTCAATTCCCGCAGCTTTGTCCGACGTGATGGGTTGTCACACGGCCTGCGTGTTGTCCTTTTTCCAAAACTATTTAATTCTTAAAACATTATCCAAAACGAGATAAAGTCTTCAAAAATGATCATAACATATTTTAACCTCATGTTTATCTCATTCCATTCATTTTTCGTCATAACATATAACAACCCATAATAACCTCAAAAGTAAGGATCATATAAACTCTAATGGTTACCTTTATAATTATTACCTGAACATCCACATCGATTGTTCATCTCGAACATGATGCATTACTGATCATACCCAGGTACAAGTGGTTGATCATGACTCCTTGATAGTTGGTTTAGAACAACCACAAGTTTCCTCATTGAATCCCCCATTTTATCTAGTATCTTAATCAGAGAACCACCACAGTTTCCTTCAAACCTGTTGTCTCTTTGGTGCCTGCTAGATCCATCCATTCACTAAAAACATAAATGTCAGTGTGATTATGTAAACAAAACCATCATGTACTAATGAGGAAGGTAAACACAAAGATATACTTACTCATTCACTTTATCTAAAACGAGGACTCTTTCTGAAATCCTAACCATTATGGTAATGTCACTTGTGCTTAGAGAATACCCTAACCTATAAAGTTATCTAAACAGAACTTTGATACCATCTATAAGGCCACAGCCTTAATCATTACTTAATCTTGAGTTATTACAAGATTACACATTGAGGATCTTTTCAGGTTTAGAGTTTTAGAGAATTAGATCATAAAACATGCATTACATTCCACATTTAAACAAAGTGGTTACATAAAATATAGTATTCATTTTTCCCATCAAAAGAAACATATTTAAAATAAAAAATGGATTATTTCTTGGAACGTCCTTGAAACTATCATCATATCATGTACCCTTCCCTTGACCTGTGAAAAATGTTTCAAAAACTTGGGATGATCATAAAAAGCTCAGTATGGGATATAAAAATATGGAAAGGAAACATGAGTACATGTATACATAATAATGAAATCATACTTTACCCATAAAACATAAGCACTTTAACATACCTTATAAAATCATTAATAAATCATAGAAATAAAAAGACATAAATGTAACTTGAGGCATTCATTACATTCTTACATAGGGAGTAACCCTCTTGGTTATGTTTGGAATACCAATCACAGTATATTCCCTAAATCTCTGCGGAGAAACATTAACGTTTAACCCCTTCGCATTACCCAATGCATTGGAGATCTATATCAGGCTCACCTGCCCTTAGTTTATCACGGAACCACCCTTCTTCATAATAATCCCCATGAACCATAACATAATCGTATCACATAAAACATGCATAAAGGAAACATAACATTTCAACTTTTCAATCACAAGATATAAATACAATACATTGATATAAAAACATTATGAAAACAATTTTCAATACCAGAATAAACGAGAAGTAAAACATGGTATTTATTTTTTATTTTAAAAAAATGTATGGCTTGTAGAGGAAGCCGAAACTCAAATAATGGTCACAGCGGTTGAGAAGTCGTTGTTGCCGCATACGTATGAAAAAAACATTCCCTTTTGTCGTTTAGTAAAACACTTTGTATAAAAAAGATTCATTTCGGATAAACGTAAAATTCAAAGGGGTTTATACACCATATAAAATAAGGTTGTGTAAAAAACAAAATATGGTTCAATGAAAGGAGATTGAGACGAAGTCCCATACAAAGACGGTATCCTTGGATTAAGGATAAATCATTTACATAATTATGTGTGACAAACTAATACAAAAAATATAAGTGGATATTAAGTGTAAAACAATCAGATGTTATTCATATATATTCATATAAAGACGTATTCAAGGAGTACAAGATTATCCCAAAGAATCAAAATTGGGTTAAGAAGTTCCCTTGAAAAAATTTGATAGCCTAACGACGTCACTACAAAATTTAGAAAATGGGTTGATGAGAGATAAAAAGGGTATCTCATCAATTGGAGATAAAATTTACATCACTAAGTATATAGAAGAACATATCCCAACATAATGTTATGTGAATTAAAAGACATAATAAAAGAAGTCTTTTAAAAAGAGGATGGTGAAAGGTTCCCTTACCGACATGGGTATCTTTCGAAACATACACCCCGTGAATGAAGGAAAATACAACATTGATGTAAATACTCATAAATGAAATTATATTACACAATGAGTAAAATAATGGGTAGTACATACACCACTCAAAGGAAATTGTGGCAAATGTAGCATAAATCTCATGGGAATAAAAGTGAGATGAAAATCCCTTACGAAAACTCGGCAGCCTAACGACGCCACTTAAAACTTCCAAAAATTGATTGATGAGATCAAATAGGGTCTCTCGTCATATTAAAATAAAATTTACAGCAAGAGGAATAAAAAAGAACATCCCCCATAATAACAAATAGGGTCTTAAAAGAAGTGACATAAAGGAGAGTACTTAAAAAGAAATAGAGAGATTAGATCTCTTACGAAAATTCGGCAGCCTAACAAGGCCACTCAAAACTTCAAAAATTGGTTGATGAGAGAGAATAGGGTATCTCATCATATGAAAATAAAAAATTACAGTACGAGTAATATAAAAGAACATCCCAATCACAAGAAATATGAGCTTAAAAGGAATGAAATAAAAGAGTGTACTTAAAAAGAACGAGAGGAGTAGGATCCCTTACCTCGGGTCCGACTTGACTCGGTCGTTCTTTAATGTCCTGAATAATAAACTTGAGTTAATTTATACTTTAACAAGAAACTTTTTCAAGTTTATTATTCCTTTTATATCACTTATTTCCATGTTATAAGCATTATGTAATCATTTAAGTTAATAATGTTTGTTTTTTCGATATTTGGTTCTTAAGTCGAAAGTGGACTTCTTACAATTACATGTTGTTCGTGTGGTCAAAGGTTCATTATATCCAGAATGAAATTAATGATTTAGATATCATATATATCATATATATCCATAATATAAATGTATTTATAATATTAGATAATCATTTAGAGGTAAGAAATGAAATTCACCGTTCATGGAGATGGTAAATCGTACATACGCATGAACGCTACTTTCATTTCTATGTCATATTAATGGAATTAAAACTAAATGAGAGGTATGTATATTTTAATTCCAGAATTATATTCATCATTTATATTTAACATACATCATATATAATAACTTTAAATACATCCTTTATACATCCCACATATGGCATTAACGAATCAAATCACTTTGAGGGGGCGGCAGTCCGCACTTCCTAAAATGAAATTACCGTGTTTACCCACAATGAAAACAATAAAGGTATGCCACAAATGAAAAATACATCAGCTTAAGTAAAACATAAACATATAATATATCATATATAAATATAGTGACATATTAATGGCCACCTTTTAAGGTGTTATATGAGTGTTGAACAATCATCGTTTCATGAGGCAGAAATTCACAATCCAATGAAACAGTATGTTCTCTAACCATTTGATGTTGGTGTGTGTAAGTATAGCTCGAATACTTCTTATAACAACATCCTAGTATATTGAAGATACTGGAGTTGTTACCAAAGAAATTAATAAAAAAAGTTTAGTGGGTTGGAGAAGCAAAATAAAACAAAAGAACACAAGTGAAGACGTTACCTTAAAATCGGGTAACTCTTTCTGATTTGAGATCAAAGGCTTCCTTGGGAAGCCTTATGGCCAATGTGAGGCTTCTAGGATTAAGGTAAGGATTTTTAGAGGCACAATGAGCAGGGGTTGTACGATCCAAAGGCTTGAGAGGTGTGGGTAAGGTGGTAGAGGTGGGGGGCCTTTTATAAGAGGAGAGGAGGGGCACTCTTGTAATGTTACAAAATGTTACTTTATGTTCAAATGAGTTTCGGATTTTAAAGGTCCCGAATTGATGTATTTAGAGTATAAAGTGGTAAGGGTTCGAAATATACTCATACATTTGGTTTTTTACAAGTTTATGTAATAGTTTTAACATTATCTTTTCATTTTATTTAAATCCATTATTAATGAGGTAATCGCTGCATCATCATGATGTCATAAATAATTTAATTTATATAATGTCTAAAAATTATAAAACAAATATCATGATGTAGGAAATATTTTTAGATTTATAATGAATATTTATAGTCAAAAATATGACTTCTATAACCCCATTTAAAAATTGTTTTAGTGAAACATCTCATGCTTGTGACATTTTTATTTTAACTTTAAATAAATAGTTATTTATGTCATTTTCCAACCATAGTGGCTCTATGGGGTCCCCAAGTTGACCCATGGATCATCCTAGTCGGCCATGACACATCCAATGAAGGTAGGACTTCTGTCTAGGTCATTTCACATTATTAAAACATTATTCTTACCTTAAATTACACTAATTACCTCTAATCGCGATTAAGAACAGAAAAGTTACTATTCACCATAAAATTATTTTAATCCCATTGAACAACATTTTACTTCTTAATGAGAACCATGTATGTAAGATTTTTGAAATTCAAAACACAGAGATGGAAAAATTTCATTTAAACGAAAAATCAGTTTCTTTAACTACCACTTAGTGGTATCACTATTCATCAAAAATTGAAGTTTTTCAGAAAAATACCCAAAATTCACCCTAAGATATATTTGATATTCCGAACTCAAAAATGATGTCTATTTTATAAAATTAAAAACAAATAAGTTGAATTAATTAATTTAATAATTAATTTCCAGTGTCAAAACAAATAGCATGTTTTTATGAAACAATATCTATTAAAAGATTGACACTAGTTTAAGTCCAATTTCAAAGTGAAATTAATTCCAATGACCACTATTGGATTAAATGGTAAAAATATATTCAAATTTTACTTTAAAAACAATTCAAAAGATAATCCAGTCATATAAATAAATTAGATTAAAAAGAGGTTTTGAATTAAAATACAACATTTTTCACTATTCATTATAAAATGAACTTCATCAGAAAGATACCAAAAATTTACACAAAGTCAATTTGGATGTCTCTATTCTAAAGAAGAATTTTATTTTGTCAAATATATCACATAAAATTGCCAAAAAGTGGATTTAAAAGAGGTTCTCCATCAAAAGGCGGTTAATCGACCTTCTAAAGAACATTATAATGTTTACGCTTAAAAATTGAATTCATTCACATTTTTAATCCTCTAACATTTATTGTAAAAAGTAAAAATATTTGACAAACATATATAATCATTTTTTAGTTAGATCTGTTCATTCCCACCATTACAACGGCTAGACGTTATCTACCATTTAAAATAATATTATTTTATTATTAGAGTGCAACGTATGATTCCCAAGAAACTCGTTGTTGCGTATTGGGTACACCATCGAGCATAGCATCCCCTTTAATGTAATTTTAATATTTTATTCAAAAATATGGATAAATATAAAAATGTAATATTTTTTATTTACCTGGGGTGTTACATCCTTCCCCCCTTTGGGGAATTGCGTCCTCTCAATTTTAAAATTGGGCTCAGAAACATCCTTGAAAGTCCCAAATCAGAACAAGAGTCGGTAAAACAATCAATTTAAAATAAAGAATGATAAGTACAAAGGTGACCTGAGTTAACCCATTCTAGGATTCCATGTAGGAAAACATGGACATGGAGGACAAAACATAGGGTCATTTTTTGATGGAGAGTGATAGAAAACATGTTTAGGAGAAAGTTAACCACAAGAAAATCACAAATTTGTGATGGGTTAAATGGTATTCGATTACCCAGTAGGAAAAGTTAACAGACAAAATTTTTGTTTTTTTTAATTGAGGAATTTATTCATACGGAAACATAATTACTTATCATGTTGACTTTCAACTTTTATTAGATTTCTTACACAAACTCATATTTTCTACAAAAGACAAGTATTTAGGAAGACTTGTTCACTATAATCAACTTCTAGAGAATCACCTAATCCACAAAAGAGAACTATATACTTCCCATGTCTTTAGACTTTAACCAAATCCAAAATGGTTAGTACAAGATCGGATAATCCAGAAAAGGATAACCCTTTATAAAAAGGAAATATATTCTTAATCTCCAAAATTTGTCCGACAAAACCCAAAGTTCAACGAGGACCATTTGATAAACAATTTGTCCATAAAATTCTTCAAATTAAACCAAACTAAGATTGAAACCCAAATATTTGACGGGTTTAGTCACATGGTCTTCCAAGGTACAATTTAACTTTTATCTCCAAATAACATCAGTTTCTCTTAAATTCTCATATTGAAAACTAATTATCGTAATCACATATCCTTGATGATAGGTTAATAATTTCCAAAGATAACCCAAAAATAAACTTACTCTTGATTCCTAAAATCATCTAACTAAAAAGAATTAGTCAAACTAATCAGGGACATCACATGGTCTAGTGGTAGGCATTAAATACCAGTCGCACTTTGGTTGTGGGTTCGATTCCCGCAGCTTTGTCCGACGCGATGGGTTGTCACACGGTCTGCGTGTTGTCCTTTTTCCAAAACTATATAATTTTTAAAACATTCCCCAAAACGAGATAAAATCTTCAAAAATGATCATAACATATTTTAACCTCAAGATTATCTCATGCCTTTCATTTTCCATCATAACATATAAAAACCCATAATTACCTCAAAAGTAAGGATCATATAAACATTAATGGTTACCTTTATAATTATTACCTGAACTTCCAAATCGATTGGTCATCTCGTACATGATTCATTACAGATCATACCAAGTTTCAAGTGGTTTATCATGACTCCTTGATAGTTGTTTTAGAACAACCATGAGTTTCCTCATTGAATCCCCCATTTTATCTAGTATCTTAATCAGAGAACCACCACAGTATCCTTCAAACCTGTTGTCTTTTTGGTGCCTGCTAGATCCATCCATTCACTACAAACAGAAATGTCAGTGTGAGTATATCAGCAAAACCATCATGTACTAATGAGGAAGGTAAACACTAATATATACTTACTCATTCACTTTATCTAAAACTAGGACTCTATCTAAAATCCTAACCATTATGGTAATGTCACTTGTGCATAGAGAATACCCTAACCTCTAAAGTTATCTAAATCGGCCTTTGATACCAACTATAAGGCCCCAGCCTTAAACCTTACTTAATCATGAGTTATTACAAGATTACACATTGAGGATCTTTTCAGGTTTATATTTTTAGAGAATTAGATCATTAAACATGCATTACATTCCACATTTAAACAAAGTGGTTACATAAAAGATAGTATTCATTTTTCCCATCAACAGAAATATATTTAAAATAAAACATGGATTCATTCTTGACACTTCCTTGACACTATCATCATATCATGTACCCTTCCCTTGACCTGTGAAAAACATTTCAAAAACTTGGGATGAGCATAAAAATCTCAGTAAGGGATATAAAAATATGGAAAGGAAACATGAGTACATGTTTACATAAGAATGGAATCATACATTACCCATAAAACATAAGCACTTTAACATACATCATAAAATCATGAATAAATCATAGAAATCATAAGACATAAAGGTAGCATGAGGCATTCATAACATTCTTACGTAGGGAGTAACCCTCTTGGTTACGTTTGGAATACCCATCACAGTATATTCCCTAAATCTCTTCAGAGAAACTTTAATGTTTAACCCCTTCGCGTTACCCAATGCATTGGAGAGCTATATCGGGCTCACCCGCCCATAGTTTATCACGGAACCACCCGTCTTCATAATAATTTCCAATAACCATAACATAATCCTATCACATAAAACATGCATAAAGGAAACATAACATTTCCACTTTTCAACCACAAGATATCAATACAACACATTGATATAAAAACATTATGAAAACCATTTTCAATACCAAAATAAAAGAAAAGTAAAACATGGTATTTATTTTTGTTTTAAAAAACGCATCGCTTGTAGAGGAATCCAAAACTCAAATAATGGTCACGGCGATGGAGAAGTCGTTGTCGCCTCATACGTATGACAAAAACATTCCCTTTTTTCGTTTAGGAAAATGATTTGTATAAAAAAGACTCCTTTTGGATAAACGTAAAAGTCAAAGGGGTTTAGACACCGTATAAAAGAAGGTTGTGTATAAAATAAAATATTCCTCAATGAAAGGAGATTGAGACGAAGTCCCATACAAAGACGGTATCCTTGGATTAAGGATAAATCAATTACATAAATATGTGTGACAAAATAATACACAAAATATAAGTGGATATTAAGTGTAAAACAATCAGAGGTTATTAAAACATATTCATAGAATGACATATTCAAGGAGTACAATCTTATCCTAAATAATAAATGTTGGGTTAAGAAGTTCCCTTGCAAAAATTTGACAGCCTAACGGCGTCACTACAAAATTCAGAAAATGTGTTGATGAGAGACAAAAAGGGTATCTCATCACTAAGAGATAAAATTTAAATCACTAAGGATATATAAGAAAATATCCCAAAATAATGTTTTGTGAATTAAATGACATAATAAAAAAAAGTCTTTTAAAAAGAGGAGGGTGAAAGGTTCCCTTACCGACATGGGTATCATTCGAAACATACACCCCGTGAAAGAAGGACAGTACTACATTGATGTAAATACTCATAAATGAAAGTATATTACAAAATGAGTAAAATAATGGGTAGTACATACACCACTCAAAGGAAATTAAGGAAAATGTAGCATAAATCTCATGGGAATAAAAGTGATATGAAAAATCACTTACGAAAACTTGGCAGCCTAACAGCGCCACTTAAAACTTCAAGAAATGGATTGATGTGATAAAATAGGGTATCTCATCATATTACAATAAAATTTATAGCAAGAGGACTATAAAATAACAACCCCCATCATAACAATGTGGAGATTAAAAAAGTGACATAAAGGAGTGTACTTAAAAAGAACTAGAGAGGTTAGATCTCTTACGAAAATTCGGCAGCCTAATGACGCCACTCAAAACTTCCAAAATGGATTTATGACAGAGAATAGGGTCTCTCATCATATGAACATAAAAAATTACCGTAAGAGTAATATAAAATAACATCCCAATCACATGAAAGATGATCTTAAAAGGAATGACATAAAAGAGTGTACTTAAAAAGAAAGAGAGGAGTAGGATCCCTTACCTAGGGTCCGACTGGACTCAATCGTTCAGTAACGTCCTGAATAATAAACATGAGTTAATTTCTAATTGCTTAAGAACCTTTTTCAAGTTCATTATTCCTTTTATATTACTTATTTACATTTTATAAAAAATTATGTAATCATTTAAGTTAATAATGATTGTTTTGTCGATATTTGGTTCTTAAGTCGAAAGTGGACTTCTTTCAATTACATGTTGTTCGTGAGGTCAAAGGTTCATTATATCCAAAATGATATTCATGATTTGGATATAATATATATCATATATATCCAGAATATACATATATTTATAATATTACATAATCATTTAGAGGTAAGAAATAAAATGCACCGTTCTTGGAGACGGTAAGCCGTACGTACGCATGAACGCTACTTTCATTTCTATGTCATATTAATGGAATTAAAACTAAATTATAGGTATGTATATTTTATTTCAAGAATTATATTCATCATTTATATGTATCATATTTCATAAATAATAAATTTAAATACATCCTTTATACATCCCACATATGGCATTAACGAATCAAATCACTATGAGGGGGCGGTAGTCCGCACTTCCTAAAATGAAATTATCATGTTTACCCACAATGGAAACCATAAAGGTATTCCCAAAAAGAAAAATAAAGAAGATTAAGTAAAACATAAACATATTATATATCATATATAAATATAGTTACATCTTAATGGCTACCTTTTAAGGTGTTATATGAGTGTTGAACAATCATCATTTCGTGAGGCAGAAATTCTCCATCCACAGAAACAGAACGTTCTTTAATCATTTGATCTAGGTGTGTGTAAGTGTATCTCGAATTAATCTTATAACAACATCCTATTATATTGAATATACTGGATTTGTTACATAAGAAATGAATAAAAAGAGTTTAGGGGCTTTGATAATCAAAATAAAACAAAAGAACACAAGTGAAGACATTACTTTAAAATTGGGTAACACTTTTTGATTTGAGATCAGAGTCTTTCTTGGGAAGACTTCTGCCCAAAGTGAGGCTTCTAGGAGTAATAGAGGGATCTGGAGAGGTAAAATGAGCAGGGTTTGACCGAGCAAAAGGCTTGAGATGTGTGGGTAAGGTGGTAGAGGTGGGGGCCTTTTATAAGAGGAGAGGAGGGGCACTCTTGTAATGTTACAAAATGTTACTTTATTTTCACATGTGTTTCAGATTTTAAAGGTCCCACATTAATTTATTTCTAGGATAAGGTGGTAAGGGTTAGAAATATACTCATCCAATAGGTTTTTTACAAGTTTACATTATAGTTTTAACATTATATTTTAATTTTATTTAAATCCTTTATTAATGAGGTAATCCCTGCATCATCATGATGTCATAAATAATTTAATTTATTTAATGTCTAAAAATAATAAAGAAAATATAATGATGTTTGAAATTATTTTAGCTTTCTAATGAATATTTATATTCAAAAATATGACTTTTATAACCCCATTTATTAATTGTTTTAGTGAAACATCTCATGCTTGTGACATTTTTATTTTAACTTTAAATAAAAAGTTATTTATGTCCTTTTCCAACCAAAGTGGCTCCATGGGGTCCCCAAGTTGACCCATGGATTTTCTTGGTCTGCCATGACACATCCAATTATGTTAGTACATGTGTATAGGTTTTTTCACATTATTAAAAAATTATTTTTACCTTAAATTACACTAATTACTTCTAATCGCGAATAAGAACATAAAAGTTACTAGTCACCAAAAAATTATTTTAATCCCATTGAACCACATTTTACTTCCTAATGAAAACCATGTATGTCAGATTTTTTAAATTCAAAACACATAGGTGGAAAATTTTCATTTAAATGAAAAATCAGTTTCTTTAACTACCACTTAGTGGTTTCACTATTCCTCAAAAATTGAAGTTTTTCAGAAAAATACCAAAAATTCACCCTAAGCTATATTTGATATTCCAAACTCAAAAAAGTTGTCTATTTTACAATATTAAAAACATATAAGTTGCATTAATTAATTTAATAATTATTTCCCACTGTCAAAACAAATAGCGTGTTTTTATGAAACAATGTCTAATAAAAGATTGACACTAGTTTAAGTCCAATTTCAAAGTAAAATTAATTCCAATGACCACTATTGGATTAAATGGTAAAAATATATTCTAATTTTACATTAAAAATAATTCAAAATATATCTTAATCATATAAATAAATTAGATTAAAAAAGGTTTTGAATTAAAATACAACATTTTTCACTATTCATTAAAAAATGAACTTTATCGGAAAGATACCAAAAATTTACACAAACTAAATTTTGATGTCTCTATTCTAAAGAAGAATTTTATTTTGTCAAATATGACACATAAAATTGAAAAAAAGTGGATTTAAAAGAGGTTCTCCAACGAAAGGCGGTTAATCGACCTACTAAAGAACATTAGAATGTTTACGCTTAAAAATTGAATTCATTCAAATTTTTAATCCTCTAACATTTATTGTAAAAAGTAAAAATATTTGAAAAAAATATTTAATCATTTTGTAGTTAGTTCTGTTCATTCCCGCCATTACAACGACTAAGTGTTAACTACCATTTAAAATAATTTTATTTTATTATTAGAGTGCAACGTAAGATTCCCACGAAACTCGTTGTTGCATATTGGGTACGCCATCCAGCATAGCGTCCCCTTTAATGTAATATTAATATTTTATTCAAAAATATGGATAAATATAAAAATGTCATATTCTTTATTTACCTGGGGTGTTACAGGTGGAGTCTTCAGAAGTCATCAGGGCATCATTAAAGGTTGTTTGTTCCATTATATTGGGTATGCTCATGCGGTTGAAGTAGAATTGTGGGATATGATCAAGGAGATCAGGTATGCAGCGCATTATCATTGGCGTAGATTATGGTTATAGTTGAACTCGTCTATTGCTGTGCAGATTCTGAAAGATTGATCTCAGAATGTTTCCTGGAGGATGATGTCTGCCAGGATCTCCTGCCATAGCCTCGCTGAATGCTTATGCATTAATATTTCTCATGTCTATCATGACGCTGACCAGGTTGCTGATGCTCTCTTCAAAAGGGATTTTATAGAGGTTGGTTCTAGTTGATCATTTTTCCAGCCCTTCTATTGTGACAGTTTGGTTAGAAATTATTGGATTGGTGTTTTGTATACACGGCTTTGTAAGGACCCATGTATCTGAGCTGTTTTTTACTATTTATCCTTTTTTAATATAGTCTATTGGGAGTAGGTTTCTTCCTGTCTCTCAAACCTTTTGGATATAAATCAATGAAAAATTATTATTCAATGGATAAAAAAATTATTATAAAGGATTGTTAAAATTTATTAACATACTAGCTCATCATAAGTCTACATTGTGTGTTTTTTAAATTTACCCTTAGAAATATTCTTTCTATATATTTAAAAATATTTTATTTAAATATTCCATCATTTATTTATAATAATTTTTCTGAATATATTAAATTAACCACAAATTTATTATCAATTTAATTGAAACAATGATAATATCTATTAGTGGAAAATTTGGTTGTTTTTCGAAAACTATTTTTAAATAGAGAATGTCATCTAATTTTAATTATTTATAATACTACTTAGTACATAATTATTTAAATAATTATTATTGATTATATATCTGACTATATGAATTTAAATCCAAATAATGATGATAATTTTATTATATAGTTACTGTAATATCATATTTATCTTTGTAAATTAATTTTTAAAAACGTTTATTTCATATTGAATTTTTTGTTTAATATTGAAATAAAATTTATTCCCCTATGTGTACTAAGTGTTGTAATATTTTATTCATATTTAGAAAAATAATTTTTAAAATTTTAAATGAGTTTAATTTAATTTTAGGTTATAACGAATTATAAATATAGTAAAAACATTTCACTATAATTAATGATAAAATTGATTTACCGGGGGTATTCCAAAAATAGTTATGAGTTTACATTATGTACAGAATGTATTTAACCCCATTGGCTGATTGTATTTATTATTTTCCCATATCATCTTCTCATATTAGCTTTTTTAGATCCATTTTTTAAATAATGTTACTTATTTACCTTTTATAACATTGAAAAAGTTTAAGACAGATGGTCACCTCAATTATAAAAGGATACATATTCCCATAACATCTTCACACCTCTTAAGTTATTTTAATCAAATAAAACAAGAAAAAAAATTATATTTCCAAAATCATTATCCACATTCTCGATGATATTTTATTCCCAAAATATCAATTGTAGTGTCATTAAGAGGTGATCCAATTTATTATTCTATATTAAATGGAAATCATTTAAACACAACTCTTTCATTTTTTACATTTTGTTTTAGCACATTAAATTTGAAGGACCCCGGGACACCCTGAGAGTGGAGGGGTGAATCAAGGTGACAACTTTTTCTTCTTAAAGTTGTGGATCTTGTTCCCACATTGGTAAGAACTTGTTGAACCTGTGTGATGAAAAAGATCAGAAAGCAAACATGAACATACACAAAGAAGACATAGCCCTTTTTACTTGGTTCACCACTAAAGGCTACGTCCAAGGTGCATACGCCGACAAGTTGTCGGTTGTACCAAAAACCACTATGCTTCACTAGCTGGATATTACAATTGTTCGGGCACAGTCACTCTGTCCCAGGCTCACTGCCTTTACAAAGGTTCTGAGATAGCTCACTACTTCCCTCAGGTCACTCCCTTTGACTCCCCCTGGCTCACTTCCATTGGTGAAGTCTCACTCAGTTTATAGACGTGAAGGTCTATTCAATAGATTTTCATTGAATTCTTTGCCTCTGCTCAGCATGAGACTCTGCTTGCATCGAAGTCCGAAATAGATGCACTAGAACGCACCGAACCACTGAACCGGATAACCAGAACGTGGAGACAAACCTTACTGACAATTGCGCGCAACACCAAACCTTAGCGCAGAAAACCTTCCTATTGCGCGCAAAATTTTCTTATCACGTGGAAAAATATTTCACACAAAAATCCCCTTTTTCGCGCTACTCCGAATATTTCGCGCAAGCCCCTTTACGCTATCCTTTTTCGCGCATCAGACCTCAGATCTTCTCTAAGTCCTCCACACACCGGAATGAAGGGGGTCACCTCATATTTATTGGTGACAGAGACCCATGCGCACAAAATCCCCTTCGGCCTAGAAAACATCTCATCTGGCGCGTAATATTTCGCACATGTATCTTTTTCCGCACACCTCTCCAGAAATTTCGCGCAACCCATGCCATTTCCATTTTTCGATGGTGTGATTCTGAAACACTATTTGCGAGAAAAACTTCACTCCGCTATTTCGCGCAACACGCTGTTTTTTCGCGCCCAACTCAAGTATTTCATGCACATCCCTTATTTTCCGCGCAGCCCAAGCCTTTGTCAATTTTCACCAATCTGATTCTAAACACTATTTTCTCGAAAAACCTTGATCCGCTATTTCGCGCATCCTTTTATTTTTCGCGCCCAACATATGTTTTTCGCGCAAGCCTCTTATATTTCGCGCAACACTTCCTTTTTGTGAAAAACTCCTTTTGCAGACAATCCATGTCTTCATTTTCCGATTTTGAGGCCCAAAAATTTGGCAAACACTGGGAAATAGAGCCACCTTCAATACTGTTGTCTTCTTGAACTGTATGATTGCTTTGCTAGCACACATTCGGAACTTTCACTAAGGATTGACAACAAACACAAAACAATCTCCAATTCCTACATATAACAGCCATGGTTCCAACAATATCCCCCTTTTGGTTTGTTGGCAATCACCAAATAAATTCAATATATATCACCATCCACATGCATACCAAAAAATGAAAGTAGAAACTCATCCAACACTCTAAGTCTACGTGAGAAATGATAGGTGTAGAAAACAAGAGAGGAAGCTTGAATTGGGTTCCCATGATTTGGATTGCTGAAAGACGCACAAGAAATTTTCTTACACTGAATTCCCATCATGTCACAGAAGCATTACATGTCCACAGACAATCCTGAATTCCTGAATTTATTCCTTTCTGTTCTCCCCCATTGACAATAACCCCAAAGTCCATTAAATTAATCAATGTTCAGCTCAATCCATACTCCCCCTGGATAGTATCTCCCCCCACAAACCTGCATCACAGCCATAAACAGATAGAAAGAATTACCATAAACAGGGAGAAGGGATTTCCGTAACCATCTTATGCACTGGGAGGTGGCTGAACACCGAGGTTCAACCGATGCTTCTCAAACACATCCGCTGACAGTGGCTTTGTCAGGATATCAACTAATTGCTCATCAGTTCCCACGTGATCCATTATAATCACCCCTTTCTCAAATTTTTCTTTGATAAAGTGATACCTTATTTCAATATGTTTTTTATGAGAATTCAGAACAGGATTCTTCGTAAGATCAATTGCGCTCTTATTGTCACAGTAAATCACCATTGGTTGCTTCACCTCATCACCAATATCTGTTAATTGCTGCTTCATCCATAGCAGTTGAGTGCATTCCTTTGTGGCGGAGATTCACTCAGCTTCAGCAGTACTAAGAGAAGTACATTTTTGTTTCTTACTCAACCATCCAACACATTTCTGCCCAATATAGAAAGCTCCACCACTAGTGGACATTCTGTCTACTACATCACCAGCCCAGTCAACATCAGAAAACGCTGATAATTCACTGTCCCTACCTGCAGGAAAATGTAACCCAAAGTTGTGTGTACCTTGAATGTACCGCATTATTCTTTTTACTGCTGCTATATGTTCCTCCTTTGGACTACTCTGAAAGCGGGCTACAAGACATGTGGAAAAGACAATATCTGGCCATGTCGCTGTCAAGTACAGTAGGCTCCCAATGATTCTTCTGGACATGTTGGGATCTACAGATGTCCCTTCCTCATGATTTCCATGTTTGGTTCCAACTGCAATCGGAGTTGACATTGGTTTGGAGTCTTGCATATTAAACTTCTTCAGCAGCTCTCTGGCATACTTTTCCTGAGAGATAAAAGTAAAGTCTTTCCTTTGAGTCACTTGCACTCCCAAGAAATATGTGAGCTCCCCAAACATTGACATTTCAAATTCTAATTTCATATGATTGGTGAATTCATCCACTGATTTCTGCATGCTGCCACCAAATATAATGTCATCGACGTAAACTAGAACCACGAACTGATCTTTTAAAGAATTCTTCACATAGAGATTGTGATATACTCCTCCTCTTTTGAATTACAGCTTCTTGAGGTAAGAATCCAGTCTGGAGTACCATGCCCGTGGTGCCTGTTTCAGGCCATAAAGTGCTTTCTTTAGCTTGCAGACCTTTGATTCATCAGCTCCAAGAAGAAAACCCACGGGTTGTTCAATGTAGAATTCTTCTTCAAGTACACCATTTAAGAATGATGTCTTGACATCCATTTGATATACTTTGTATCCTCTTTGGAGAGACATGGCAAGAAACAGCCTGGTTGACTCCAGTATAGCCACTGGAGCAAAGGTCTCTTCAACATCAACACCTTCTATCTGAGAATACCCTTTACATACAAGTCGAGCCTTGTTTCTGATAACATTTCCATGATCATCAAACATATTCTTGAATATCATTTTTGTTCCAATGAAATTGTGACCTTTTGGTCTCTGGACAAGATCCCATGTATGATTCTTGTCAATCTGATCTAACTCTTTATTCATGGTTTTCACCCAGGATTCATCCTTTTCAGCTTCTTCAAATGAGGATGGCTCCAAAACTGATAGAAATGAAGATTACGTGTTATTCCTCATCCTCCTTGTTTGAGTGGGTGCACTCTTGTCCCCAATTATGTTTGATGGATCAATCTCAGCTCTTCGATTTCTCCTGCGAGGTTCAGTAGCATTCTCTTCAGCCATAGTTTCTTCTACAGATTCTTCTTCTGAGTCAACATCATGATGTGACTGCTGAGTGTTTTGAATGACTTCCTCTATTTCTGAAATTGTATTTTCTTCATGTTCACATTCTTCCTGACATTCTATCACATCATCATATGACGTCCTTGAAGCATTTGTGGTTTTCTCTTCAATTATCTTAACATCACTGTTTCCACAATCCTTCCCAAATGCTTGTTGAAACATTTGTTGGCTTTGCTGTTCATTGAGTAACCGAGGAAAATTCCTTCATCTGCATTGTCGCCATATTTACCTTGATTTCCTTCTTTGTTCCTGATGAAGCATTTACTTCCAAAGACACAAAATTATTTTAGAGAAGGCTTCCATCCATGCCACAATTCATATGGTGTCTTCGTCTCACCCATATAATGTCCTGTTCGATTCTGAATGTACACTGTAGCTTGAACAGCCTCTTTCCAGTAATGTCGTGGAATACGAATCTCAATCAGCATAGTTCGTGCCATGTTGTTCACCTGTCAATTCCTACATTCAACAACCCCATTTTGTTTTGGAGTTCTCACAGCAGCTACCTCATGCAGTATCCCATGCTTCTACAGATAATTCTCAAATTCAATGGACGTGTATTATCCTCCATTGTCTGATCGTAGCACTTTGATTGTTCGTCCAGTATCATTCTCGGCGATTCGCCGATATGTTTTCATGCAGTCAAGGACTTGTCGTTTCCTGTGAATGACCATCACACATTCCATTCTACTGTAATCATCCTTGAAAAGGACAAAGTACCTTTCTCCATGAGTTCTGGAAACATTTAAGGGCCCAAAAACATCTGTATGAATCAGATCAAGAAGGTGAGACTCCCTTTTCTTGTTTGGCCGATATGAACTGTAGACCATCTTCCCACGAATACAAGTATCACAAGATTTTTCACGATCACGCTACAGGTTGGGAATGTCCATGACAATTCTCAATTTTGATATTTTCTCTATGTCTTGTTGATTGATGTGTCCCAGTCTCCGATGCCACAAATTGTTTTCTTCTTCGAAAGTCATGTAACATACATTTTCTTCACTATCAACCTGATACAAGTTTCCTTCTGTTCTGCATCCCTTCATAAGTTAATTGCCAGTCTTTCCCTTGATAGTTCAGCCTTTCTGATTAAACGTGACTATATGTCTTGAGTCACAGAGTTGACTCACGCTGAGGAGATTATGACGTATGCCATCTACGTAAAGGACTTCAGTCTTCTTTAGTTCTCCAATAGCTAATTCGGTACTTCCACTCCCTTTGATTTTCAGATCCCCATAATTACCGAATCTTACTGTACCATCGACATTCCTTATGATATTCGTTAGTAGGCCGGCATTACCTGTCATATGAGATGAACAGCCGTTATCCAGAATCCAGGTACTGTTGTTCTTTGTAGCTTTGAGGGCCTCCTCTGCAAGGTTGGATTTATCAATATTCTTCCTTTCCTTCAATGAGACATTAGATCGAGTATAAAGAACTGATGGTCTATCAATTATCTCTTCCGCATACCCATGTTCTTCATAGTCAAAGTCTTTTTTGAGAGGTGAAAACCTGTTTGAAAGAGCAACATTGTCTTGCTGACGAGACTTGACTTGTCTTGAACATCGGTATGAGGTGTCCATGTCCCTTCTCAACCTGCAATTAGCGGCCTTATGACCAATGTTAGAACAACAAAAACAATATCCATAGAAATTATTTCTTCTATAAGAATTAGGATATGAAATTGATCTCCTTTGTGGAACTTCAATATCTTCTCCATTCAGATAGCTTCTTGCCTCTTCACAATATGACATGGTATGGCCCAGATAGCCACAAAACTGAAACTTCATGAGAAAAAATTTCTCATCACCTGAATTTCTCCTCATACCTTCTTCTTTGGGAGAATAGTAAGATTGTCTGTCATTTTTGAATGTTTGAGGATAATTTTAAGGTCTCCTTTTAGTTTGGATTGAGGGTTCCTTTTTCGGCACTCTAGGAAACTTTTAAACATGTTCAACTTTCATCTTATCTTTCTTTAGGATATTTTCACTTCCATCAGTTGATGTATCAGCCTCACAGCCAATTCCACTCATTCCCACGTAGGCGGGTCTTCGATCACTCAAGATTTTTCCAACCCCATCTGAACCACACATAGATCTTGCTAGTAATTCTGAATCTGAGAATATTCCAAACTATATTTTCTTCCTAGATTCTTTTGGAAATGATTCAGTCTCTAGTTTACTCCTTAGAGTAACTAATTCCTCCTCAAGACCATCAGCAGTCCTAGATTTTTCGTCCAGTCTGGAGGTTAGGTCATTGATGACCTTTTCCTGCTCTTCAATTCTCAGCTTCAGATCAACTACATCATCATTACTTTCAATTATATTAGACTGTAACTTCACAAATTCTTCCAGTCATTCAATTTCAGCTTCAAGTTGATCAATTTATTCAGTTGATTCTTCTACAATTGATTTCCACTTATTGCAGCTCTTACATTTAATCTTGAGCTTACTAACCGCATCCTTAAGTTGCATCTCAGGATCTACACAAGTTCTTAGTTGTTTTTCTCCTTCAGTATCTTCTGGCTTTTCAACAGTCGCCATCATAGAAGCAGGGTTCCCAGTTTTGAATTCTGGTTCTTCTTCATCACAGAATTCATTATCATCTTCTTCCTCTTCATAGACAAAACTCTTCCTTTGCATTTTCTTGCCAGATTTCAAGTCTCCCTTTTTGAAGAACCTTCTCTGAGGCTGCTTGAAGTTTTCATCATCACTATCTTAATCTTTGATCATTTTTAAACACTGAGAGGCAATGTGACCAACTTTTCCACAACGGAAACACGTGAGAGGTATCTTCCCTTTGAATTTCCATTTCCCCTTCTGGAACATCTTTGCAATGGGAGAAAGAATTTCTTTTTCTTTGTCTTCTTCACCGCTACTATCCTTTGAGATTTTTCAGTTTATCCATGGCCTTGAATGCCTTTTCCTTGCTCACCCGAGTCGTAGCATCTTCAGGTTTGAATCTCATTTCATATTCTACCAAACTTCTCAGTAGATCATCTTGAAAAAGTTGGGAATGATCTCTTTCCTCAAGGGCTGACACCTTCGCATTATACAGAGGTGCAAGTATTCTCAATATTTTCTTTACGATATCAATGTCTTTGATTTATTCGCCTAGACCCCGAATAGCTCCAACCATGTCAGTTATTTGATTGAAGAAAGAGTCTGCATTCTCGTCTGGATGCATCTTCAGATCATCAAACCGATTGTGCAGAACTTGTAGTTTCGCCTCCTTCACTTTTATATCACCTTCATAAATATTCTCAAGTTTATCTCACAAGGATTTTGCTGAGGTGAAATTCATCACCTTTAGGTAGATCTGATCAGAAAGGGCTGCAGTGAGTGCATTCTGTGCTTTAGCATCTGCATTAAGAAGTTTCCTATCTATTTTAGTCATAGGAAGGCCTGTTGAATCAGTGACTTGTATTCCTTGCACAGTAGAAAAGAGAACTTCAATTCCAAGATATCTCAGATGAGATATAATTCTGTTCTTCCTGATCTAGAAATTTCTTCCATCAAAGGGAGGGACTCCCCTGACATTGACTGCGTTTTCCATGACGAAAAAGGTTAGATTCAACACTATTAACCTGGCTCTGATACCACTTGAAGGACCTTGGGACACCCTGAGAGGGGAGGGGTGAATCAGGGTGACAACTTTTTCTTCTTAAAGTTGTGGATCTTGTTCCCACGTTGGTAGGAACTTGTTGAACCTGTATGATGAAAAAGATCAGAAAGCAATCATGCACATACACAGAGAAGACATAACCATTTTTACTTGGATCACCACTAAGGGCTACGTCCAAGGAGCATATACCGACAAGTTGTCGGTTGTACCAAAAACCACTATGCTTCACTAGCTAGATATTACAATTGTTCAGGCATAGTCACTCTATCCCAGGCTCACTACCTTTATAAAGGTTCTGAGATAGCTCACTGCTTCCCTCAGGTCACTCCCGTTGACTCCCCCTGGCACACTACCATTGGTGAAGTCTCACTCAGTTTATAGACGTGAAGCTCTCTTCAATAGATTTTCATTGAAGTCTTTGCCTCTGCTCAGCACGAGACTCTGCTTGCTTCGAAGTCCGAAATAGATGCACTAGAACGCACAGAACCACAGAACCGGATAATCAGAACATGCAGAAAAACCGTACTGACAATTGCGCACAACACCAACCCTTTGCGCGCAAAACCTTCCTCTTGCGTGCAAAATTTACTTTTCGCGCGGGAAAATATTTCGCGCAAAAATCCCCTTTTTCGCGCAACTCCGAATATTTCACGCAAGCCCCTTTATGCTATCCTTTTTCATGCATCATACCTAGGATCTTCTCTAAGTCTTCCACACACCGGAATGAAGGGGGCTACCTCATATTTATAGGTGACAGAGACCCCTGCGTGTAAAATCCCCTTCGGCACAGAAAACCTCTCATATGGCGCGTAATATTTCGCGCATGTATCTTTTTCCGCGCACCTCTCCAGAAATTTCACACAACCCATGCCTTTGCCATTTTTCGACGGTGTGATTATGAAACACTATTTGCTCGAAAAACTTCACTCTGCTATTTCGCGCACCATGATGTTTTTTCACACCCAACTCAAGTATTTCATGCACAGCCCTTATTTTCCGCGCATCCCATGCCTTTTTCATTTTTCACCAATCTGATTCTGAAACACTATTTGCGTGAAAAACCTCAATCCGTTATTTCGCGCATCCCTCTGTTTTCCGCTCCCAAAATAAGTTTTTCGTGCAAGCCTCTTATATTTCGCGCAACACTTCCTTTTTCTGCAAACCTCCTTTTGCAGACAATCTATGTCTTCATTTTCCGATTTTGAGGCCCAAGAATTTGGCAAACACTGGGAAACAACGCCACCTTCAATACTGTTGTCTACATGAACTGTATGATTTCTTTGCTGGCACACATTCGGAACTTCCACTGAGGATTGACAACAAACACAAACCAAACTCCAATTATTGCATAGAACAGCCCTGGTTCCAACAAAATTAAGTCTTGAACATAAAATATGATAAAATCAACATCTCTCGAATATTATGGTTCCATCATATTTCAGGCCTAATATTTACCTATTTCTTTTACTATATAATGGAAGACAAAATTATCGTTCATGTGTACGGTGGACTATCACTTCGACCAATGATTTATTTTTTTCAAATCACCGACTCACATGGATAGTCATAATTATGGATCCAATTAATATATAACATAAATTTTACATAATAACTATTCTTTAGAAATAATATATCTTCAACTTCCTTAAAATTTCTTCAAATTATGTCATTATAACATTGTTGATTTATAAGTATGAAGTGACTCTCTATGAGAAAATTTGATTTATTTTCCATGTGAAAATATAATTAATGATTGTTAAAATTAATATGATGACTGATTAATATATTTCGAGGATAAATATAATTCTATAGATTATGTAAATATATATTATGCCTGATAATATAAACATCCATGAAAAAACCTAAATTTGAAAACAATGTAGTTTAGAGCCAAAAAATTACAATAATGAAATATTAATAATGAAAGTGTAATGAGAATTTATAAGAATATAATATATGATATTTTTAATATGAATATCGTATAACAATAAAATAATAAAAAGACATAAACAAATATGAAATATTTTGAATGATGTTAAACTATATTTAATTTACATAATGGAATTTTGTTTCATTTACCACTCCATTGAGACACATTTTTTATAATGAACCTATTTAAATTTAATTCGTGAATGTACATACCCTATTATTTATTTAACCTAAATATAAGTATAAATTATGATTAAGGTTTCAATTCACAGTTATTCATTCATAGCATTTTAATTTAGAGGTTATCAATAAGCTAATAATTTTTTACCACAATTTTTTTGGATTACGTTTATTTTAATTAAAGGTATCATATAATCTATAAATAATTAATACCATTTATTTTTTGTATCCAATTGATATGTTTGATGTTTTAAAATTTTCTTCCAACTATTATAATCTTTTTAATATTAATAATGAAAATAAATATTTAAAAAAACATATGATCTTATTCCCCTTTTTTATCGAGTATATTTTTTCATTCATAAACAAATTATTCAATATTTTTTAAAAAACCACTTTATATTTACTGAAATAATTTCTAAAATACATTTTAGTTATCCATATATATTAAAATATTTTAATTGAATTAGTATGAATTATTCTAATTGATATATTTTTAACTTTCATTAAGATATTCAAAAAGAATTTTTTTATCATAGAGGGTATTAATCAATTTTCCCTTCACTATTATATTTAATTTCATTTAGCATTATCAAATTTTTTTGATGAATGTTCTATAAATTATATTTTAAAATTTCCCATTTTACATATTCCTTATTTTTTTGTCAATTTGTAAAAATTTATTAATTTATCACGAATCCAATACAATCTATAATTATTATTGTGCCGGTAAAATTTATTAAATAAACATTATTATAATCATTGGGAATTACATTTATATTAAATATCTACATTTTTAATCATTGATATTATAATTTCCCAAACCATATAACATTTCATGATATAGTATTTTATATTGAATGATATTTTATTGAATTGGGAAATAATGATGTTCCATATTCAATTATAAATATTTATATTTTTTGATAAGGAATATTTTTCATAAATAAAAATAACCATTCAATTAATAATGAATGCATTGTAAAAGTTGTGATCTGTGGGGCCCATTTTTGGATAACCCCCTAATCGTTGGTAATTGTAATGAGATAATTTTTTTGTAAAAATTAATATTGGTTTTATACCTACCTATTGATTAAGAATTTTTAGTTAATGGTCCTACTGTTAAACATATCATGGTATTTGAGATCATGATGTTGAATATTTGGAATTACTTGTATTAATAAATCAGTTATAATTATTCACGTGATTACTACATTGATATTATCCATGGAATCATTTTATTGTAAAATTATTTATTAAATTGAATGTCATGACCCCCTCCCCACAAACTATATCCATCCTGGGCTGGCAATGTGATATGGGAGATAATGACCTTCAAGTCTCGCCTCCAGTAGGCCCCGTGATGGCAACTAGCACCGATGGAGTAGATAACACATAGATAGGAGGCATTACCCCCTAAGATAATGCATGCATAAGGGAGAGATAAGATAGACACTAATGAACTCCAAATCATACTGAAATATCAATGAAATACCAAGTACAATTATGCAATGTCATGAAACCTACTACAACTGAAAGGGAAAAACTGAAAATACCCAAAGAAAAGTAAAAAACAACAGTAACCACATGCCCAAACATCTCCTCCATCCTGATGCTAATAAAACCATCCTAATCTTCAACCTACACCAATTGACCTGAAAACAGTTTATATATACATAGGGTGAGTATAACAGTATACCTAGTAGGATCCTACCTGAAGCCTCTCGTGCAAAAGTAAAGAAATCATGTTAAAGCACAATGAAAAACAAGTGAAACTAAATCATCACCTAAACATTTATAGCATGTTTCCAGCCTCACCTTGGCTACCCTCAACAAGTAATGAAAACTGAAGTATATAAAATACTAATGAATATCAAGGGTACCCCGCTACTACATCCCCAATATTTTTACTCTTTTCCCTAACGTCGCATGACCTAAGAATCTCTATCCAAAAATTCTTTCATGCATACACCTGGGCAAATCACCACAACATGAACCTCATGCATCAAAACCACCACTTCCACTCTAGCTAAGAAACTAAGTAGTTTATGGGAGCCACCACAACTCGCATAACGTGTATCATACATCGGGGTATTAAACCACAAGACAAAATAGCACATACATCAAGTAAGGATCCACATGCCATCATAGCCTATACACGTTACACCTATAGTAGTTCATAGGAAACTATATCCTGAATATGTGTGTGTGAATAACAATAAGAAATTACAGCCTTCTACCCACATATATTGGGAAATCTAACTATTGTGCCTGCTAGTAGAAGTAACTACCAAGAGAAGAGGGAGGGGCCAAAGGGGTTAGTCGGCCAACCATCCACCCACCATATTGTGGGGAAAAACGCCCCCTAGGTATCAGAATTCACGGGGTGTCAGTTTCCCATACTGATATGGTGGATTAGTGTATTAAAACACAAAAAGTACAGAATATACTATATCTCAAAACCACACTATGGTCATAACCTAGTCTTGGACTCAAACGTAGCTAACGTCTCTCATACTCCCAACTACCACTTATATGACTACGTATCTTATAAGCACACAACCATTTAGAGAGCATTATTACCTGACTTCTTTCTATATTAATTTGTTTCACATTATAATAATTAATTCTTTAAACACTAATTAATCATTAGTAATATTCACATTATATTTCATTATCATTACACCAAAATTAAAATGTCCCATTAAACATTAACTTCAACATCACATCCTAGAAATCTCTAACCCTATGGGTTAATATAATTTATTCAATTTTTTATTTACATCATTATATTCCCATAATCCCAGGCATTCTATAAAAACATTCTATGCGACTAAACATAAGGGGATCAATATGGGGAGTAGTTGAACTACATATTCATACTTTGCTGCCTATAGAAAGATCATAGTACCATCCTCCCTTGAGAAGATAGACACGGAAAGCACATGGCATACTCGTTGCATCTTAGCCCCTTTCAAAGGAAGGGTAAGAAAGACTAGCTACCTTGGGCAGTGGGGAATGCAAAGAAGATATCCAATCAAAGAAACATCATGCATCCAATCATTAAAATATAACCTATTTCATTATCCCTATTGTTATCTCCGACACACAAATGCATTAACCAATGTATCTTGACACTTAATGCGTCATATTCTACCACAACCAATTGGACTCCCTTCCCCACATACTGCAACAGCCTTCTAGGCTTACATAACAACACAAGCAGTAGGAAAAAACCCATCATATCTATTAGGCTCATTTCCCTTAAACATGCTTGAGCGTAACTGAGAACCCTACAATGAATTATATTTCATCAAAAAACTATTTAATTAATCCACCATGGATTATCCAATTTAATATTCATAGGTTCAAATTTTATAAACCTTACCAGAAAGCTATCACAAATAATTAAACATTCTTACTGCAATAATTTGATTAACATCAAATTAAATCTAGAAAAACAAGATTCATTTAAAAGACACATTATCATTAGAAAAACAATTATTAATTAATTCGGTCTTTATGTTCTTTAAAAATTTCAATCTAGAATGAAAAATAAATGCAAGAAAGCATAGATATCACAATATCAAGAAAAACAAGAGGCAATAACATACGATTGATCAAAATTTATTTATTAGGATCAAATATTTATTATGCCAATTTCTTTGGTATCTAGTGGGATGAAACATACTAACTGTACAGTTTCACGTTACAAAAAAGAGAAGAAATGAATACTCTACCTCAAATAGTTCTTGACATTCTTTATATGAGAACGAGACACATAAAGGGTTACGATATCTTCCCCTATGACAACTGTATCCACCTTAGGATTCAGAGATACCACTACATCGTACAACACCCAACTAAATTCCATTTGGAACATGAGGGTAAAATTCAATAAAAATGGAAATTAGAAAGAAGGATATGAACTTGAAATAATGAAGATAGATAATTCCTTATATCAATGATTTGTCAATATTTCTTGGTTGCATCAAAACTGAGGGGAAAATCATAGGAGTAAAGTTTGATACCACAACTCAAATGGAAAGTATTAGGATGTTCAAGCATATCACACCTGAAAACAAGAAGGATGAACTTTGGAGGAAGATATATCATTCCTTTAGAAGATTTAATGAAGCAGTGGTTTGTGATAGACTTGGTTTTCCATTAAAAGTGGATCACATTAAACCATATTATTTGACCAAGTAAAAACATCTCGAGCCTTAGCATAAATTAATATAGGATTTATGACCATTGAATCAGCCTTAGAGACCTTAACACATGTATTAAAATATATGTTAATTCACTTGAAACATTAAAGAGGTGAACTGTAGGAAAGAGGAAACATTGTTCCGGAACTCAAAATTTTGAATATGAAAAAAATTGTTCATGAACGTCATCATTGGATCCTCACTGTTTGGGAAAAACTATTCATCAAACTCACCATTGGAACCTAACATTTGGAACCACATCATTCTAGAAGCATTGTTCATAAACCTCACCATTGGAATTTCAATATTCTTGAAACACAGTTCATGAACCTCACCATTGGAACATCTCTATTCTGCAATCACTATTCATGAACCTCACTGTTGGAACAACACCATTGGAACCTCACTGTTCTAGAAACACATTTCAAGAACTCAACATTTGTAAAAGGAAAAATGTCAACGTTGGAACCTCACTGTTCTAGAAACACGGTTCATGAACTCAAAATTTGTCAAATAAAAAAGGTAATAGTTGGAACTTCACCATTCTGAAAACACTATACATGAACTAAATATTTTAAAAAAGAAAAACGTCATTATTGAAACCTCACCACTCTAGAAACACTTTTTATGAACTCAAAAATTGGCAATGTAAAAACATTGTTCATGAACTCAAAATTTGGAAAAGTTAAAAGATCACCACTGGAATGTTCACATAAGGTTACCAATGACACTAATCACAGAAGGTCACCATTGACACTATTCACATATGGACACTGATGACACTGTTCAAATAAGTTCACCGATGAAACTTCTCACATAAGGTCACCAATGCCACTGTTCACGAAAGGATACTGATGTATTGTTCACAATAGTATACTGTTGGAACTGTTCACCAATGGAACTGTTCATAGAAATGGAAATTTGGAAAAGTGTTGGAGATATGTCACATTGACCTCCCCTAACACCTCAAACACCAGATTTCAATAATAGAATAGAACTAAGAGGTCCAACACATTACATCAATTACCTATCAAAACATTCTCATCCGTGAGAATTCAAAACCACCCTAAAAGAAATAGAAAAGAGGCATGAACGACCAACCATCGAGATACCTCTCAAAAAAGAGCAAGCAACAATAAAAACCAATGAAATACATCTCATAAACCTTAATGGATTAAAACAACAAATGTAAAATAATTACATGAAATGAGTTAAACATCAAACAACTCTGGGTATTGAGCATGTGTCATTGACTCATGTTCCCAGGTAATCTAATTCATGTCATTGTGTCACCCAAAGACACGAACTAAGGGGATATAATTCCCGCACCACACCTTCTCTTTGTCGTGATCAATCTCTATAGGTAGCTCCTCAAAGGTCGCCTAATCTTCAACATTGATCTCTCCCCAATCAATTATGTGAGAGTAATCATGGAGATATCGACGGAGCTGTGATACATGGAAAACACCATGTATCCGACTCATTTGCAGGAGAAGTGCTACTCGATAAGCCAAAGATTCAACACAAGGTAACACCTCGAAAAGGCCAATTACCATGGAGAAACATTACTTTTATGACAAAACCTTCATTTCACATGATGGGGAGTCACCTTCAGAAACATTTTATCCCCAACATAAAACTGTAAGGGTCTCATCCATTGATCGGCATATGATTTCTGATGATCTTGCGCAGTCGTCATCATCTCATGAATCACTTGATCCATATCTGTTGTATGATGCACTAGTACTGCTCCTATGACACAATGTTAGTAGAAACCATCATGATCTCCAACCTGCTTCATGTGACCTGAAAAAAAATTACATATAAATAGGTTGAGAATAATATTATACTCATTGAGATCCTCCTCGAATCCTCTCATGAAAAAGTAAAGGAAGAAAGACAAAGCACCATGAACAATAAGTGAAACAAACTCATCACCTTAATATGTATATTGAGTTCCCAGCCTCACCATGGATTCTCTCACCTAGAGATGAAAACAAGAGTATATAATATAATAATGAATATAAAGTGTACCCTTCTACTACCTCAAAAAGTGGTTTTTCCCTTTTCCCCAACGTCACACATCCTAGGAATATCTCTCTAAAAAGTCTTTCCTGTAGACACTAGGGAAAAGCACTACAATATGCACCTCGTGCTACAAAACCAGCACTTCCACACAAGCAAAGTAACCAGGTAGTTTCATGGAGCCACCACAGCTCACATAACTTGTATCATACATCGGTATTAAACCTGAAGCCCTTATATCCCAAACACTGGGTAAGGTTCCTCAAGCCATCATAGCCTATACACATTACACAAATAGTAGTCCATAAGAAACAATATCCAGAATATATGTGTGTGAATAACAACAAGCCATTACATCCCTCTACACTCATATATGGGGAAAAAATTGTTGTGTCTACCATCACAAGTAACCACCAAGAGAAGAGAGTGGGGTCAAAAGGGGTAGTCATCCATCCATCCTCCCATGGGAATTTTGGGGAAAACACCCCCCTGGGATCAAAATTCTCGGGGTGTTAGTTTCCCTAACTGACAAGGTGGGGTAGTTAATAGAAACACAATAAGTACATAATATACTATATCTCACAATCACACTATGGGCATAGCCTAGTCTTCAAATAAACTACATTTAATGTCTCTCGGGGTACTAGTTGCCAATTCTAAGACTATGTATCCTATAAGAACCCAACCATTTAAAGATATTTATTACAATACATCATTCCTCTTTTATTAGTGGAATATTTCATTATTTAATTCTATAAACACTAATTAACCATTATCAATTTACACATTATATTTCATTATCATCACACCCAATGTCCATTGACTCTTCAAATTGTAACTTCACCATTTCATCCCATCAAGCTCCAACCCCATGGGTTAACATCATTTATTTAATTGTATAATTACATCATCACATTCCCATAATCCCAGTCATTCTAGAAAAACATTATATGCTACTAAACACCAAGGTATCAACTTGGTGAGTAGATGATCAACCCGTTTAGTCATTTCTACCTATAGCAATAGCGTAGACCCATCCTCCCTTGAGAAGATAGACATGAAAAGCACATAGCATACCTTGTGCTTCTTCACCCCTTTCGGAAGAAGGGTATGCCAGACCAACTGCCTCGAGCAGTGGGGAATGTTATGTAGATAACCAATCAATGAAACATCAAGAATCCATACATTCACATCCAACTCGTTCCATCATCCCTAGCATCCTCTCTGACACCCACATGCATAAACCGATACATCTCGCCACTCTAGGAATTATCTGTTGCCACAACCAATAAGCCTCCTATCCCCCACATATCACAATAGCCTTCCTAGATCACATCACAATACAAGCAGCAGGAAAAAAACCTACATATCAATTGGGTTCTTGGACATTAAAAATGAATAGGGTAACTCAGAGCCCTAAAATGAATTATCTTTTATAAAAAAACAAGTTCTTTAATCCATCTTGGATTAACTAATTTAAAATTTTTTGGTTCCAAATTCGAGAAACCTAACCAGTAAGCTATAAAAAATAATTAAACATGCTTAATTAACCTATTTGATTGACATGAAATTACAAAAATTAGAACTATATTCATTTAAATTTTTCTTATTCTTTATCCAAACATTTATCAATTAATTCCGGCTTTAAGTTCATTACAAATATTTATCGGGAATGAATAAGATAACTAAAAAGAATATATACCACACATTCATGAAAAATAAGAGGCAATAACATATGATTGATCTTAATTTATTTATCTGGTTCAAATATTTATTATACCAATTTAATTGTGATCCAGTTGGATAAAACATACTATCTCAAAAGTTTAAAATAATAGAATATAGAATCAATGAATCCCCTACCTCAATTAGATCTATATGTTCTTTGTATTAGAATGAGCCACACGACGGGTTACGATCTCCTCCCCTATGATAACTGTATCCACCCAAGGATGTAGAGACACCACCATGTCGTTGAACTCCCTAGAAAATCCCATTATGAACATGGGGTTAAAATTAAAAAAAGGAAAGAAGAAAGACTGATATGAACCAAAAATAATGAAGATATATCATGCCTTATATCAATAACTAATCGATATTTCATGGTTGCATCAAAACAGAGCCAAAAAAACATAAGAGGAAATATTGATTTCACAACACCTACAAAAAAATAATGGGATGTTAGAGCATCTCAGACCCGAGAACAAGGATAAAGAAATAGGGATGATGATATATCATCCCTTTAGATGATTTAACGGAGTAGTAGTTTAAGATATTCTTGGATTTCCATTAAAAAATGATCGCATTACTCCATGTGGTTTGACCAAGTAAAAACATACTGAGAAATAAGAGAAAATAATATAGGAGTTATGGCCCTTGATTCAGCCTTTGAATCCTTAAAAGATGGCTACAAATGCATTTTATGTCAAGGGAAAGGTTAAATATGTGAAACTGTCATAAGATGGAAACACTTTTAACAAACTCAAAATTTGGAAAGGAAAAACACTGGTCATGAACCTCCCCATTGGAACCACACTATTGAAACCTCACCTCTGAACCTTACCCTTGGAAACTCATCGTTATGGAAACACTGTTCATGATCCTCACCATTGGAACATCACTATTGGAACCTCACCATTCTAGAAACACTATTCTTGAACCTCACTTTTGGAAGCACACCATTCTTGAAACTATGTTCATTAACCTCACCATTTGAACCTCACCAATTTGGAAGCACATTTCATGAACTCAAAATTTTGCAATTGAAAAAGGACACCGTTGGAACCTAACCATTTTGGAATCACTATTCAAGAACTCCAAATTTGTCAAAGGAAAATGGTAATTATTGGAACCTCACTGTTTTAGAAACATTATTCATGAATTCAAAATTGGGAAATAGAAAACACTATTCCTGAACTAAAAATTTTACAAAGTCAAAAGGTCATCATTGGACTATTCGCATATGATTACCTGTGACACTTTTCACAGAGGGTCACTAATAATACTCTTTATATAAGGTCACCGATGTCACTATTCACATAAGGTCATCGATGACACTATTCACATATGGTCACTGATGTCACTATTCTTAGAAGTTTACTGATGTGCAGTTAACAACGGTCTACCTCTTGAACTATCCACCGATGGAACTATTTACTGAAATAGAAATTTGGAAAAGTGTTGGGGATATGTCACCTAGACCTCTCGTAACTCCTCAAACACTAGATTTTAGTAAAGGATTGGACCTGAGAGGTCTAGGCCATTATATAGAATCTTTTCTATGTAATTTACATTCCATACTAATTACGACTCATTTAATCTTGATAGATTTTGTTTTACAAAACACTTTTTTGAGAATATATGTAATCCCTATACTTGTTCTCCATTAACAATGATATGGATATGTTTATTATGATTAATATCAATGATCCAAGAGTTTTTCTTATTTTTTATATTTTTATTTCAAATTTAATATGATATTCATGTATGTATTTTACTTTTCGAGACTACTAAACCAATCATTCCAGTAGGATGAGAACCGTGTGTCATATAAAAATGTAATAACATAGTCATTGGCATTTTATTACTAGATTTCTCGTTGTAATATTTTGTAATAATGGATGTTTTGTGTAAAAATTTGGAAATATATTTACCAAATGATATATTAAGAATAATAATATTATGAATGAATTCGAGGATATGTCAAATTGTAGAATTTTTTTTAGTTTTTTCATGAGGATGAAATTATGTTGTATTCTATATAGTGCATTCCTTTAATGACAGTTCAAGTGCATCTAATTATAATATTGATGAATCTAGGGGTTATATCTCGAAAAAGAGTTGGATGAGTATATCTTATTCATCATTTGGATGCACAGTGATTACCCCCATACATCGAAACTCAATTGAAAATTATGGAAAATAAGACATGATTGATTTTCATTTACTTTAAAAAAACCTTTACAAAGTAATGGTAATAACTATAATGGTTTCATTTTATTCCCAAAAAAAACATGATTTATGATTCAGAGATTTACTACACAATAAATTTAAAAATTTTATGTGTTAAATAAATAAATAATAACATGTTATGATTATAAACTAATAATATTATGATTTAATAGATTATATGAAATTTTTAAAAAATGAAATCCAAAATAATTATTGTTATCAATAATGGGGACTAATCATGAGATTTCCATTGTATGAAAAGAAATACAAAATGAATCAGAATGGAGAATATAATGGAAAAATCTGGGTAGTTGAACATGTTATACTAAAAACCATGTTTATTTGGAGAAACATGAAATTAAACAACATAATAATCATATATTGGATCATTACTTGTGATAAATTCCTCTATCATTTGTTTGAACTAAATGTATTATGTTAACTAAGTAATGTATTTTTTCCCTTTAATATATTTTCTTTCATTAAAATGTGTTGATGGGGAAACAATTGTAAAAATGGTATTTTTTCTCAAAAGGTGATTATTATAAGTAGTAAATATTTTTTCAGAATACTTTTTTGTGAAAAGAAATAGAGAATATGTAATGCTGATCATAAAAATTAAAATTCATCGATAAGTATTTCCCCCAAGAACATTCATGTGATGTGATGAAAATGTTCCTAAAAATAATGAGACTAGAATAAGAATCTGTTGAAGAGTATGGAAATTTATTTATAATACTATATATGAATTATACAGATTACAAACTTATTTTTAAAAACAATATTGACGATTTCATTGAAGGTCATACTCCATGTCTCAAAGGGAACTGGTTTCATTAAATTATTCGTCATATGATGAAATATTATTATGTTCTATAAAAATAGAGAAGTAATCTTATATATCCTATATAATCATAGAACTATAAGAAAATATTAGTTTGGTTAACCACAATAAACTACAAAATGGTTAAATATAGAAAAATATGTTGAAGCAATTTCCATCATGTGAAAAGTATGGTGAGAAAAATACTGTGAAATACATGATATGCATATGAGTTTGTTAAAAAATTCTAGATAAGGGTCATATATTTAAGGAATGTAATGTAATTAAAGATAAAAATATTATCTATCTACTCCTATATTATGAAATTTTTCATTCTTCAAAACTAATTACTAGATCATAATGGAATCCACCCCAAAAGAAACTATCTAGTGAATGTCTTGTTTATAAAATCACTCAGGATGATGTTAAAGTTCTTGTCAGGACCTAACCCATTGGGACCTCGCCGTGACTTCCACTTTCTCGGCATCCATAAGACAGGGGTGTTGACTAGAACCAAAACAACTATATCCCTAAAATGGGAAAAAATTCATGTAATCCTATACTAACACACCATCCAAGAACTCAACAAGAAGCAACCGCTGTGTAAACTGCATGGGTAAAAGTGTGCTGAAAGTAAAGTGGCTAGAATAGAAGCCCAACTAAATAGTACAAGTACAACTAAGAAGAGAATAAAACTCCAAGATCATCCACAGATGATGCTACCAGATGGATATGTACAACTCGACTCCACATCACTTCAAGTCATCCGGTCTCCTCCCTCTAACGCCTGGTCCTGGATCCCTCAAGTCTTAGCCCAACTTCTCATTGTCTTCACAAGACACAACTATGTGTGTGCGAAACCCGTGTAGGGGTGAGTATTAAAATACCCAATAGGGGACCCTAAGATTCTCGAAGGTCTCTCAATAATCCACAATGGAAAATGTAACATGATATAACATAAAGGTAATATCACAAGCATGATCTAAATCATGTTGCACAACGAAAAAGACATCTCCCAATCAGAGACTCATCTCAAACCTAGTATTAATAAAGAATATAAGTAAAGATGATTAGTCACAAAGATGGATGATCTTCTTATATCAAGAGGCACTTCTACTAACAATAAGGAGTCTGACCCACAGAGTATCGATACGTACTAACCACCATAATGACGAACATAGGATCTAACACACCTAGTGTCGATAGCTACTATCCCATACAATGACCCAAACTGGATCTGACCCACACAATATTTTTATATGCTGACCCACACAGGATCGCCGAGTGTTGACCCATGCATGATCTGGCCCACACTGGGTCGGTATTTCGCTAGGCAATAATGGGCCACTCTAATTCTGGTCCTCATCAAGTCGTGAGGTGCTGATCCATAAAGTGTCGCTAGTTGTTTATTCAAAAAATGTTTGATCATTGCTCATCGAAACTGGATCTCTAGGTGATGACCCACATGTGATCTCTTTGTACTAACCTCTATATTATATGTCTTCAACCTCCGCCTCACTCCCAGCCCCTGGATACCTGTTCATAGTATGCTTGATTCTGAGAGACCCACCCCTTAATCCACAAATAGTACTTCAACTGGAATGATGTCATGTAAAAATTATACCCAAGGTACCACCCCGTCAAATGGGTCCCAACATGACAAGCGACGCATCGTTTTGATGGTCGGTCTGTGAGATGTGGGAACTTTTGTAAAATGGGACCACTTGGATTCAGGTCTGATCCTACCTAGGTATCATTTAATACTCTAAAAAACTAAATTAGAGTATCTCCAATTGAGTTCCTTGTCATAAAGGTCATTATGGCATAGACAGTGTGTTAATTGGACTTCAGGTCTGTTTGTTGAATCCCTTTCCATGAAATGGGGGAGATCGCTCCTCAGTCTTGTCTGATTCGGTCAGACCCACAAGAATATGCCAAATGTACTGCATCCCAAAAGGGGTACCAACACCACTGACAGGGTGTTTAACGGACACCTAGTTCATCGGTTATGAGGGTTTCTTTATTTGGGGACTGCTTCGGTCTTTTCCCGGTCCGACTCGGTCTGACTGGCCTGACATAACGAGTCATAGGGTATACCTGACCCCGCCTAGGTATAGAAGTGTCGGCCCTATTCACTAGGTTCGGCCCACTTGGGATAGTCTAGTTCGGTTCGTTGGCCCAGCCCAAGGGGTGGGGCTTGGCCCACTCACACTGGCACACTGGGTCGCGGGACCAGCCCGCTCGGCCTGCCTGCGTCCAAACCTGTCTGCTAGAAGGCGGACCCCCATATTTGCTACTCCCCAAGAGGTGGGTTCATTTTTCGAATCTGGTGTGGTGCTGATACCCCGAATTAAATGGTCATATGTTTTTTCAACCTTATTTCACCAACGTAGCATTGTTTGTGTCGCGCAGAACCCTTATGTCACATCCTCTATTGTCGGTGGTGCCTGCGGGCACCCCCGATTCCTAGCGCTGCCTTCCACCACCCACAGCTAGTTTATGCGGCCTCCTCAAACAACCATTAGCTACATCCGACATGGAACAATGATATTTTCTTCTGCTAGTTAACAGACATGCTTTGGTGTTCTTTATTGGTGTTGTGTGAACCTACGACGCTCTTGCACTACTGCCATCATAGTGTGACCTGATATTTCACACTGCCAACAATTTGAGGAAACATCCCCCACTGAATGGAGAATGAGAGAAGCTGTAGAGGGTTATGGCTTAGTTCGTTTGGCATGTGCCCTCCGCGTTAATGTGATAGAAAGTAGTAGAGAATTTATTTCACAAATGACAACATGAAAATAAACCCCCTACTTGATAGACATTTTTTTTGATGATGATTGAAAGAAGCTTCATCTGTGTTGTCATTATTTCATGATTCGGTGGTGATTTTCACCATTCGCTGGAACCAGTCTCATCCTCCAACTGGCTGGCATCATGGAACTTTTCTAGTGCTTCGTCTCTTGTTAAATCCTTTCATTCTCCCCTCTCTCAGATCCATATAAATAATAGGGGATAAAGGTGCGTAACACTATTGGCAACATGTATGTCGGATTTTTGAAATTCAAAACACATAGGTGGAAAAGTTTCATTTAAATGAAAAATCAGTTTCTTTAACTACCACTTAGTGGTTTCACTATTCATCAAAAATTGAAGTTTTTCAGAAAAATACCAAAAATTCACCCTAAGCTATATTTGATATTCCAAACTCAAAAATGATGTCTATTTTACAAAATTCGAAACATATAAGTTTCATTATAAAATTAATAATTAATTCCCGCTATCAAATCAAATAGTGTGTTTTTATAAAACAATATCTTTTAAAAGATTGACACTAGTTTATGTCCAATTTCAAAGTGAAATTAATTCCAATGACCACTATTGGATTAAATGGTAAAAATATATTATAATTTTACATTAAAAAAATTCATAAGATAATCTAATCATAAAAATAAATTAGATTAAAAAAGGTTTTGAATTAAAATACAACATTTTTCACTATTCATAAAAAAATGAACATTATCGGAAAGATACAAAATATTTACACAATGTAAATTTTGATGTCTCTATTATAAAGAAGAATTTTATTCTGTCCAATATCACACATAAAATTCTCAAAAAATGGATTTAAAAGAGATTCTCCATCAAAAGGCGGTTAATCGACCTTCTAAAGAACATTAGAATGTTTACACTTAAAAATTGAATTCATTCACATTTTTAATCCTCTACCATTTATTGTAAAAAGTAAAAATATTTAAAAAACATATATAATCATTTTTTAGTTAGTTCTGTTCATTCCCTCCATTACAACGGCTAGGCGTTAACTACCATTTAAAATAATATTATTTTATTATTAGAGTGCAACGTAAGATTCCCAAGAAACTTGTTGTTGCGTATTGGGTACGCCATCGAGCATAACGTCCCCTTTAATGTAATATTTATATTTTCTTCACAAATATGGATAAATATAAAAATTTCATATTCTTTATTTACCTGGGGTGTTACAGGAGGAGTCTTAAGAAGTCATCAGGGCTTCATTAAAGGCTGTTTGTTCCATTATATTGGGTATGCTCATGCGGTTGAAGTAGAATTGTGGGATATGATCAAGGAGATCAGGTATGCAGTGAATTATCATTGGCGTAGATTATGGTTATAGTCATATTCTTCTATTGCTGTGCAGATTATGAAAGATTGATCTCAGAATGTTTCTTGGAGGATGATGTCTGCTAAGATCTCCTGCCATAGCCTCGCTGAATGCTTATGCATTGATATTTCTCATGTCTATCAAGAAGCAGACCAGGTTGCTGATGCTCTCTCCAAAAGGGACATTATAGAGGTTGGTTATAGTTGATCGTTTTTTCAGCCCTTCTACTGTGACAGTTTGGTTAGAAATTATAGGGATGGTGTTTTGTATACACGGCTTTGTAAGGCCCCATGTATCTGAGTTTTTTTTACTATTTATCCTTTTTTAAAATAGTTTGTTTGGAGTAGGTTTTTGCCTGTCTCTCGAACCTTTTGGATATAATTCAATGAACAATTATTATTCAATGGATCAAAAAAATTATTATAAAGGATGGTTAAAATTTATTAACATACTAGCTCATCATAAGTCTACATTGTGTTTTTTAAATTTACCCTTAGAAATATTCTTTCTAAATATTTAAAAATATTTTATTTAAAACTTCCATCATTTATTTATAATAATGTTTTATAATATATAAAATTAACCACAAATTTATTATCAACTTAATGGAAACAATGATAATATCTATTAGTGGAAAATTTGGTTGTTTTTTGAAAACTATTTTTAAATAAATAATGTCATCTAGTTTTAATTATTTATAATACTACTTAGTACATAATTATTTAAATAATTATTATTGATTATATATCTGAGTATATGAATTTAAATCCAAATAATGATGATAATTTTATTATATAGTTAATGTAATATCATATTTATCTTTGTAAATATATTTTTAAAAACGTTTATTTCATCTTGAATTTTTGTTTAATATTGAAATAAAATTTATTACCCTATGTGTACTAAGTGTTATAATATTTTATTCATATTTTGAAAAATAATTTTTAAAATTTTAAATGAGTTGAATTTAATTTTAGGTTATAAAGAATTTTAAATATAGTAAAAACATTTCACTGTAATAAATGATAAAATTGATTTACCGGGGGTATTCCAAAAATAGTTATGAGTTTACATTATGTATAGAATGTATTTAACCTCATTGGCTGGTTGTATTTATTATTTACCCATATCATCATCTCATATTAGCTTTTTTAGATGCATTTATTTAATAATGTTACTTATTAACCTTTTATAACATTGAAGAAGTTTAAGACAGATGGTCACCTCAATTATAAAAGGATACATATTCCCATAACATCTTCACACCTTTTAAGATATTTTATTCAAATAAAACAAGAAAAAAATATATATTTCCAAAATTATTATCCACATTCTCGATGATATTTTATTCCCAAAATATCAATTGTACTGTCATTAAGAGGTGATCCAATTTATTATTCTATATGAAATGGGAATCATCTAAACACAACTATTTCATTTTGTACATTTTGTTTTAGCACATTAAATTAAGTCCTAAACATAAAATATGATAAAGTCAACATCTCTCGAATATTATGGTTCCATCATATTTCAGGCCTAATATTTACCTGTTTCATTACTATATAATGGAAGACAAAATTATCGTTCATGTGTACGGTGGACTATCACTTAGACCAATGATTCAATTTTTTCAAATCACAGACTCAAATGGATAGTCATAATGATGGAACCAATTAATATATAACATAAATTTTACATAATAAATATTCTTGAAAAATAATATATCTTCAACTTCCTTAAAATTTCTCCCAATTATTTCATTATAACATTGTTGATTTATAAGTATGAAATGACTCTCTATGAAAAAAATTGATTTATTTTCCATGTAAAAATATAATTAATGATTGTTAAAATTAATATGATGACTGATTAATATATTTTTAGAATATATATAATTCTATACATTATGTAAATATATCTTATGCCTGCTAATAAGAACATCCATGAAAAAACCTAAATTTGAAAACAATGTAGTTTAGAGCCAAAAAAATTACAATAATGAAATATTATTAATGAAAGTGTAATGAGAATTTATAAGAATATAATATATGATATTTTTAATATGAATATGGTATAACTATAAAATAATAAAAAGACTTAATGAAATATGAAATATTTTGAATGATTTTAAACTATATTTAATTTAGATAATGGAATTTTGTTTCATTAACCACTCCATTGAGACACATTTTTTATAATGAACCTTTTTACATTTAATTCGTGTATGTACATACCCTATTATTTATTTTACATGAATATAAGTATAAATTATGATTAAGGTTTCAATTCACAGTTATTCATTCATAGAATTTTCATTTAGAAGTTATCAATAAGCTAAGAATTTTTTTAACCACATTTTTTTGGATTACATTTATTTTAATTAAAGGTATCATATAATCTATCAATAATTAATACCATTAATTTTTTTTATCCAATTGATATGTTTGATGTTTTAAAATTTTCATCCAACTATTACAATCTTTTTAATATTAATAATGAAAATAAATATTTAAAAAAACATATGATCTTATTTCCCTTTTTATCGAGTATAGTTTTTCATTCATAAACATATTATTCAATATTTTTTTAAAAACCACTTTATATTTACTGAAATAATTTCTAAAATACATTTTATTTATCCATATATATTAAAATATTTTAATGGAATTATTATGAATTATTCTAATTGATATATTTTTAACTTTCAATAAAAAATGAATTTTTTTATCATAGAGGGTATTAATCAATTTTCCCTTCACCATTATAATTAATGTCATTTTGCATTATCAAAATTTTTTTATGAATGTTCTATAAATTATATTTTAAAAATTCCCATTTTATATATTCCTTATTTTTTTTTAATTGTAAAAATTTATTAATTTATCATGAATCCAATACAATCTATAATTATTATTATGCCAGTAAAATTTATCAAATAAACATTATTATAATCATTGGGAATTACATTTAGATTAAATATCTACATGTTTAATAATTGATATTATTATTTCCAAAACCATATAACATTTCATGATATAGTATTTTATATTGAATGATATTTTATTGAATTGGGAAATAATGATGTTCCATATTCAATTATAAATATTTTTATTTTTTGATAAGGAATATTTTTCATAAATAAAAATAACCATTCAATTAATAAGGAATTCATTGTAAAAGTAGTGATATGTGGGGCCCATTTTTTGATTACCCCCTAATCGTTGGTAATTGTTATGAGATAAATTTTTTGTAAAAATTTAAATTTGTTTTATACCTACCTATTGATTAAATATTTTTAGTTAATGGTCCTGATGTTAACCATATCATGGTATCTGAGAACATGATGTTGAATATTTGGAATTACTTGTATTAATAATTCAGTTATAATTATTCATGAGATTACTACATTGATATTATCCATGGAATCATTTTATTGTAAAATTATTTATTAAATTGAATGTCATGACCCCCTCCCCACAAACTGTATCCATCCTGGGCTGGCAATGTGATAAGGGAGATAATGACCTTCAAGTCTCGCCTCAAGTAGGCCCCGGGATGGCAACTAGCACCGATGGAGTAGATAACACATAGATAGGAGGCATTACCCCCTAAGATAATGCATGTGGAAGAGAGAGATAAGATAGACACTAATGAAATCCAAATCATACTAAAATATCAATGAAATACCATGTACAATTATGCAATGTCATGAAACCTACTACAACTGAAAGGAAAAAACCGTAAATACCCAAAGAAAAGTAAAAAACAATAGTAACCACATGCCCAAACATCGCCTCCATCCAGATGCTAATAAAACCAGCCTGATCTTCAACCTACTCCAATTGACCTGAAAACAGTTTATATATACATAGGGTGAGTATAACAGTATACCTAGTAGGATCCTACCTGAAGCCTCTCGTGCAAAAGTAAAGAAATCATGTTAAAGAACAATGAAAAACAAGTGAAACTAACTCATCACCTAAACATTTATAGCAAGTTCCCAGCCTCACCTTGGCTACCCTCACCAAGTAATGAAAACTGAAGTATATAAAATAATAATGAATATCTAGGGAACCCCGCTACTACATCCCCAATATTTTTACTCTTTTCCCTAACGTCTCACGACCTAAGAATCTCTATCCAAAAAGTATTTCATGCATACACCTGGGAAAATCACCATAACATTAACCACATGCATCAAAACCACCACTTCCACTCTAGCTAAGAAACTAAGTAGTTTATGGGAGCCATCACAACTCGCATAACGTGTATCATACATCGGGTATTAAACCACTAGAAAAAATAGAACATACACCGATTAAGGATCCTCAAGCCATCATAGCCTATACACGTTACACCTATAGTAGTTCATAGGAAACTATATCTAGAATATGTGTGTCTGAATAACCACAAGAAATTACAGCCTTCTACCCACACATATTTGGAAATCTAACTATTGTGCCTACTAGCACAAGTAACAACCAAGAGAAGAGGGAGGGGCCGAAGGGGTTAGTCGTCCATCCATCCACCCACAATATTGTTGGAAAAAAATTCCCATAGGTATCAGAATTCGCGGGGTGTCAGTTTCCCAAACTGATATAGTGGATTAGTGTATAGAAACACAAAAAGTAAAGAATATAGTATATCTCAAAACCACACTATGGTCATAACCTAGTCTTGGACTCAAATGTAGCTAACATCTCTTAGACTCCCAACCGCCACTTATAGGACTAGTTATCTTGTAAGTACACAACCATTTAGAGAGCATTATTACATGACTTCTTTATATATTAATTTGTTTCACATTATAATAATTAATTCTTTAAACACTAATTAACCGTTATTAATATTCACATTATATTTCATTATCATTACACCAAAATTATAATGTCCCATTAAACATTAACTTCACCATCTCATCCTCGAAATCTCTAACCCTATGGGATAACATCATTTATTCAATTTTTTATTTACATCATTACTTTCCCGTAATCCTAGGCATTCTATAAAAACATTTTATGCGACTAAACATAAGGGGCTCAATATGGGGAGTAGTTGAACTAAATATTGATACTTTTCTACCTATAGTAAAATCATAGTACCATCCTCCCTTGAGAAGCTAGACACGGAAAGCACATGGCATACCCGTTGTATCATAGCCCCTTTCAAAGGAAGGTTAAGTAAGACCAGCTACCTTGAGCAGTGGGGAATGTAAAGAAGATAACCAATCAAAGAAACATCATGCATCCAATCATTAAAATACAACCTATTTCATCATCCCTATTGTTCTCTCCGACACACAAATTCATTAACCAATGCATCTTGACACTTAATGTGTCATCTTCTACTACAACCAATTGGCCTCCCTTCCCCACATATGCAACGGCCTTCTAGGCTTACATCACAACACAAGCAGTAGGAAAAAACCCATCATATCTATTAGGCTCATTTCCCTTAAACATCCTTGAGCATAACTGAGAAACCTACAATGAATTATATTTCATCAAAAAAATATTTAATTAATCCACCATGGATTTTCCAATTTAATATTCATAGGTTCTATATTTTATAAACCTTACTAGAAAGCTATCACAAATAATTAAACATTCTTACTACACTAATTTGATTAACATCAAATTAAATCTAGAAAAACAAGATTCATTTACAAGACACATTATCATTAGAAAAACAATTATTAATAAATTCGGTGTTTATGTTCTTTAAAAATTTCCATCTAGAATGAAAAATAAATGAAAGCAAGCATAGATATAACAATATCAAGAAAAACAAGAGGCAATAACATACGATTGATCTAAATTTATTTATTAGGATCAAATATTTATTATGACAATTTCTTTGTGATCTAGTGGGATGAAACATACAAACTGTACAGTTTCACGTTACAAAAAAGAGAAGAAATGAATACTCTACCTCAAATAGTTCTTGACATTATTTATATGAGAACGAGCCACATAAAGGGTTACGATATCTTCCCCTATGACAACTGTATCCACCTTAGGATTCAGAGACACCACTACATCGTCCAACACCCAACAAAATTCCATTTGTAACATGGGGGTAAAATTCAATAAAATGGAAATTAGAAAGAAGGAGATGAACACGAAATAATGAAGATAGATAATACCTTATATCAAATATTTGTCGATATTTCGTGGTTGCCTCAAAACTGAGGGGAAAATCATAGGAGTAATGTTTGATACCACAACTCAAATGGAAAGTATTAGGATGTTCGAGCATATCACACCTGAAAATAGGAAGAATGAACTTTGGAGGAAGATATATCAGGCCTTTAGAAGATTTAATGAAGCAGTGGTTTGTGATAGACTTGGTTTTCCATTAAATGTGGATCGCATTAAACCACGTTGTTTGACCAAGTAAAAACATCCCGAGCCTTAGGATAAGTTAATATAGGAGTTACGACCATTGAATCAGCCTTAGATACCTTAACACATGTCTTTAAATATATCTTAATTCACCTGAAACATTAATGAGGTGAACTATAGGAAAGAGGAAACATTGTTCCAGAACTCAAAATTTTGAAATGGAAAAAAATTGTTCATGAACGTCATCATTGGATCCTCACTGTTTGGGAAAAACTATTCATCAAACTCACCATTGGAACCTAACCTTTGGAACCACATTATTCTAGAAGCAATGTTAATAAACCTCACTGTTGGAATGTCAATATTTTGGAAACACTGTTCATGAACCTCACCATTGGAACATCTCTATTCTGGAATCACTATTCATGAACCTCACTGTTGGAACAACACCATTGGAACCTCACTGTTCTAGAAACACATTTCAAGAACTCAACATTTGTCAAAGAAAAAATGTCAACATTGGAACCTCACCGTTCTAGAAACACGGTTCATGAACTCAAAATTTGGAAAATGAAAAAGGTAATAGTTGGAACTTCACCATTCTGAAAACACTATACATGAACTCAATATTTTAAAAAAGAAAAACGTCATCATTGAAACCTCACCATTCTAGAAACACTTTTTATGAACTCAAAAATTGGAAATGGAAAAACATTGCTCATGAACTCAAAATTTGGAAAAGTTAAAAGATCACCACTGGAATGTTCACATAAGGTTACCAATGTCACTATTCATAGAAGGTCACCATTGACACTATTCACATAAGGTCACTGATGAAACTGTTCAAATAAGGTCACCGGTGAAAATTCCCACATAAGGTCACCAATGCCACGGTTCACGGAAGGATACTGATGTATTGTTCACAATAGTATACTATTGTAACTGTTCACCAATGGAATTGTTCATAGAAATGGAAATTTGCAAAAGTGTTTGAGATATGTCACATTGACCTCCCCTAACACCTCAAACACCGGATTTCAATAATGGAATAGAACTGAGAGGTCCAAGACATTACATCAATTACCTATCAAAACATCATCATCCTTGAGAATTCAAAACCACCCTTAAAGAAATAGAAAAGTGGCCTGAATGACCAACCATCGAGAGACCTCTCAAAAAAGATCAAGCAACAATAAAAACCAAAGAAATACATCTCATATGCATTAATGTTTTAAAACTAAAAATGTTAAATTATTACATGAAATGAGTTAAACATCAAACAACTTTGGGTATTGAGAATGTGTCATTGACTCATGTTCCCAGGTACTATAATTCATGCCATTGTGTCCCCCGAAGACACGAACTAAAGGGATAGAATTCCCGCACCACACCTTCTCTTTGTCGTGATGGATCTCCATTGGTAGCTCCTCAAAGGTCACCTAATCATCAAAATTGATCTCTCCCCAATCAATGATGTGAGAGTAATCATGGAGATATCGACGGAGCTGTGATACATGGAAAACAACATTTATCTGACTCATTTGCAGGAGAAGTGCTACTCGATATGCCAAAGATTCAACACAAGGTAACACCTCTAAAGGGCCAATTACCATAGAGAAATATTAATTTTATGACCAATCCTTCATTTACTATGATGGGGATTCACCTTCAGAAACATTTTATCCCCAACATAAAACTGTAAGTGTCTCATCCATTGATCGGCATATGATTTCTGATGATCTAGCACAGTCGTCATCGTCTCATGAATCACCTGATCCATATCTGTTGTATGCTTCACTAGTTCTGGTTTGAGAATTGCTGACACTCCAACCCCAGTCTAGCACATTGAATAATGAGAAGGTAGGACATAATAGGCTTAAAATGGTTCCATAATAGTGGAGGAGTTAAAAAAAATTGTTATTAGAAAACTCCACCAACGGTAAGTGCCTCATCCAGGACCTCTAATATCCAGGACACAAGAGCATATCATGTATTCAAGAGTCTATATTGTTTTTTATGTCTGACTGTCTGTTTGAGGATGAATTGAAATGATAAGGCATAGATGACAACCAAAATAATGTTGAATACCTCTCCACACCATGGAGGTTAAATGATTATCTTGATCTGAAATGATCATCCTTTGGACTCCATGAAGTCTCACCCCCTCCTCCAGATACCGCCTTGACAAAAATTCCACTGAGTTTGACTCCATGATTTTTAGGAAGTGGGCCGATTTGTTTAAATAATTCACTACCACCAAAATAGAATCACTTCCTCCCTAAGCATGAGGTAAACTAGTAACAAAGTCCATTAAGATTCCCTCCCACTTCCAATGAGGAATATCTAATAGATGGAGCTGACCACTACAAACACGGTGTTCGACCTTCACATTCTGGAAGACCAAACATTGAGACCCAAAACTCACAACTACACGCTTCAGCTCAACCACCAAAATTGGCTTCTCAAGGCTCGGTACATCATTTTTACGCAAGGATACACCACTAATGTAGAAAAATAAATCTCTCTGAGAACTGTCTCGTGCATCGTGAATGTAACATAATACTTCCACGAAACAACACTCGGTGTTGTTCATCCTCAAACCAACCCTCAGGGGCCTCACCACAAAAAAACGTTGTCTCTCCATACCTCCTCATCCAGATCCCATAACTAAGACTCCTCCACCAACTACACTAGAGATGAATACACCAACATCAGAAAAAGACAACATATACCCTCCAACTTCTCCCATATCAAGATGTAATGCTGACATTTATTCCATTAATATCCAGGAATCACCAGATTCATGCACTAAATCACCACATTAATGCTGACATTTCTTCCATTTCTTTCATAGGCCTAAGATCTATTGCCTCTATAAAAACAAGATTTGGAGGGCAGGGACCTACCCCAAGATGAATGGAAACTCTTCTGCCCTAAAAATATGGAACCCCATACAATATCATTACATTATGAGGAATATAGAAAACTCCCCTATTGCGTTGATTTGTTTCTATCCAATGTCTTCTCGATGAACTCTTCCCTCACCATCAACTCAAGATATGTCTTCACAAAAAATGGAATGACATGGAATGGGATCTCTGGATGCAAAGCTTCCTCGAAATGACTTTCCCTAGCCTCCTACTCTGGAAAGGGGTCCAAAGCATATCGTAAAAGGTTCCTAAAACAAATTCCAAACTCTCTCAAACTATAACTCCCCTATCGAAGGGTAAAAAGATCCTTGTGACTAGATTCCTTCGCGGTTGTGGAATGAAACCTGACCCTAAACCTGTCTCAGAACTCCTCCCATGAGATTGATGAATCCTTAAGATCCCTGAGGAATAAGAACCCCCACTTACTTACTGCACCACATTAAATCATCACAACTAAGGACACCTTGTGATCCTTCGGAGCACTGATCGAACAGAAGCATATTTCAACGTCCTCTAACTAGTCATCCAAGACTGCATCTGAAACGGAGACCTTGTACATCTACAAACACTAACATTGAAACTCTTTGAGTTTCCTCCTCCATTTTTCATCGTCATCAACGTCTACTCATCAGCAATCTACTAGAACATCCTACTGAACATCTTCTATGTGATCCTGACAAGGACATCGACCTATATCCATACCTGTAAAATAAAAAATAGTTAGAGCTCATAAACGTTGAATATGGATTACTTGAAATTATTTAATTATTATTATTTTTCTATTATTCATTGTCATTTTACCTATCCCTTGGTCTACCCATTCAAACACATGAACAACAAATAACGATTCATGATCATTTCCTAGATCCCTACCCTAAAACTGTAATCACATCATTTAGATGCAATTATAAACTTAAAGGTACATATATCAGATCAAAGGGGGGCCTAAATTCCAATTTCTTATCCTATATTATATGTTTACATCACTTTCTAAACATGAATAACACTTTTTCCCCACAAATACGTGCAACCTCACCAGTTCCTTACACCATACTCCATCCTATATCTCAACCAGACCTTTGGAACCACTATGTCAAAACCCCCCTCCCCACAAAGTGTACCCCTCCTGGGCCAGAAATGTTAAAAGGGATATAAGGACTCCTGATTAAAGCATGATGTAGGCCCTGGGTTGGTGACTAGCCTCAAGGGTATAATAAACACACATATGAGAGGCAGTTCCCTCTAGGAGAACACATGAAGAAGAGAGAGATAAGATTTACCCCAACCCACTCCTACTCAGACTGAAATATAAATGAAATCACAAGTAAAGATATTTAATTTCATGCAACCTACTACAACTGAAAGGGGGAAACTACAAATACCCAAAGGAAAGTAAGAAATAGCACCAACCACAAGACCTTATAGATCCTATGACACAATATTAGTAGAAACCATCATGATCTCCAACCTTCTCCATGTGACCTGAAAAAAAAATTTATATATAAATAGGTCGAGAATAATAGTATACACATTGGGATCCTCCTCGAATCCACTCATGAAAAAGTAAAGGAAGAAAGATAAAGCACCATGAACAAAAAGTGAAACAAACTCATCACCTTAATATGTATATTGAGTTCCCAGCCTCACCATGGATTCTATCACCTAGTGATGCAAACAAGAGTATATAATATAATAATGAATATAAAGTGTACCCTTCTACTACCTCAAAAAGTGGTTTTTCCCTTTTCCCCAACGTCACACATCCTAAGCATATCTCTCTAAAAAGGCTTGCCTATAGACACTAGGGAAAAGCACTACAATATGCACCTCGTGCTACAAAACCAGCAATTCCACACAAGCAATGTAACCAGGTAGTTTCATGGAGCCACCGCAGCTCACATAACTTGTATCATACATTGGTATTAAACCTCCAGCCCTTATAACCCAAACACTGGGTAAGGTTCCTCAAGCCATCATAGCCTATACACATTACACAAATAGTAGTCCATAAGAAACAATATCCAGAATATATGTGAAAAAATATCTATTGTGCCTACCATCACAAGTAACCACCAAGAGAAGAGAGTGGGGTCAAAAGGGGTAGTCATCCATCCATCCTCCAAAGGGAATTTTGGGGAAAACACCCCCCTGGGATCAAAATCCCCGGGGTGTTAGTTTCCATAACTGAAAAGGTGGGGTAGTTAATAGAAACACAATAAGTACATAATATACTATATCTCACAAACACACTATGGGGATAACCTAGTCTTCAAATAAACTACAGTTAATGTCTCTCTGGGTACTAGTTGCCAATTCTAAGACTATGTATCCTATAAGAACACAACAATTTAAAGATATTTATTACAATACATCATTCCCCTTTTAGTAGTGGAATATTTCATTATTTAATTCAATAAACACTAATTAACCATTATCAATTTACACATTATATTTCATTATCATCACACCCAAAAGTCCATTGACTCATCAAATTGTAACTTCACCATTTCATCCCATCATGCTCCAACCCCATGGGTTAACATCATTTATTTAATTATATAATTACATCATTACTTTCCCATAATCCAAGTCATTATAGAAAAACATTATATGCTATGAAACACCAGGGGATCAACTTGGTGAGTAGATGATCAACCCGTTTAGTCATTTATACCTATAGCAATAGCGTAGACCCATACTCCCTTGAGAAGCTAGACACGAAAAGCACATATCATACCTTGTGCTTCTTCACCCCTTTCGGAAGAAGGGTATGCCAAACCAACTGCCTCGAGCAGTGGGAAATTTTATGTAGATAACCAATCAATGAAACATAAAGAATCCATAAATTCACATCGAACTTGTTCAATCATCCCTAGTGTCCTCTCTGACACCCACATGCATAAACTGATACATCTCGCCACTCTAGGAATTATCTGCTGCCACAACCAATAAGCCTCCCATCCCCCACATATCACAACAGCCTTCCTAGATTACATCACAGTACAAGCATCAGGAAAACAACCAACATATCAACTGGGTTCTTGGACATTAAAAATGAATAGGGTAACTCAGAGCCCTAAAATGAATTATCTTTTATAAAAAACAAGTTCTTTAATCCAGCATGGATTAACTAATTTAACATTTGTAGGTTCAAAATTCGATAAACCTAACCAGTAAGCTATAAAAAAATAATTAAACATGCTTAATTAACCTATTTGATTGACATCAAATTACAAAAATTATAACTATATTCATTTACTTTCCTCCTATTCTTTATCCAAACATTTATCAATTAATTCTGGCTTTAAGTTCATTACAAATATTCATCGAGAATGAATAAGATAAGAAAAAAGAATATATACCACACATTCATGAAAAATAAGAGGCAATAACATATGATTGATATTAATTTATTTATCCGGTTCAAATATTTATTATACCAATTTAATTGTGATCCAGTTGGATAAAACATACTATCTCAAAATGTTCAAATAATAGAATATAGAATCAATGAATTCCCTACCTCAATCAGATCTATATGTTCTTTATATGAGAATGAGCCACACGACGGGTTACAATCTCCTCCCCTATGATAACTGTATCCACCCAAGGATGTAGAGACACCACCATGTCGTTGAACTCCATAGAAAATCCCATTAGGAACATGGCGGTAAAATTAAAAAAAATGAAAGAATAAAGACGGATATGAACCAGAAATAATGAAGATAGATCATGACTTATAACAATGACTAATCGATATTGCATGGTTGCATCAAAACAAAGCTGAAAAAAACATAAGAGGAAATATTGATTGCACAACACCTACAGAAAATAATGGGATGTTAGAGCATCTCAGACCCGAGAACAAGGATAAAGAACTAGGGATGATGATATATCATCACTTTAGATTATTTAATGGAGTAGTGGTTTATGATATTATTTGATTTCCATTAAAATATGATCGCATTACTCCACGTCGTTTGACCAAGTACAAAAATACTGAGAAATAAGAGAAAATAATATATGAGTTATAGCCCTTGATTCAGCCTTAAAATCCTTAATATATGGCTAAAAATGCATTTTATGTCAAGGGAAACGTTAAATATGTGAAACTGTCATAAGATGGAAACACTTATCATGAACTCAAAATTTGGAAAAGGAAAAACACTGGTCATGAACCTCCCCATTGGAACCACATTGTTGAAACCTCACCTCTGAACCATACCCTTGGAAACTCATCGTTCTGGAAATACTGTTCATGATCCTCACCATTGGAACATCACTATTGGAACCTCACCATTCTAGAAACACTATTCTTGAACCTCACTTTTGGATGCACACCATTCTTGAAACTATGTTCACAAACCTCACCATTGGAACCTCACCAATATGGAAACACTTTTCTTGAACTCAAAATTTTGCAATTGAAAAAGGACACTATTAGAACCTCACCATTTGGGAATCACTATTCAATAACTCCAAATTTGTCAAAGGAAAACGGTAATTATTGGAACCTCACTGTTTTAGAAACATTATTCATGAACTTAAAATTGGGAAATAGAAAACACTATTCTTGAACTCAAAATTTTACAAAGTCAAAAGGTCATCATTGGACTGTTCACATAAGATTACGTGTGACACTTTTCACCGAGGGTCACTAACAATACTCTTTATATAAGTTCACCGATGTCACTATTCACATAAGGTCACTGATGAAACTATTCACATAAGGTCACTAATGTCACTATTCATAGAAGGTTACTGATGTACAGTTAACAACGGTCTACCGCTTGAACTATCCACCGATGGAACTATTTACTGAAATGGAAATTTGGAAAAGTGTTGGGGATATGTCACCTAGACCTCCCGTAACTCCTCAAACACCAGATTTTAGTAAAGGATTGGACCTGAGAGATCTAGGCCATTACATAGAAACTTTTCTATGTAATTTACATTCCATACTAATTACGACTCATTTAATCTTGATATATTTTGTTTTACAAAACCCTTTTTTGAGAATATATGTAATCCCTATACTTGTTCTCCATTAACCATGATATGGATATGTTTATTATGATTAATATCAATGATCAAAGAGTTTTTCTTATTTTTTATATTTTTATTTCAAATTTAATATGATATTCATGTATGTATTTTACTATTCAAGACTACTAAACCAATCATTCCAGTAGGACGAGAACCGTGTGTTATATAAAAATGTAATAACGTAGTCATTGGCATTTTATTACTAGAGTTCTCGTTGTAATATTTGGTAATAATGGATGTTTTGTGTAAAAATTTGGAAATATATTTACCAAATGATATATTAAGGATAATAATATTATTAATGAATTCAAGGATATGTCAAATTGTAGAAAATTTTCTTAGTTTTTTCATAAGGATGAAATTATGTTGTATTCCATGTAGTACATTCCTTTAATGATAGTTCAAGTGCATCTAATTATATTATTGATGAATCTAGGGGTTATATGTAACATCCCAAGTAAGTAATGAATAATATATTTTTTTAATATATGTCAATTAATGAACTAGATAGTGTTTAAGAGGCTTAAAATAAAAATAAATCCAATCTTAAGCATGGAATACACTAATATTTTTAAAAGATTGTTTTACTGCCTTTTGATGGAAAACCATTTTTGAATCTATATTTTGACAATTTTATAAATTATTTTTTTCAAAATAAACTTATTTTCTATGATTGGGACATCAAAATTTACTTTCTGTGAATTTTTGGTGTTTTTCTGACAATGTTCATTTTTTTATGAATAGTGAAAAATAATGCATTTTACATCAAAACAGCTTTTTAATCTAATTTATTTATATGATTAGATTATGTTTAGAATTTGTTTTTAAGTGAAATTAGAATATATTTTTACCATTTAATCCAATGGTGGTCATTGGAATAAATTGCACTTTGAAATTGGACTTAAACTGGTGTCAATCTTTTGATACTTATTGTTTCATAAAAACACGCTATTTGCACTGACAGCGGGAATTAATTATTAAATTAATTAATATGACTTATATGTTTTGAATTTTTTAAAACAGGCTTCATTTTTGAATTCAGAATATCAAATATAGATTAGGGTGAAGTTTTGGTATTTTTTCTGAAAAACGTCAATTTTTGATGAATAGTGAAATCACTAAGTGGTAGTTAACGAAACTGATTTTTCGTTTAAATGAAATTTTGCCACCTTTGTGTTTGGAATTTCAAAAATCCGACATACATGGTTTTCATAAAAAAGTAAAATGTGGTTCAATGAGATTAAAATAATTTTTTGGTGAATAGTAACTTATTAAGTTTTTAATCGTGATTAGTGGTAATTAGGGTAGTTTAAGATAAAAATAATGCTTTAATAATATGAAATTACCTAGACACATGTCCTAACCTTATTGGATATGTCATGGCCGACAAATACAGTCCATGGGTCAACTTGGGGACCCCATGGAGCCACTTTGGTTGGGAAATGACATAAATAACTTTTTATTTAATGTTAAAGTAAAAATGACACAAACATGAGTTATTTTACGAAAACAATTTGTATATGGGGTTATAAAAGTCAGATTTTTGACTATAAATAAAAATTGGAAAGCTAAAAATATTTCCTACGTCATAGTAGTTTTTTTATAATTTTTTGACTTTAAATAAATAAATGTATTTATGACATCATGATGATGCAGCGATGACCTCATTATTTAATGATTTAAATAAAATGGAAAGATAATGTAATATCTAAGATCTACATATGTCCAAAACCTATTGGATGAGTTTATTTCGAACCCTTATCACCTTATCCTCGAATTATATCAATGTGAGACCTTTTGAATCCGAAACTCATTTTAAAATAAAGTAACTTATCTTTACTTTCCAAGAGTGCCCCTCCTCTCCTCTTATAAAAGGCCCCCACCTCTACCTCCTTACCCACACTCCCAAAGCATTTGGCCCAGACAAACCCTGATCATTTTGTCTCTCCACTTCCCTATCTTACTCCATGAAGCCTATCGTTGGGTAGAAGACTTACCAAGGAAGCCTTTGAGCTCAAACCAAATGGAGTTACCCGATTTTAAGGTAAAGTCTTCACTTGAGTCCGTTTGTTTTATTTTTCTTCTCCAACCCCCTAAACTCTTTTTATTATGTTCTTTTGTAACAACTCCAGTATCATAAATATACTAGGATGTTTTTATAAGAAGGATTCGAGCTAGACTTACACACACCTACATCTAATGGTTAAAGAACATACTGTTTCCGTGGATGGCGAATTTCTGCCTCCCGAAACGATGATTGTTCAACATTCCTTTAACACCTTCAAAGGTGGCCATTAAGATGAAACTATATTTATATATGATATATAATATGTTTATGCTTTCCTTAAGCTTCTGTAATTCTATTTTTGGTCTTACCTTTATGGTTTCCATTATGGGTAAACACGATATCTTCATTTAAGGAAATGTGGACTACTGCCCCCTCAAAGTGATTTGATTCGTTAAATACCATATGTGGGACGTATAAAGGATGGAACTATGATATTATATATGATATTATACTGGAATTATAATATAACTTTATATCATTAAGATTCCATTCTATAAAATATGAAATAGAAATGAAAGTAGTGTTTATGCGTACGTACGGCTTACCGTCTCCATGAACGGTGCATTTCATTTCTTACCTCTAAATGATTATGTAATATTATTAATGCATGCATGAACTGGATATATATGACTTTTATGATATCTACATCATGAATACCATTTTGGATATAATGGATACATGAACATCATGTAATTATAAAGGGCTTATTTTTTACTCAAGTACCAATGATCGTTAAAATGACCGTTATTAACTTAAATAATTACATAGTGTTCATGACCTGGAAATAAGTGATATAAAACTTATAATGAACTTGAAAAAGGTTCTTAAACAAGTAGAAATTAACACAAGTTTATTATTCAGGACATTAAAGAACGATCGAGTCAAGTCGGACCCGAGGTATGGGACTTCGTCTCAATATCCTTCAATTGAGGCATATTTTGTTTTATACACAACCTTCTTTTATACGGTGTATAAACCCCTTTTAATTTTACGTTTATTCAAAAGGAATCTTTTTTATACGAAGCGTTTAATAAACGACAAAAGGGAATGTTTTTGTCGTACGTATGCGACAACAACGACTTCTCCGCCGCCATGACCATTATTTGAGTTTTGGCTACCTCTACAAGCCACACCTTCTTTTTAAAAGAAAAACAAATACCATGTTTTACTTTTCTTTTATTTTGGTATTGAAAATGGTTTTCATAATTTTTTTATATCAATGTGTTGTATTGATATCTTGTGATTGAAAGGTGGAAATGTTATGTTTCCTTTATGCATGTTTTATGTGATATGATTATGTTGAGGTTCTTGGGAATTTTAATGATGACGGGTGGTTCTGTGATAAACTAAGGGCGGGTGAGCCCGATATAGCTCTCCAATGCATTGGGTAATGAGAAGGAGTGAAACTTTAAGGTTTCTCCAAAGAGATTTAGGGAATATACTGTGATGGGTATTCCAAACGTAACCGAGAGGGTTACTCCCTACGTAAGAATGTTATGAATTCCTCAAAGTTACCTTTATGTCTTATGATTTCTGTGATTTATTCATGATTTGATGATGTATGTTAAAGTGCTTATGTTTTATGGGTAAAGTATGATCTCATCCTTATGTATATATATAGCCATGTTTCCTTTCCATATTTTTATATCCCTTTCTGAGCTTTTTATGCTCATCCCAAGTTTTTTGAAATGTTTTTCATAGGTCAAGGGAAAGGTACATGCTATGGTGATAGTGTCAAGGAAGTGTCAAGAAATAATCCATGTTTATTTTAAATATGTTTCCATTGATGGGAATGAAGAATACTATCTTTATGTAACCACTTTTATTATATGAGGAATGTAATGCAAGTTTTATTATCTAATTCTCTAAACCTCTAAACCCGAAAAGATCCTCAATGTGTAATCTTGTAATAACTCAAGATTAAGTAAGGATTAATGCTGGGGCCTTATAGTTGGTATCAGAGGTCGGGTTAGATAACATTAGGAGTTATAATTCTATTAAATGAGTATCCAAAATTATTTTTTTGAAATGATATAGCATTTGAAGATTACCGTGTTGCTTCATCTAAGACATGTTTGTTCAGAATGGTTTTCCGCAGAGGAAACAGGGAAGCAGTGCTAGGAAGGCATACAGAAGGAAATAACCTTCCAATTCAGCATCCCGAGATGGTCGGAATTGGAACTGAACAGTTTGTTGCAGTGATGGCACAGTTGACTCCAGCTATAAATGGTGGTGGTATCCATGCACGAGATCAGCCAGATCAACCGCAGAGGAACATGTCAGTGGTGGAACATTTCATAAGGCAACATCCCCCATCATTCAGAGGATCATATGACCATGTGTTAGCTAAAGGATGGATTAAAGCACTAGAGAAGATTTTCGATGTCATGGGGTGTTCAGAAAATAAAAAGGTTAGTCTTGCTATTTACCGTTTGGAGGGTGAGGCAGATCAGTGGTGGTCGATGGTTAAAAATATCAGGGATGCTGATGAGATTGATGCTCTCGACTGGGATGAATTCAAAGGTATGTTTCTTGAGAAGTATTTTCCTATGGCTTTTTGACTTAGGATGGAAAATCAATTCTTGGAATTGAGGCAAGAGGAAGACATAGTGGCTACCTATGAATAAAGGTTCACTCGATTGGAAAGGTATGCTCCAAATTTTATCCGAGACCTTGATAGTAAAATCAATTGTTTTTACTCGAGATTAAAGACAAAATATCGAAGGGCATTAGCTTCTCGTGAGTTTAAAAGTTATGGAAAGCTCGTTCTATGTGCTGAGATGGTGGAAATGGAGTATGCTGATGATCAAGTGTTCTATAACAACCAACAGAAGAAGAGACCGAGGTGGTAGGAGAAAGGTAAGAATTCTTCAAAAAAGTCTGATGGTAAGAAAACTAAGTTTCCAGTTTGTGATAAATGTGGAAAAAGGCATGCTGGGGAATGTCTTCTGAATTCTGGAAAGTGCTACCGATGTGGTAAGATGGGACATAAGGCTCGTGATTACACTGAAAAGGATCAAGGTGAAGGTAAGACCAAATTTTATATAAAGTTAGTGAAATGTTATAAGTGCAATGAGATGGGTCACTATGCAAACAAGGGTCCGACAAAGAGCTTGAGTGATGGGAAGCAGTTAGACTACAAGCAGAAAGGGGTGGTGAAATATTTTGCAACTACTTCGGTAGACGTCGGGCCATCAAATGAAGTAGTATCAGGTACTTTGTTTGTTTTTTCAGATTATGCCAGTGTGTTGATTCATTCGGGGTCTACACATTCTTTCATCTCTGAAAACATTTCTAGTAAAATGAGAATACCATCTCAAGAAGTGACTCCTGAACTTGTGGAAAAAAACACCTGGGGGAAATGTTGAGGCAAAAAGAATTTATAAGAATCTTCCTATCCTTCTCTGTGGAATGAACCTACTTGCAAACCTTATTGTTCTACCTCTAGTATAGTTTGATGTTATCCTAGGTATGGATTGGCTCTCTATTTACCATGCTATGATTGACTGTAGAGCTAAAGAAGTTTCTTTTCAGAAAGACTTTCAGTTTGTGTACAAGAATGAACCCTTACTGTTGATAACTTATCAAGTGGCCGAGAAACTTGTAAAAGATGGGAATGGATGTTACCTTGCACACATCGTTGAAAATAAAGGAACTATTCAGATTAATGATGTGCCTGTGGTAAATGAGTATCCTGATGTTTTTTCTGATGAGTTGCCTGGAATAATACCAGATCGGAAAGTTGATTTTACTGTTGACTTAGTTCCTGAGGCTAAGCCAATTTCAAAAACCCCTTATCAAGTGGCTCAAATTGAACTTTTAGAGTTGAAGGAGCAATTTCAAGATTTATTAGAGAAAGGTTTCATTCGACCTAGCACATCACCATGGGGTGCTCCTGTTTTATTTGTTAAAAAAGAAAGATGGTTCTATGAGACATTGCATTGATTATAGAGCCTTGAATAATATCATTGTTAAGAACAAATATCCTTTGCCTCATATCGATGATTTGTTTGATCATCTCCAGGGAGCTCAGCTTTATTCAAAGATTGACTTGAGATCGGGGTACCATCAGCTGAAGGTAAAGGAGGCAGATATTCCGAATACCGCGTTCCGTACGTGATATGGCCATTATGAATTTGTAGTAATGCCTTTTGGGCTAACCAATTCACCTGCTGTATTCATGGACTTAATGAATAGAATTTTCCATGAGTTCTTGGATAAGTTTGTGGTGGTTTTCATTGATGATATTTTGGTGTTCTCTAAAAGTAAAGAGGATCATGAAATACATTTAAGGGTTATCATGAAAACCATAAAAGAAAATAAACTGTATGGAAAATTCCGCAAATGTGAGTTTTGGTTGCAACAAATTTCATTCCTTGGTCATATTGTTTCTAAAGATGGAATAATTATTGATACTTCAAAAACAAAAGTTGTGGAAGACTGGACAAGACCCACAAATGTAACTGAGATTCGTATCTTCCTTGGTTTGGTAGGCTATTACCGAATGTTTTTATGAAATTTTTCACGATTATCTAGTCCAATGACTAAGCTAACTTGAAAGGGTGTTAAGTTTATCTGGACAAAAGAATGTGATGATTGTTTTCAGGAATTGAAAAGAAGATTGGTGAATGCTCCAGTTTTGGCACTACCTTTCAGGAATGGTGAGTTTTTTATATACAGTGATGCTTCATTGAAATGACTTGGTTGCGTCCTAATGCAGAATGATCAGGTAATTGCTTATGCTTCATGACAGTTGAAAACTAATGAGGTAAATTACCCTAAACATGATTTGGAAATAACTGCTGTTTTTTCACTTTAAAAATTTGGAGGCATCATTTGTATGGAGTAAAGTGTGAAATATATACTGATCACAAAAGATTAAAGTATATTTTCACTCAGAAAGAGTTAAACATGAGACAGAGGAAATGGCTGGAATTAATCAAGGATTATGATTGTACAATTCATTACCATCCGGGAAAAGCAAATAAAGTGGATGATGCTTTGAGTCGAAAAAGTAATGCTTCATTAGAAATGTTGCATTTGGAACGTGATCCTTTGGTTAAGGATTTGATGAAATTTGGCATAGAAGTTGTTGGTGCAGAAATTTCTTCTGTTTTGTTTCATGTATCAGTGAGATCTTCTCTATCAGGCAGAATCAAGCAAGCACAGAAGCAAGACAGTGAGTTGAAAAAAAAGGTAGAGCTGGTTCAGAAAGGTAAGTTCCCTGAATTCAACATTGATAATGATTGTGTTTTGATATTTGGGAAGAGATTGTGTGTGCCTTGTGATTCATAGTTGAAGAGAGATTTGTTATGTGAAGCTCATAGTTCTCCATTTTCAGTTCATCCGGGAAGTACTAAGATGTATAGAGATCTGCGGGAGTATTACTGGTGGGATGGAATGAAAAGAGATATTTCTGATTTTACTGTGAAGTTTTTGACATGTCAACAGGTTAAAGTAGAGCGGCAGTTACCGAAAGGGATGCTTTAGCCTTTACCAGTGCTAGAGTGGAAATGGGAGAATATATCCATGGACTTTGTTATGGGATTACCGAAGACAACTCGAGGTAATAATGCAATTTGGGTTATTGTTGATTGCTTGACCAAGTCTGCTCATTTCCTTGCTATACGAGATACTTTCTCTCTTGATTAAATTTCCCGTTTTTATCTTAAAGAGATAGTCAGGTTACATGGAGTTCCTCTCTCCATTGTATCTGACCGTGATCCCAGGTTCACTTCTAACTTTTGGAAAGGCCTTCAGAAGTCGTTGGGTACTGAATTAAATTATAGTACACGTTTTCATATTCAATCAGATGGGCAGTCAGAACGAACAATTCATACCTTGGAGGATATTCTATGAGCTTGTTCGATGGATTGTCAGGGAAGTTGGGACCAACATCTTTCATTGGTTGAATTTTCATATAATAACAATTTTCATTCTAGTATACAGATGGCACCATTTCAGGAATTATATGGGAAGCGGTGTCGAACTCCAGCTTTCTGGGATGAAGTGGGTGAATGGAAGTTGATGGGACTAGAATTGGTAGAATAGTTGGAAGAAAAAGTTCAGCTGATTCAGAAGCACATGAGAACAGCTCAGAGTAGGCAGAAGAGTTATGCAGACAACAGGAGGAAGGATCTATCTTTTGAGGTAGGTGATCATGTTTTTATCAACGTATCACCATGGAAAAGTGTGATGCGATTTAGTAAGAAAGGAAAGATGAGTCAAAGGTTTATTGGACCATAAGAAATTCGGGAGAGAGTTGGATCAGATGTTTACAGAGTGGCTTTACCTCCTAGTTTATCTCAGGTACACAATGTTTTTCACGTTTCGATGTTGAGAAAGTACATGCTAGATCCATCTCATGTTTTGAGTCTAGAGGTAGTTCAGCTGGAAGAGAACCTATCTTATGAGGAACAATCGGTCCAGATTCTTGACCACAGGGAGCAAGTGTTACAGAATAAGGTGATTCACCAGGTAAAGGTTTTGTGGAAAAACCACATTAATGAAGAGGCAACATGGGAATCTGAAAATGCAATGAGGGATAAGTACCCCCATTTATTCGATAAGTAAATAAATTACGGGGAATCAATTTTCTAAAGGGGGGAAGGATGTAACATCCCAAGTAAGTAATGAATAATCGATATTTTTATATAGTTCTATTAATGAACTAGATAGTGTTTTAGAGGCTTAAAATGAAAATAAATCCAATCTTAAGCATGGAATACACTAATATTTTTAAAAGATTGTTTCACTGCCTTTTGATGGCAAACCATTTTTGAATCTATCTTTTGACAATTTTATAAATTATTTTTGTCAAAATAAACTTATTATCTATGATTGGGACATCAAAATTTACTTTTTGTGAATTTTTTGTATTTTTCTGACAATGTTCATTTTTTAATGAATAGTGAAAAATACTGCATTTTACATCAAAACAGCTTTTTAATCTAATTTATTTAAATGATTAGATTATGTTTTGAATTGGTTTTGAAGTGAAATTAGAATATATTTTTACCATTTAATCCAATGGTGGTCATTAGAATCAATTTCACTTTGAAATTGGACTTAAACCGGCGTCAATCTTTTGATACTTATTGTTTCATAAAAACATGCTATTTGGTCTGACAGCGGGAATTAATTATTAAATTAATTAATGTGACTTATATGTTTTGAATTTTTTAAAATTGACTTCATTTTTGAATTCAGAATATCAAATATATCTTAGGGTGATGTTTTGATATTTTTATGAAAAACGTCAATTTTTTATGAATAGTGAAATCACTAAGTGGTAGTTAAAGAAACTGATTTTTTAAATGAAATTTTTCCACCTTTGTGTTTTGAATTTCAAAAATCCGACATACATGGATGTCATTAAGAAGTAAAATGTGGTTCAATGAGATTAAAATAATTTTTTGGTTAATAGTAACTTATTATGTTTTTAATCGCGATTAGTGGTAATTAGGGTAGTTTAAGGTAAAAATAATGCTTTAATAATATGAAATGACCTAGACACATGTCCTAAACTTATTGGATGTGTCATGGCCGACCAATAAAAGCCATGGGTCAACTTGGGGACCCCATGGAGCCACTTTGGTTGGGAAATGACATAAATAACTTTTTATTTAATGATAAAGTAAAAATGACACAAACATGAGTTATTTTATGAAAACAATTTTTATATGGGGTTATACAAGTCAGATTTTAGACTATAAATATTCATTGTAAATATAAAAAGATTTCCTACATCATAGTAGTTTTTTTATAATTTTTTGACATTAAATAAATAAATGTATTTATGACATCATGATGATGTAGTGATGACCTCATTATTTAACGATTTAAATAAAATGGAAAGATAATGTAATATCTAAGACATACACATGTACAAAACCTATTGGATGAGTGTATTTATAACCCTTATCACCTTATCCTAGACTTATATCAATTTGGGACCTTTTGAATCCGAAACTCATTTTAAAATAAAGTAACTTATCTTTACTTTCCAAGAGTGCCCCTCCTCTCCTCTTATAAAAGGCCCCCACCTCTACCTCCTTACCCGTACTCCCAAAGCATTTGGCTCAGCCAAACCCGGCTCCCTTTGTCTCTCCACTTCCCTCTCTTATTCATTGATGCCTCACTTTGGGCAGAAGACTTTCCAAGGAAGCCTTTGAGCTCAAACCAAAGGGAGTTACCCGATTTTAAGGTAAAGTCTTCACTTGAGTCCGTCTCTTTTATTTTGCTTCTCCAACCCCCTAAACTCTTATTATTATTTTATTTTGTAACAACTCCAGTATCCTAAATATACTAGCATGTTTTTATAATAAGGATTCGAGCTACACTTACACACACCTACATCTAATTGTTAAAGAACATACTGTTTCCGTGGATGGCGAATTTCAGCCTCCCAAAATGATGATTGTTCAACATTCCTTTAACACCTTCAAAGGTGGCCATTAAGATGACACTATATTTATATATGATATATAATATGTTTATGTTTTCCTTAAGCTTCTGTATTTTTCTTTTTGGGCATACCTTTATGGTTTCCATTATGGGTAAACGTGATATCTTCATTTAAGGAAGTGCGGACTACCGCCCCCTCAAAGTGATTTGATTCGTTAAATACCATATGTGGGACGTATAAAGGATGGAACTATGATATTATATATGATATTATACTGGAATTATAATATAAATTTATATAATTATTATTTCATTCTATAAAATATGAAATAGAAATGAAAGTAGCGTTCATGCGTACGTACAGCTTACCGTCTCCATGAACGATGCATTTCATTTCTTACCTCTAAATGATTATGTAATATTATAAATGCATGCATGTACTGGATATATATGACATATATGATATCTACATCATGAATACCATTCTGGAAATAATGGATACATGAACAACATGTAATTATAAAGGGCTTATTTTTTACTCAAGTACCAATGATCGTTAAAACGACCGTTAATGACTTAAATAATTACATAGTGTTCATGACATGGCAATAAGTGATATAAAAGGAATAATTAACTTGAAAAAGGTTCTTAAACAAGTATAAATTAACTCAAGTTTATTATTTAGGACATTAATGAACGATCGAGTCAAGTCGGACCCGAGGTGTGGGACTTCATCTCAATCTCCTTTCAATGAGGCATATTTTGTTTTATACACAACCTTCTATTATACGGTGTATAAACCCCTTTTACATTTACGTTTATTCAAAAGGAATATTTTTTATACGAAGAGTTTACTAAACGACAAAAGGGAATGTTTTTGTCGTACGTATGCGGCGACAACGACTTCTCCGCCGCCGTGACCATTACTTGAGTTTCGGCTTCCTCTACAAGCCACACCTTTTTTTTAAAAGAAAAACAAATAACATGTTTTGCTTTTCTTTTATTTTGGTATTGAAAATGGTTTTCATAATGTTTTTATATCAATGTGTTGTATTGATATCTTGTGATTGAAAGGTGGAAATTTTATGTTTCCTTTATGCATGTTTTATGTGATATGATTATGTTGAGGTTCTTGGGCCTTATTATGAAGACGGGTGGTTCCGTGATAAAATAAGGGCGGGTAAGCCCGATATAGCTCTCCAATGCATTGGGTAAGGTGAAGGAGTGAAACTTTAATGTTTCTCTGAAGAGATTTAGGGAATATATTGTGATGGGTATTCCAAATGTAACCGAGAGGGTTACTCCCTACGTAAGAATGTTATGAATGCCTCAAGTTACCTTTATGTCTTATGATTTCTATGATTTATTCCTGATTTGATGAGGTATGATAAAGTGATTATGTTTTATGGGTAAAGTATGATCTCATCCTTTTGTATATATGTACCCATGTTTCCTTTCCATATTTTTATATCCCTTACTGAGATTTTTATGCTCATCCCATGTTTTATGAAATGTTTTTCACAGGTCAAGGGAAAGGTACATGCTATGGTGATAGTGTCAAGGAAGTGTCAAGAAAGAATCCATGTTTATTTTAAATATGTTTCCATTGATGGTAATGAAGAATACTATCTTTATTTAACCACTTTGTTTATATGTGGAATGTAATGCATGTTTTATGATCTAATTCTCTAAAACTCTAAACCCGAAAAGATCCTCAATGTGTAATATTGTAATAACACAAGATTAATTAAGGTTTAAGGCCGTGGCCTTATATTATATCTCATAAAAGAGTTGGATGAGTATATCTTATTCATCATTTGGATGCACAGTGATTAACCCCATACATCGAAATTCAATTGAAAATTATGATAATTAAGACATGATTAATTTACATTTACTTTAAAAAACCTTTACCAAGTAATGGTAATAACTATAATGGTTTCATTTTATTCCCAAAAAAACATTATTTATGATTCGGAGATTTACTACATATTAAATTTAAAATTTTTATGTGTTAAATAAATAAATAATTACATATTATGATTATAAACTAATAATATTATGATGTAATAGATTATATCAAATTCAATAAAAATGAAATCCGAAATAATTATTGTTATCAATAATGGGGACTAATCATGATATTTCCATGGTATGAAAAGAAATAAAAATAGAATCCGAATGGAGAATATAATGGAAGAATCTGGGTAGTTGAACAAGTTATACTAAAAACCATGTTTATTTGGAGAAACATGAAATCAAACAACATAATATTAATATATTGGATCATTACTTGTGATAAATTCCTCTATCATTTGTTTGACCTAAAAGTATTATGTTAACTAAGTAATGTATTTGGTCCCTTGAATATATTTTCTTTCACTAAAATGTGTTGATGGGGAAATAATTGTACGAATGGTATTTTTTCTCAAAAGGTGATTATTATAAGTATTAGATATTTTTTCAGAATACTCATTTTGTGAAAAGAAATAGAGAATATGTAATGGTGATCATATAAATTAAAATTCATAGATAAGTATTTCCCCCAAGAACATTCATGTTATGTGAAGAAAATGATCCTAAATATAATGAGACAAGAATAATAATCTGTGGTAGAGTATGAAAATTTATTTATAATACTATATATGAATTATACAGATTACAAACATATTTTTAAAAATAATATTGATGATTTCATTGAAGGTCATACTCCATGTCTCAAAAGGGAACTGGTTTCATTAAATTATTCGTCATATGATGAAATATTATTATGTTCCATAAAAATAGAGAAGGAATCTTATATATCCTATATAATCATAGAATAGTATGAAAATATTAGTTTTGATTACCACAATCAACTACGAAATGGTTAAATATAGAAAAATATGTTGAAGCAATTTCAATCATGTGAAAAGTATGGTCAGATAAATACTGTGAAATACAGGATATGCATATGAGTTTGTTAAGAAATTGTAGATACGGGTCATATATTTAATGAATTTAATGTTATTAAATATAAAAATATTATCTATCTACTCATATATGATGAAATTTTTCATTCTTCAAAACTAATTACTAGATCATAAGGGAATCCACCCCAAAAGAAACTAGCTGGTGAATGTCTTGTTTATACAATACCTCAAGATGATGTAAAATTTCTTGTCAGGACCTAACCCATGGGGACCATGCCGTGACTACCACTTTCTCAGCATCCACAAGACAGGGGTGTTGACTAGCACCAAAAGAACTATATCCCTAAAATGGGAAAAAATCCCTTTAATCCTATACTAACACACCATCCAAGAATTCAACAAGAAGCAACCACTCTGTAAACTGCATGGGTAAAAGTGTGCTGAAAGTAAAGTGGCTATAATAGAAGCCCAACTAAATAGTACAAGTACAACTAAGAAGAGAAAAAAACTACTATATCATCCACAGATGATGCTACCTGATGGATATGTACAACTCGTCTCCACATCACTCCAAGTCAGTCGGTCTCCTCCGTGTAACGCCTGGTCCTGGATCCCTCAAGTCTCAGCCCATCTTCTCATTATCTTCACAAGACACAACTATGTGTGTGCGAAGCCCATGTAGGAGTGAGTATTAAAATACCCACTAGGGGACCCTGAGATTCTCGAAGGTCTCTCAATAATCCACAATGGAAAACGTCGCATGATATGACATAAAGGTAATATCACAAGCATGATCTAAATCATGAAGCACAAAGAAAAAGACATCTCCCAATCAGAGACTCATCTCAAACCTAGTATTAATAAAGTATATAAGTAAAGATGATTAGTCATAAAGATGGATGATCTTCTTATATCAAGAGGCACTTCTACTAACAATAAGGAGTCTGACCCACAGAGTATCAATACGTACTAACCACTATAATGACGAACATAGGATCTGACACACCTAGTGTCGATTTCTACTAACCCATACAATGACCCAAACTAGATCTGACCCACACAATATTTTTATATGCTGACCCACACAGGATTGCTGAGTGTAAACCCATGCATGATCTGACCCACACTGGATCGGTATGTCGCTAGGAAATAATGGGCCACTCTAAGTCTTGTCCTCATCAGGTCGTGAGGTGCTGATCCACACAGTGTCGCTAGTTGTTTATTCAAAAAATGTTTGATCAGTGCTCATCGAAACTGGATATCTTGGTGATGACCCACATGTGATCTCTTTGTACTAACCTCCATATTATATGTCCCCAACCTCCGCCTCACTCCCATCCCCTGGATACCTGTTCATAGTATGCATGATTCTGAGAGAACCACCCCTTAATCCACAAATAGTACTTCAACTGGAATGAAGTCATGTAAAAATTATACCCAAGGGACATCCCCATAAAAGGGGTCCCAACATGACAGATGACACATCGTTTTGATGGTAGGTCTGTGAGATGTGGGCACTTTTTTAAAAAGGGCCCACTTGGATTCAGGTCTGATCCTACCTGGGTTTCATTTCATACTCAAAAAAACTAAATTAGTGTATCTCCAATTGAGTGCCTTGTCATAAAGGTCATTATGGCATAGATAGTGTGTTAATTGGACATCAGGTCTGTTTGTTGAATCCCTTTCCATGAAATGGGGGTGATCGATCCTCAGTCTTGTCTGATTCGGTCAGACCCATAAGAATATGCCAAAGGGACTGCATCCCAAAAGGGATACCGACACCACTGACAGGGTGTTTAATGGACACCTAGTTCATCAGTTATGAGGGTTTCTTTATTTGGGGACTGCTTCGGTCTTTTCCCGGTCCGACTCGGTCTGACTGGCCTGACATAACAAGTAATAGGGTATACCTGACCCCGCCCAGGTATAGAAGGGACGTACCTATTCGCTAGGTGTGGCCCACTTGGGATAGTCTATTTCGGTTCGTTGGCACAGCCCATGGGGTGGGGCTTGGCCCACTAGCACTGGCACACTGGGCCGCGGGACCGGCCCGCTCGGCCTGCCTGCATCCAAACCTGTCTACTAGAAGGCAGACCACCATCATTGCTGCTCCCCAATATGTGGGTTCAATTTTCCTATCTGGTGCGGCGCTGATACACCAAATTAAATGGTCATGTGTTTCACCAACCTTATTTCACTAACGTAGCATAGTTTGTGTCGCGCCGCACCCTTATGTCACATCCTCTATTGTCGGCGGTGCCTGCGGGCACCCAAGATTCCTAGCGCTGCCTTCCACCACCCGCAGCTAGTTTATGCGGCCTCCTCAAACCACCATCGGCTACTTCCGACATGGAACAATGATAGTTTCTTCTGCTAGTTAACAGACATGCATTGGTGTTCTTTATTGGTGTCGTGTGCACCAACGACGCTCTTGCACTAATGCCATCATTGTGTGACCTGATATTTCACATTTCCAACAATTTGAGGAAACTTCCCCCAATGAATGGAGCATGAGCGATGCTGTAGAGGGTTCTGGAATAGTTTGTTTGGCATGTGCCCTCCGTGTTAATGTGATAGAAAGTATTAGAGAATTTATTTCACCAATGACAACATCAAAATAAACCCCCTACTAGATAGAAATTTTTGTTGATTACGATTGAAAGAACCTCTGTCTTTGTTGTCATTATTTCGTGATTCGGTGGTAATTTTCACCACTCGCTGGAACCAGTCTCATCCTCCAACTGGCTGGTGTCATGGTACTTTTCTAGTGCTTCGTCTCTTGGTAAATCCTTTCATTCTCCCCTCTCTCATATCCATATAAATAATAGGGGATAAAGGTGTGTAACACTATTGAAATATAATAGGATAATTTAATTAATAACCCTTCCAAATTCTATTGGGACGTTTACAAAAATAGGGAGGTCAAGCCCTTTAATGGCTTGTAATGTTTTCAGTCCTGCCACCGCCATTCGTATTTTAGAGGAAAATATAGAGATATAAATAAAAATTAGTATTCAATTATTCATTAAAATGTCCAAAAACAATTTTTTCTCCCCCGTCCTACTAGGATCGTAGTGAATCCTCTCTTACGTGAATTATTTTTCTGCCAAAAACAAACATCCACTATTGGCCCACGCCAGCCAATGTTCGGTTCTGCCTAAGAAAATCATGCCATCACTAGTTCATATCTGGCCTCAAATTTTCAATCTGAGTCACCGTTCGTGAGTTATAAACATTTAAAAAATAAAATAATTTTATTTAATAATTTTATTGATAGTTATTCAATTTTGGGGTTTTCACACTGGAGGCCTATTCCAACTAAACAGAAGTCACGCCTATGGTAAACCTACTATCCTGAATGCAATGGTGCCCTTATATTTCTGATCAGGGAACCTGTATAATAATTATTCCTCTTTTTCAATAATACAACTCATGTATTCTTTTTTAGAGTTTAAATTTTTTTGATGGATCATTCCAGGAACACTAGGCCTCTGAATCACATGTTGTCAAATTTGATGGTCCAAAAATAATTTCATATAAATAAAAATATTTTCTTGAAATTATGGGACATTACATTCTCCCCAACATAGATATTTACATCACCAAAATCCAAAATAATGGAAAATCAAACATATGAAGAAACTGACCACAAATCTGAGCCTCCATATCCCATGTGCTCTCATAGATGTTCCTGCACGTCCACTGAATTCTCACCAAAGGGATCATCTATCCACAAAGGACTCGCTCCTATCAATCCTCTATCTCCACGGGGATCACCATAAATGTTTCCCCATAGTCATAGTCTATATATACCTAGTTTATAATGTGTGATATATCAGGAACTCATTTCCTCAGCTGTGACAGATGGAAATCATTATGCACCTAGTGCAACTATGGTGGGAGAGTTTGATGCTACGCCACCTCACCCACTCTACTGAGAATATAAAGTGGTCTGATGAAACTCAAAGATATATTGTTTCCCTAGACAAACCATTGTAATCCTTCTCGGGGTCAGACCCTTAAGAAGAAATGGTCTCCCTCTACAAACACCCTCGATCATCGTCTCCTCTTGTAATAAGACTTCTATCTTCTTTGGGCAGTCTTTACTTACTAACAAGTGAGGAATCGTAACAGAAACACTTGAATTGATTTCATTGTCCCAACCTTGAATTACTAATGTAGGAGGTCCTGGTACCTCTTCACCATTCCAGAATGTACCACAAAAGGTGATGTATGAAACTCCATCAACACATCATCGCATAGCATCACAGGTACCATAGTGCATCCTATGAAGAGAATGACGTGCTCCCCGCCATCGAAATAATTCTTCTGAAGCATATCCTAAGGATATTTGAGAATTTCTAGCCATGTAGTCCATGCCCCCATGCTGTTCCTCCTGAACTCACAATAGAAGTGGGGGAGTAAAAGTCACAAATGGGAGGGAAGAGGCTCCAAATCTATTCACAGTGGATATATACAACACATCAAGATGTTCTGTCACCTCATATAGAAACTATATACAAGATCTCTTAAAGAGTGTGTCAACTACTATAATCCCTTTATCCAATGTGTAAACTATCTTATAATCATAGTTCTGAAGGAACTCTAACCATCGCCACTATCGCATATACTAAATGGCCTATGGGAACATTTCTATCCACCGAAAGGCTACCCCTTGAACTGACTGATGTTCCTAACAATCCATTGGCTATGGTAATTCATTCTATATGATCACTTGGTTAAAGTGCTGGTAATCCACACACAACCAAAAATGTTGGGTCATACTAATCCCTTCCCCTAAAAGTCCTGCAACAATATTATCAGCTCCCAGAGCTCTAGGGGAGCCATATGATATGCATTTATAGGTACATGTTTCATCCCTAGGTGCAAGCTAGTACAGATGTCCCTATCCCTTTGGGGAGGTAATCCTGGATACACCTTTTGAAAAGATTTTCCCTCACTCTGCCACTACTGTTGGGAACATAAAATTCAAAACCCTTTTCTTCCAAAAGGGTAAGGCTGGCTGACTCAAGACTGATCAGTTGCACCCTACTATGCATGAGTTTATCTCGTGCAACGTTGGTATCCTTTTTCACCGACCAAGGGAAAACTCATTCCAATGATGTTGATATACCACATCATTATTAATAAAATAATCAATCTGAGCATGAATTGTTGATGACCATTCTATACCTAAACTAACATCATAAGGCCACGACACTACCACAAAGAGGTTCCAACCGAAACTCTCACCTTAAGTGTCAGATCACACTGTCGGCATAAGTGTGATTATCAAGTCTACTCCCAAAGGAATCTCCATACATAAGGGTCAAGTACACGGTTTAACCAGAGAATCTAGGTCTTGAACATGATTTATGTCAAGAAGGAAGAATCAGTACCTATATTTATTAATATGAAAACTATTATTAGACACATACTATTACTTGAATCATTCCTGGAGCCTTTGTGTCACACTCTTTTACAGCTTTTAGCTACCCCTTCCCTTGTCCTCCAACACCCTAAGCCTGGTGGGGACCATATCGAGGAGGAGTTTGTAAAATGTTGAAAAGTATACAACGTCCTACTTCTCTCCTAACTCCTCTTCTACATCTGTTTCCATGGGGATTTATTGGTCCCTAACACTCCCTGTTCCCAAAACATTTTACACATCCATGTCTCTGGGAATAACATCAGTTTCCTACTTCCCACTTGTAACATTAATTGGTTGTATCTTCTCGACGAAAGAACATTCCACCGCAATGGGTCTCTCAAGAAACCTATCAAAAGTTGGAATGCGCATAAAAATATTGACATCTCGGATGTCCCGGGAAAAATCTCGCTCGGAGGTCTAAGTGCGGATTCACTGATCATATCGTATTCATCGAGTACCTAGTATGGTCTGTATGCCTCGAGCAATACCCAGCTAAAGACATGTCATATTGATGAAACTGTAGAAGCACTTGAGAACACTAACCCTTTAACTTTTTAGGGAATTAGTCCACCTTCATTGAGGAATGTTCTCATGCTTGTCCAAAGAAAAGACACCTCATCATAAGAACAGGTAATCCAAACCTTATCATCACCCTACTAATACATGTAGAAGGCTCACTACATGGATTTCCATCTGATGGAATGGTTCCCTTGCTAGATGGAAACTCAGTCACCACCTGAATCCAGCCATTAGAAGCCTGTGATACGGGCTTAATTTGGATCATGTGGGGTATCTGCTACTAAAAAATGTGTAAGATACTGAGCCTACTTATGTCCTCTACATGTATCACCATCAGTTTCTGCTGACCAACGAGTAGTGGAATTGCTATCACACCTCTTGGAGGTACCATCTTGGGAAAAAATCCATATAACGAAGCCCCTTAACCCTATAGACCATCCTTATGGTCACAAACAATGAAAATAATAGTAGCTAGGATCAGTATCTCCTCTAATAGTTCCTCAATAAGGCAAATAATTATAGCCACACCCCCCATCCAGTCCTCAGCTGCTTGGGAATCTATCTTGTCTCAAAACATCAGAGGCCAGTACCACTTAAACTCATTCAACACACTCAGCAGGTGTGCACCATCCGCCAATACAACTAGTGGTAACTACTGCCCAATTGGTGGTGGTGTAGCTAGTACACCACCTGAAGGAACCAATAGAGTAAGAGGGCCCTACACCAATTCCTCTTTGCTTTGTGCTTCATCATCATTTACATTCCCGGGAACCCTTGTTGGCTATCTACAAGGTAGCATTTGGAATGAGAATATAGGTGAACCATAGTCAATAGTTTATACCTGGCGAGGTGACTCGAAAAAGGTCAATGTAAAACATTTCAAAAAACATGCAATTAATGTTTTCATGCACATAGTTGGAAATTAGAATTCAGCGTCCTACTGTAGGGATATATCAGCCACCGCACTAACACTAGACACCCCTAATTAAAATCCATCCACAAAACACCTAACACTTTTTGTCATTAAATGTATACAATTAGTTATTCTGATAGAACAAACCCCACACTGATACCACTTTTTAACGAGCCATCCCCCGAGGCCCATGCCATGACTACCCCATTCCCGCCTTCCATAGGCCAGGGGTTGGAGACTAGCACAGAAAAAGGTATATCCCTAAAACAGGAAAGCATTTCCTTTAAACCAAAACAAAGACACCTTTAAAAACACAACAAGAAGAAACCATGATGTAAATTGATAGAGTAAAAGTTTTTTAATTGTAAAGCGGATAGAATGAAATCCCAACTGAATTGTATAATTACATCTAAAAATATAGAAAACTCCTGGATCATCCACCGAGGGTCCTACCTGAAGGGTAGGTACAACTCATCTCCACAACACTCCACGTCAACATGTATCCTCCATGCCCTACCTGGTCCTAGCTCCCTCATCTTTTATCATAATTACTAATCATCTTCACTATACACAACAAGGTGTGCACAAATCCCATGTAGGTGTGGGTATAACAATACCTAGTAGGGGACTTCGAGACCCCTGAAGGCCTCTTAGTAATCGCCATAAGAAAACATCATAAGATATAACTCATAGGTACCATCACTAGAATGTTTTAAATCATAATGAACAAAAAAAAACACATATATCTCAGATTAAGAAAATAAATGTTTTATATATTATAAATTAACTGTTTGTATTTTTGTATATTAAATATTTTTTAAAAAAAATTATAACTAAAATAATGATTTAAAAGGAATTATATATCCATAAAATTTTTTCATAAATGATTATTTTTTTGTTATTATAGGATAATTTTATGAGACCATAATTATTTTTTTCCAAAGTGTTACAAAATTATTTTTACTTTTAAAATATGCACTTTTATAAGTAATTGTGATTTTCATTACAAATTGTATTTCTAATATTTTAAAAACTATTTCTATAAAATTATGTCCATTTTTTAATTCAACATGTTGAGATATGGTTCTGATAAATTATTTGTATTTTTCTAAATTAGTTGAATTTTTGGTAAATAGTAAATACGATAATTTGTTATAATTTCTAAATACCATAATTAGGGAGTCATAAATGATATATGTATAACATAAACCCATATTATCCAAATATCCACCATTATTTTAATAAATTTTTTTCTAATTCTCAAACTATTAATATACATGAGCCAAAATCAGGAACTAATGATTAAAATAATGTGAAAACACCCCTCCCAAACACTATAAATACCACCATCACCAACTATTCCGCTCAGACCTCTAAAAAATTGATCCTTGTCCAAATTTTACTCAAATAAATTCACCACCCAATCCCCCATGTCCAAAATATGGTGTTATTAACAAATTATCAAAACCAATCCCTTAAAGAGTTTCTCAACAAAAAGGATTCAAGTGGTAAATTCATTATTCTATGATTTTAATATATAATCATCTTTATTTATAATATTATTTTCTCCTCACCATCCTTCATCAAAATTTAATCTTGGATCATGTTCAATAAGTATAATTTAATGTTATTATTCAAATTTAATGTTATACAGTAATTTTTTCCCCTCCCCTCTTTTTGTACTAAAATAAAGTCACAGTCAATGTTGTGTTAATTTATCACATTTAAGGATGAAGAGATTTAAATTTACAATTAATTATTCAGATCATCTCATAAAAAACATTTTGGAACTAACCAATTTATTTCAAATGTATTATAACCAATTATATTTTTTATAACTTTTATATATTCATGATATTATATAAGGAAACAAAACTAGTTCTGAATTTTCGAAAAACTGCCATATTAACCCAAACAGTTATCATTAATGTTTTATGTAATGATTCATCATCATCCAACATAATAAAATGACTAATATAATCAATTTATCTTCCTTATGCACACTATTAACATATAACTTCAATTATAGATATTTATTCTCATTTAACATGATCTATCACGCATGTATTCATATTAAATGATCTTTAAAAATAGGGAAACAAACAATTCAAAATGAATGAAATACATCTTATAACTCATAAAAAACACATAAATAAACATAATAAAATTACACTACATAAAATTCATGTATAAAATGTTTTTTATTAATTAATTAATTTAATAAATTTTATAATCTATGAAATTAATATCTTGTGATGAAATATTTTAAATATAAGGTAATGGATTCTTTATGAACCTTAATTTATTCCTTCAGGATACTCTATCTATCTCTTTACCCGAATGTAGTGCCTCTTTATTTTTTTGTACCACTTATAACTTTTATTTATGTGTTCTATACTCATGTATCTCGATAATATAAACCATATTTGAAGGGTAAATAATATTTATACATGTTTCCTTCTCAACTCATCTTGATAAGAATGCACGATTCATTGTAACATCCAAATTCCATTCACATTTTCAATTGAACACCATAATATATGATTAAAAGCCAATATTTTTCTAAAATATTTAATTTTTTTGGAAAAATTTCCTTGGATCATTTCTTGTTTTATAAATAAAATATTTTTATTTATTCTTTAAACGCACCTTAATATATTCCATAAACTACACTAAAATTTTTCATTTTAAATGTCTCTTAAAAAACATATACATTTTTCACTATAGATTCACATCCCATATCTAGATCTCTACAAATTACCCCTTATGAATGTACATTTATGATTTAAATCAATTAATTCATGGACACTAATATGATATTCCTTTTTTTTCTTTTTGTGATGATCATGATACCCAATTATTTACAAGGGTATCCCTTATGTTTTTGTCTGATAACATATATTTTAATATTCATCAAGAACACATTTTCATGAAGATGTCAATGTTGGTTAACCTAGATTGTGATCCAATGATTTGGATAATGTTTAGTTTCATGAGACGTCATGCAAAGATAATAAGAAACCCTTATTTTTTATGCAACATCATCCACCATGCCCTGGTAGTTATCCAAGAATCACATTTATTTCATGTTATATGTTGTTTTTTTCCATAGTCCTATTATTTCATGATTATTTTCTTTTATGTTATACATGTCATTATTCAATATGATTATTAATATCTCATGTCTTTTATTTCATCATGGCATGTCTTCTCACCCATGTGCTCTTTTTATTCATCTTCATAATCCATTAATAGGTTTTATATCTAGTTCATTTAGGTATTCCAAATGTTATCATATGTGGTGATAAGTTTGAAAAAGGAAATTAAGAGCTCATTATAGTGATTAAAAACAATTTATTATCTTGGTTTCATGATTTCAATTTATTTACCTAATCTTATAATGTAACTAGAAATTATGATTAAGGGATTGTAATTTGATGGTTGATTATTCTATAAATCATGTAAGAATATTTGAAAATTTCTATTAATGTTAAACATGTAGGATCTTACCTCACATCCAACATTTTCCAATTGATGTATTTAGATTATATACTCTGGGTATGGTGTGGGTAAAAGAACCACATGGAGGAGGTTCTAGTTGTTGATCTGTGGACTTGGTGTGTCTCATCCATTTGGAAAGGGTAATTTCTCAAATTTTCAAGTTATATTCAATAATAATTTGAGATAATATGGCTATTTAAATTCTGGTACACTTCTCCATGTGGATATTTTTACTTCATACATACATGTTTATCTTGTTTCTCCAATGCTTGTGTAGAAACAATTCCCAATTTTATCTAGTTTGATTTCAGGTGATATATTCCAACCTGTGGGGATCCAGACTCCCCATTCCCTATGATAGTATTGGCTCTATTATAAGGATACCTTGGTGACTAGGTGTCTTGATGACAAAGTGGTATTAGAACTCTAGGTTAATAGTTTTGTTTGTAATTTAGTATGCATTGTGTAATTATATCGCAAAATAAGAGTTAGTTTTGATTAATTTACTAGATGACTATCACCGAAATGAACCATATAACACATTTGGTGGTTTTTCAAATATTTACTTGCATTATTTTTGTTATTTCCTTTAATTATGGTTTGGATAGATTTAATTCCATATTGAGTTTTTCCATTAGTTGGGATAAAATTCCCTTTTTTCTAGGATTTATTTTTAATCTTATTTATTAAATGTTTTCTAATAGTTTTTTCTAACATCATGAATCTGAGGGGATCTGTGAATATGATCCACAAGGAAGATACATATTACCAACATCTAGATAATCCTCTTAGGGACCTTAATATAATTGAGGTGATAGTGAGAACAGACGAAGCACAAGTATATGCACCAACACCGATTCATGTCCAGGCTCTAACTATGGAACCTAAAATGGATGATCTTTCCAATCATTCATAGGATTTCTACCACTAAAATCTATTACCATTAAATTCTTTTAAAATCGTCTAGAGTATGATGAATGTTTTAGTGGTATTGAAATTTTTTTGGGCTTTTTGAGATGCCAGACAAAATTATTGTAATGTGTTCCACCTTCTTACTCTAAGGGCCATGTAGGATATACTGGGACATATTGGTGACGTTGAATAAGCCTGAAGGATTCAATTGGAGAGACATAAAATTTTATTTCATGGAACCGTTATATCTAGATTCAATAATGTAGTCCACGCCAACTGTGTTTTTCAAACTCAAGGATTAAGAAATGACTATTGATGAGTATGAAAACCATATTGATGTTATTTTTAATTTTTCTCCTAAGACAATACTGAATAACAATATTAACGTTCGATTGGTGGATATGGGACACCATCAAAATATTCAATCAGTGGTGTTCTTTATGAAATTTAACTCTAATTTTGATGTTGTGCATGGATATTTTATTGTTGAAATGGAGTTGTTATGCATGATAGGGTTTTTATTAGTTTCACTAATCCCAAGTGGTAATGTTACTTCCTCTAATGAAAAGAGGATTTGTGATGATTTTCATTGTATTTCTTTATATAAGGGTCATTATTGACATCCCACAATTAATTTAAGAATCAATTTTATATGTTACTAGTGAAGAAATATTGGGAATTCAATGGTGGTCTACAATGAGGCTCCCACGATATGTGGTTCATATAAATTCATTGGTTACTTGAATAAATTATTACGTGTTTACTCCACTCCATGTAGTGGAATTGTTTCATCAAATCCTAATAATATTAAATCACAATATGGAATTCACATGAAAAATGGTTGTTGTCACATATATCTTGAATGAAATTTTTCCACACCATTGAAGAGTCTCCAATAAAAGAAGATACAAGTTTGGAAACTATGAAATTTACTGTCACTATAACTTCATCATTAGTGAAAACATTATTTGACAATGTTGTATCTCACTCGGTAATTTAAAATCATATTGTTAACCTATTAAATTATTAAATGAAACTTTTATTTTCTGTGTGGTATATTACTAAACCCCTTGAAAAAATGAGTTTGTTGGCTCATTATATCCCACCTATGTTTTCTCTCTATCAGATGTTGAGCATGCTTGGAGAATTATGGTTCTAAAAATTATTCCTCTTAATGTCATTTTCAGTATGGATTTTCTTATTTCAAATAAATCCCAGATTGATTATTATCTCAGATGGGTCTCCCGCACTACACCAGATGGTGTGTGTCGTGTTTTCAAATGAGAATGGAAACTAAGGTTGAGCAAAGACAAGCATTCTTATTCATATATTATTAAAGTTATATCTTTGTTTTCATTTTATATTTAGAATGATTCATTTATTTTTGATTTCCCTCTAGTTTTTATTTAGTTTCATGATGTGTTTCCTTCGGAGTTCTCTGGTCTTCCACCGATGTGGGAGGTAGTGATTTTTGTTGATATAGTTCCCAATACTGAATATTTATGAATTCCCTTTTAACTAATAGAACATTCTTAATTGAATGAATTCTATAATCAGATGGATTATAATATAAATAAAGTATTTATATTCTCTAGTGTGTCTCTTGGGGTTGAAGCAGTTCAAATTTATAAGAAACATGATGGTTCAATTAACATATATTTGGATTATAGAGTACGCAACCTAGTTTCAATAAAGAACAAATCTCTGTTTCCTTGGATTGATTATCTGTTAGATGAGTTGAAATTTAAAAATTGGTTCTTGATCATGATCATCAATCTGGTTACCATCAGTTTAGGATAAAATAATTTGATGTACTGAAAACATCCATACAGATAATGTAAAATCATTATGAGCATGTTTTACTACCCTTTCTTCAAATTAGTAATCCTAACAATTTCATTGAATTAATTAGTATGATTTTACACAATTATCTTTATCCCTCTGTTGTACTATATATTGATGAAAACTCCCTTTACATTATTTCATAGTTGGGATCATTTTAATCACCTAGTAACGGATCAATTTTTTCAATGAAATCACTATCATTATGAAAAGAATTTAGAATGTGATTTTTGGACCTGGGATATGATTTTATAGAGGCCTGTGGTGTTGTAACATGGTATTTAAGTTGATCCTAAGAAGGTGAATGAAATTTGGTTATTGGAGCAACCATAATTTTTTTTGATTCAAAAAATTATGGTTTTACATGGGTATTATCATAGGTTTGTAAATAAATAATCAATGAATGCTTTTTCGAGTATTCTCTAACACAAAATGGTGTGAAGTTTCCTTGGAATAAAACATTTATTTTTTTTGTTTAGTTGAAACATAATTGGAATACTACACCACTATTGACTATATCGGAAGGTGGACAAGGAACTATGGTCTTTTGTGATGCATCAGTTTCCAGTTATGGAAGGTGGTAATTTTGTTTCATCGGTCCCATCGTAATAGGAAACATGGTATGAATTACCTAGCCCATAACCTTGTACTTGTATCTATAATGCACAGACATAATTATTGGAAGAATTACCATTATTGAGAATTATTTACTAAATATTCAAAACATAATTGATTGAGTTATATCTTATATAAACATGAATTGAATATTTCATATTGTTTTAGGGGGGAATTCCTGCAGTCTTTCAATTTTCACATCACCTATACCAAGAGAAAAGGGAATATCATTATTGATTCTGTTACCAGTAATCATTCAACCCAAGCATTGATAGAATCATCGAAAGAGTGGAACATCATGGATATAATTACATATTTGAATATTGGAGTCCATGAATTATGGGTCGACATTTTCTAAGACAATATTCATTTTAAATCATCTCTTCTTTTGATGAAGCTATTTTAACAACATCTTCATGATGATATTAGTAACATTATTTAATTTTTTATGGTTGGGAAAATATTTTCAAATAGAAATTCTACAAAGAGTGAATTATTGATATCAGAATCTCCATTATTACAATATGAGGTTAGGAAATGTTTTATGAGGGATTTCTATAGTTTATAGTGAGTTTTTAAACCAAGAACATTGAGGATGTTCTATAATATGAGATGGAATTTCTGGTGTCCAGGTATGTAAATGGGAGTTTCTAAATTCATCTCTAATTGTAATACATGCCAAGTAGTTAAGGATGAACACCAGAAATCATTAAATTTTCTTTATCAACTTGAACTACCAACATTGAAGTTGGATGAGATCTCTACATACTTTTAGGTTGGGTTTCTGCATATCTAGATAAGAAGAAGGTGATATGGGTATTTATTTATTGGCTGGATAATTTGGATGACTTTATACACATTTTGGATACTACCAATGTTGATGAGATGGAAAATGTCTATGTGAAATAGTTTGTTTTGTTGAATCATGTTCAATCTTCTACAGTTTCTGATTGAGATCATAGGTTTACTTTTAACATTTTGAGAGGCCATCTGGAAGAGCTGGGATCCCACGTCTACTTCATCATGGAATAAAATAGTTATTCATATTGAAATACATAAAAAATCGTTATCGATTCATTAGGGTATGCCTCATTATTATATTATCACCTATGGAAGAGCACGAGATGATCATATCTGGCTATTTGAGTTTTTATATAACAATTGTTTTTAGTTTGTGATTAAAATTTCTCCGTTTGAGGCCTTGTATGGTTGAACTTGTAAATCTTTTCTCTATTGGCCAGAGAATGGATAATGTTCTTTTGTTGGAAAGATCTTGGTTCAAGTGACAAAAAAAGAATGAGTAGTTTAATCAAATAATGTTGATGGAATAGATCTATTATATATCATATATTGATTGTTCCCATATGTTGAAGCAGTTCTTAGTATGGGACTAGGAATTTTTTAATGTTTCACCTACGTTGGGTCATCAATGGATTTGGAAGCAAGTGATGATTTTTGCACATTTTAATGAACTATTTGAGGTTGTGGAGAAGTATGTAAATGATTCTTATTGTTTATATCATCAAATATAAAGGAAGTTGATACATAATATGTTCCATGTATTATAGATGAAAATTTATATAAATTATCAATCTCACGTTCTGATCAATAGTTATCCAGATGTTAGACCTGATTTTTAAATGATTGAACTATATGTTTAGAGAGTTGATTTTTGGAAAAAAATTTACTTCTTGGGAGGATGATTCCTTTGGTTTCTGTGAAATCAAAATATTTTATTGATAATCATGATACATACAACAGGTAGACATTGATGAGAGAGAAATGTCTTCATCATTTTGGCATGGATGTTTCGTCATAGTTTTTCTCAAGAATGAAATAATTTTTTAGTGTTGAGGGTGTATGATCCTTCAACTATTTTCTGGTATTCCATAACCCCTGCTTTTAAGAATTCATTGGGCAAGTTTTATTTTTTTCAATAATAGAACAATGATATTGAAAAGATTGATGATTTCTAAGATAGTTAATGGTTGGCCCATGGTTTTCCAAAACTGTGCACCCTCTTAGTGAAAATAGATAAAACCTAGATAATTTAGTTTTACATGACATTTAAAAATTTTGAAAATCATATGCCCACATAAGAAATGCTTTTCATCGCATTTAAAACAGTTTCCTAAATTGGGAGTACTATTTTGTCTCACTGTGTTTCTATGATCAAGAAACCAGTAATATAAGATCATTCATAAGAATATAATTTTTTTAAAATATATGATCCTACTGTTTAAGGATCCCAACATACATGTATGAACCATAATAGTTTTATTGAACCCTAGGGCTTCCGTAGAGTATTTTTTTCTCCTCCAAACCAATTATACGAAATTAATTCTATCATAACAATGTATTTTCTTCTCTATATTAGTTTCTTCTTCTACCTTCCGCTCTCATTAATCTCTACCAATGTTTTTCAAAGATATACATAATGATTAAAGGATATAATACCCTATGTTTTTTTATCTTAAAAATATTTTTGATTCTCCGAATCCATTTCCGTCATTCATCATAGGAGAATCCCAATCCTTGTTTTGAGTTTCGATATCTATCAACTATGGTAGGTGGTTTCTTTATGATTCCATGTTTTAATTAACACTACATTTCATTCCTTAAATTCAATTGTTGATTTATATTCAATTTTTTGGTAAATTATATTTATTTCAATTGAATTATTAAATACTTAATTTGATTAAAATGGGGTTTTTGGAAACTATTTTTTTGTCATGATATTGGTAAAACCCCTAACTCAATTGCATTAGAGTGTGTTTCTGAAATTGGGGGAAAAGTTTAGAGATTTATAACGTTGAATTTAATTTGTGAAATTGGTTAATGTTATTTAAATAAAATTATTGAATCTAATTGTGTAAATTTTATTTTATATTGAATTATTAATTGGATTAACATTTTTAATTGTAAAAATGGATTAAGGTTGTTTCTATAGAAAACATCGAGATATTTCTTGGAAAAAAGGAATGTTCTGATAAAAACCACATTTTTGTTTATAAATATAAATTATCCTGTTTGAAAAAAGGAGAATAAAATGAATTTTAATTTATAATAATTTTATAAATATTCCCATTTTTTTTCTAGAGAATACTAATTTCTTCTACATAGTCGGATATTTGGGATAAACATATTTGGATGGGAATTCCCTAACCTCATATTAATGTTTTATAAAAAATATCATAAAAATTATTTATCACACAAATTTTCACTAGAAGGATGTCTATGTGTCATCTATTTCCAATGCCGAGGGAATTATTTACACATTATTGTTATTATAAAATGAGTGTGTAGTGATCCCATAACGTGGAAATATTGATAATCATGTAAGATAACCATGTTCTTCATATTCTTATAATTGATATTTAAATGTCTCCCATTATTTTTTATATTTTTGAACATGCCTTCAGAATTTATTTAAAATGTTTTATATGAAATTGTTATTTATGAATTTTTTTAGAAATGATTCATCAATTTTAAATTAATTCTTTTTTAATGTCATCCATCATTTGAAAATTAGAACATGTATTGTTTTAAAAATTATTTTGAAATTATATAACGTCATATTTAAAGTCAAAATATCATTATTGGTATATTAAATGTTGGAATATATATTTGAATCCATTGTGTGTCAATATTGTTCTATAAGATCAACCAACTTATTCCTTTTGGGGTATGTAGATCATATTATTCTAGATTTGAGAAGGAAAAAATCACCATATGTATGTTGAATAACTATTGATCCATAGACATGTTGTGTTGCATCTGCTGGTACATGTATATGTTTTCCTATTTTCTATTACTTTTCTATAGTACATTGATATGTTATTATTGTTTGAATTCTAGTACACTTCTATTTTTAGAGTTTTTTATCCATACTAACATATTTATTTTGTTTCTTCAATTCATGTGGAAAATTATTTATGATAATTGTGTTGTATGATGTTGGGTTCTAGTACAAAACTCGGTGGGGTCAGGAATACCCTTTAAGCAATGTTAGTTTTAGTATATTTATCTATTTTTCATGGTATATGGGTTGTATCATGTTATGAATAAATTCATAATATGAAATTTTAGAGTAGTTTTGGTAATTTTAAGTTTTTAGTTATTCAGTTTTGGGTTAGAAATTCTCTAGTTATATTTATGGGCCATATGAATACATTTTCATTGTGTTCACGGGTAAATTTATTATTAAGCTAATTGATGAAATCGTAGTTTTTTCTAAAATCTATGATGATCAGGATAAAAATATAACATTTATTATTTAATCAATAATATAATAATGTAAGGAAAATATTGAAAATTTGAATTCAGTTTGAGTAAAATTTCATTATATACATATATTATAATTATATATAGAATAAGTATTTTTTTAATATAAAACTAAAGTAATTAAATATAATTAATGGAATAATAATTTAATTGGGATTCATAGTTTTATTAAACTATTGAGTTATTACTAGTAGTTTGTTACATGAATTAGTTATTTATCTAAATATATATGTTATATTGAATATGATTTAAATTCATATACCTAAAATAATTTGATTAAAATTTCAAATAATTCAAAATATGTTTTTTGAATATAAAAATTTGGATTTGATCTCTAAAAATGGATATTTTATTTTATAAAGTTATGTATGTTTGATGTGATTCATTTTTGAGACCAGGACCCAAATAAATGCATCTGATAAAGAGGTTCACAAGAACTCATGATCATCTCCCCTTCCAAAAGAGTCTTTCGATTACATTCTAGGGTATATACCTATAAATGGGGAAAATATACACACATTGTCACATAATCAATAAAATAAAAATAATAAAAGAAATAATCAATAGTAAGAGTAAGCATGAATAACTAAATATTCTAGGAGTACACATGTTAAACTAATACTAAATTGGCACCGAAAGACGAAATCCATAATAGAGTAATAGTGATGAAATGAAATAAAATTAAATGAAATGTTCTATTATAGTCCATCCAAGTACCCTAGAAGAAACCATATCCTCTACTCATTCTTCATACATATTCCCCAATCCATTTAACATTTCCCTCTTCCATAAATATACAAGAACAATTAAATTCTAATGTATTATGTTAAAACAGTGTATCACCCTGAGATTTTATGAATTATTTATTAAAAAATATGTTATATTTTTGATATTTCGAATTTCACACAATAATGAAAATATTTATTTTACATATTATATCACTATTTGATTATCTCATTATACTATATACCATGTTATGGTTACGGTACACGAAACACCGAACTGACATGTATAACAGGAAATACTATGTTTATATGAAAATTACACATTACTATCCTAATAAATTTAATTATGTAGTTATAACCTAGAAGATAAATATAGTAATATATATTTTAAAAATTAAATTATATATTTTATTTATAATAAATTAATAAAATAAAACATATTGATAATAATACATTTATTTTTTTGTAAATTTTTTAAATTTTTAAAAATAGAATTTTCACAGAAGAAAAACATTTTATATTCTTTTATGAAAAATAATTAAAAATTTTGAAATATATTAGAAATTTTATTTGGAAAAATGAATGTCACTTTTTATTTCAAAATATAATAAATAGCTTAGGGTTATTTTTTTAGAGAAACTTCATTTTCTAAAGAATTGTTAAAAAAGCATATTTATAATTCAAAACTAATTTTTTTATCATATAATATATATATATATATTATAATTTTGTTTTTATAATAAAATAATAATATAAAATATTATAAATAAATTAATCAAATTCAGGTAATTGGGATGATTTGTAAATTTAATTTATATATAATATCATAATGAACGTTTGAACATTCTCACATTACTAACATGAATTCTCGCAATGTTTGTGGGATTAACATTAAATATATTTCTACCACGTATGTGAATTGAATCTAGAAAAATGTCATTAATAATTCCAAATAGTATGATATTTATAGTGTAATAAGATCAACTTAGTTATTATACAAAAATATTAGTTAATATTGATACAATTAATTAGAGTCATTATGGAAACATTAATCTCAATAAGTGACTGAACCATAAAATCATGGGACCCAATTACATAAAAAAATGTTTATCACCCATTTATTAACATATCAGAAAAGTAAAACATACATTTTTTTTTCATTTACCGATTTTTTAAGAAAAACTAGGATACACTTACTTGCTTTCAAAAATTCCATATGTTTCCCCTCCCTCCACTATAATAAAATAACTTGCCCCTCCCACATTATCACACCTAATAAAAAATTTGGATAATATAATATCATCCCAATTAGAACCAAAAATCCATCCCCATATTCTAGAAAAACCTCATTTGGCATAAATCCTTCTATGTAATCCCTTTGGGGAAAACCAAAAGGAGTTTCTCAAAGAATATGTAACACCATTCATTAAGCTCTTTAATTTTTTTTTTCATTTTTAACACACTAAAATATTAAGATTAAATGATTATATAATAACCTAGGTATCATAAATTAACTAATTTTTTTTTATTATGTGTGTTTTATGTACACATAGACGAACTTCTATCTAATGAGAAATGAACACACCATTCTTGTGTACGTCGAACTACCTCCTCATGAAAAGATGTTCTTCAATTCTCCTTTTCCCTCCACTATTGAGATGTAATTATGATGGAATTTTTTTCATTTAAATTTGCTATATTAATGATTCATTTAAGATTAATTTACTATTAATGATAATATACTTTTGAGATTTATATTTTTTTGAAAATATGGTAACTTCGTTTTTGGACGTGTAGAATACAACCTTCTCATAGCAATTTGATTCAGAAAAAATTTACATAGAATGTATTAAATATGGTTTTAGAAAAAAATTATTATATATATTATATTTATGAATCCATTATTCATTATTAATTTCTATTTAACAAATGTCGTCATGATTTTTATTTTACCTAAATATGATAGTTTCGTTTTGGGATGTGTGGACAACCTCCTCTTCAAACTGATGAGATTCGTTCACATTATATATGGAATCCATTAAGGATATTTTTATTAAAAATATATTATATATATTATATAATATTGATACTATAATTAGTGAATATATATGTGTGTGTGTCATTTAAATTCATTCATGACTATAATTGAAAGGAATCAATGGTCATTTGTACATATGGTATACCATTTCCATGAACCGTGTATTCCATTTAATATTTATATCTTTCATATATTATAATAAATAAATATATAATGAATATAATTAATATTTAATTACATTTTTCATTCATAAAATCCTAATTTACAAATGAAGCTATAAAATATTAAAAATTAAGTGCCTAGAGAAAAACAAAACAGATATTTCCTGAAATTAACACTATACAGGGAATGTTTAATAAGAGGGTATAATTATGTTATAATCAAAAAAATATTATATTATTTATAAAAATATTTTTTTTCCATAAACCTTCCCCCAAGGCCCATTCTATGACTACCCCAAGCCCGCATTTCATAGTCAATGGGCTGGAGACTAGCACCAGAAAGGCATATCCCTAAAATGAGAAGGCATTATCTTGAATCCTGTACAAACTCACATAGTAGAATGCAATATGGGGAAATTGTGATGTAATCTACTTTAGTAATGAGTGTTGAATGTGAAGGAGTATGACATACAAGCCCAACAGGAAACGTAAAAGCACAACTAAAAAAGTAAAAAACAGCTGAAATGTGAAAGGGACCTCTGGATCATCCACCATAGATCCTACATGAAGGGTAGGTACAACACACGATCTGAAATCCCTGCATCATGTCAAACCAACAAGGTCCATCTCCATGCACCGCCCACTCCTATCTCCTCAAACTCAATAAATCATGTACGTCATCTACACCAGACACAACAAGATATGGGTGAAGCCCTTGTAGGTGTGAGTGTAACGATACTCAATAGGGACCCTGAAACTCCTTTAGGTATCCTAGAGTTTCACAAACTAAAAACCATAGAGCAAGAAACAAAAGTACACAATACTAGTAATCCCACACCAGGTATCACATTAGGTCATGGGTAGAAGGGTTATCAGATCATCATCAAACTCCTCTGCTGATAGAGAACTCCTTCTCTATCGAGTACAGTTGGCATAATGGGTCACACATAGTTGCATCCTAATAACCATGAACTACTATGGTACCCATCCTAGATGGTTTCCGTGGTCATGCTGGTTACCACAGAGTGGCTTCCCATTGTGGTCATGCTGGGTCACACAGATCCGCTTCCCACCTTGACCGAACTGTGGTACTCCTCCTATCAAGTAACATGGTTCTACCAGGTCACACAGAGCCACTCGCCACCACTGGACTACTAGGTCAAAAATAGATGCTTCCCAATGGGCCAATCATCAAGCATTCTTCAGGTATTATCCAAATTCAGGGTTCCATATGTATCCTTCTTAGGAGAACTTCTACTGAAGCCACTCATTGCATCATGATATCCATGGAAGTCACCATAATGTAAATCATAGTGTAGTAATCATAGCATCATTAGTCTCAAACCCTATAACTCCTCAGTTGTTGGAGAACTTCTTCTTGGTTGATTACAGTTGACCTACAGGGTCACACAATGTCGCTTCCCACAAACCATGAACTGCTCTAATACTCATCCCTCATGGCTACCGTTGTCATTCTGTGTCACACCGAGCCACTTCCTTCCATGGGTTTACTAGGTAACACAGAGCCACTTCCCATACTAGTCATCATCAAGCAGTTTTCAGGTCTCAGCCAACGTTAGGGTTCCATACGTAGAATGCTTGGGAGAACCTCTCCTCAATCAATCGGTCATATTAAAACTATTACAGAGTCTTACAAGGAATAAATCAGATGATCTGATATGTCTTAAAGATTCTAATTCAATAGAAGGCACATCAATCAGACGCTCAGTCTAGGCATTATTAGTATTTCACTGTCGATGGCCTAGTTGGATTTGGGTGACATTCAACCTAGTCGTACTCCTTGTTTCTCCAAAACTCTCATGGAGTAGGTCAAAATGACCTTCTTACTACATGTATCCCAATGCCATGGATGGTTCGTCAAAAAAACATCTTATAATCAAGATATGGACCTTCTAGTGTTTCAGGGCCCCAGTCCTCTAACAACGCATAATTTAAATACATTTTTATTACATCAAAATCGAAGCACACTTATTACAACATATAAAAAACCATGGTTGGACCATATAGGTATAATTTCTTTCGAAACTGGGAAACATAAATAACGGGTTCATATAGAATCTACATTGTCTTCAATTTATTTCATCATATCTAGAGTCGCTTTTGGAATATCCTACATAATAACCTTCTTCCTGACCTGGGGAAATAAAACAAACAAAAGGGTGATCTCAAATGCTCAGCAAGGGTAAACAAAAGAAATATCAATCATAAGAACATAGCATTTTGGAAATCTTAAACTGCAAAAGAGATCATAATTTCATAACATGGGATAAATCATAGTAGTGAAATGTAATCCCAATAATCATATCTTAAATCATGAAACTTTGTGGCAAACACACATAATCATAGAGAATCATTTCTTAGTAGTCAAGACTCATTTCCAAGACTATCTTAGCAGACAAAGTCCATTTTTGAACCGAGTTCACTCCTCGTTTCAGTCCTGTATCACTGAATGGGATTAACTTTCCATTCCAGCCATGTCTATCTCATGAGATATAAAATCATTACCCAATGAATTGGAGGGAGATATAGGTCCCACCCATCTCATAATGATACTATTCTTATGTGTGCCAGAAAATCATAAATCATACATCGTAGCATAACCCATGTAATAAAAATGGGATTCTTAAACATCATGCCATCATAACATAATCCATATAAGATAAAAGGACATCATAAAAATAAATCCATCATAACATAATCAAAATAATGTAAAAATAGGGATATAAACATAACCCTATATTATCTTAGATGGATAATAATTTTTAAAAAACACTTGAACTCCATTCTTGAGAAAACAATATCCTTTCTACTTCAAAAACATTTTACTTTCTTAATATGTCATATAATTTTAAACCAAAAGAAGTTGATTAAAAATAAACATGAAAAATTTTATAGGAAGATACATGGAAAAAAGTTTCTAAAAGTCCATTCATGCCGTATATGTTAAAAAAACATTCTTCTGTTACTTTTTCCGTAAAAGTCAAAAAATACCTCGTATGAAAAACGACAAAATATTCCTTTCTTATCTTTTACTAAAAACTCACCGAAGGGTAATATTGGATTTAAAAAAATTTAGGTTGATGGAAATAATATTACATATTGAAGAAACATGGATGTGGATGATAAATATTCCCCAGTAAATTCAGAAGTATAAACAATCTCCGATAAAAATTGAGATTGCGAGATTTTCCCTTACCTTAGGTCCGATATGATTTTTATGTGTCCGAAACTCCTGTATAATGATTTAAATAATGTAATTAACTTATTACAGAATCATATTAGTTGTTATTATATCATATATGGTCATATTTTTAGCATCTTATTAGTAATATTTCATTGCTACTTGTTATTCGGGTGTTTATTGCTTTATGTTCTTATGCGTGTTTTGTCGAATAAATTCGTATTGTTCTTAATAGGATATAGATATATAATTTAAATAATCATATTAGTGTAATATATATCATATTCATTCATTAAATTCATTTATATAATCATTATTCAATGAATATCATGTAGAATGAGTTACATCACATCGTGGAGACGGTATTCTGTACGTACGCACGAGCGAAGATATCATTCCCATGATTGTGGAATCGTATTGGAGTTTATGTATACTATTTCAGAATCAATATCACTTTAAAATAATCATATATAGTAATTATTTACACCATTATACCCATCCAAGTAAGGTGGTGGTATTAAATAGATTACACTATGGCGTGGAGATGATATTCCCTACGTACGCACGCGCGGTGATTTCGTTTTCCCTAGGATGGATAGATGGTGAAATATGATTTTTTTCATAATTATAATAAAATATAAGTATATTAGTGATACTGATGTTATTACTTCATAATGAAAAAACTAAATAAGAATAATTATAAGAAGAAATACAGTTGAAGGAATCGGTAACTTTCATTATCTCTTCTTTAAATCCCCTCTTTGAGACCTCCTCTTAGGGAACTAAAATTGGTCTTTGAAGAATACCAGGACCTATAGGATGGTTCTAGGGAAGTGGGGAAGTGATATTGGTAGGTTTTGGATGATCTTGAAGGCTAAAATTGGTGTGAGGAGGAGAGTGAGGAGGTGCCCTTTTATAAGGGAGGAGAGGGGCACCTTTGGAAATAAAAGAAATATTAGTTTATATTAAATCTCAACCCCACATAAAAACTTCCAAAATGACTCATATATGAATATTATATGAGATATGGTTGTGATATCATCAACCAATAAAATTTAGACATGTTAGGAATTTATTTTAAACATTATCCACTTAATTTATCCTTATTTATCAATTTAATTTTATTTGTGATAATAATATTATAAATTTTAAATTATTATAATAATTACATATGTGTTGTGAATTTTCAATAATTTGACACATTATAACATTTTTTACCTTATAAATTTCAATTTATAATTTTTCAAATATTTTTGTGATTTTTAAACAATTTTATAATATGTTATTTTCATAAAATAACAATAGTGTCAATTTTGACATTATTCATTTATTTGAATTTTAATAAACTATATACAGAAGATATGTTTGAACTAAAATCTTCAACAGATTTAAAATTTCATATGTATCTAGAAAATTATTGGATCATATTAAATAGTTCATATAATATATATTTTAATATTTTTAAATCCATTTATTTGATATTTTAATTAATTAAATAATTCCAAAATCACTATTGTGTCATAATTAATGATAATTATTTAATCCCTAAAAATTATAAATAAATTCATATGATGTATATAATTGTATTAAATTTTTGGATACTATTCACGTTCTATGTTTCATTATGTTTATCACTAAATTAAAATTATTATACTTATAAGATTTAAGAAAGTGACATGTTGTCACTTTCTTTGGTTTTAATAATAATTAAATTATTTTCTTTGAAAAAAGTCCATTAAATGAATCTAATACGACCCTTCAGTGATATGGATAGACTTTTATTCATACAATTGGATTTTGGCAGGTGTAAGGGTAATTTTATAATCTTATATTTACCCTTAATTACCTAATTTACATTTAACTATGGTAAATAAAATTTAACGTAGTTACTATTCCTAATGCCCAAAAATAAAATGTAGCTTATTATCATAATTTGGACCCACTGATTCAAAATATGGAATCCATTTTTCAAAATTCAAAACACATAAGTTGCAATAATTAATTTAAAATTAATCCTGTTGTTAAGAAAACGGGTTTTAGAAGTTAAAACATTGCCAAAGATTGAAATATTTTTACTAATGAATTCAATGTGAAATTAATTCTAATGAAATAAATTATATAAAATGGTAAAAACATATTCTATTTATACTTTAATACCATTCAATATTATAATTTAACCATATAAATTATTTCAATGGAAAAAAGTTGTTTTTAATTAAAAATTAGAATATTTTTACTATTCATCAAAATATGAAAGTTATCAGAAAAATATAAAAAAAGTATCCAAAGTAAATTTTTATATCATGATTACAAAGAAGAGTTTTATTTTTTCAAATTGAACTTATAAACATGTCGAAAACTAGATTTAATGTGGGTGCCCCATCAAAAGGCGGCAAAACTGCATTTTTTGAAAAATTCTTATTTTACCCGAAACATTTATTTTGTTCTCTTACCATGTTCTAGAAAATGTGTAAGATGAATAATAATGTTATAAAATTCAAAATGTAGTTAATACTATTCATAACGGCTATTCCATAATAATATATCGTTGTTTATTGAAACCCGGTGTTGCGTACTACACACGCTATCGAGGATGGTCGTGATTGCGTGTAATGAAAGCCAGGTCAGTATTGTGTGTTGTGAAAGATTCCATTGGTGTTGCGTATGAAATAGGACATAACAAAATATTTCTCATAAAATCTCAGGGTGTTACATTCTACACCTATTAAAATGAATTTTTCCCTCGAAATTCTTCACTTCTTTAAAAATAGATGAGAATACCTCTCCCTCATCATATCATCAAGTTCCCATGTAGATTCTTCTAATTGGTTATTCCTCCATAAAACTTTCACCAAGGGAGTGGTCTTGTTCCGTAGTACTTTTTCACTATGATCCATAATTTCTATAAGATGTTCATCATAAGAACGATCTTGCTCCAGAAGTACAACTTCTGAGCTGAGTACATGTGAAGGATCATGTATGTACATTCTATGGAGAGATACATGGAACACATAGTGAATTTGAGAGAGATTTGGTGGAAGCACCAATCGGTAAGCTACCTTCCCTACATGATCCATTATTTCAAAAGGACTGATATACCTAGGGATCAACTTTCCCTTCTTTCCAAATCTCATTACTCTCTTCCAGGGAGATATTTGTAAGAACACTTTATCACCCTCTTCAAACTCTAGGTCTTTACATCGATTGTCGGAAAAACTTTTTTTTCGACTCTGAGCTGCTCTTATGTGTTGTTGAATAGATCTGACCATTTCTGCCATCTCATCAACAAGATAAGGTCCTAATAGCATACATTCCCCAACTTCATCCCAGCAAGTTGGAGATCGAATTTTCTATCCATAGAGAGGTTCATAAGGAGCCATCTGAATGCTAGATTGAAAGCTATTATTATATGAAAATTCCACCAAAGGTAGTTGTTGATCCCAACCCCCTTTGAAATCCATAGAGAAAGATCTTAACATGTCTTCTAGAGTTTGAATTTTCCTCTCAGACTGACCATATGTTTGAGGATCATAAGCAGTACAGAAACTCAACTCTGTATCTAGAGTATGCTGAAGACTTCGCTTGAACATCGAGGTAAACCTCGGATCCCGATCAGATATAATGGAATGTAGTACTCCATGAAATCTTACCACTTCCATTACATAAATCATGGAAAGATGATCAAGAGTGAAATCCTCTCTAATAGCAACGAAGTGTGCGGACTTTGTTAGACGATCAACTATTACCCAGATAGAATTATTACCCTTGGATGTTTTTGGATGTCCAGTAACAAAGTCCATAGTGATGTTTTCCCATTTCCATTCAGGTATGGGTAATGGTTGTAACGTCCCATTAGACTTCTGTCTCTGAGCTTTAACTGCTATCAAACCAAGCATCGAGAAACATATTAAAAAACATCTCTTTTCATGCCATCCCTCCAGATGTACTCTTTCAGGACTCTATTCATCTTCGTGCTTCAAGGATGAATAGAGAATGAAGAACTATGAGCCTCCTCCAACAGCTCCATATTTAATTTTGGGATGGGAGGAACACAAACCTGATTCCTGAACCTTATTATCCCATCACAATCAAGGTTGAATTCACTAACATTTCTCACCTTCTTTTTTAACTCCACTTCTTCTTTTTGTGCCTCTTTAAAATTCACATGTATAGATTGTTAAACATTCATTTGAGAAAGATAAGATTTTTCCCCGTCCATTATAATTACAAGATCCATCCTTTGTAAATCTATAAATATTGGATCTTTTGTGATCCTCATCATGGATATGCGAGAATGGTCATGTCAACTTAATGCATCTGCCGCCTTATTTGCTTTCCCAGGGTGATAATGAATTGAGCAGTCGTAATCCTTAATCAGTTCCAACCATCTTCTTTGACTCATATTCAGCTCCTTTTTTGTGAAAATATACTTTAAACATTTATGATCAGTATAAATATCACACCTTTCTCAATAAAGATATTGCCTCCAAATCTTTATTGCAAAGATTACCACAGATAATTCCATATCATGAGTTGGGTAATTTTTCTCATGGATTTTCAACTGTCATGAGGCATAAGCTATCACCATATCGTTCTACATGAGAACACAACCCAATCCCTTCATGGATGCATCACTATAGATCACAAACCTTTCTCCACTACAAGGTAGTGTGAGCACAAGTGCACTGGATAACCTTCTTTTCAACTCCTTGAAATTCTCTTCACACTCCTCCATCCACACGAACATAACTCCTTTTCGAGTCAACCTGGTGAGTAGATTGGATAATTGTGAAAAATCATTCACAAAATGTCGATAATATCTAGCCAAACCAAGAAAACATCGGATCTCACTTACTGTTGTTGGTCTCGACCATCGTTCTATAACCACTGTTTTTTCTGGATCCACAGATATCCCCTCTTTTGAGATTATGTGACACAAAAATGAAACTTTTTGAAGCCAAAATTCACACTTGGAAAATTTGGCATAAAGATTCTCCTTTCTAAGGGTCTTGAATACAATTATCAAGTGATCTTCATGTTCTTCCTTGCTCTTTGTATAGACAAGAATATCGTCTATAAAGACTACCACAAACTGATCAAGATAGTCTCTAAAGACTCTAATCATTAGATCCATGAAGATAGTAGGGGAATTAGTACGACCAAATGGCATCACTATAAATTCATAGTGTCCATACCTTGTACCGAAAGTTTTTTTTGGTATATCCTCCCTTTTGACCTGTAATTGATGATACCATGAACGAAGATCAATCTTTGAAAAGTATTGAGCTCCGCATAGTTGGTCAAATAAGTCATCAATGTGTGGGAGAGGATATTTTTTCTTGATAGTGATCTTGTAAAGTTCTCGATAATCAATGCAGAGTCTCATTGATCCATCTTTCTTCTTAACAAACAGAACAACTGCTCCCAAGGTGATGCACTAGGGCGTTTGAATCCCTTATCAAGATTCTATTAGAGTTGCTTCTTCAATTCCTGCCACTCAATTGGGGATATTCTATAAGGTGTCTTTGAAATAGGTAAATCCCCTGGTATGAGTTCTATTGAAAACTCAATTTCACAATTTGGTGGAAGACCCGGAAATTCCACTAGAAAGACATAATCAAACTCCCGTACAATGGGAATATTCTTAATCATGAGTTTCTCACCAACCATTTTAGATAAATAACCTTCATTTTGTGGAATCAAGACACATATGATGGATGATATTTCAACTAGAAGGTTATGTTCATCCTTGAATCGATAGACGATCATAGATTGTTTTGGAATATGAAATGTGACTTCCCTTATTTGGAAATTGATATGAGCCCCATATAAAGAAAGCAAATCCCGGACAAGAATCACATCAAATTCCAATATAGGAAGGATCACAAGATTTTCATGAATCACATTCCCACAAAATTCAATCGGAGAAGAATTATAAAAATTTGATGTGACCGTTGTTCCATTAGGGGTTGTCACAGCTAACTCAACATCTAATTGTTGAGGTAAAATGGCGATACCCTTAGAAAATTCTTCAGAAATAAAAGAGTGGTTGGATCCAGAATCAAATAAAACATTTGCTACATTAGAGTGGATTGTAAGTGTACCTTTCACCACTTCATTATCGTACTCCACATCACTGATAGAAATTGCATGTGACAATCCTTTTACTTTAGCCTAATGAGTTTGTTGACATCTATCATAATCAAAAACCCTTGAATTAGGGAATTGATTATCATAATGCCCCATTTCTTTTCACTTGTAACATTGAAGTGTATGAGGTGCACTCTGTGTATCCTTTTCATTGTTCGCATCACTAGACATCTTCTTCCCATCATTATGGAATTCAAATGCCCGATGATCTTCCTTTGCACATTTTAAACATTTACATGTCAACCTTGAGAACACATCGAATGAGTTCCTCGTAGCTATTGAAGTCCCTTATGGCTAACACCCATCGAAGACTCGGTTTATGCCACTAAAGAATCGATCAATCTTACTTTTAGGTTGGATAATAATCCCAGAAGCATACATTGCAAGTCTTGTAAAATTTTCTTCATACGTACCAACAGATTCATCATTCTTTTGCTTCAGTTCAAGAAACTCCTTCTCCATCTTTGTTTGAAGAATACGAGGAAAGTAATTATTGAAAAATATGTTCTTGAACTCGTCCCATTCCATGGATTCAATTTCATCTCTTTCCCTCGTATTCTTGATAAGATTCCACCATTGATCAGCATCATCTTCCAAACGATACACTGCTAAGATGACTTTGTCATGTTCATAAGATTGAAGAGCTGAAAATATCTTTTCAGTAGTACTGATCCATTGTTGAGAAACTAATGGATCAGTAGACCCGCTGAATGAGGGTGGACACTGCCTCATGAAGGTTTCAATAGAATATTTCTCATTACTTTACTCATTTGTAAATCCTGCATGATTCATAGCTTGAGAAAGTTGTGTGATCATGGCTACAAGATTTTTCATTCCAGCTCCCATATCGTTAGGTTTCTCATGGGGAAAATCATTGCATTGCCCATCGCATTCCGCATTAACACGGTTCCTTCAGGTTCCAGCCATTGATTAAAACCAAGAAGAATAGTGTGAGCAACACTAGTTATAAAAGGGAAACCACATAATCAAGGAAAAAATTTTACAATTAAGTTCTTATCATAGGTTGTTCATGGAAATTTCTAAAACACTATGATTTTTTTCTATGCTTAGACATATCCTTAGGGTTCTTACGAAGGCTTTCACGTCCTAGTTTCTAAAGGATGAGTATAACTTTCCTCTGATACCAACTCTAACAACCCATACATTAAATACATTTTTATTACTTCAAAATTTAAGAAAACTTATTACAAAATATAACAAAACCATGGTAGGACTGTATAGGTATAGTGTCTTTAGAAACCGGGAATCATAAAAAACAGGTTCATATAGCATCTACATTGTCTCAAATTTATTTCATCATATACAGAGTACCTTTTGGAATATCCTACATAATAACCTTCTTCCTGAACTGGTGAAAGAAAACATAAAAAAGGTTGAGATCAAATGCTCTGTAAGGGTAAACAAAAGAAATATCAATCATAAGAACATGTCATTTTGGAAATCTTAACCTGCAAAAAAGATCATAAATTCATAACATGGGATAAATCATAGTAGTGACATTTAATCCCAATAATCATAACATAAAACATGAAACTTTGTGGCACACACACATAATCATAGAGAATAATTTTATAGTATACAATAATCATTGCCAAGACTATCTTAGCAGACAAATTCCATTTCTGAACTGAGTTCACTCCTCGAATCAGTCCTGTATCACTGAACCGGTTTTACATGCTGTTCCAGCCATGCCTATCTCATGAGATATAAAATCATTACACAATTAATTGGAGGTAGATATAGGTCCCAACCATCTCAAAATTATACCATTCTAATGTGTTCCACAAAATCATAAAAGAAAGAGAACCCTATATTATCTTAGATGGAAAATAACCCATGTAATAACCCATGTAATAAAAATGGGATTCTTAAACATCATGCCATAATAACATAATAGATATAAGATAAAAGGACATCACAAAAATAATTCCATCATAACATAAATAAAACAATGTAAAAATAGGGATAGAAAGAGAACCCTATGTTATCTTAGATGGAAAATAATTTTGAAAAAACACTTGAACTCCATTCTTGAGGAAAATATCCTTTCTACTTCAAAAATATTTTCCTTTCTTAACATGTCATATTATTTTAAAAAAAAATAAGTTGAATAAAAATAATCTTGATAACTTGTAAAGTAAGATTCATGGAAATAATGTTCTAAAAATCCATTCATTCTGTAAAAGTTAAAAATACATTCTTCTCGTACTTTTACCGGAAAAGTCAAAAAATACCTCTTACGAAAAAACGAAAAAATATTCCTTTCTTATCTTTTACTAAAAACTCACTGAAGGGTAAAATAGGATATATAAAATTTTAGGTGGATGGAAATAATATTACATATTGAGGAAACATGGATGTGGAATATAAATATTCCCCAGTAAATTCTGAAGTATAAACAATCTCGGATAAAAATTGAGATTGCGAGATTTTCCCTTACCTTAGGTTTGATATGCATTGTATGTGTCCGAACCTCCTATATAATGATTTAAATAATGTCGTTGACTTATTAAAAAATCATATTAATTGTTATGATATCATATATGGTCATATTCTTAGCTTCTTATTAGTAATATTTCATTGCTACTTGTTATTCGTGTCTTTATTGCTTTATGTCCTTATGCGTTTTTTGTCCAATAAATTCTTATTACTCTTTATAGGATATAGATACATCATTTAAATAATGTTATTAGTGTAATATATATCATATTAATTCATTCAATTCAGTTATATAATCATTATTCAATGAAGATCATGTAGAACGAGTCGCATCACATTGTGGAGACGGTATTCCGTACGTACGCACGAGCGATGATATCATTCCCATGATTGTGGAATTGTATTGGAGTGTATTTATACTATTTCAGAATCAATAGAACTTAATAATAATCATATATAGTCATTATTTACACCATTATACCCATCCAAGTAAGGTGGTGGTGGAAAATAGATTACACCACGGCGTGGAGACGGTATTCCGTACATACGCACGCGCGGTGATTTCGTTTTCCGTAGGATGGATAAATGGTGAAATAGGGTTGTTACATACTTATAATAAAATATAAGTATATTAGTGATACCGATGTTTTTACTTCATAATGAAACAACTAAATAAGAAGAATACGAATAATAAATAAAGTTGAAAAAAATCAGTAACGAACATTACCTCTTCTTTGAAGTGCCACTTTGAGACTTCCTCTTAGGGAACTAAATTTGGTCTTTGAAGAAGACCAAGACCTCTAGGATGTTTCTACGGAAGTGCGGAAGTGAAATGGGCAGGGGTTGTCCGAGCTTGAAGGCTCAAATTGGTGTGAGGAGGAGAGGGAGGATATGCCATTTTATAAGGGAGGAGAGGGGCACCTTTGGAAATATAAGAAATATTAGTTTATATTAAATCCCGACCCCAATTAAAAACATCCAAAATGACTCATATATGAAGCTTAGATGATATAGGGTTTTAATATCATCTACCAATAAAATTCATATATGTTAGGAATTTATTTTAAAAATTATTAACTAAATTCATCCTTATTTATAAATTTATTTTTATTTGTGGTAATAATATTCTAAATTTCAAATTATTATAAATAATTACATATGTGTTATGAATTTTCTATATTTGACACTTTATTACATTTTAGATCATATAAATTTTAATTTATAATTTTTTAAATATTTTTGTGATTTTTAAACAATTTTATAATATGCTATTTCTATAAAATAAAAATAGTGTCAATTTCCACACTATTCATTTATTTGAATTTAAATAAAATATATACAGAAGATATTTTTGAACTAAAAGTTTTCATAGATTCATAAAATGTCATGTGTATCTATAAAATTATCGGAGCACATTAAATAGTTCATATAATATTTATTTTAATATTTGTAAAACCATTTATTTGTTATTTTAATTAATAAAATAATTTCAACATCACTATTGTGTCATAATTAATGATAATTATATAATCCCTAAAAATTCTAAATAAATTCATATGATTTAGATATTTGTATTATAGCTTTGGGTACTATTCATGTTAAAATTTTCAATAAGTTTATCACTAAATTAAAATTATTATACTTATAAGATTTAAGAAAGTGACATGTTGTCACTTTCTTTGGTTTTAATAATAATTAAATTATTTTCATGGACAAAAGTCCATTAAATGAATATAATCCGACCATTATGTGATATGGATCCACTTTTAGTCATCCAATAGTATTTTGGCAGGAGTTAGGGTAATTTTATAATCTTATATTTACCCTTAATTACCCATTTTACCTTTAACTATGGTAAATAAAATTTATCGTAGTTACTATTCATAATGCACAAAAATAAAAAGTATCCTATTAAAATAATTTGGACCCAATGATTACAAATATTGAATCCATTTTTCAAAATTCAAAAGACATAAGTTTCAGTAATTAATTTAAAATTAATCTCGTTGTTAAGGAAACGGGTTTTAGAAGCTAAAACATTGCCAACGATTGAAATTTTTTACATGTGAATTAAATGTGAAATTAATGCTAATGACATACATTATATTAAATGGAAAAAATATATTCTATTTATACTTTAAAACCATACAATAATATAATTTAACCACATAAATTTCTAGATGAAAAACGTTGTTTTTAATTAACAATTATCGCATTTTTACTATTCATCAAAATATGAAAGTTATCAGAAAAATTTCAAAAAGTTATTCAAAGTAAATTTTTATATACTGATTACAAAGAATAATTTAATTTTTTCATATTGAACTTATAAACATGTCAAAATCTAGATTTAATGTGGGTGCGCCATCAAAAGGTAGCAAAAGTGATTTTTTTTTAAAATACTAATTTTACCAGAAAAATTTATTTTGTTCTCTTACCATGTTCTAGAAAATGTGTAAGATGAATAATAATGTTATAAAATTCAAAATTTAGTTAATACTATTCATAACGGCTAGTCCATAATAATATATCATTGTTTAGTGAAACCCGGTACTGCGTACTACACACGCTATCGAGGAAGGTCATGATTGCATGTAATGAAAGCCAAGTCAGTATTATGTGTTTTGAAATATTAAATTGGTGTTGCGTGTAACATAAGACATAAAAAATATTTCTCATAATATCTCAGGGTGTTACAAGTCCGTTCCGACATGGTCGGACCAACCCGGCCCGACCCGGTCTGGGATGGGCCACGTGGACTTGACCAGATGGGTCAAGGTGTAGCCTAGCCTGTAAATGGGGGTGACCCATAAGGGAGGAAATGGTTTTATAGGGAGGGACTCTCAAAAGGGAGGCCCAATCTAGGGTGGGGCATGGAACGACCCGCCAGGTGGTGGCCCGCTGGGTAGGTAGCATGGTCCGCTGGCTGCAACCCACTAGGAAGGCGACACAGCCCACTGGCGATGACCGGCTGGTGGGCGGTCCGGATGGGAAGGGCAAGGCCCGCGATGATTTCGCCAGGTGGCTCTGGGGAGCCACTCCCCTAAGATCCCAACTGACTAATTTTCATTCGGTCATTGAAGTGGGGACACCATATGGGCGCCTCTCAGTCACCGTGGAACCTGCCAGAGGCGCAGGTTCAGCCTCCTCCACCAATGCCTTTGCCGTGATCTCTTGATCTCCAACGGCGTGCAACGTCGTGCCAACATTACCTTATATGTTAGGCCGACGTGGCTGATTATTTATTTTACTTCAATGGATGATGAGTCGCGGCCTCTTTGTACACCTGTGGTGACCAACAATGCACCACTCCTCCTCCTCGGTTGGCCAGTGCTGGCAGCTCTGACGGTCTTCGCGGCTTTCTGCAGTGACATCCTTTTATGGCATGCATCGAGACACTACCCACCACATAGCCAGTTGGTTTCTTCACGTTGTCGGTCTTCTGTGGAGTCCCAATGGTATAAAAATGTGTCGGAGGGTTTGGGTCATGTTCATTAGGCTAGCACCCTCCACATTAACTCATGAATAAGGGGGATAAATTTAAATGCGTTGAATAAGAAATTGAATAATACAAAAAGTTAAACCCAACTAGACTCCCTATAGCATCCTCCAGCAATGGAGAATAAATCATGGGTCAACCCGTTACTTGGTTTACCCACATTCATTGTATAATTTCATGAATGGATAAGAGGGAATCAAAATGCACAAAAGGATAATAATCCCTGGCCCTGAATTATTGAAGAGAACTCGAGGTTGAGGGAGTCTCATTGTTCAACATCCTCGGAAAAAGTTGTCCTCACCATCGCTCGAATGTCATACACTAGTTTGGGGTATCGGTGTCTCACACCACCTCCTACTAGGTTCTTCTCTATACTCTAAGCGCTCAGCGTTATGGTAGTCCAACAAAACTTTGTTTCTTTCCAAAGATTGTCTGATACCCCTCCCCCAACTCTATATTTATAGGAGAGGGGGAGATTAATTAATGACTCAAGAAGTTAATGGGGCTCATTAATAGGAAGCTTCTTAATTTATGACATCGTAGTTGTAACATTGAGTGGAGGGTCAATCCATAGAATAGATTGACACGTCGTCAGTCCCACATTACTATTCTTCCATTGGAGGGGTAGAATAAACATAAAATAATAACCTTATTTTATTTATTCTATTAAAAGTTCACAAAAACTACTTTTTCTCCGCAACTACTAAGGTCATAGTGAATCCTCCCTAAAGTGAATATCAGTGCAGTGAATTCAACGGTTCACATTTATTTTTAATCTTAGAAACGGTTCAAAAGTTATAAAATGTTACACGTGCATTTTCTGAATGTACCTAAAAAAAGTCATTAAATTATTAACAGTCACCCTTGAACTGCAGGGGTCAATTTTACGATTTTCCTAAGTGAAAAACTCCCCAACTATCCGAACGGTACTCTCGGAATTCCAATCCTAGTTATATATTAAATGTTATATATTTTTAAATGAAAATTATTGTCAATTAATTATTTTATTTACAACCAAAAACTCACATTCATTTGTGGCATGCATTGTCCAATGATAGTATGTGCCTAAAGAGAGCATACCCTAATGATTTCATTGGTGGTATCAAATTTTTAATCTGAGCTACCATTCATGACATATAATAAATTTGAAAATAAAGAATTTTAGTTTATTATTTTATTTACATTTATGTCATTTTCTGGTTTTCTCACTGGAGGCCCGCACTATCTAATTTTAAGTCACGCCTAGAGTAAAACATCCATCTTTAGTAAAATAGTTCCCTCATGTTTCTGATATTAGAAACCATTGAAGATTTATTCCACATTTTTAGGAAAATTACTTATGCGAGCTATTTAAAGTTTAACAAAACTACGATGGATCATTCCCGGATCTTCGGGCCTCAGAATCACGTGCCGTCAGATTTAGTATTCATATAATAATTCCGTATAATAGAAAAATTATACAAAAATTATCAGACAATACATTCATTCCACCTTGGGGATTTACATCCTTGAATGAAAAAACATAGAATAAGGAAAAAAATGTGGGTACTGAGCATGAATGTGAGCCCCCTGCTCCCATGTGATCTCTTGAAGGTTCATGTGTTGTCGGTGAATGCGCACTAGATGTATCGGCCACCCTCAAAGGTTCCTCTCTTGTCAATCCTCAAACACCACTGGGTACTCTGTAAAAGTCACCACATTGTAAGAGAACAACTCTAACTAGTTGATAACATGAGATTAATAAGGTACACATCTCCTCAACTGTGAAACATGTAAAACGTTATGCACACGGTGCATCTGTGGGGAAACAGAGAGACAATACACCACCTCACCGACTCTACTAAGAATATAGATAGGTCTCATGAACATCCAAGATAACATTGCACCCTAGTTAAATCTCCACAATCCTCATTGGTGTGAGTCCTGTAGGAAGTCATGGTCTCCCTCCTCCTGTAATCATAAGAAATCTGTCTGCTCTAAGAAGTTTTCATTTGCTAACAAATGAGGTATCATGATATAAACTCTGCCATTTCTTCCCAAATACTTGATCATCAAAATTGATTATAGAGGTCCTAGTATGTCTTCTCCACTCTAGGATGTACTATTAAAGGGTATGTATGGTTCCCCATAGACACCTTCTTATGATGCATCACTTGTACCATGGGGCGTCCTCTGAAGAGGATTACGTACTCCCCACCATAAAACATCATTCAGGAGACCATCCTGAGGATATCTTAGCACATCGAGCCTTGCAGTCAACGTCTCAAGAAATACACCCCCACCCCCAATGCTGAAGAAGTGGGGGTGTGATAGTAATTGATAGGTGGTATGCTACTCCATCTCCATCCACAATGGATTCCTGCAACGTAGTGAGCTACTTTGTCACCTCACTTGGAAACTGCAGACCAGACCTCTTGGTGAGTGCATCTGCTACCATGTTCCCCTTCCCAGAAGTATATACTATCTCAAAGTCATAGTCTTGAAGGAACTCTAGCCATCTTCGTTATCTCAGGATCAGGTCCTTCTGTGAGAATATACACTTGATACTCTTGTGTTTAGAGTAAATAGTAAATTGTTCTCCCATCATGTAGTGCCACCGCATCATCAGCGCAAAGAACAAGAATACTAACTCTAGGCCATGAGTATCATAGTTCTACCTATCAGTCTCTATCTTAGCTCTTGAAATCTATGCTGATACATCTCCATCCACAAGAAAGGCTCCCCCTTTTTTGTCAAAGATGACAAGGGTGCTGCTACCCTGGAGAATTCGGGTACAAATTTCTAGTATTACCTATCCAAAGAAGTCGTCCCTCTCTCCTTAGGGATGTAATCATGCTAACATATTTTGAAAAGACATCCCTATTCTCTACCACACATGTTTGGAAATTAAAACTCAAAACTATGGCTTCCACGAGGGTATGTCTGGCCGACTAAAGAGTGATTGGATGCAACCTCCAATGCATTAGTTTATCTGGTGCTTCTTGGGATTCCCTTTTTTTCACCAACATAGGAAAACCCTATTAGCACATTTTAAATAAACCATAACCATTTTACCCACTACAATCAAACTGAAAATGAACTATGGATGCCTAGTCCATAACCAAAATAATGTCATCATTCCTAGATTATACCACCAAGAGGTTCCAAACAAAAATCTCAAATCAGGGGTCAGCTCACACGATCGTCATAAGTGTGATTATCAAGTCTCCTAAAAAATGTATATCTAGATGCAAATTTAATGAAAATAGTTTAACAATAAACACTTGGTCTTGGAAAAGATCAGTCTATATAAGGAACGATTGGTAACTATGTCTATTGATACTGCAACTAGTGTTGTACAGAGACCATACCTCTAATAATTCCCAGAGTCTTTGGGTCAGACACATTGACCGCATGTAGGTACTCCCTTCCCCTATCTTACAACTCCCAGAGCCTGGTTGGGACCACATTGTGGTGGTGGTTGTAACATGTTGAAATGTATACCACCTCATGATTCTCTCTTAACTCCACTTCTACATCAACTGCCCTTTAGATTCATCTTTCCATATCACTTCCTCATCCCGAAACATTTTACATTCCCATGTCCTGACGATTGGCATCAGTTTCTTGCATTCATACTACCAACATTCACTGGTTTTATTCTCTCATCCAAAGAACATTCAACAAAAAAGGTTCCCTCTAGCACCCTAACATAAGTAGGAATTCATTAAGGATAACTGATGTCTTGGAAGACCCTAAAAATACCTCACTCTATGGTCTGAACCCTGAATCATTGATCGTACATTATTAATCGAGTATAGAGGATGGTTATTACGCCTCGACGAATACTCAGCTACCAACATGTCATACTTTTGAAGTTGTAGAAGCTCTGGGGAACTCTCAGCCTCCACCTCAAGCCAGTCATTTCCCTACTGTGAGTCAGTCTCACCTCAGAACCTAAGGGGCATCTTATGTTGAATCACATGTAAGGCACTAAGACATTAAGTGTCCTCTATTGGTACATCCAGTTGTAACTGATGACCAACAAAAAGTGATATAGCTGACTCATTACCCAAATGTACTATCTTTGGAAATGGTCTATGTACCGAAGCATCAACGCTATACGGAACATCCTCATGGTCAATAACTATAAAAGACTAGAACCTAAGATCACCATCTGCTCTACTGGTATCTTAACTAGGAGAAAAACTTTGTCCACAGCCTCCAACCAGTCCTCACCCTCCTGTGGGTCTGTCTCACCTCGGATCCTTAGAGGAATCTGCTATTGGAACTCATGCAACGCTCTCAGTCGGTGTGAACTATCTATTGGTGCGGCTAGTGGAAATGACTTTCTAACGAGTAGATTTGTTAACGGTACACCACCCAAAGGTTCCAATGCCATAATGGGGACCCTACAACAAGGCATTTTTTCCCGATCGTTTGTCATCACATAATCTACAAGAAACCTGGGTGTCCATATAAGTTGTGTCGTCTTGATAAGAAACAGGTGTGCCACAGTCATTAAGTTATTCCTGGGGAGCTGACTCCATATTTTTCCAAATAAAAACATTTCAAAAAAACCCACAATCACTGTTTTCATGCGCTAATTCGGAAATCATAACTCAGGGTCCGGGTGTATGGATATATCGGCCACCACAACAACATTGGACTCCCCAAACTAAAAATCACTCCCATAACACTTAACACTATTGAAAAATATAAAAGATCAGTGTACTTGTTCTTCTGTAGAACCAAACTCCTCTTATAACCCTTTTTCCAGACCTGTCCCCCAAGGCCCATGTCGTGACTACCCCATGTCTGCCTTCTATAGGCCCGGGCTGGTGACTAGCACCGAATAGGCATATCAATAAAATGCGAAGGCATTGTCTTTTAACCAGTTCTATATCACATAGTAGAATGAAACAAGGGAAACCTTGAAGTAAAATACTATAGTAATGAGTGTTAAAATTAATGGGGGCGGAAATACTAGCCTAACTGGAAATGTACAAGTAAAATTAAAATAGTAAAAAACAGCTGAAATGTGAAAGGCAACTTTGGATTTCACACCGTGGATCCTTACTGAAGGATAGGTACAGCTTACGATCTAATGTCCCTGTATCACGTCCCGACAACAAGGTCTAAATCTAGGCACTACCCAGTCCAAGCTCCTTCAACCTTAATTACTGTGGTACGTCATCTACACCAGACAGAACGTTGTTTGAGTGAAGACCATATAAGGGTGAGTATAATGATACTCGGTAGGGACCCCAATACCCATGTATGTATCCTAGAGTTCCATAAAATAAAAACCACAAATAATGAAGCAAAAAAACACAATACAAATCAGCTCACTCGAGGTATCAAATTAAGTGAAGGGTAGAAGGGTTATCACACCATCGAACTCCTCTTCTTTAAAGGAACTCCTCTATCGAGTACAGTGGGCCTGCTGAGTCACATAGATTCACTTCCATCTAACCTTAAACTAATTTGGTACCCATCCCTGATGGGTACCGTGGGCATGATTTGTCACATAGATCAGTTTCGCACCATGGGCATGTCATGTCACACAGAGCCACTTCCCATAATGGCCGAACTGAGGTACTCCTCCTATCAAGTACCATGGTTCTGCTGGCTATCACCGATATGATCCCCACCATGGTCTTGTTGGGTCACAAAGAGATGCTTCCCACTGGTCCAATCGTTATATAGTCTTCTGGTTTATACCAACATCATGCTTCTATACGAGTTCTGCTTCAGAAAACTTCTCCTCAAGCTACTCGTTGAATATTGATATCAATGGAAGTCACCAAAATGTATATTATAGGGTAGTAACTATAGAATCATCAATAAAAAACCAAAAAACTCCTTAGATACTGGAGAATTCCTCCTCTATCGAGTATCGTTGGCCTGCCGGGTCACACAGAGCTGCTTCCCAAAAATCGTGAACAGTTGTGGTACTTATCCCTGATTGTACCATGGGAATGTTGGGTCACACAGAGAAACTTCCCACCATGGTTCTGTAGGGTCACATTGAGTCTTTTACCACCTTGGTGATTGTCAAGCAGTCTTCAGGTCTCAGCTAGTTGTAGTGTTCCGTACATATCACCCTTGGGAGAACCGCTCCTCAATCCATCTGTCATATTACAATTGGTAGAAATTCCCAAAATTTAGTATCGCGATGATCTGATATGTCATAAGGGTTCCAATGCAATAGATTACATGTCAATTAGATGACTGTTCTGTGCGTTATTGGCAATTTAGTGCCGATGGCCCGGTTGGATTCGGGTGCGATTCAACCTGGCCACACTCCAAGTATATCCAAAACACTCACGGAGTCGGTCAAGAGGACCATCTCACTCCATGGATCCCAACATCCCAGACAGTCTGTCAAAAGGACATCTGATTCTTGTGATAAGGCCCTTTAATTGTTTCTGGGCCCCGGTCTGGTCCGATCCGGCCAAACCGACCCGGCCTGACTCGGTCTGAGCTGGGCCGCAGTGGACTTGGCCTGTTTAGCCGATGTCTGGACTAGCCCACAAAAGGGGGAACCACACAAGGGTGTTCCAAGTTGTATATGGAAGGCCCCACAAAAGGGTGGCCCTACCTTGGGGGCGGCTCGACCCTTTTGGCGGTGGCCCGCTGGGCAGGCAGCCCGACCAGCTGGAGGCGGCCCGTGGGCCAGGTGGCCCAGCCCACTAGAGGAATCTCGCTAGAGCATGGTCTGGCCGCATAGGACATGGCCCACAGTGCTTCCACTAGTAATCTTGGTGGAGAAACTCCCCCAAGATCTTGAACGTCCAATGGCCATTCATTCATTTAAGCGGCGGTGCCATGTGGGCACTGCCCGGTCCCTGCAGAACCCACTGTAGGGGCAGGTTCATCCTCCTCCACCACAACATCAGCCGCAGTCTCCTACTATATAGAGGTGCACAATGATGCACCAACCTTCCCTACCATGGTTGGCGGACAAGCCTTTCACCTTCTACAAATGCCTTGGCGGATGATCCCCAACATCATTTTACAACGGCGGAACACAATGGCACACCACACCTCCTTCGCGGCCTGCCTGTACCGGCCTCTCCGATTACCACCGCAGATTTCTGTCATGACCTCCTCTTATAGCGTGCATCTATGTGCTACCCACTATATAGCTAGATGGTTTCGTTGTGCTTTCTTTCTTTCATGGAGACACAAGTCTATAAAAAAGTGGCAGAGGGTTTATTCTTTGTTCATTAGGCCCGAAACCTCTGCATTATCTCGTAAACAAGGTGGATAAATATTAAGGGGTTTAATAATAAATTGAATTATATGAGAAGTTAAACCCCACAAGACTCCCCGCAAAAACCTCCCGCAAAGTCGAATGAATCTCCGATCGACCTATTTGTTTGTTGACCCGTGTTCTTCCTATAATTTCAAGAATGGATAAGAGGGAATCAAAATAGACAAACACATAATAACCCCAAACCATGAAACATTGGAGTGCACTCGCAGTGGATGGAGTCTCGTTGTGTGTCGTCCCTGCAACAAGATTTCCTCACCAATGCTCAAACATCAAACTCCAGTTCATAGTTTCTGTGTCGCAGGTCCCCTCCTGCTGGGGTTGGTTCCATTTCCATGGGCTCGACATTATGGCACTCCAATAGAACATCATTTCTTGGCGAAGCTTGTCGGGTACTCATCCCCCATGATCTATATTTATAGGATAGGGGAGAGTAAGTAACGATGTAGGTAGTAAATGGGGATCATTAATAGAAAGGTTCATAATTTCCACCAACATTTTTGTTACATAGATTGGAGGGTCAAGCCATTTATTGACTTGAAACGTCATCGGTGACACTTTACTGCTTGTCCATTGGAGGGATATAATAAAAAAAGGTTCTTATATATATTCTATTAAAAGTTCCAAAAATTAAATTTCCATCTGGACCTACTACGGTCATAGTAAATCCTCTCTTAATTGAATCCTGAAACAGTTGATTCAGTGGTTCCCTGATATTTTTAATCTGATAAATGGTTCAAATGTTAGAAAATGCAACTCACGCATTTAATGAAAGTACCTGAAAAAAAGTTTATTAAATTAGTAATAATCACCCTTGACCCACACCGGGTATGTTTTGGAACTACCTAATTGAAAAAATCCCCAACGAACCCTGCGGTACTCTCATATTTAAAATACAAGTTACCGTTTAAATGTTATGTATTTTTTAAATAAAATAATTTTCACTTAATTATTATTTCTATGGAAAAGACTATCATTCACTGGTGGCACTCACCAGAAAATGTTAGTATCTTCCTAAAGAGAGAATACCCTCATGTGTTCAGTGGTGGTCTCAGATTTTTATTCTGAGGTACCATTTTTCAGATATTAGAATTTGTAAAATAAAATTATTTTAATTAATTAGTATATTTACGGTTATGTAATATTCAGGTTTTTTCATAGGAGGCCCACACTGACTAAAATTAAGTCGTGCCTAGAGTAAACCCTCCATCTTGAGCACAACGATGGCCTCATATTTATGATCTAGGAAACCATTTAAGAGTTACTGCACTATTTTAGGAAAACTTCTAATGCACAATATTTAAATTTTAACAAAACGTTGATGGATCAATCGGGGCACTCTGGGCCATAGAATCATGTGCTGCTAGATTTTGTGGTCTTCAAATAATTCCTCATAATTAAAATAATTATTCAAAAATTATTGGGCATTATAATTTTGATTCAAAATATTTATAATTAACATATACTTATTATTTAGGAGGTTTTTATGACTGTGATGAGTTTCAAGTCATATAGTTAGGTAATTTCATATCACTTTTTATTTTTATGAGATACATGTCATATTCACCACTCACTTGTTTTGTGTTTCTTATATACATTCATTTGAAATGTAATTTCATTAATTTAATATATTTATGTTTTTTAATTTGTTATATTGTTTTTATTCTATCATAGGTATCATGGTTGTATTTTTAGTCAAGTAGTATGGGTTTCTCTTCGCCCTTTTATTTTTTGTTAAACAGAAGACATGTTCACCTTGTATTTATTATATGTGTTTTGTATACTTCCCATAGATGTATAAAAATATTATTATACATAAATTTATTTTTAATTTCAATCTTCTGGTTGATGTTTCATTAATGGGGATTTTTTTTCAAAGATACCAAATTGTAAATATAATTTTTCACTAACTAGTATGCATTGAGACTCACATTCAGTTCTGAACCTATAATTTTTCATGATGTGAATATATATGTTGGGATTTTTATAAAATGGAACTCTTCATATTCATGATATTTACGTATTTATGTAATATCATTTTCATATATGGGGAGTAAAATTCATATTTACAATGTGGGGAGATATCTGTGAAACAAACTCATTGTTTATAGAGGTTATTTTATTCTTACGTTGATGAAATATTATAATTCATTGATCGGTAGAACCCATGAATTTTATTATCCTATGTATCTTCATGATATCTTCATGTATTGGTAATACATTTACACAAGATGGTACATACAATTATTATGAATGTTATTTTAATAATTTACTCAAATACATATCTCTTTATTAAGAAATATATGTTCATTCAAACACATGTTTTCTAACAAAGATTTCAAAACAGTTTCCTGAATTGTTGTGTTATTAAATATTTTTCCATTAATATGGTTTTAAAAAGAATTTCTGTTTAAAAATAATTTATTCAAATAAAGAACAATATATTTCTCATGAAATATCATTCAATGATATTTAAATATTATATTTCTTAAAATATAACTTCTATTGATGTTAGTCATGATTATTTAGAAAATTATCTAAAAGTAACATTCATATTCTTTAAATGAATAGTTATTTTTTATGACATGACATTTATGAATCCAATTTCTCATTCATGGGATATATGTTTATGAAACATGTTTATAATTAGTGGGTTTTATATTTTAGAAACCCTCTTCATTTCATGAGTTATTCAATGATGAAATGATTATGAAACGTATATTGTTTACCAGGTTAAAATGTTATTACTAGTGTTTGAAAATCATTTCACTTCATGGGTTATAGTAGGATATTTATAAAATCATTTTCTTTTTATGGGTCATTATATGATGAATGTTTTAATATCTTTTATTTTATTTTTAATGGTTTAATTATATGATTTGTGGGACCGATATATATATATCCCTTTAATTGAGTAATGATTCATTTGACATTATATAATGAAGAGAATCAATTTCACATATTGGATCCACTATGTGATGATGGAAACCAATGTCCCACAAAAGTGAAGGATTGAGACTAGGGATAGTGGTGTGTCACGCCCTATAGGTGTAGTCAACATTATGATAGAGGATGGGGAAATTCAATCCACAATGGGATGATGGGGAAAGATGATCCATTATAAGTAAAATACATTAACTAGGTTTGTAGTTGTGTAACACCTAGTAGGTGTAGATCCCATGAAGTTTCCAGATAATAAAATGAAATGAATCCTCAAATATATGGAATTATTTTATATGTTTATATGTATAAAAAATATCCATTTCTTACACCTATATTATGATTTCAAGTCTTATTATATTTACTCTTTTTGAGTCATTTATTTTTAACTACTTATATTTATTCCATGATTCATGTTTATTAACATGTATAAGAAAAGGTATTATATTATAATGTTATTGTCATATTCACATACACTAAAATTTATGTGTATAATTATGTATCTCTATTTTTAACCCTTACAATGCATCTGAGCTCACAATTTTTATGTTTCTTTCTGCATGTAATGAAGATTTATTTTATGTTTGATATATATAAGAAGGGTTTTACTCTTTGAGGACCTAGTGGGAGATAATGTAGCTTATTAATGTATTAGTTTTTAGGATTCTATTTTTTCAGTTTAACTAATCTAATATAGTATTTGGAGAAATATTTGAGTAAGATTTTATGTATTTTTAAAAAGTGATTTAATGTCTATTTACATTATGAATTTATTATTTTAGTTTATATCAGTGAAACGTTTGATAAAACTGTGGAAACTAGGAAGATAAAACATATGTGATATCCCTAGCCTTTTTTCATGGAATAATTTTTTTGATGTTTCTATAGATTAATTTATGGATGTATTAATGTTTAGAAAAATGTCCTTAAATTTTGTTAAATAATAGAGAGATTGGTATCTGAGGAATACCGCATTGTTGTGATACTACACGTGGACATGGTTCAAAAGTAGATTTACCTTAAAGTTACATCTCTGACAAGGTGTGGATGTCCTAACTCAAGAAAAACCACGTACACAACGATATACCTTACTACCCTCATGGTTTTACACTCTCATGTGATATAATTTGGGAATTCAAAAAATAATTATAAAATATTATGAAGAATTTTAGTTGAATATGAATACAAATAATCTACGATAACCCTTAGTTATTATTGATTAATGATATTGGGGTCATTATTTAGACATTATATATTTTATTTATCATGTTTATAATGTTTTCAATTTTGATAAATGTTTCTCACACTATGATTTTTGGTTTTAATAAATAGTGGTAACTTGATGTATATCAGTTAACATAGATTGTTTGAGATGTTGAAGGTATGGGCGTGATAATAATAGATATACAATATGGAAATATCATAAATAGAATCAAGATGGTCTGTGGGTATTGGTTATAATAATGAAGCTAGAGGGACCAGAAACAACATGTGAAAGGTATGGAATTTTCCTCCAGTATATTTTACATTAAATTTGGGAAGTGTGATTATATTTAGTTTGAGTAACTATAATACATGACTAATTTAACATTATTGATGAATGTTTTATTAATTCATATGTTGATGAAGACTATTTATTGTATTAAGAATAATGTTGGATGATTAATGTCTATATTAATTGGAATTCATTTATTATGTTATATGAATCATGAAATAGATATTTATTATCAACTTTTGTTTTTAATTATGTATTGAATATGATATATAGTGTGGTGATTAAGGATTAGTAATGTGAGGTTATGATTAATGAAATGAAACCCATAATGTGTTCAGAGTTTTAAAATAAATTATTTTCAGCTTAGATAAAGAGATGATTGTTTTGAATAATTTAAACTAGATAGAATAGATGACCTTAAAAAATTATGTAATTATTGTAGACGTGGTTTATGTTATCATGAATGAAATATAAAATTTCTGGGATAAAAGGAAAATATCAAGTAATATTTGGTTTGAGGAAGCATACATGTTTTTGGGAGGATTTATGCTAATATGGGTTATTAACTTGTTTGAATAAAATATATGGTGGGGGTATTCATAAGATTGGAAGGTGACAACCATGATCTACATTATGATATATAGGGATCTAAATTAAGATAATTTTTGGACATTATTTATAATGGGTAGGATTTACAACTTCCAGAATACTTACATGGTTAATCATCTATGATGGGATTATGTTGAACATTAGATGATGTTTTTGATAATAATTTAAAAACCATCATATAGAGAAGTATGAAAATTGGAAAACATGGGATAAACATTTTCTATAATAAAGAAAGATGGAATGACCTATCATTCCATTTATGGATCTAATTGTCCATTATTTCATTAGGAATGACATATTCACCTTCCTTCCTGTGATTAGAGTTGACGTGGGAATTGATAAAAGTACAGTAAGGTGTGAGGTTGTCCAGAAACCATTCAAGTGTCCAATTTCATTAAAATTATTCAATGTTAGGAAAATGATATTGAAATAAAAAATTTCCCTATGATAAAAAAATTTTATTGTAATTATGACCTTTTAATCATCAAGTATTCATGTATTTAATCCCCAAAAATTATTATGATCATTAACTACTTCTTATGTGATGACCTTTATCACTCAATATAAATACTTATGATTTTAATTTATGACCAATCATCACTCCAAACCAATGTTATCCTACAACGAGGACTAGTTATGAGTAAATTTTGGAGACCATTACATTTCCAACATTCCCTTATTAAATAATTTTTTATAATTACTTTTTATGAAGTGGAATTATATATAATTAAATTTCATGTATTGAACCATTGGTAACAAAGAATAATTTCATGGCGAAATTCATTTTAATGAGGTTTGAATGTAAAACACTATGATTTTATGAATTGTTTTAATGAAAAAATATAAATTATTTGATCCTTATATTTTAATAGAACACTGAAAAATAGATTTTTCTATATTAAATCACGATGTCATTCTTTCATTATACGCTACACAAAGGTATTCTTGCGCAACACGCCACACTGACACGGCTTGGGTTACACCCAACACTGAGTTTCTATGAAAAGACACATTATTATTATAATTATTTTACCAACATAGATATAACATAGCCACTAAACCAAATAATATAACTTGTAATAATTAATTATTAATTATTTGATTTGTTATTAAAATGAATAATTGATTTATATAATGAAGCATATAATATTCGGTAAAGTCATTATAGGTTTAAAATAATATTTTCATAATGGAACTAGTTTTATGTCGTTCTATGAACAATAATAAAATTAATTTTAAAAACTATTTGAAATTTTTTTGAAAAAAAAAATAATTTTATATTTTATAAAGTTCATTTTTATTAGTGTAAATGTTTAGGATTTATCTGATAAACATTATTTTTCTTGAATAGTGAAAAATACAGAAATTTAATTCAAAAATGATTTTATGTAAAATTTATTTATATATTTATATTATATTTAATGTATTTTAAATTAATAATATATAATTTATACATCTACTAATAATATTTTGGTCATTGGGATACTTCTTTTTAATTTAGATAGAAAAGCTTAATAATCTTTTGAACACTCTCACTATAAAAACCAGCTTTCTCACCAAGTATGAGGGATTATCATTAAATTAAAATTTACCGATTATGTGAATGTAATTTAAAATAATAGTCATAGACTTTGAAAATAGTTATTATATTTAAATTATCATAATATCAACTTAATTTTTTAATTAAACTTTTACTAAAATCATTTAATGTTAATTACAGTAATTGTTGTAACATTAACCTCAATATGGGACAAAAAATAAATATAAATGCCAAAATATCCTATCCAATTTTTCAAAAACCAATTAATGGGAATTTGTATGCTACCTTACTTCCATTTTTTAGTTGAGTTTGTTTTTAGAACATTTATTTTGAAAAAACATTGGTTCATCTAACATATTTTCAAAAGTTCCTTTTGTGTCCACTCTATCCACTAAAATTAGCACTCACACCTCTGAGATTATCACCCTAATAAATCACCATTAGAAGTAAAAAGATAATAAAAACTAGATAAAAAATTATCATACTCATCATGAAATCACCACATTGGGATTAAATCAATCCATTTAATCCCTTCAGTTGAAACCAAAAGGAGTTACTCATAGAAGACGTATCACCCTTCTTTAATCTCTTTTACTTTTAATTCATTCACCAACCTCTCAAATACTATATTTAGATGAACTTATAATTACCTCAATATCAATAATATAATTATAGGTTACACATAGAAATTTTATTCATACACATACACACTATTCCATGTAATTGAAAACGATCCTACAGTTCTTGTGTACAATGAACTGCCACCACACAAAATGATGTTGTTCATTTGGTCATTTTCTACCTATCAGGGTTGGGAATGATGATGGTAACTATATTTGAATTATATATATATATATATGATATTTATGATATATTTATTATTAGATAATTATTATAGAATAAAACCTTCATGCTTTATATTTTGATCTAATATGATAACATCGATTGTGAGTGTGTTGACTACCGCCTCCTCCATGTGATGTGATACCTTTAAAAAATTTCCAGGATTGAATAATGGATTTATTTTGAAAAAAATATTATAGATATTACATTTATGATTCCATTATTCTTTATTAATTATTATATAACACATCCATATGTGCTTTCCATATTGTGTAATTAAGATAATATCATTTTTGAAATGTGTGGACTACCTCCTCCTCAAAGCAATTTTATTCGTTCACAAAATTGATGGAATATTTTAAACATGAGTCTAATAATATTATATATATATATATATAATATTATAATGTTACTCAAAATATTATATTTATATATATTTCCTTCCCTTTCATTCATTCAACAAGATAATTAAAAGGAAACAATATTCATGCTTAGGTACGACCCAATGTCTCTATTAACGGTTTGTTTCATTTCATATTCATATATTTTATAAATCATCATAGATAAATATATAATTAATTTAAAATATATTTATAACTTTTTTTAAGGTCAATAAATCATTATATATTTATTAGGATAAAATATATATCAAATTAAGACACATGTGAAAACCAAGGAGGAAATTACCTAAAATGTTATTGTAACATGGAACTGTTAATAAGTGGGTCGTATAAAGTAAACAATATGAAAATATATGAAATTATATATATGAATATGATTATTTAAATGATGTATAATAAAAAAAATTATTATATAAGAGGTTTATACGATCATGAAGAGATTTAATACATAAGGTAAAGGAATTTTATCGTGCTTTTTTATTTCTGTGAGATACATGCCATATTCACAAACCTTCTCTTTAATATGGTTTATATACAGACCAAATACATTTTATATCATATATATAATTTATTTAATTATATTAAATTCTCTAGATATATGTTATTATTTCATGTGGGCTACGGTTATAACGATACTCAAGTAGTGTGGTTTTTCTCATCTATCTTTTATTTCTCATGAGATACCTGCCGTTTTCATCTCATTTTTATTATATGTGGTTGGAATAATTCCCATATATGTATTATATTTTTATTATAAATAAATTTATTTTTGTTTATAAATCCATTTTATGATATTTATTTCATGGGGTTTAAAGTTTCAAATGTTACCAAATTGGTAAATTAATTTTGTTTCAGTTTTCTTTTTTTTAGGCAAATCCCAATTTGTGAACATATATATTTATATGAGGTTTATTTAAAAACATTTGGAATGTTAAATTATTTATATAATTATTTTATTGATATTTTATGATTAATATTATTCAATTTTCACACATGAGGAGTATAATTAAATGTTACTAAGGGGTAAGAATTTATTAAAATTGTCTCATTTTTATTCAAGTTTGTTTATAATGTTCATTCCACTGATGACAAATTATAATACATATCTCAAGATAAATGATTAATTTTATTATTTTATTTATTATAATGACATAATCAGTTTTTTGTTCCATTTTCCCACTCTTTGGTAAATTATATTATTAATATTTTCTTTTTAGGAATTTATACCAATAATATTCTATTTAGATAAAAACCTATCTTCATTCAATACCTTCATTTATAAATAGGTTTTTAAAATATTTTCAAGAATATTTTACAACTATTTAGTGTATTTTCTTGGAAATAGGTTTCTAATGGTGTCGAAACATTCTTTATATGTTTTAAATTTGTTTTAATAGAATAGTTTTTAATACAGTTTTACATTTTCATTATATGTATTCAATGTTCATTTAGAGAAAAAAGTTTTTTAAAATACTGTAAAGATTCTTTAATATATTTCCATGGATAATGGTTTTCAAAAAATATCATTCTTATTGTATTTTTTTTCATGTAAAACAGTTTTCAATTTTTTTTCAATATTCTTTGATATGATTTCATGGAAAATGTTTTTAAAAATGTTTTCAAGCACTATTTATATATTTTCAAAGAAAATGGTATTCAAAAGGCTTTCACGATTTATTCATAGGTTTATATGGTTAGATTATTTCAAAATTATTTCAATCCATCTTTCTATGTTGTCAAATTATTTACAAATAACAATGTTTTCTAAAAAAATTATTATTTAAAATTCCATTTAATATGAAATGATGTTTTCCTAAAAAAAGTCCTTGAATGATATTTAAAAATTATTTTCTATATATCATTATATCTTTTAATGTTAGAAATATATTTATAGAAAAATAATTTATGGTTACATTAATATTCTCAATATGAATGTTTTATGTATTGCTGTAATGATGTTTATGAAACATGGTTCTCATTCATGGGAAATATGTTACTGTAATCTATTCCACATCCAAGTGTTTTTTCTTCTGAAACTCATATCTTCATGGGAAATAATTTGAAAATATTAATAGGATGCCTATATATTTTCATATGTTATGATATGCTCATATTTTTTGACTTCCATTTCAATTTAAGGGATATGATATGATGTTTATGAAACCCAAAAAAACTATGAGACATTATATGTTGATAATTTTATTATCTTGTGGACCATTTATAGATGGTTAAATAATGTGATGTTTTAGACATATATCTCTCTCCAATGCATGGTTAATGATTTATATTTCACATGATTAAATGAGAATCAAGTAGATAGACATTATCCACTATGGGATGATGGGGAAACTCAATCATGTATATATAAATGATTGATATATGAGATGGTGGTGTCTCTCACCTAGATAGTGTATTGACCTGGCAGAAGGAAGGATGGGGAACCTGATCTAATATGGGAATATGGGTGAACCCATTCCACCATGGTAATATGATGAATACCAATATACTATGGGAAGATGCAGAAACAGGACCCATTACAAGGAAATGACTGTAAAAATGGATTTTGGTGTTTCCCACTGAGTATGTGTAGTCCCATTGAAGTGCCCTGATATATTCTTCTAGCATGTCTTTACTTATATGGAATGATGATATATATTTTTGATTATTCTAGTATTCTATGTATTACTCTTATGTTATTCATTATTTAATTATGCTCTTGATTCCCTTATGATTTATCGCTTATGATGTTTTAATATTTATTTAATTATTTGTGTTTATGATATTTGATATGTAGTGTATGATCTTATAATGTTATGACCATGTTCACATACCCTAAGGCTCATGTTTATACTTACATATATCCCTTGATTAACCTTTCTAACAATCTGATCTCACCCCTCTTTATGTTTCCTCCCTAAGGTAATGAAGATATTTTTTATGTATGATATGTCTTATATGGGAGTTAGTCTGTGAGAACCAGGTAGGATACAATTAATCGCAATCATTTACTAGTTTTTTTGATTGAATTTTCCCAATTTATAGAAAATAATATTTCCATTGTGAATCGTTTAGTGTAATTTTTTATATATTCCATAATAGTTATATAATTTCTATGTACAATAATACTGGTTTGATATAAATAATAAACATGAGGACACCAATAATGAATCCTTATGAAAATGTGAAAATTTATAAAAGGTGTATTCCATGATTACAATAATATTTTAACAGCCTTAAAGTCACAAAATCACATATTGGTTAGTCATACAATAACTAGTCATCCATATATATGTGTTGGTATATGATTTTACTCCATTCTAGAAGGATAGTGAGATAGTGTATGATGTTAAAAACTATTCAATGAGGTAGTGAATCTATTTCTCCAAAACAGTATTGAAATATATGTACATGTGACTATGTTTTCCCCAGACAACAAGTATGGAAATATAGTCTCAAATCTACTAGTAATCTATCACGTACTCAACATTACTTACTACAATAAAATAATCTTTTCATCAGGAAGCCATATAATTTTACCTCATGTGAATCCCCAATATATAATTCCATGGTATCATAATATATCTACCGTGTTTTCTAGTGCGTCATCTACATCATCAGAAGATAATTTCAATCCCACTCTATGGGAACATTTCATGATGTTCCACCTATTTTGAAAACCATGAACTATACCTCCATGCAGGGTAACAAAAATAAAAAGGTAGATTGTACAAGGAATATATGTGATAATGAGAAGAAATCTTCTATATACATACATGTGACAAATATATAAAATAAATAAACAACAATTAAAAAAACAAATGGTAACATTTATCATAAATGATATCAATTCACACAAACTAACCTACTTGTGATCATGAAAAAGAATACAAAATTAGGTATTCCAGCACATGAAATATATCAGTTAAACATTTTAAAATAAATGTCCTGAAATGTTAAGTAACTTATAACTATAATTATTTAGTGATGTATAATAGGGTTCATTAAAGTGAAGGTTTTTGATGACATAACCACATATTTGTTAACCCAAAATTCCCCAAAATGAATCATATATCATAATCATACCATTTTATTTCAAAAAATATCAACTAAAATAAAAGATACTCTATCATAGATAATTTAAAAATTATCATATTATTTCAATTCTTGACTAAAAAATTTCATCATCATAGATTAATAAAAACCACATTAAATAATTTAATATCTCTCTTTAATAATAAGTATTTGATAATAATTTAATATTAATCATCGATATACCAATGTAAAAAATTCATATCATTCATTGATAATCATATATAATGACCCAATTATCAAGGACTGATAATCTGATGTAAGATCGTAATAATAATTATTTGATAATTTATTTATTATCATCTTTTATGAATTATTTTCCCTGAAAATTATATAAGGCGTAATGTGGAATAATTATGAAAATAACATATAATTAATTCCAAAAAATTTTAATATCTAAAATTTTTTACTAATAGAGGAAGAGGTAGATAGATAGAAACAGTTGTTCTTGGAAACTATATAAAGGGACTAGTTTAGTCAAATAGTGAATTCATAGATCTTGTGTAAAAGGAATTCATAGATTCTAGAACATAAAGGGTCAACCAAATACTACAAATGTTTGGGTTTTTCTATTTTATAATATCAACACATTGTACAAGAATATAACATTAATTCCATAGACTAAAAATAAATAATTTAAATTCTATAAAAACTATTACCTGCTGGAGAATAATTTAAAATAAAATATTATATTTCAATACGAGGATTTTTTTCATTTATGACCATAAAAATTGGTATCATATAATAATGGAGAATAAGTAATGGAATTATGTGATTTTAAAAATTGTTATACCAAAAAGGGGACTATATAAGGGTAACATGGTTTACCCTTACATAACCCACATACATTGTGTATGGGTAATGAGTTCTAATAATTCACCGTGGCTGAATACTCATATTCATTTACACATATCATGATACCCGTACACATGTTTTTGAACCCAGGAGCTACCCTTAAATAGATTGGTCTATTTACACATACATAACACAATAATGAGCGTGTTACCCTTATGTAACCATTAAAATATGTGGATACCATTAAATAGAAAACAAAAACACTTGTAACGGTAAATTTTATTAATATGTTATATTTTCACATGGAAATATTTATAAATTATAAAATAGAGGGGATGATGGTCAATTAAAAATATATAATATTAAAATTTTGTTCCTTTAATATCTTCTCTTCCACATGAAGAATATCTTATGATAAATTTTTAACAACTTCGGCCCCGAGGATGAACATCAGACTCCCACCCATATGTCTTTTCCAATATCCGTTTATAATACCACATTATCCATACCAGAGGTTTTATATTATTATGATATAATTTATCATGAATATTGGTAATATACATTGTATTATCCAAAAATTATGTTTAGTCATTGTCCTAAAATCCTTGTAGTTGAATAAAAGTATAGGATTGCAGATATACCTCTAAATCTGTCACATAAGAATCACAAAATGAATGGCTTCACAGTGAGAAGGATGATCGAGAGGGTATGATAATATCTCAAACCAATAGGGGTATCAACATTTATTGAAAAAATGGTGTACAAGATTTACATGATTCCTTAGACATCAGTGGAATAATTCAGGATTCAGTATCAGTTGAACTCAACCACCCATAGTGAACTCCAATAGTCTCCAAATATAATTGGAATATGATATATGTCTCGTCTGGGTGGGGATATACCACCTATGATTTAGTTTTTTCACTCTTAGATTTCTTCTAAATAAAAATGGAAAACACAACATCTACCTCACCTACCTCATTACAAAAAAATACGATCTTGAAACTACCACCTATAAATAGCCTCATGAGGTGTCCTATAAATCAAATATTGGTAAATAATTACGTATGAAATAAAAAACATTGATATGTGACAATAACATGTTGTTAAAATGTCCATAATATAATCTCAATGAATTTCATTATGTATTAATGTTATCCTCCTGTACTATATAACTTTTTTATGATGGTTTGATGTGATCAATATCAACTGAGTCCTTAAGGTTTATCAAATCCATTCCAAAACCATGACATAAATTTTCTTTTCTAACATGTAATCATAGGGTAACTCATTGTATGTGAATGATCTCATGCATATAATTCAGTCATGTCTCTTGCTATGAGTGAGTCTTTGGGGTCATCAGGAACATATAAGTTTTCATTAGTCTATTGAAAATTATCTATAAGACATCATAATCCCTCAATATCCTGGGTAACCCCAATACGAAATTCAATCATAATTTCCACCTACATCCACATAGTAACTAGAGGATTATGGAAAAAGAGTCATCACACATGTGTTCATCCTATTCCCTCTTATTGGAATGGCATTGGAAAACAAACCCAGTGTTGTCCCCCTTCATCACTAGACTCTATAGCATTCCCCAGAAGTCATAGTACACCATTTTCACGCATCTATCTACCATCCACATATATTTTTATATGATAAAAATCATCTAAAAACTAATAGTTATAGGATCTATTACCCCCCCCCTAATGCAGAAGGATCGCATCCTTAAATGCCAATGAACATTCTAGTCCTCTAGGTCGCTTTTTCTCCATCATAATGGAGTATAGGTGATGATATTATCATATATTTTTTCTATATACCAATGTAAAAATGTCCCCAAGGAATTAAAATTATTCAATACCATATTCTCATATTTATCCATCCCCTACTCATCCAATATTCTCATCATCCCCACTGCTCTAATGATGGCTCCTCACTGAGTTACCAAGGTACTCGTGTCTAACATTAAATACAATCTATGAAAATGTTTAACTTAATATAAAAAAAATTATTATTGAAATCAAACATCTATTGATACTATAATCAGTCATACTAAAAAAAATTATGTCCCCCAATGAGTACGATATAATGGATTCTCTCATAGATATAAAATAAAATAGACCACTAACTAAGAGATGGTGTGACCAAAACAACAGATGATAGAACATGGTCGCCTACTATCTAGCAGGAGTAGGGTAGTCTCTCTCATGAGATTTTGGATGATGTGACACATAATATACTTCTTAGTCCCTCTACATAAGTACTTCAACCAATCCTAATCTTAATTCTCTAAAATTAATGCATACCTATGTACAGGGTGAAGGAGTATTAGTAGTTGAGCTATAGAAAACCATATTTGTAGCTTTGAAAATGCTTCTTCCAAATTTTATTACTATTTTGACATCACCACCATATTGATCATCACATTCATTTGAATTAATTATTTAAATACTTATTTTATAGCCAATTATAATATATTACTAATCCAAGAAACATCATGATATCAAACATATTTTCCTGAAGTGTTAGGAACATCACTTCCTCTAGTTACTCTCAGTCTATGTGAATTCCGATAAGAGATAGCGAATTCTACGATGGACATCACCTCTTTTATATTTAACATACATTTTTGACCCTTGGAGTAAATTATATATTCGTGATTTATACCAAATACTATCTCATCTTTTCCTCCATGATGATTTATTATTTATGAGTTGATTCGAATGTTGTCAAAGAAAACCAAGAAAAATGAGTCAATGTTATGGAGGAATATCTTATTATCATGGGCCATGAGAACATAAATAATATATTTTTACTCAGACCATCATAAACAGGTACTCATATATCCAATACCACCACTAATATTTAATATTTATAATGTCATCCTATATATCCCAAACCTGATGATAACCCAATCAAATATTAATCCTTAAGAACATATAAGCTACCCATAACAAATCAAAATGATCATCGATTATGGTAAATATATATATATTAATCATGATCACCTAGGTAAACTTCTGATAATAAATTCATAATAAAAGAGTAATATATTTCTTCAAGGTTAATAACCCTTGTTCACAAGACCATGATGCACTCTACCTAATAAATACCTTCAAATCCATGTCATTGAGTTTTACCAGGTAATACATTAGATCTTCTTGAAACATTTAAAATAAAAGTATCTAAATAGTCTACAAACTTGAAATGATATCTATAAGAAAATTAACACATATATTAATAGGAATACCTTTCATGTTTTCTAAAAATACAACCTAATAACAATGAATGGATGGAGTAAAATTCATTGGGATTATACTAATCCAACCAGAGGAACATTTATCGACATTTATGCCATCATTTCCCAAAGATGAATCAAGTATGGGATAAATATACATTGTCTATGTTCACATTATCTAGAAAAAAGTTACATATCCCCCTTTGTAATTTTGAAAGATGATTATATTTGATAAAATTCAATATAGGCAAGCCATTTAGTCAACAATTCCATTCCATGAATCACATCCGAGTTCATCATCTCTAGTATCAGGATATTAAATAGGTTCCCATGACAATTTATGAATATAGGAAACCACAATATTCACTAAATATTTGCACCTTCATAATAATTATCTTAACAATGGACATTAACAATTCATATCACTATTCCAGTTAGTAAAGTCAAACAACTACTTGTACAAAAATACATGATTGTCTTCTCAAAAGGAATCCATGTCAATAACTTCCCCTAGAAATCCTTAAGATGTGATACTAGGTATATAATTCTCTAATTTACTTCAACTCACTCCTTGTAATATATAGGGGCTATGAAGGCTTGATGTGCAGATAATGCAGGAGTTGAATCTCTTGAAATATTGAACCATTGTTTGGGAGTCCTATTTTTTGGATATTTATTGTGGAAATACATCTAACTGATTGAACCTTGATACCCAATCCAATGTTCATGTGTTGGGGAATTTTAAACATCATATACCTAAAAAACTAGTGTATTAAAAATAATTCATCCCTTGAGAAATTATTTTATCCCTCCATCACATGTTGACGTATAATACCACCTTGATTAGACTGATTTTGTGACACAAGGGAATGAAATTTGAATTATAAAATCATTTGGATAATCCATAATCAGTCTATGGGATTAAACAAGGTTCTCCTAAGAATCTGACCATAAACCAAGGTATAAATATCCTAGCCACAAACAAGGCATCATCCAAATATTTTAGTCACAACAATATATATATATATATATATAGAAATAACACTATAGCATGGTCAATTAAACTAATTCTTTTCAATATAAATATATCAAAACTTATGGAAAACTATATATATCAGATACCATAGAATACAATCTGATCTTAAAAAAACACATAACTCAATATATTCAACTAAATAACTACAATTCAGTAAAACAAAATTTATATATATGGAATACAAACAATGTACATAATAATGTTCCTTGAACACATCCTAAATATCATGAAATAGCAACGAAATCCTATCTATAGAAACTATATGGTCCATTACAAATATTCTGGCCAAACATGTGTAAACATGCCTTAATGATTCATGGAAAATTTTTACCTTTATATCATGTATAATAATGGCTGAAAATAAATAATAAAATCAATCAATCCCAAAATACAAATTTTTAACACACAGAACAAAACCACCAGGTTTGAGATAGAGGCTATCGTGACTTCATACATAGCTCAACATACTCAAGAGACTTCTGACTGGAATTGGGGGGTCTATGAAATTAATAATAAGAATATTCCCACTTTATCCTGTCATTTATAAATAATAAAATAATGTATTATAAACATTAGTAGTAATTATCATGAACAAAATAATCATTGTGTACACTTGTCATATGGGTATTAAATGGTATCCAATGTTGGAAATACCAAAAAGAGTATAAGTAAAAATAACAAACAAATACCATAGTGGAATCCCCTAATGTCAATCAAAAGATACTAGTTGATCTATGGTCTTTTACTCAATTATCCACCCTAGGGCCATTACTATTCTCTGAACCATTGTCATGAAATCTACAAGTGCACTAACATTTTCATGTATGTAATTAGTATAGGACTCAATTAGACACCACTATGAAATTTGTATACTCTTTTGATTTAGTATAAAGTATGTATTATAGGGTAATGATACATTTGAATCATTCGTTTTATTACAAAATCAGATATTGATTGTTCGTGTTCTAAAAAAGACAAAATAAACCCATAGACGTACCTGCTTCGGATTCAACAAGGAAGGATAATGAAATGATGTCAAATGTAATAGAAATAGACAATAGTCTAGAGAATTTATAACTCAAATCCCCATGGAATCATGAATTCATTCAACATGGTTTTACTCTGGCCTCACATATGACATGTTACGTGTAAATAAACTAGAAATATATATTGTACTAAACAAGGCCTAATAAATTCTAATTAACTAAGCATCGAGAATCAAAATTCATAGACATTAATATTATTCCTATAATGGAAACTTATGGTATCGTTATACATATACCATGTTCTCAACTAAACCATTATCATCATTGCATGTGATAAACACTCCCACGAAAAGGTATTAAAATTTCATGGATGTCAACCTATTCAAATCTCTATGAATGATAACTATAAAAAAGGTATCATACATACAAATGAATAGGAAATAATGAAATCATTTATTATGAGAATAATATAGAAATATACATACAGTTGACCAATAATAAAGAGGAAAAACATGCTAATTGTAAAACTCATGGAATCAATTATCATAAAGGTTCACACATGATATACCCAAAACCACATGTGTCCCCAATCCAAGTGAATTGGTCAAGAATTCCTACAAAAGAACAATACCAAAGAAATATAGGTTAACCAGATCACTAAATTGTTAAGGAACGTCCTAACTAAATACATTGTCAGAGAATCATATGGGTTTTCAGGGGAACATTTTCAAAGCCACATTAATGTACTCATCTACTCAAAATGCTCTCAATGCATTTCAAAATGCTAAAAAAATTATTTAATTTCTAAATGAAATGAACTATCACACGTAATAAATATATCATCTTTTAGAATAATTTAAATATTAAAATTATTTTCCAACAGATGTCTAATATATTCAAGTTTAATTAATAATAAATAAACCACATGTAATAAAACATTATCTATAAATAATAATGTTCATGTGATAATTTGGAATTATTATAATTTTATATTATAGTGAAAAATTCATATATTCCATTTATCATATAATTTAAAAATTAAACTATCAAGAAATGAGAATTAAGAATAATTACTCGATTATCATTTATTTATAATGTATTATATATCGTCAATTACAAATAATTTTTTTCTAACAGTCTATAATTCACGTAGAGGAATCATTTTTAAAAATCAAACAAAATTTATTCCTAGGATTTTACTACCCCAAAACAAAGCTGACACAATTTAATATATTGAGAGTGAAACTGATATAATTATTTAATATTATAATAGTTTACTATTATTAATGTAGGACTTCACATATCCTTTTTAATGTGAATTTTGGTGTCCTTGGACATAAAGGATCATCCAAAAATAATGGCCACATGTGTTAGAGTATTTTAAAATAGTAACACTAAATATAAGGATGTGATATAAAATATATATTCTAAATTAATAATTTAATTTAACTCCAATTTTTTTTTAATTATGAGCATTGAAAATTCACCTTATGAATTCAATTCATTGATTTTTTGTATACAGATCCACCAAAAAATGGTACATAAATGCTCTAGAGAAATAGGAAGTAATAAGAGGGTTTTGTAAAGTATTATTTCCAATAAGTGATATGTGTTAGGGTAACATAGCTTACATTTATTTATCCTATATCAATTTCAAGAAGGTATAGTGTTAAAATATTTCATTATAGATGAATCCCCTTCTATTGTTATGCAACTCAGGTTACCCTTATTCATCCATTATATCATAAGAGCTACCCTTACAAAACTCAAAATATTTTCCCTAACATAACTCATATATTAAACAATACACCCTTACATAGCTGTTAAAAATCCTTGGATACCTTTACAAAATATTCAATAAAATATAATGGTAATTTCTATTGAAAAATAAAATTTCCACAATGAAATATTTATGAATTATGAACAAAACTGTAATCTACGATCAATATTTAATTGATAATATTACATGGGTAGTGTTCTATTATAAAATGATCAAGTAATTTCATATTCTTAAAATAAATTAAAACCTAAAAATATAAATAATACTACATAAGATGTTGAAAAGGAAAATTTTTGGTTTTCATTAAAAATATTAAAAATATTGTTAAGCAATGTAAAGTGAGAAATACATAATAATCATGAAAGATTTAATTATATATACCCAAATAATATTTTTAATTTTATGTAATAATGATGGTTAAAACTAATTAAAGATTATTAATTAATGGTTTATTCTTATTTTTGAAGAGATATAATAGATGTTTTTTCTCTAATCCATTTATATAAATCAAAAATATATATTCTACATTTAGAACATAGTTTATTTGTTAACTTTTTAATATTTTTTATAAAACAATTCCTGTATGAACATCCCCAATTTTTTTCACTTCTAATAAATTCATGTTTTTGAGGTTGAATTATGAAACATGAGATAGAAGATTTTGTTTTATACGAAACAGTGTAATCAATCAATAGGAGAATTTTTTATGATATCACAATTAATAATTATGGAGCTATCAAAATTTGAAAGTGATTATTTGTGCCTTTTGATTCTTAACTGATGTGATATTTTTAGTAATCTTCAGAAATATATATATTATATTCACCCTTGATATAAATTACTAACTATAGACCGTTATAAACATTTATGGACACATGTAATATAATGATTTTTTTTAATGATATCATGACTTATTTGACTTGTAAAAAAGTAAATGTAGAATGAAAATTACCAAAGGGGATACACCTACCTTTGTTAGTGTTAGTGACTAATTATAAAAATATATCTATGGTTTTGATTTTTGTATTTTCAAAGAAATCTCTACGAAATAATACAATTTGGTTTTTATCTATCTATTTACTATAAAAACACATTTAAATCCTATTTCAGATTCCATGTATTTAGATCTTCAATCGTGATTATATCCTTAAGAGAAAGTCATGTCACATTTAATAAAACATTCTATTGTATATGAATGTTATAATGAAATTACGTACAATATCTTGAATAGAAATTATAATTCATTAATTAACAAATTAAGTTTCTATAAATGTTTTTGTCATCAATACGATGGGAAATTATAGGGAATAGTTCATAAAATTTATGTTATTCATCATGATTTATAAATGAATGACCCGAGATGATATAATCCTCATATTTCATTAGTTCATTTTTATTATAACAAAATATTGTTTTTCAAACTACAAATGGAACCATTTGTGGAATTATTTAGAAGGTGTTGTAGTAATGAAACATGTTGGGATGATGTAGCTGATTTTATGTTTTTTGGAATAGAATTACAAAACAAATATAATGTTAAGATGATATAGTAGTATATGAGGATTAAAAATAGAATGAATAAATATTATCAAAATAATTTCAGCAATTATCTTTCATTGTAGGTTGGGTATCATTTATTTTATAAATTATCTCTTGTGAAATGTGTTATGTATTTTGGTAAAAATGGAATGTTAATTGAAAGATTTATTGGACCGTATAATATTAATTATATGGTTTGATCATTTTTATATTGACTGATCATACCTAGGATTTATCATAGTCACATAACATAACATATGTTTCATTTTTAAGAAAATAATTATCAGAATTGCATCAGGTATTGAGCCCTAATGTATTATAGTTGACGGAAAATCATTCCCATTTTGAAAAAAATATTATGATTATTAAACCGAGAGTGAAGGTGTTTAAAGTTAAATTGATGCACTAATTTATGTTATTTTTTGAAAACCAATATGATTGAAGATGTAGGAAGTGAATCTTTAAATTATATAAATGAGAAATATCTCTATTTCATTAAGTAATGAATAAAATTAAGAGTATGGAATTAATAAAAGGATAGATAATATAGAAACTATAATGCCCCGACCCCAGTTACCCAGAGTCGGTGCATTATTGCGTAACATTTTCAAGATCACAAAGATCAAGTCTCGAAAGACCGATTAGTTTAGTAGAATTGGAAACACTAGATACATTCATAAATGTTACATTACTTCATTAAGTTAAAAATCACATAAACATAGTCTCCATAGTCCACACTTAAATCCCATTCAGACTATCACTGTAGGTCAGTCATAAAATATTTCTTCACATCCTGGGAAAAATAAAACATTGAAAGGGGTGAGCTCAGATGCTCAGTAAGGATAACAATATAGTGGAAACTTTCATAAAATTAACATAAACATTTAATCCAATGTATGACTAAAACAAAAGCCTTTTAAACTTGAACTTAAACATAATATGGAAAAAGTAAAATGAGATAATTCCATTTACTTTTTCTAATGGATATTCTACTGGTTGAATAATCACATGCAATATCAATAACCACTTTAATAATGATGGAATGCATAATTCCAGACTATCATAACCACGTAACCAAGGCCTCGTGCCAAGAATACAAATAAGATTTTGTCAAGGCCTTGTGGCAAGACACTAGTTTGTCTTATGAGACCTGCTGATGCATCGAGGAGCTATAGTGGGCTCCACCCGTCACTTATTAAGTCCAATGCATTCCTCGTATGAACCGGTTTAAAGTTATCATAAACCATAACATAATTGTATCACATAAAAATTCATAAAGGAAAAATAAAATTACCACATTTCAATAAAAATATATCAATACAACACATTGATATAATAAAAACATTTTCAATACCATTTTCAATACCAAAATAAAATAAAATTAAAACTTGGTATTTATTTTTTAATCAAAAAAAGTTATGGGTTGTAGAGGAAGCCGAAACTCAAATAATATTCACAGCGGCGGAGAAGTTGGTGTCACCACATACGTAAGGAATACATTCCTTTTGTTATTTAGTAAAAATGATTCATATAAAAATATTCCTTTTGATTAAAAGTAAAAGTCCAAGGGGTTTATACACCGTATAAAGGAAATTGTGTATAAAACAAAATATGCCTCAATGAAAGGAGATTGAGACAAAGTTCTTTACAAATATCTTTTTTTAAATAAAATAGATCTATTATGTGTATTATCTATAATTACACATAAAGAAAGTACAAATACAAGATAGGACATAGTAATATCATGACATAATTTGAAAGTTGGAGATTAAACCAAAGAACGGAAATTGGGTTAAGAAGTTCCCTTACCTCATATCCGACTTGACTCGATCATTCTTTAACCTCCCGAATAATAAACTAGAGATAATTTCTAATTGATTAAGAACATTTTTCAAGTTCATTATTCCTCTTATATCAATTATTACCATGTTATGAATATTATGTAATTATTTATGTTAATAACAGTCGTTTTGTCGATCTTTGGTACTTGAGTCAAAAATAAACATCTTAAAATTACAAGTTGTTCATGTTGTAAAATATAAATTATATCAATAATTATATTCATGATGTAGATATCATATAAATCATATATATCCAGTATATACATTCATTTATAATATTACATAACATTTAGAGGTACGAAATGAAATGCACCGTTCATGGAGACGGTAAGCCGTACGTATGCATAAATGCTACTTTCATTTCTATTTCATATTTAATGGAATGAATTTATAATTATATAAAGGTATAATATAATTCCAGTATAACATGATGTACAATACCATTTACTCCATCCTTTATACATCCCACATATGGCATTAACGATTCAAATCACTTTGAGGGGGCGGTAGTCCGCACTTCCTAAAATGAAAATATCGCGTTTTCCAATAATGGAAACCATAAAGGTATGCTACAAATGAAAAATACAGAAGCTTAAGGAAAACATAAACATATTATATATCATATATTAATATTTTGACATCTTAATGTCCACCTTTTAAGGTGTTATATGAGTGTTGAACAATCATCGTTTCATGAGGCTGAAATTCGACATCCACAGAAACAGTAAGTTCTTTAACCATTAGATGTAGGTGTGTGTAAGTGTAGCTCGAAGCCTTCTTATAAAAAAATCCTACTACATTTAGGATACATTTTTTGTTACAAAATAAATAAATAAAAATATTTTAGGGGGTTGGAGAAGAAAAATAAAACAAAATAACATAAGAGAAGACATTACCTTAAAATCGGGTAAATCTTTTTGATTTGATCCAAAGGCTTCCATGGGAAGGGTTCTACCCAAAGTGAGGCTTCTAAGAGTAAGAGAGGGATGTTGGGAGAGTATATGGGCAGAGGTTGGCCGAGCGAAATGGATTGATGGTGTGAATATGGTGGTAGAGGTGGGGGCCTTTTATAAAGAGAGGGATGGGGCAATCTTGGAAAGATTGAAATGTTACATTATTATGAAATTTTTTTTGGATTATAAAGGCCCCAAAATGATATATTTCGAGTCTAAGGTGATAAGGGTTCGAAGTATACTGATCCAGTAGGTTTTATACAGGTGTATTCCTTAGATTTTACATTATCTTTTCATTTTATTTAAATCTTTAATTAATGAGGTAATCGCCGCATCATCATTGTGTCATAAAACATTTAATTTATCTAATGTATAAAAATTATAAAAAAATATCATGATCTAGGAAATCTTCATATCACTATAATGAATATTTATAGTCAAATATTTGACTTTTATAACCCCATTTAAAAATTGTTTTAGTAAAAGAACTCATGTTTGTGAAATTTTTATTTTAACATTAAATAAAACGTTTTTAATGTCATTTTCCAACCAAAGTGGCTCCATGGGGTCCCCAAGTTGACCCATGTATTTTCTTGGTCGGCCATGACTCATCCAATAAGGTTAGGAAATGTTTAAAGGTCATTTCATATTATTATAACATTATACTTACCTTAAATTACACTAATTACTTTTAATCGCGATTAAATAAACTTAAAAGTTACTATTCACCAAAAAATTATTTTAATCCCATTGAACCACATTTTAATTTCTAATGACAACCATGTATGTCGGATGTTTGAAAATAAAATCCTAGAAGTGGTAATTTTTCATTTAAATGAAAAATCTGTTTTTTAACTACCACTTAGTGGTTTCACTATTCATCAAAAATTGAAGTTTTTCAGAACAATTCCAAAATTTCACCCTAAGCTATAATTGATATTCTGAATTCAAAAATGATGTCTATTTTAAAAAATTCCACTAATATAAGTTGCATTAATTAATTTTAAAACTAATTTTCACTGTCACTACAAATAGCGTGTTTTTAAGAAACAATATATATCAAAAGATTGACAATTGTTTATGTCCAATTTCAAAGTGAAGTTAATTCTAATGACCACCATCGGATAAAATGGTAAAAATATATTCTAATTATACTTTAAAACCACTCAATAGTATAATATATCACTATATATTATTTTGATTAAAAAAAGGTGTTTCTAAGTATTTTTCACTATTCATAAAAAGTTGGACGTTCTTAGAAAAATACAAAAAAATCAACATAGGCTAATTTTGATATTACAAATCCAAAAATGAAGTCCATTTTGAAATATAATATATATATAATTTCAAAAAGGGGGTATTACTATTCATAACAATTACTTTTATTGGTCGCGGTGTGTTAGAATCTCGAACTTGCGTACAATGCATGATATTGCATTATTGAAAGAGAAGCGTATCCTGGAAGCTCAGGATGTTACATTCTCCCCTCCTTCAATAAATTGTGTCCTTGAAATTTGAAATTGTTCTTTGAAAATAAAAAGTTGAAAATAGAAAATACCTTTGTGGAAAACCCACATCGGAAATAAGGTTAATAAAAATATAACTTTAAAAGAAAGAAAGAGAAGTAAAAAAGGTCACCCAAGATAGCCCAAACTAGGATTCTATAGAAATATGGATATGGAGGAAAAAATAACCATCAAGGTCTGATGGAGAGCTGTAGAAAATAGGATTAGGAAAAAGTTAACCACAAGAAAATCACAAACATGTGATTGGTTAAATGGTCATTGAATCCCCAGTTGGAAAAGTTAACCAAAAACGTTTTTATTTTAAGTTACCTTTCATAAAGTTGAGGATTTTATTTAAGAGATTTACTAAGAACGTAAGGAAAATATACTTACTTGTTATGTACACTTTCATTATTTAATAAATTTTTACCACAAACCCATCTTTCACTCTAAATGGTAACAAAACTCAAAAATAATCTATTTATCCTAATTGTAGAAGGTTTCAAATATTACCACATTCCATTTAGATTAGGAAAACTATTTTGTAATAACCAGGTACTTCTAGTAGGCTAGTGGTATGTAATAAAGGCTTGTCTCACTATAGTTGTGGGTTCGATTCCTGCAGCTTTGTCTGACGTGACGGGTTATCCCCCAACCTGCAGGTTGTCCTTTTCCTAAAAGTATAATATTATAATATTCCAAAATTAATCTTCAGAAATGTTTTAACCTTAAAAATACATTCCAAAGTTCAACTTAATTCATTCCAACCATTATAGTTATCCAAAATACTTCTGTCCAGAATTTCTCTAAAAGTCTCTAAATTCCTAAATCAACTGTAACCTCAGATTCCCCAAACAAAGTAAAGTTTCTCTTATTCTCACATAATAGAAATATGATTACATTAATCATATTAAAACCATAATTAAAACAACTAGTACTACAGTACAATCCTTATATATATCACATTATTCTTTAACTATAATATAATCCTTGAGTCCAAAAACACAAATAAAATAATTATTAAACATCATCTGTATTAACAGCATAAGCTGGGCCTTGATCCATTGGCCTTTTCAGAGACATTTTTCCCTGATGATTAGGACATTCATTTTCATAATGCCCCATTTCCCTACAATTTTAGCATTCAACATTGATAGCCTCTTTCTTTCCCTTGCAATCACGAGCCTGGTGACCTTTTTCTCCACATTTATAACAAACTCCCATTCCTTTTTGGCAAGTACCGGGGTGATTCTCCCCACAATTATCGCATAATGGAAAATCCTTCTTTCCCTTTTTCCCTTTATCTATCTCTTCTTCCACCGTTCTCTTCTTCTCTTGCTTTAATTTATTGTCATAAGATTTAGAGAATTCCGATTCTGTCTTGATAGCACATGAGACAATATCTTCGTATGACAAGAAGGTTTTTGAGACTAATTCTCAATGATGAAATGGTTTTAACCCATCAAAGAAACAATCAATATTACTTCTTGTGATACGTATATAATCTGCAGCATGCCTCGCTAACCTTGTATAGTTAGCCTCATACTTTGAGACATTCTCATCCTCCTTTTGTCTCAGACTCAGAAATTGCCTTTCCATATCTGCTCGATGGTCACGAGGAATGTATTTTTCTAATAAAAGCACTTTTAACTCCCTCCATTCCATATTAGATACTTCTTCATCTTCTTTTGTGTTTTGAATCAGCGACCACTATTGATTGGCATCTCCAGCGAGCCGGTAAACATCCATGACATCCTTCTCCCTTTCACTACACCCCAAGGCATGGAATATTTTCTCTAATGAGTTTATCCATTTCTCAGCTACTAATGGATTTGAACCCCCATTAAATGTTGGTGGTTGTTGCCTCATGAAACTATCTAACATTGATCCTCCACGTTGTGGATCAGGGTGCTCCATACAAGTAAGGTTATTATTCATAACCTCAGTGAGTTGTCCCAGTATGGTGATAAGGTGATCAACATCAGTTTTATCTCCAGCTCCGCAATAATTATCTTGAGCAGGAGGGCAATATATACATGGAGTGCAAGCATTTATACAGTTTCCATTCCACCCACTAGGAGCCATTTCTAAAAAATGGCATAAACAAGATTAGTTTATGAATCAAAATACATAATTCCATACTTGTAAAAAACATCACATAAATTGAACTATTTGTGGATATAATCCATAATCATAAAAAGGAATGTTTTCTTTGAGGAAGTATATACTCATAAACCCTTCATAATGGTTTGTAATGAAAATTAGAATTATCCTAAGCATATCCCTCGGGAGTGTCGTAACCAAGAGTGCAGCACGACCCGTTGTCATGCACCAGAACCCGTTCGAGTCTAGCTCAAAGCAGTGTTTTCGGGTTTTACCCCTAGGTACATCTGTGCCAGAGCCTCCTTTACTTGCTCATATCCAGAAAGGGATGTATTACTCAGAAAACTCAAAAAATCTCTACAATAACAAAATTCTAGGAAGTTCCACTATACTAATCCTCAAAGTCTATCTTATGGCTATGTGCTCTAATCAGAGTTTTTCTAAATCTAGCTTCCATGGTTACTACTAAACTGCCTCTGATACCAACTGTAACTCCCCGACCCCAGTTACCCGGAGTCAATGCATTATTGCGTAACATTGGCATGATCACAAAGATCAAGTCTCAAAAGACCTATTAGTTTAGTAGCCTTGGAAACACTAGATACATTACATCATAAATTGAGAAATCACAAAAACATAGTCTCCATAGTCCACAATTATATCCCCTTCAGACTATCCCTATAGGTCAGTCATAAAATATTTCTTCACATCCTGGGAAAAATTAAACATTGAAAGGGGTGAGCTCAGATGCTCAGTGTGGATAACAATATAATGGAAGCTTTAATAAAATAAACATAAATGTTTAAGGCAATTTATGACAAAATCAAAAGCCTTTTAAATTTGAACTTCAACATAATATGGCAAAAGTAAAATGAGATAATTCCATTTACTTATTCACATGGATATTCTACTGGTCGAATAATATAATGCAATATCAATAACCACTTTCATAATGATGGAATTCATAATGCCAGACTATCATAACCACGTATCCAAGGCCTTGTGCAAGGACAAAAAATAATATTTTGTCAAGGCCACGTGCCAAAACACTAGTTTGTCTCATGAGACCTGCTGATGCATCGAGGAGCTATAGCGGGCTCCACCTGTCACTTATTAAGTCCAATGCATTCCTCATATGAACAGGTTTAAACATATCATAAACCATAGAATAATTGTATCACATAAAACATGGATAAAGAAAACATAAAATTTCTACATTTCAATCACAAGAAATCAGTACAACACATTGATATTATAAAAACATTATCAAAACCATTTTCAATACCAAAATAAAATAAAATTAAAACTTGGTATTTATTTTTCATTTAAAAAAAGTTATGGCTTGTAGAGGAATCCAAAACTCAAATAATAGTCACGGCGGAGGAAAATTCATTGTCGCTGCATACGTAATAAAAACATTCCTTTTGTCGTTTAGTAAAAACGCTTCATATAAAAAGATACCTTTTGAATAAAAGTAAAATTCAAAGGGGATTATACACTGTATAAAGGAAATCTTCTATAAAACAAAATATGCCTCAATGAAAGGAGATTGAGACAAAGTCCTTTACAAATATCATTTTTTATATAAAATAGATCTATTATGTATATTAACTATAAGTAAACATAAATAAAGTAAAAATACAATATAGGAAATAGTAATATCATGACATAATTTGAAAGTAGGAGATTAACCCAAAGAACAGAAATTGGGTTAAGAAGTTCCCTTACCTAGTGTCTGACTTGACTCGATCATTCTTTGACATCCTGAATAATAAACTAGAGTTAATTTATAATTTATTAAGAACCTTTTTAAAGTTCATTATTCCTTTTATATCACTTATTACCATGTTGTGAACAATATGTAATTATTTAGGTTAATAATGGCCGTTTTGTCGATCTTTGGTACTTGAGTCAAAAATAAACGTCTTAAAATTACAAGTTGTTCATATGGTAAAATATCCATTATATCCAAAATTATATTCATGATTTAGATATCATATACATAATATATATCAAGTATATACATTCATTTATAATATTACATAACATTTAGAGGTTTGAAATGAAATGCACCGTTCATGGAGACGGTAAGTCGTACGTACGCATGAACGCTACTTTCATTTCTATTTCATATTTAATGGAATGAAGTTATAATTATATAAAGGTATAATGAAATTACAGAATAATATAATGTATAATACCATTTACTCTATCCTTTATACATCCCACATATGGCATTAACGATTCTAATAATTTTGATGGGGCGGTAGTCCGCATTTCCTAAAATTAAAATATAGCGTTTACCCATAATGGAAATCATAAAGGTATGACATAAATGAAAAATAAATAATCTTAAGGAAAACATAAAAATATTATATATCATATATAAATACAGTGACATCTTAATGGCCACCTTTTAAGGTGTTATATGAGTGTTGAACAATCATCATTTCATGAGGCAGAAATTCGCCATCCACATAAATAGTATGTTTTTAACCATTAGATGTAGGTGTGTGTAAGTGTAGATCAAATCCTTCTTATAACAACATCCTAGTATATTCTGGATACTTAGTTTATTACATAAAAAATTATTAAAAAGATTTTAGGGGGGTGGAGAAGCAAAATAAAACATAATAATATAAGAGAAGACATTAACTTATAATCAGGTAACTCTTTTTGAATTGATCCAAAGGCTTACTTGGGAAGCGTTATGCCCAAAGTGAGGCTTCTAGTAGTAAGAGAGGTTAGTTGGGAGAGTATTTGGGAAGATTTTGGCAGAGAAAAATTTCTTGAAGGTGTGAATAAGGTGGTATAGGTGGGGGCCCTTTATAAGAGGAGAGAAGGGGCATTCTTGGAAATATTGAAATGTTACATTATTATGAAATACTTTTCGGATTAAAAAGGTCCCATAATGATATATTTATAGGATAAGGTGATAAGTGTTCGAAATATACTCATCCAATAGGTTTTTGAAAAGTGTATGCCTTAGATTTTACATTATCTATTCATTTTATTTAAATTGTTAATTAATTAGGTAATCACTGCATCATCGTTGTGCCCTAAAAAATTTAATTTATTTAATGTCTAAAAATTATAAATGAAATATAATGATGTAGGAAATCTTTTTACCTTTATAATGAATTTTATAGTAAAAAATATGACTTTTATAACCCCATTTAAAAATTGTTTTAGTAAAAGAACTAATGTTTGTGACATTTTTTTAACATTAAATAAAAAGTTATTAATGTCATTTTCCTACCAAAGTGGCTCTATGGGGTCCTCAAGATGACCCATTGATTGTATTGGTCTTCCATGACTCATCCAATAGGGGTAGAACATGTGTAATGGTCATTTCAAATTATTATAACATTATCTTTACCTTAAATTACACAAATTACCTTTAATCGCGATTAATTAAACTTAAAAGTTACTGTTCACCAAAAAATTATTTTAATCCAATTGATCCACATTTTACTTCCTAATGAAAACCGTGTAAGTAAGATTTTTGAAAATCAAATCATAGAAGTGGTAATGTTTCATTTAAAAGAAAAATCAGTTTTTTAACTAGCACTTAGTGGTATAACTATTCATCAAAAATTGATGTTTTTCAGAACAATGCCAAAATCTCACCCTAAGATATAATCGATATTCCGAATTCAAAAATGATGTCTATTTTACAAAATTCCAAACATATAAGTTTCACTAATTAATTTTATAATTAATTCCCACTGTCACTACAAATAGCGTGTTTTTAAGAAACAATGTATATCAAAAGATTGACAATTGTTTATGTCCAATTTCAAAGTGAAATTAATTCTAATGACCACCATTGGATAAAATGGTAAAAATATATTCTAATTATACTTTGAAACCACTCAATAATATAATTTATCACTATAAATTATTTTGATTAAAAAAGGTGTTTTTATGTATTTATCACTATTCATAAAAAATTTGAAGTTCTCAGAAAAATACCAAAAATTCAACATAGGCTAATTTTGATATTCCGAATCCCAAAATGAAGTCCATTTTGAAATATAAAATATATATAATTTCAAAAAGTGGGTATTACTATTCATAACGACTAATTTGATTGGCTGCGGTGTGTTAGAATCTCAAACTTGTGTACAATGCAAGATATTGCATTATTGAAAGAGAAGCGTATCGTGGAAGCTCGGGATGTTACAGAAACCCATGTAGTGATAATAATAAATAACATTATTTTATAATAATATTCATTAATTTTATTTTATAAAATTATATTAATTATAGTAGCATTATATAAATTATCCTGGAAGATGAAATATATTTATTTAAAACCAAATTGTTTCTAAAGTATTATAGGGGTTTATTTAAAAATTGAACAGATACTAATAATTTTTCAAATTTAAAAAAATGGTTATTTTAATTTAATATAACATTTCAAACTTATCATGCATTTAATATTAAATGGTTTTCTAAAATTATTGATTATATGATTGAATAGTGATCGATACAAAATTGTATTAAAAACTATCTTTTTAATTGAATATTTTAGAATGAAAACTTTTCAAAACTGAAATTTTTTAAAGTAAAATTGATTCAAATTATATATTTATAAAACCTTTTAAAACAATGGAATCAATTTAATTATTGATAATGATACAAAACATTTTATACATAATGACATATTTTTTCTTGATGACATCTTTTCATCCCATTTTATATGTTTATTTTTAAATTAAATTACACCTCCCCTTTAAAATGAATTTATTTAATGGACACATATTTTGAATCAAAATAATAAATAATTGGAAATTTGGTAAAATTAATTTTATGTTCATAATGAATAATAAATTCTGTATCATTTTGTTACCATCATTATGGTCACAATAGGTTTACCAGGATTATAGTAGAGTTATAAAGACTATGATAACCATAAATATGGTCTATATTATATTGTATGACCATAATATTACACAATAACATATCATATATAAAAATTTACCATTTTTGATCTATTCTTCATAAGAAATAAATTAACATATTTCAATTGTTAAAAAATACACTCAATCCCCCCTCTCTATATTTTTAACTGGAACCCCATATGATCACCATTTCAAACATTAGTTTAATATTGGATTAGAAAATTCCTAAAAAATCCCAACCAACATTCCACCACATGTCCAGAAGTTGTTATTTTCTACATAATGCCAACTTTTTAGGGCTTGAGGTGTAATGGTATGGGTGTTTTTTTAATATGAGTTAATAGTTTCATTCAATGATTTTTTATTTCTCATTATAACATTTTTAAATAATGTCTAACCATTGTTGTTTTAAAATATAATTATTTACCTTTAGATGATATTTTATTATTATTATTTCACAGCCTATATACTTCTCATCTTATATAAATTGGAAAATAAAACCATTTTTCCTATTTAAAATAAACTACAACCTATGAAACCTATATAAAATTATTTCCATCACTGTAACCCAAAAATATATATAATGATAATTTATATATATATATTATACATGTCATAAAAAGAATCTTAAATATATAAATTTTCATCCTTTTTCATACCTTTATATCGATTGAAAAATGAAACCAAATTTTTATTAGAAGTGTTGATCATCACCACCATGATGAAATGGGATTTGTTTTCACCACCACTTGACTTATATGGTATATATAATTATTTTTAATGATTAAAAATAAAACATATAATATATTAATCATAATATAAATAAAAAATATAATTATATTTTTATAGTAATGTGTATTATAAAATTTAAATGTTATTCAGGACTAAGTTTGGACTATGTTCTCAATAATTGTAACATAATTTAATTTTTATAACAATATTTCATTATTTGTAAAAAAATAAAATTTATTCATGAAAATAATATTTATTTACTTATTACTATTATGGATATGATTAGTAAAGTCATATTTTTCCATGATTCACATACCAAATTTATTTTTCAATTATTAACTGAAGATCCTCAAAACACATGAGGTGGAGTTTATAGTTTATGTAATTAAATATTGCATAGAAATAAAAATAATAATTTTATCAATGATAATGGATTAAAAATAAAAAATTTCTTTAATAAGGTAAATAATAGTTAATATTATATTATTAATGATATAAATAACATTCATGACTATTTGGAATCATTGGAATGGACAATTTACCTTAAAAACCTCATTTTATATGTTTTGATGAATTTTTTAAAATATTTTTCATCTATGTACATATTCTAAAATTTAGTTTATTAATTATTTTATATTGGATTAGAGTTATTCTAAATGAAATTTTATGTATATTTTGAAATAATTTAAATGGTATTAAATAAAAAAAATTACATATTTCATACGTAACTTTTTTACATTGTTTCCAAATGGAAAAGTGAATGTTCAATTTTAACATATATGACATCGATGGATTCTGCTATTGATAAATCCATTATTTGATGTTTGGGTCCCATTATAATCTATTTTTTTAATAAGTACACTCCTTTTATATTTTCTAACCATTTTAACTTTTAAACTTCATTTTAATGGAGAGCGATGTGTCAGTATAAAAAATGCCATAATAATGCCATTAATGGTTAATGATTAAGATTTTAATGAATTAAATGAAAGGTTTTTTTAGTATAATCCATGTCATGGTCCATGGAAATTATTTACAATGTTACGTGTCAGTATGTATCTCTTATATAATTAGATAATGATTATTTTATCTAAAAAAATTGTTTTAGAATATGACATTATAGGTTATTATACATGTAATGGTCATTATAAAGCATCTTTTATGTGTTCTATGAAGATGAAATGCCAAGAAACCAAAAAGACTGTTCCAGTATTTAAAATTTGTTTCATATAAATATTTTATTTATGATGAATAATCAAAATAATATTTTATTTTAAATGAATGACTACATCATTAAGGTAAAAATGTCATTTTTAAGAAATTGTGTTTCATGGGTTATCATTTTTTCCAAAAAAATCTCATTCATATTATATTTAAATTATGTTCTGTATAATGTGATTTATTAAAAACTACGGAAAATATTATATACATGTTTCGCATACATAGGATTTTGTTCCCATTATAGGATTTCAAATTTTTTTCATTGTGTTTAAGGATAATGAGTTACAACGATGAAGTAATGTTGAAATTACTAAAGATTTTTTATTAAAATGCGATTGATTAAAAAAGTTTATAATATGAGAAAATTTTATACTAATTGAATGTTTTCATCATTAAATGAGTAGGTTTCGCATTTTATATTTCTGATTTAATTCAGTAAAATTCTTTAACTAAAATAATATTTTGAAATGTAATAAAATTAATTCTTCTTTTAGAAACGATATTACTGGATTAAAAAGGCCATTATTTTGGGAATTGGTTGTTAAGGAATATATCTACCTTATCGTCTTCCCACGTTACTGTCACTAAACTTTGGAGAAACCATTAATCATTGTTAATTTCCATTATTAATAGATTTTGGTTATTTTAAACAAATAAATCACATTTCATTTATAAAAGGTGTTCTCTTCTCATAATTTACCATCCTAACAAAACCACCTTAGATTGGAATAAAACATTATAGAACCCTATCATAATCATTTTTTACAATATTAATGGCTTCTAGTCTCATAAAATTTCCATTTATCGATAGTTTAACCCATTTTCAAAAAAAATATAATCTAAAAAGTGAGGTTTAAATTTCTAAAAACTACTTTAATATTTCATTTTTTTGTGAATTTATTACTTATAAAATTATATTAAACCATATTAAAATTATAAACACATTATCAATACTATAATCGTATATTATTATACATATTTTTAATTATTAACAACCTTTTAAATTTTTTTATTAATAAACATAATGTCCTCATTCTTGAATTGGGGGAAGTACCACCTCCCCAATGAAATGATTTTAATTTTTCATCATCATAAAAATGGATGAATCATGTCAAGAAATTAATGTAATAGTTATCTAATTTTTATGTATTTTATATTCATAAATGGTAAACATTTAGTACCTGGCTTTAAACACTGCATAATGTTGAGTAAAATAATGAATTCACATTGAGTAAATTTTATGGTTTAGTGTTCTAGAGAATTCGCCAATAACTATTACATATAAATTGAAAAATAAATGTAGACACTTCTACTCAAAATCAATTTTTTATAAAATAGTAACTCTTATGAAGAAACATGTCTAGTTCCATTTTTTTGATAGCATGAATTTTACTTTATCGTATCATTGACCATTATTTATATTTAAATCCTATGGAAAGCATTTCAAAAACATGGGTTGATCATAAAAATATTAGTAAGTGTTATACAGTAATGAATGAACCAATTATCCCATCATTAATTACAAAAAAATGAAACCATACTTTTCAATCATAACATACATTATGAAATAATATGATTTGTGATTAGCACACATAAATCATAAATCATAAAGGTAACGTATGGAATACATAACTTTAGTACGTTGTAGATTTCACAACTAAGTATGAAGTTACATTTGGAATACCCATCATAATATATTTTCTAAATCTCTTAATAGAAACATTAATGGTTACCTCTATCACATTGCCCATTGAATTAGAGAGCTATTGCGGGGTCACTCGCCCTAGGTTTAACATGGAACCACCCGTAAATGTGAAAATTTCCCAATAACCAAAACATATTCATAACACATAATACAAGCATAAATGAAAGGTAAAATTTCCACATTTCAATAACAATATATCATTTCATGATATTCATAGAATCATTGCTTTATCTAACCATTTAAAAAACATTTAAAACATTTAATAAAGAGATTTTTTTAATAAAAGTGTCTCATGCTGTTTGAAACAATTAAAAGGAATTTAAATTTCAAAAATTCATATCCATTAAAATAAATTATTAATACCATTTTTAACACATGGATAGTAATGAGAAAATTTAGATGAATAAATATTTAATACATTTTAAATGATAATTTAGTTAAAGTGTTCCTAACCTAATGAGAGACGCTTGAAAAAAATATTTGAGGAATAACATTAATAGATACATATAATATAATGAGAATAAAGATATTCATGTTATAATATGTCATTGGGAAGTATATACAAATTATAAATGTGAATTGGTGTGTAACAACAAATATGATTCAATGGAATGTAAATTGAGACAATGTCCCTTGCAAATATCATATCCTATGATCAAGGGAAAATCAATGACATAATTATGTGTGAAACATAATAATACACCTAATATAAGTGTATATTATATATAAAACAATCAGATTTCAGTCACATATATTCATATCATCATGTAATCATGAAGTAGAAGTGTAACCTAAGGAACTCAAATTAGGTAATGATGTTCTCTTATAGAAATTCGACAGCCTAACGGAATCACATTAAAATTCAGAAAATGAGATGATGATAGAGAAAAGGTGTTCTCATCACATGGGAATACAATTTACAGCAATAAGGTTATCTAAGAACATATCTCAACATATGAAAGTTGAAATTATATGACATGTCCTGAAAGAAGTATTTGATTAATAAGTACGGTGAAGGGTTCCCTTACCAATTTGGTAACTTATTAAACATACCCCATATGTAGGAAGAATCATAAAATAATGATGTAAATACCCATATGTTAAATTATATTTCAACAATATTACAATCATGGTCAGTACATACACAACATAAATGGAAATAGTGACAATTATAGCATGAATCCCACGGGAAAAAAAGTGAGATGAAAACCCCATACCATGTTGTAATCAATTAGGTCATATGAGAAAAAGTCAATAACCACAAGATTAATCACATAATACCATGATTATAAAAATTCTGTAATTTATATATATAATGGATGTTCACAACACACTACATTCAATAAATATGTGGTGAACAATGGAAAACTCGCGTAATTAAAAGTGAGGTGAGAAACCCTTTACCCAGTGTCTGACTTGACATGATCACTATATAAACTAATGAATAATAAACTAAAGTAAATTTATACTTTATTAAGAACCTTTCCAATTTTATTATTCCATTATTAACTATTATTAAATTTCTATAATAATTATTTATTTCTTTTAGTTCTTATCGTACATTTTGTTGATGTTCAGAAAATTATATAAAAATGGTCTTGTTATAATTATAAATGTTCCATGTGGTTGAAATTACATTATCTCTAGAATGATATTCATGATTTATATATATATATATATAAAATAGTACATAAAATTAGGAGATAAGAAATGAAATACACCGTTCATGGAGACGGTAAGTCGTACGTATGCGTTAATGCTACAATCATTAATATTTAATAATTAATGGAATAAAATAATATTTATACATAGGAATATTTTAATTCTAGTATAATATCATATATAATAGCATTAAATACTTCATTTATGCATTCCACATATGGAATGAACAATTAATTTCACTTTGATGGGGTGGTAGTCCTAACTTCTTCAAATGTATATTATATTATTTACCCACCATGTAAACCATAAATTTATTATATAATTGAAAAATAAAGAATCTTAGAAAAAAATATAATATATATCACTTATAAATACATTGTCATCTTAATGGCCACCTATGAGGTGGTAGGAGAATATTGAACAATCACCATTTCGTGAGGCAGTAGTTCACCTTCCACCAAAACTGTATGTTCACTATCCATTAGATAGAGGTGTGTGTAAGTTTAGTTTGAATCCATATTATAACAACAACAAAGAATATTGGGATTCTGGTGTTTTTATAAAATAATGTAATAAAATGACTTTAGGAAGTTGGATATGTAAAATAAATCAAAAGAACTTAAGATAAGATGTTATCTTCATTTTGAGAATCTCTCATTGGTTGGACCCAAAAGGTTTAATTGAATTACCTTCTTCCTAGGGGAAGTCTTCTTAAAGAAGGAGAGGGATCTAGGGAGTTTAATTTGATATATTTTGGGTGATACGAGGGGCTTGAGAAGTTTGAGGAATGGGATATAAGTGAGCACTTTTTATAAGGGGGAGGAGGGGATCTTTAAAAATGTTTAAAAATATTATTGTATTATATAATGATTTTCCATTTCTAAAGGTCAAAAACATATAAACGTCGAATATAATATGATTTATTTTCAACATAAAATCATTTAATGACCATTGGACAGGTTGTGGATATGTTTTCAATCTTTCTAATCTTATTTATTTAAATCATTAATTAATGAGGTAAATACTCTATCATTATTGTGTCATAAATAATATAATTTATTTGACTTCTAAAAATTAAAAATAAATATAATTATGTATGAAATATTTTTATATTTCAAATGAATATTTATATTATAATAGATAACTTATATAACCTTGTGTAATAATTGATTTTCTAAAAGATATTTGTTTTTGTCATTTTAGACTTTACTTTAAATTAATTAATATAAAGTATCATTATCACTCCCAATTAGCTCCATGGGGTCCCAAAAATTACACAAGGATGCCATGGTATGAAATGTATCAACTAATTGGATTATTACACATGTTAGGGTAATTTTATATTAATATAATAATATTTGTTTACCCTTACTTACAATATTTACCCTTTAACCATTTATAATTAAAATATTTACTGATGTAAATATTCATAATGTCTAAAAATAAAAGTTACATATTTACAAAATTTGGACCTCCTAATTCAAAATATGAAATACATTTTTCCAAAATCAAAACATATAATTGGATAAAAATAATTTTTATTTCATTCCCATTGTCAAATCAAAAAACATGTTTTTAAGAAATAATAACTATCAAAAGATTGACATATGTTTTTATCCAATTTCAATGAGAAATTACATCTAATGACAAAATTTGTATTAATTGGTAAAAATATAATATAATAACACCTTAAAACCAATTTAAATGACAATAAATCCATATAAATTAATTATATTAAAAGGTTGTTTTCAATTAAAATATTATATATTTAACTATTTATTAAAAAATGAATTTTTTAAAAAAATGCCAAAAATTAACCCTAATTATATTTTGTTGTCCCAATTCTATAGAATAATTTTATTTTTTAAAATAGATCGTATTAAACTGACCAAAACTTGATATAAAATGGGTTATCCATCAAAAGTAAGTAAATTGACAATTTAATTAATATTAGTTTATTTATGCTTAAAATTTTATTCATTCAAATTAGATGCATCTAACTTTTATTGAATTAATTTAAATAAATTTAAAAAATGTATAATCATATGTTATATAGTTCTATTTATTTCCACCAATACAAAAATAAAGAGTTAACTACCATTTAAAATAATATTATTTTAATAGTTTTATGTATGACCCAATGTTGTTTTCAACATAAGATTTAAAAGAAACCCAATGATGCGTATCTGGTATGCCATTGAACATATCATCCCATTTAAAGTAAACTTCATATTTAATTCAAAAATTTTAATCAATATGAAAATGTTATTTTATTTATTTACCTGGGATCTTACATCCTTCACCCCCTTTGGGAATTGTGTCATATCAATTTTTAAATTTTTCTTCAAAACATCATTGAATTTCCCATATCAGAAAAATAGTCAATTAAAATATCTCATTAAAAAGAATAAGACAATTAAAAAGTTCAAATGAGGAAAAAGATACTACTATTCCCTGAAAACATGTATATGAAAGAGAAACTAACACTCATATAATTATAGGTAGTGATAGAGAACATGATCACAGAATGTTAACCACTGCAATTCCATAAATTTGTGGATGGGTAAATGTCTAATGATAAAAGAGAGATTATAACATTTTTTCTTCAATATAATTTTCTAAGGGTTGATTAATTTTGTCAATAAATAGACTAAGAATGTAAAGAAATAAACTTACTTGTCATGTAGAGTGTCGTCCTTTAATAATATTCTACCACAATCTCAAATTTTCTCCAAACAGTATGTATTAAATATGACTAGGTAACACATGAAGTTCTAGTATAATCTTCTAGAGTATCACATAATCTAGAAAAGATGAACTATATATTTACCCTATCATTAGACACAAAAAACCCAATGTGGTTAGTACAAGACCAGATAATCCCCAAAAGTATAATACATTATAAAAATAAATACTACTCTTAATCTCCAAAATTCAACAAAAGGAACCCAAATTTCAAAAAATATCATTCAATATACTATTGTACATAAAATAATTGAACATAATTCAAACTATGTTTGAAACAAAAAACTCAGAAGGTTTCAATCACCTAGTCTTCCACAGTAATTCCTAACATCTGTCTCCAAATAACATCGACTACTCTTAATGTATAATACTAACAAATAATTAACATAATCACATATTATCCATGATGGTTTAATCATTTCCATAAATAAAACTAATCTTTATATTTCTAAAATAAAAACATATATTCTTATAAATTAAAATTTCATCCATTACTCCACAAATGAGATCCCAACGTATTCTATTTCCATTTAACATATAATGCTTCCAAAATAGTAAACTTCCTCTAAAATAACCATTTTCAATTAATCTCGAAATAATTTTCCTATATAAAAGGTTTCCATTTCAAAAAACATATGTTCCCATAATCGACATAGTCTTGATCCTAAAATAATTCATATTATAATAAAAAGTCATACTAACCTGAGACATCAAGTAGGACAGTGGTTGGTGAAGCGGCCTTGTCGCCCATCGATTGTGGGATTGATTACTACGGCCTTTCCAGACACGACATGTTTTCACCAATCTTACGGGTTTTCCTTTTTATAGATCTGAAAAATAACACTAACATGTTTTAACCTCAATGGTTTTTTATACCTTTCGTTTTCATCCCAATACATTAATCCCTCAACATCATATATATTGAATTTTTTTCCACCTATAAATGATAAAATAAAACTATTCCTTATAGAATGATCATTATACAATGATCATGGTGTCCATATGGATTCATCGCCATCTTTTTCATGTAGGTAGAAGGACCCTGCATTATAAAAATGATTTAAAGATCTATTAAAATCATTTGCTTCTTTCATCAAAATGCACCATGACCACTTTGGTCATATGGGTTGTCACAGAAAAACAGTTTCAGAAAATAATCATGAATGACATATATTTTCCAAACATCTGATTAAACATGATTTTTAAAAATCATTTTAACTGAATTTGAGTTGAAACATTCAATAAATGGTCCTTTTAAAATTCTATAAGAATGTACGTAGAGAATATATTGTAAAACTAAATATAAATAGGTTTCACATGTGTTTCCTTCTTCACAACCTTTTTCAAAATCATAAAATGCTTCAAAATCTTCTGATACTGTAAAATATTTAGAAATGCCTGGATAATATTTACCTTTCATCAAAATATTAGATTATTGTAAAAATATTATCTGAATAAATACATCCCATGATCCACGATGATAACAATGTATAGTGGCACAGTTTGATATATCAAACAAGATCATGCAAGTGATTTGTATTCTAGAAAATGTTTCAAAATCATTTGAAAATGACATAAAAATAATTATTGCATGAATTTTATGTGGAAGAGATATGAATGTCATTCGAGATCCTCCTCCATCTATTTGTAACTAAAATTACTTGATCTAATATAGTTATAAAACAACAATTTAACTAAAAAACTAGACATATAGACTAACCATGTGTCTAATAAAAACTCATAATCCCTAAATTTTTCTAAGCCAACCTCTAATACCAACAATAAGGACCCATCCTTAAACATTACATAATATTGAATTAAATAAAGAATTAACAATGAAGATATTTGCAGGTTTAGAGTAATAGATAATGAGGCTCCAACTATTACATATCATCTTGAAAATTACATGTAGACACAACTACTCGGTATCCATTTTTAGTATAAAATAAAAACTGTTAAAAAGAAACATGTCTTATTCTATGTTTTAGACAACATGAATTTTATATGATCCCATCATTGACCCTTATTCATCTTTATGTCTTGTGGAAAACATATCAATAACTTGGGGTGAGCCTAAAAAGGCCATTAAGGGTTATAAAATAAAGAATGAAAACATTAACCAAACAATAAATACAAAACAATGAAACCATAATTTCAATCATAACATACCTTATGAAATCATATGATTTATGAATAACAAAAATAAATCATAAATCAAAAAGTTATCGTAGTACATAAATAAAATACTTACATTTTAGTTTTCACAACTATGTATGGAGTTACATTTGAAATACACATCACAATATATTCCCTAAATACCTTAGGAGAAACATTAATGATTACCTCTGTCATGTTACCCAATGTATTGGAGAGCTATCTCAGGCTCAATCGTGCATGTTTTATCACAGAACCATCCATATACATGAAAATTTCCCAATAACCACAACATATTAATAACACATAAAACAATAATAAATGAATGATATCATTTACGCATTGAAATCACGTTATATCATTTCATGATATTGACATAATCAATGCTTTATCAAACCATTTTCAAAAACATCTAAATCATTTTATATAGATATATTTGAATCAATGTTTCCCATACCACATTGAAACATTTAAAAATAATTTTAATTTCAAACATGCATATCAATAAAAATAAATCCTTAAATCCATTTTTAAAACATGAACATTAATGAGAAATATTTACAAGAATATATCTTTAAAACATTTAAAATGATATTTTAGTTAAAGGGTTTCTATCCAAATAAGAGATACGTGAATATAAATTTTTAGGAATAACATTAATCAATTCCTGTAATATAATTATAATAATTTTATTAATGATATAATATGTCAAATTTCAGTATAAACGCCATATTAATGTGAATTGATGTATAACAAAAAATAAGATTCAATGAAATGTAAATTGAGACAAAGTCCCTTACAAAGATCATATCCTTAGATTAAGGAAAAATAAATGTAATAATTATGTGTGAAAAATGCGAATACACCTAATATAAGTCGATATTAGGTGTAAAAACATCATATTTCATTCACATATATTCATTTCATGAGGTGATCAAGAAGTTTATGTTTAACCCAAAGAATTGAAATTGGGTTAAGAAGTTATCTTATATAAATTCGACATCCTAACAGAGTCACATTAATATAAGAAAAATGATTTGACGAGAGAGAAAAGGATCACTCATCACATGGAAGTATAATTTATAGAAATAATGATATAGAATAACATATCCCCGTATATGAAATTGGAAATTAAAAGTCATGTCCTAAGAGAAGTCTTTGACCAAATGAGTACGGTGAAATGTTCCCTTACCGATTTGGTAACATATTAAACAAACACCCCATGAAGGAAGGATCATAAAATGAAGATTTAAATACACTTACATTAATTTATATTACACAAATATTACAATCATGTTCATTACATACACCACACAAAAGGAAATATTGGAAAATATAGCATGAATCTCACAGGAAAAAAAGTGAGATGAAAACCCTTTACCACATTGTAATAAATTGATTCAGATGACCCAAATTTAATAACCACCAAATGAATCACATAATACCCTAAATATAAATAGAATCAGGTTATTATATATAAAATGGATGTACACAATACACAAATGAAATAAATAAGTGGCAAACCATGGATGTCTCATGGAATTAAAAGCGAGACAAGAAAACAGTTAAGTTGTGTGAGACTTGACTCAATCATACTTTAATATCATGAATATTAAACTAAAATTAATTTATACTTTCATAAGAAACTTTATAATGTTTATTATTCGATTTATATCTATTATTACCTTATGATAACAATTAATTAATTATTTGAGTCATATCGGACACTTTGTCGTTGGTTAGAACATGATTCAAAAATAAACTTGTTATATTTATAAATTGTCCATGTGTTCAAAATTACATTATATCCAGATCATATTCATGATTTTTATATCATATATATCATATATATCCAATATATATATATATATTAATATAGGTACATAACATTTGAATATAAGAAATGAAATTCACCGTTCATGGAGACAGTAAGTCGTACATACGCATGAATGCTAATTTCATTTTTATAATATATTTAATATAATAAAAACAAAATTATACATAGGTATATTTTAACTCATTTTTAATATCATATATAATTCCATTAACTCCATCCTTTATATGTTCCACATATGGCATGCATGAGTCATTTCACTTCGATGGTGTGGTAGTCTGCACTTCCTCAAATGAAATTATCGTATTTACCCACTATGGACACCATAAAGGTATTCTATAAATGAATAAAATAGAAACATAGAAAAAATTATAATATATATCATATATTATTACTTTTCCATCTTAATGGCCACCATAAGAGGTCGTAGGATAATATTGAACAATCATCGTTTCGTGAGGCAGTAGTTCATCGTAAAATGAAATAGTATGTTATTTACCTATTAGATGGAGTTTTGTGTATGTTTAGTTTGAATACATATTATAAAAATATCCTTGTATATTGAATATTTTGGTGTTTTTACAATATAATTAAATAAAAAGATTTTATGGTGTAGGAAAAGTAAAATAAAACAAAAGAAACATAAGAGAAGACTTTACCTTTAAATTAGGTATCTCTCTTTGGTTTGAACCAAAGAATTTAATTGAAATGACTTCTTCCTAGGGGAAGGATTATAGGAGGATAAGATGGATGTATGGAGATTAATTGTTATACGGTTTGATGAGCCAAGGGGGTTGAGATGTTTGAGGAATGGGTTATAAGTGAGTGGTTTTTATAAGGAGAGGAGGGGTTCTTTAGGAATGTTTAAAAATATTATTTTATTATATAATTATTTTCATTTTCTAATGATCCAAAAAATATTAATGTTAAAGATAAGATGACTATTTTTATAAATAAAATCATCTAAAAATAATAGGATATGTTTTGGATATTTTTTAAATCATTATAATCTTATTTATTTAAATAATTTATTAATGAGGTAAACAATGCAACATTATTGTGTCATAAATAATAATATTTTTTTGATTTCAATAAATTATAATAAAATTATCATGATGTAGGAATATTTTATATATTTAAAATTATATTTATAGTGTAAGAGATAACATATATAACCCCATGTAATAATTTATTTCCTAGAAGATATATGTGTGTTCCATTTTTGTCTTTCCTGTAAATTAATTAATATAATGTGTCATAATTACTCCCATGTGACTCCATGGGGTTCCAAAATCAAACCATGTATGCCTATGGTCGGAAATTAATCATCCACTAGGATTAGGGAACATTTTAGGGTAATTATATATTATTATAATAATAATTGTTTACCCTTATTTACCAAATTTAATGTTTAACATGGTAAATAAAATATTTGCTGAAGTAAATATTCATAATGACTAAAAAAGTTATCTATTTACACAATTTTGACCTTATGATTGCAAATATGGATTCCATTTTTCCATATTCAAAACAATGAAGTGGCATAAATAAATTTATTTTAAATTCTCATTTGTCAAAACAAAAAGCGTGGTTTTTAGAAATAATAAAGATCATAAGATTGACACTTGTTTTGTCCAATTTAAATGAGATATTACATCTAATGACAAACATTATATTAACTATTAAAAATTTAATCTAATTACATGTTAAAAATAAATTAAAATATAATATGAAAATATTAATAAATTATAATAAAATGCAGTTTTGTATTAAAATACAATATCATTCACTATTTATCAAAAATGAATTTTATTAGAAAAAATGAAAAAAAATTATCCAAAGTAAATTTTGTTGTCCCGATTCTAAATTAGAATTTTATTCTGTAAAATAGAATATATAAAAGTGAACAAAAATATATTTCAAAAGGGTTCACCATCAAAAGGGTTTAAATCGACGTTTTAATTAATATTACAGTATTAATGTTTACAATTAGAATCATTAACTTTGTAAGCCTCTATCATTTTTTGAAAAAATGTCAAAACATTTAACAAACATGTATATCATGTTGTTGTTCATTCTATTCATTTCAGCCAATACGACGGCTAAGAGATAACTTCCATTTAAAATTTTATTATTTTATTATTTTTCAGTATGACCCAACTTTTTGTACAATATAATATTTCAACGAATCTCGTTCTGGTGTATCAGGTATTCCATTGAACATAGCATCCCCTTTAAAGTAAAATTAATATTTAATTCACAAAATTTATTAAATAAGAAAATTTTATATTCTTTATTTACATTGGATGTTACATAAACCACATTATTCATTAGACTCTTAATAGAGACAATAAAATCATCATTTACTTGAATGTGTGGATTACCACATGCATGGAACGATTAATTTTCATATTTTATTTTGAACTCCTCATTACATGTCTAGTCATGAGAATATTATTAATTGATATATTATAATTTTTATTTTGAAATTATTATGGATCTAGAGTGAATAATTTGATAAAATGTTAACATTTTGATAACTAACGAATCATGGTAAATTCAAACATCAAAAATATAATTCTAATAGAATCAAAAAAAATTAATCATAATACCAAATAACATCTTGTATGTATAATTATTGTTATAAATATTATAAATTATGGTGTATCACACAAATAAACCCCAAATATTGTCATTATTTTTTTTATTGTTAAATTATAGAAAAATTATATCATGATCAATTATTAATTATGGTGTTTTATTTTTTATGTTGCGTTAAGAAACAAATATAAAATTGATATAAATTTATACAATTGATGAAAAAATAAATCTCAAGCCTAGTACTATTTGTTATAAATAAGTATATATGTATTTTATGGAATGGTAATATAAAATTAATAACTATTTAATTATGAAAACATCACTCCTCCACTAAGAATCATCAAAACGAAATCATATCCAAATTCAGGATTCATGTTCATTATTGGAAATACCATAGAATGACATTATTGTACTATTAAAAATTATAAAAAAATAAATTCCAGTAATCTGTATGATATGTTAACGAGGATATTTTAGTAAATAATGAATTTTACCATGGATATAATGAATCTAGTACAAAATCATCAAAATTACTCACACACATTATGAAAAATAGAAAATATATAAATAATATACAAATAGATTATAATTTGAAAATTAATTTCATAAAATTTTATATAGATTAAAATGATTCTAAAGTAATTTTTTATGAATTTTATGTATTTTAAAAATGAGAATATATAATGTTCTACTAATATGGAATAAAAATTCAGTGTTTTTGTAGTTTCAGTTTAACTATTTTGACATATGTAATATTTTACACACCACGATTAATTTTGTATATTTTTTATTTATTTATCATAACATGAATGTTTTATACCTTATGTATTAGTAATTAATGGTATATAGACATAAAATAATAACCCTTTCTTCAAATGGGAATATACTCATGTGTTATCCTATTTATATGTGTTTCTATCTCAATAATACATCATTGATGGATATTTTAATATTACGTAAGAATATTAATTTTTTACATTGTAACTACTACCCCTAGAATTATTATACCATAATTTTTTCTTTTATACTTCACATTCATTGCTGATCATAGCTAATTTAAACTACCATTTATATGTTCAATAAAATGTAAGGGGTTTTAAAAAACTCAAGCTTCTTTATAGAGTTCTTGTGTTTCTCAATGAGCTCCGTCATTTTTTCATATGTGTAGTGTTCGAAAAAATTTTCAATCTGAATGTAAATACTCCAATAATTTTGGAAACGAAAAATATATGAATTGAGTGAAGGATTTACTTAAATTTTTTTGTGAAGCCAATGATGTGAATGAAAAATAACCCGTCGTCATACTAAATCCTAGGAATTGTTGGAGTATTCATTTCTATAAAAAATAGTACTATGTTTAACAAGTACAACCCCACAAACAATCCCCTGGAACCATGTTGTTGGCGTAATGATGGTAGAGAAGTACACCCCCACAAACCATGTCATTGGTGAAATGGAGGTAGAGAATACCATCCCCATGAATTGTGTCATAGGAAAAATGGAAGAGGAGAAACTCTCCCCCAAATACCATTCTTACAAACTCAATAGTTCACAGGTGTGGAAAAAACCCTCGTGTTATGTGAACAAGATGAAGTCATTCATGTGATTGAGGTGTTGATTTCTACAACTGTGAACTGCTACCTCCCAGGACTCTATTTGCTGAGCCATCCATGTGATGGGTGATCACCACATGGGTTTTTGTAAAAGTTTTCATGAGATTCATAGATACAAATCATCAACACTTTATAAATGTATCTAAATAGGAACCGAGAAAGGAACCAGATTCCATAGGATTGGACATACATTTTTAATGCAATTATATAGAAATCAATCGACAAGGAAAAGTCATCTTCTGATGAATTTATGTAGGTATAAATATGTCTCATAAGGGAAAAATATATAAGGAAAAAATAATAATTGGAATAACAAAAACCATATCTACATCACAAGAAAAATTCCACCAAGTCACTAAATCATGCCCCTTCATTACTCTGGTGCCCCATGTAGCACCACACTACGTGAGTGGAACCATTGGTTGCTTAGCACCACACTATGTGAATGGAACTCAGCGCTGCATAACAATATGCTACGAGGCCCACACATGGACCTATGTAGAAAAACAACAACATGGAACGCATACATATCTTTATAACATAACGATACATGGATGGTCCCTCCTAAAAATATAAAAATAAAGAAATGCGGGGAGACCCCTATCTTGCATTACGAAATGGTGTGTGGAATGTGTTACTCTCTGATGTTTCGCTCTCCGGCTTTAATCATTTCCTTCTATTTTTGTCGCCTCATCTACAAACCCTCCATGTACCCATCAAACAACATTATGTTAATGCCTCTTCCAAATATACTAAACCCATTGATAAAACTACCGGTGAATTTACATACCCATGGTCCATATAGTCGAGTAAGAAATCCCTGCAATGGTGTGATAAATTGGAATGTCCATAAGTATACATTACCATGGTTACCAAGGGTCAAAATTTGGAAACTAACATGAACATCCCAATTGTGGAGATCATAGGAAATCACTATCATTTCACTTATATGAGGGTATGTGATAAACAAGGGAAATCAAACTTCCTATTCCCTTTGAAAAAATCATCATTCGTCCACATTCCCAGAGGTAATTTTAGGGTACCCCCACTATGTTGAGACCCATGATTATCTTTCATGAGGTTGCATCAGTGGACCTATATTCCTCCACTCAGGGCATACCTAGAAAGTTTAAACTAACTATCCAGGGTATGAAAAGGAAAGGGATAAAATGGAAACATTCAAGACACCACTCTCTCTCTATTTGTGCTCAATACTATCAATCTATCGATGATGATTGAGAGAAAATATCCATTTCCATTGCATCCACTTTCATATCTCAATGATCATGACATAAATGCACTTAGTGGTTGGCACCAATCAGGACATCCTCAAATAACCAAAGCATGGACCTCCTCTTGGGTGTATGCCCCATATAAAATTTACTAATCCAAATCTAGTTCATTCTATGATCAGGATATTTAGGATGCCTGCATAAGGCCCAAGAACTACCGATATTCATTTTAGAAGTGAGTCCCAATAAAATTCATTCAAAATGATTAGGGAATCCTTTTTATTATTCAGCCTCAACATATTGGTTATTTGTTATGTGTAATCCCCAATCACACCATCAACTAATTGGAAACCTTAGGGGTGTAAGTACTAACCCAAACCGAACTACAAGGGATTTTATTATTAACCAATTAGAATACATATGAAGCCTCCTAGTGGTCCAAACTCATTACCAATGTCACCCCACTATTCATTAGACAATGTTCCCCATAGATTCATATACACCCTGGATTTTATGCCTCTTTTGAGAACCTTGGGCTACCTTGGTGTAAGTCCCACACAAAATGTTGACTAAAAATATTTCACCAAAAGTTTCTTGCCGCATGAAGTTAATCTTCATGGATGGGTACTTTTCTCATGACCATAAAATAATATTTTCCTAATAATGTGACATAGAACTACATGAAATTTTATTCCTCTCATGAGGATATGAAGGAATCCCCTTTTGTGGGTTAAAGACTAGTGAATTATTAATGTGTCTGTAAACGAGTACCATTGATGAAAATCCTTGGAGACACACAAATTCCTTCATCAGTAAAGAACCATATATACATATAGCTTATTCTAAATTGATTCATATTTCTGATTAATCATACAACCATGGAGTTATATGTGGATATATTCATGGTATGGAACCAAGAAATTAACAATATAAGACAATTTCATAAATCTATATGGGAGTCCTGTTAATTGCAATAATTCCCCCAAAATGGTGTGATGATCCCAAACTCGCATCATATTGAACAGTAGAGTCCTTAACTATCATTGGACAAATCTCTATCCAATGAGAACCTATCTCTGAAGAAAATGAAAATAAATCATTGAAAAAATGGTTGTTCGTTGTTTATAGTTCCCCAAATAAACCAATTGGAGACTGTATGAGGAAAATCTTCTTGATGTGCCTCTAATTAAAAATATACATAACCCCCTACAATCACCCATTAAGACATGTCATCTATGAACATCATTTGCGAAAAAATGGATATATTTACTTGTCCTAGTGCAACCATTTCACTGTCAAAAAAGGAGAAAATACACCTTAGGACAAAACAAAAAATGGGAACCTAATGTGAATCCTTAACCATGGAGGAGAGTAACCCCACCTCAAGAACCTTTTAAATCTAATGGGAATAGGGCCTTGATAAATCATCAATTATGAATATGATCAAGATATTCTAATTTGATAGGGTTTTTTATAAATTCCAAATATATTAAAGTTGATTCACAAAGAAACCATTAATCAAATGGAATCATAGGAATATTTTCAGAAATGTACATCAGTGATTGTACTGGTGTTTGGGTCCCCAACAAAGAAAAATGTTGTGTTCATATCCAAGCATCTTCTATTATGGGTTTCAAATGAGCTGATCAAAGAGTACCATAAAAAAAGAACTCTACCCAGGCTGGAGGCTGCAAGGTAGGACATCCAATATATGAAATCTCACCATCTTCATTTTCAACCACAACTCGAAATATATCACTAGACAACACAACTAGGCATCCCAAATCATTTTGAGATTCCATCAATCGAACATGAACATGAGTTCCTCCCTTACCTTACATTGGTTGACGAAGTTGACTCCAATGAATTCATCATAGCGACATTGGAACAACTCTTGAGGGATCATGCTAAATGATGTCACCACTAGTGGTTCAAAAACCAATACCCTCTCTCTGATGAGGATCTCATGCCGAGGGAACTTGCTAAAGTACAATAGACATCAGACCATTAGGATTCCCACCAATAGTAGAGAACACATAATAGGGAGTAGGTCATTAACCTATTTCTTTTGGTGTAAATACACTACACAAACAAATCAACATACCATGAATAGACATACAATACTACCTCATATTTTGAATCATTTTACACATATAACACAATAACCTATAAGAGGATTCTAATCCATGCTCCCTGTTATGAATCATACCATTGAAACATGATTTCGTAATATTCGAAAATTCATATTTTTTCTAATGATCACCAGTCTCGTCATGAATCATAGGGAGAAGATATTTTATTGAAGAAAATCTTAATCAATGCACCCGAATAATTTTATCCAAATAGAATTGAAAATTGCTATAAGTTGTCACAAATCCATTCTAATGCCCAACTAGCCTTCTATCCAAATATCTCAGAAAAATAAGTGAAATCATATGATACTTCCAACTCTATTAAGTGGACTAGTTAGATATGGTGGTGGTCAATATGTTAATGGAAATTTTATCCTTCTAATATCAATCCCACCTAGTCAAATATAGTGGCATAAAAATATAGTAAGAGTCAAATTCTTATGGATTTACAACAATCACATAAGAAAAATATATTGGAAAATTTATAGATGCAATTGTTTCTTGTAAATATGAATTATAGCAGTACAACATTGTGTTAACTAGATAATGTTGATGGAATATCAAGATAAAAGTCCAGTGAATACTCGTCCCTTGGCCCTATCATAAGAGAACAACTAGTACCCACTAGAAACCTAAGGATGAATGGAGAAAGGAAAAAATATTTATATGAAATTTGAATGGGAATTTATAATAATTCAAGTCAAAAAAGTATCGTATCATATCATAGAAATGATAGAGGATCAGAAAACAATTTAAGACTATATACAAAATAAATATCAATATTTCATCAATTCTATATAAAAAGCGAAGATTTGGACCCACGATCTTATCTCCCCAGGTGGGGTGACTCATTTAAGAAATCGTATGGTTACTTCTAAATAGACATCCATGACTGCTCCGGTTTAAGAGGGTCTACAACTATATTCCATCATACTAGCACAACCATATCAAGAACAAACACCACTTCCAAAGGGGGGGACTAGTCTAATGTGGTGTCCTCTCAATTGTCAAAATATATCCCTTCAAAAACACAAGTTTCTCATTACCATATCCAAGGGAAATAATTGGAAACAAAAAAAAATCATGACATGTATATGAATTCAATTACCAATAGTTGGTTTCCCATGTTACCCGTAAAGGAGCCCAAAAAATGAATGGCGCCAAAGGATACTAGAAATTTAAGAGAAAAATCATGATTCTACTTTCCAAAAATCATTATTTCTTGATTCTATAAAACATATATCTATAGAAGCTAAATATTCTATCTTATTCTTTCAAATTACAGAAGGATCAATAATAGTTCTGAAGACCCTCCATGTAATTCTACAACCAGTAGCTCTGAGGGTCCTCCTCAGTGTACCCAAGGTGGGTAACTCCATGGTCTAAAAATGATCGATCGCAATAGGATATTGTGTAATGCATGTAAAAGTATTTCTCCCCTTGAACAGAAGATCGAACAACAAAAAGGTTCTCCCTTATTATCGTCACCCATGATGGTTCCCCCTAGGTTATACATAGTATATATTATACTCCCTATATGTGGATGCCAAGAAATTATTGTAGTCTTCACCATAATGGATGCCACTATGAAGGCCCTCCCTATAGTAGAATCAAGAAATGCGAAGACCCTGCCCTCATTAAAGAAATTTCTGAACATCCTTCACAAAATGTTTACTACATATATTTATGCTATATCAAAAAATCAATCCATAATTGTAGTCCATACCATGATGGATGTCAATGAAATTGTCCTCCCTACAATGACTACAAAGAGTAAGAAGGTCCTCCTCTTGTTGCAGTTTAAACTGAAGATTCTCCCTAGGGTAAATGTTAAGGAAAATCCCCATACGGTAAGACATTAACCTGTGACGGTAGTCATAACCACAACATACTCGATTGCGAAGGTCATCCTCATTGGCCAAATTGACACTAGTAATAAGGTTCTCCACCTGCCAGCCCCAATATGAGAAAACACACATATTCTATGGCCCTTGGAAGGATCGGGTCAGATATGATAGAAACCATGTCATTGAAATTTGATATAATTTATTATCCAGGCGATGGCCCATGGCCACACTTATCCTTTAAGACACCCCCACACATTTAATTCATCACTAAAGTCCCTACTAGCCTCACTACTAATGATGAAATCATTAAAAAAGCTTCCCAATATGGAACAATTACTAGAAGAATCCCTGTAATAATAACAACATAACATGTTTCTCATGAAAAGACAAGTAGGCATAGAATAAACAGATTTTATGTTCTGGACCATATCCACTTCTTAGTTCAGCATTCAAAAAGAGTAATGGGAAGAAAGAAAGCTAAATACTCTCCTTAATTATTGGATAAATCCCCCTAGTTGAAAATGAAATTTCTTCCCTATGATAAGTATGAAGGAAATGTCAGTATATTATCGGATATTTGTTAGCATATTGACCTTGAAGCCCATCCATATGAATGAAATCTGTGATCATGAAGGGAAAAAAGAAAAACCATGAGTTGGAATGCCTCCATGTGCTACACAAATTGTGTTGCCTCTTCGGTGACAGACTATTTAGTGATCACATCCAAGGGTGGGGATAAGATGTTTCTTTACACTATACCCCATATCCCATTCACCAGAAACCGCGAAAAATCTCATCATGTAGTGTCATCATCCAAAGACATCATCCACATGAATTACCTATTCATGAAAAGTGGCCCACTCAAAAATAATTTGCCTTCAGTAAGTCTCAAAAGCATTTGTCCAGAAGAGAGAAAGCCACCAATAATCTCCTGAGCTTGGATACTAAGAACATTGAGTTGGATTTTCACAGAAGGAAATCCATCCAAAGAGCACAGATCATGTCCTAAGAAAAAAATAATTCATGTGATGATATGGCACCATATCTGGATTATGTCAACATTGGGATGCATGCAATCGAGAGGAAGACGATGGAAGCAATAACCAAAACGGTATAAGAGAAACCCTAACATGCAAGGTTGGGGTAATTTTCAACATAAACTACCAATGTATGTCCAGAAAATATTTTTTGGGACACATCAACGGAGGAATAGGAGGAACCCATTTTAGATGGGCTGGGGGTATTTTTAAATCAACCACTCGCCGTATGGAAATCATTTTTTCCCACCTATGTAGAAAATAAAATAGGGTGGTTTATCATTCCATCCCATCTAACGACTAATGTACTCCAATAAGAGGAATAATGATGGGCCACATCATGGCTCCCTTCATGAAGAACATCACAAATAAACATAAATAGGTTCCCAAATTTGATGAAGAAGATCTGACAAGGGATACGAGATGCCCTCCTACCATTCATAACCCAGTATCAATTCCCTAATGATATATGCATTGGTTAATGTTGTGGATGTAAATCCTATGTACCATACTAAATATAAACCAAATTGTGGGTATTTTAGAAAAAAATGGTTCTATTCCATAGGAAATCCTCATTGAGAATGAAGGTTTGTGTACCCCAAACAAATGGGACGTCATAAATCGGGGTTCCCTCATAGATAATACGTCATTGTATTCTTTTAAAATTCCTAGAAATGAGAATTATAAAAAGGAGGATTCTAATAACCTGCCACCTCCTTCCAATTTAAATGCTTCAATCATCATTTGGGAAATAATTTCTCAATAATAGGTTGAAATGAAATAAATAAAGAGAATAAAAACTGAGCTGGTATGAGCAATTTTTCCTACAAGGTATGTTCCCTAGGTGGACTGTCAATAAAAACATCCCTCAACTTTACCACTTCCCCATTGGATCATCTTAATAGACGAGGCAATGTTGAAAAGATCATTCAAGGGTTTGAAATGAACATCAGTCTACCGAACCCCAATACTGGATGGATATAAATATTTCCATCTATTTGGGACGAAACAAGAAAATATTTAAGTTAATCCTCAAAGGATTCCCCCAGTTGGGTCTCCACTTCATGTTCTGATTGTGTCGACACACCCAATCAATCCCCACGCAATACACTCCCATGAACAATTTCAATAGTACATGCACCAAGGGCTCATTAATACCATCTAGTCATTGATGGATTTATTAGAATCTGTAGAAGGAAGATGTGCTCGGATACAACAGGAATAGAGAAATTACCCTTACTAGGTAAGAAACGTTCTGCAGCTGCAAAATTTCTAGAACATTGTCTTCCCAATGTTCAATGGATCATGTAACCAAGAGAAACATGTAATTCACTATTTGTTTTTCTAAATTACCATGATAGGAACCTAAGAGAAACAATATGTTTTGAAGAGTATATTCTTCGTGTGAACCGTAATATGTACATCATTTTAGAGGAACAACATTTTGATAGCAAACTCAATATCATGAAGGGAGGATCATCAGTGCTAGTTCTTGTTCTAGTTCAACATGATTTTTCAAAAAAAAATTAATGACCTCATGAACAGAAAATAGTGGGAGAATACGAGTGTTGAAAAATTCAATTCTATATGGAATGGTCAGACTTACTCCTTTAACTATCCACTATTCCATGATGATATGATGGCCATGTGAATTGATAATATCAATGATGATCTTTGGACACCCCTCCCATTATTTACTATACAAATGGTTTCTTGCACATCCCCACCATCAGAAAAGGATAATTTTTTCTTTGTAATGGACTAATATAATGTCCCGAGAAATTACATCATCCCTATTCAATATAGTGGGAAGAGATGAAGGGACTTCTATCATGCTTAAAACACCCACTATGCTAGCTCTGGATCCTAGGCTTGTACCAAATTGGGGGGGTTTCCATACATATTAGCAGTCACCCCCGTCTCAAAAAGAAGAGGGGGGCTAAGATAAATCAATTTCTAGAATGATTAAATAGCATTTATTCATTATTGGAGGACCATGTATGTGGATACTTCCTAGAAACATGAGATTACTACATGCTCTGACTTCCCTAAATGATGTGGGCAGATGAAGAAGGTCATGATGACAAGAAATATTACTGTCCCTTCCATAGGAAATTGGGACACAACATCCCAGAGTGCTTTTTCTACAACCACCTCATACATTGAATTGTTGATTCTAGAAAAGCATTTTCTTCACCACCGCCTGCGCAAGTGAAATATGATTCCACTACTAACACAAATGATGAAGGGGAGTATCAAAGAGTTACTAACAAAGAAGATTAAAATTTAATTAGTTTGATAACTGAAAGAAAAATTAAATTATCCAATAGTTCACTCCAACCATAGTTATATAATCAAAATGTTCCTCTAAGAGATCTTAAAGAAACAGAGTCATTATCCTCATCCCCACAATCAACCAATGGTAGACTACCAAAATAGTAGTACAATCAGATGGTATGAAAACATGTTCTTGAAGATGAACATACACCAGAGCCAAACATGGCTTTGAAACTCTCAATTTTAATTTCAGGTGATTTGAAGATATGACCACCACACCACCAAATGGAAAAATGGGCACCACCCAACCAAACGACACCACTAAAAGAAGATTGTAAGGAAATTTCATAATCATATGTGAACATAAATTTAAGATTTTTCACTCAAATACACTTAAGGGTTCACTTCTCCAATGATGAATATAGTTATAATACATAATTCCCCACACCCATTTGGGGGTATATAGTAAGAACCCATAGAATTAAGGAATATCAATTCAGAAACATCGATGGTAGAAATGATTTTTAAGGCGCCGCGCCTGCACAAACATTTTGTGCTGTAGAATCCCATAGAAGAACCCTCTATTACATTTAACAGGGACAAAAAAATTTCTATGTCTACCAAAATAACTGACCTCAGTCCAATCCATATGGAATATTAATCATAAGAAGAACATGATAATAATTTCTCTTGTAATGTGAGTAGACATACTCGATCCAATCCATCAAGGAAAAAAGCTCCTTCAGCTCCAATACACTGGTCTGAAAATCATCATTAAATGAATAATCCCCTAAAGATATATAAAATGAGAATCCCAAGGTATTGAATTGTCATTATTGAGATCCGAGATATGATATTATGATGAATTTTTATTTTGTACCTGCTAATCTATCAATCCTAAATACAATGAATCTATCATTATATCTTAAAAAATCACTCATCGAAGATCCTCTATATCCATGAGAGTTTGAATTTGTGGTACTAGCCATTTATATATTCTAATCATAGAATAATAATGTATAATTCCACACAATTATCACCTTCATGGATTAATATGACGATGTCTCCATGGAAGGACAGATCAAAACGTTATATGTGTTTGGTTGGATAATGGGTGTCGATATCCAAATTGTATACATTGAAGTTTTCTCTATAGTAAATCTCTATCCAATGAATATATTTCACTAGTTGGGATACAATTGGAAAGATCTTATGCCCTACACCATGGACCTATTGGGTTAGGACAAAACAGATAAAAATTCATTAGGCCAAATTATTCTCAAAACCCAATCTGGATACCTTGTATGTCACCTAGAATTTTTATTTTTCCGAAATAATATGTCCTTCAATTCATATATAGGATGGAAATAACTTCATCAACATGAAAAAATCCCCTCCTCAAACATTTAGTGTCACGAATATAGTATTAATGGATAAAGTGGGACACATCATGCTGAGAAGTCCCAATTTGACCTCTGCGAATCACACAATATTGATACAGGGTTCTATGAGCAGAAAGGGTGGAAATATTTGATCTATGATGTTGATTGGATTTCCACAAAAAATGGGTTATAAATGGTCCTTACAATCCAATAAAATAGATTAGGGAAGAAAATGTACATCCCATCAGACAGATACAATGAAAATGTCAAAATTTTGATTAGTATTCATAATTGTTTATGACTTCGGTCAGGGCCATAGATCCTAATAATGTTGAAAATATCATTGAATCACAATATCAATGTTGGAGTTCAGATAAAAGTATCAAAAACCATCATCAAAACTCTATAAAATCAATACCTCACCCACTAAGGAATGAGGAATTATATCATCAACAAAAGAATATGTGGAAACTTTTTTACCCATCAATACATCTACTTTAGGGAAACCCCATTAATTTCCAATTTATAAGAGGAGGATACACCCCCAAACACCAAAATTGTACCTCTTACCTCAAATGTGGGACACCAATCTGATTAATTGTTTTCCCATCCGAAGATGAGGAGGTACAAGATTGGATTTATTGGAGGAAGAAGGAGACCAATGGGATGCCCATCCAACATTTTAAGAAGGTGTAAATACAACCATTGATGCACTAATGTAAATCAACTTGGGTACTGAAGAAGAAATACAAACCACACTAATTAGTGTGGTCATTCCATCTAATGATAAAGATGAATACACCTATTTCTTGAAGTAGAATAGATATGTTTTCTCACAAAAGTATACATATATTCTTTACCTCTGTACAGAGGTGGCCACTCACCACCTAGTCCTGTTAAAAGTAAACATTTGGTTATAATAAATCTATCAAAAGGACACACCTGACTGATGATGCCAAAACTAAGGCAGAAGTGAAAAATCATATCAGATTTGGCATCATTCGAATGTCCAATACCCAATCTAGCAAGATAATATTTTCTTTATCAAAAAGATAAAATGGATGTATCAAAGTCTGAATCAATTTTATGGATCTCAATTGGCGCTACATGAATTACAATTTCCTTAAAATAATCCAAGAATTACCAATAGATGAGACTACAGTATATGTGGATATCCCTTTCATAGATGGATATTCATGATTTTACCAGATATGAATAGCCTGAGAAGATTATCAATCTATTACCTTCAGGCCCCATGGTGTGTTTTTCCTAAAATGTAATTCCTTTCAAGTTGAAAAATGTTGTTTCCACATATTAACATGCCCTACATAACATTTTCAAAGCATTAAGAGGGAATTTTATTGAACATTATATGGATTATTTAGTGTTTCTTTCGTAACACTGCTCAGATCACCTATTAAATCATGATATATTTTTGAACAAACTCTGACAAACGAGAATGAAAAATAACCCTTTAATGTGTAATTTCGATGTTACGTCTATAAAATACATCATCTTCATTGTACACCACCATGTAATCGAATTTTTCCCTGAGAATACAATGGAAATCCTTTTTATATCACCTTTTTTCACCCTTACTGAGTTTAGAGGACTGCATGGACACCTATCCCACATTCGATGCTTTATAGCCATCCTCACAAGAAAATGTTTTCCCTTCACCATGTTCATGATGATAGGGGTAGAATATCAAGTGACTGATGATTATCATTAAGAATTATACATTCAAAAAACAATATATACTAATCCTACCAGTGCTAATGATACATGTTGATGAATGGAAAGTCATTAAGTATGTGACTTCCTTGGTTAAATTCCAAGGCTTTTTCCTCACACAAAAGAATAATATCCGCATCTATAAAAATTTCTATTACCTATGTTTGGATATTATCGATTCTAAGACTTGTTATTCAATAATTGAGAAGAGTTCCATGATTTAATATTTATGGTCCAAAATCTGAGGCATTACATGCAGTACCATGAGATCCATTTCTTCTTGTATAAGAACCCACCTAGGTATATTCACAGACATCCAATGTTATCGGGACTCCTACAATTAGAAGCAGGCATTTGGTAGCCATTTCAGAAAAGATTAATAGTATATAAAGCCTTCAAATTCTATAAAATTAGAATACTTCTTTGGAGAGCATCCCTCAAAGGATTTGGGACCATTAAAAGTTGACATATCTGATAAAGAAGTGTAATCTATTCAAGATAACTCACAGAGTTTGGAAATACTCATCTATGGTTCCATTAGAAGCAAGACATGAAAAACAATAGTGGACCCTTCAATCAAAAAAGTGTGTATGAGATTCATACTCATATCATCAGAATAGGTATTCATCCTTTACTCCTTTATAACCTTAGAAGGGTTCATAAACAATGATGAAGAATACTAGCCCCTTATAAAAGGCTTGGATCATGCAATCAAAGTTCAAGACGAACAACAGAAGATAAAATTTGATTCAGAAGTAGTTATCTAGAAAGACATTGGTGGATATTCTATCATGAAATAGGGGATGATCCCTCTTATGAACCGTGTCTAAGGACTGATGGTAGAGTTCCAATTAGATCCAACAATTACATATGTCCTCCAGTCATAAAATTTGCAAGATGATGCATTGGAAAATACATCCACAACTCATGGTAACCAAGATCTAAAAGAAATGATAATCTATATTTTAAACTGAGGGATGATTATAAAATTCATTCGGGAAAAAACATATGAAATCAAAATAAATCATTCCCATATAAGAGATGTATAGTCCTTCCACCAGCGGGATAAATAACATTCTAGATTACCTTCAATGGGGAGATCTCGTAGCATACAGGGCTAGATGGGAATTCGTCTAGAGAAGGGAAACCAACATCCTCATGTATGTTGGTGAAATCTCCTTTTTTATCTACAAGTGAGGCGTTAATGGAATCCTTCCTAGGTGTATTGTGGAGAAGATATTGTTGAAGTAATGAAAGAAGTCCATTATAGATTTTGTGGAGCCCATAAGTCGACGTATAAGTTCTCATAGAATATTTGAAGAATCAGGTACTATTTATCCACCATAATGAAGGATTTACCCAAATTCACAATGAAGTTTGATTACTACCATGTTAGTGAAAATTTCATACACCAGACCCCAGCGTTTTTTCACATATCCAAGTACTCCTAGCCATTTTCCATATGGGTAATAGATGTCACGATACCATACAAATTTATAATGGTATAATAATTCAAATATATTCTCACCGAAACTGAATTATTATTCAAATGATAAGAAGTTATCCCCATTAAGAGGATATGAATGGAATCATACCCAAAAATTTTAAAAACAACATCAACAACAAATATGGTGTCCCTCATACTATACTGATTGTTAATGACACCAATTTCTGTTCGACTAAATTGAAAAATCTATACCATCATTGTAACATTAAACCCAACCATTCAACCCACTACCATGTTGTGGCCAATTGTTAGATAATGGCCTTTAATAATACATAATCTATAATTATCCATATGATGGATGAAAATCAAGAAAATCAAATCCAGGCAATCTCATCCATTATATGTGGCCTTATCGGACCATGACATGCTCTTCCACTCAAGTAACCTCATATTCATTAGTCTAAGGGATGGAGGTGGTTCTACATGTTGAGGTTAAAGTACTATTTATTAACATGTCTTTCTATGATCAGTTATATATAGATGAAAAATATCATAATAAATTCAATGATTTGGAGTAATTGGATGAGAAAAGATAGTTTACCTTGCACTATTTGAAAGATAACCATAATCGTATCATAAGATCCTACGAAAAAAAGGTATTAATTTGATCATTCCCTAGTGGAGTGATCAAGTTGGTACTCAAAAAAATCAATGATACATAGAAAAAATAATCTTAAATTAGATTCTATGTGGGAAGGATCATATTTAATACACAATGTCTACCCCAACCGAGAATATGCCTTAATTTCAATGTATGGACATCTTACTACAACTCCCACCCTTTCTATGTTCCTAATGAAACACACTTTTTAATTATACAATGATCACATTAAATGTATGAAATTAAACAACATATTACCACCTACGTCCATGATACTTACTATTAAAAAAATCAAAGCGACATGACGTTAAAATGAATAGCTCTAACTATGTCCTAGTTACACAATGTTAAGCTATATGGATATCATCTCTGATTCCCAATGTCAAACAACATAGAACCACCTTTTTTCTGACCACATTAAGATAAAGTTATCAGCACCATCATCCTACGTTGGCAAAATTAAACGTCATGGACAAATAGTCATAATCGAATGACATTACACTTCATAAACACATTGTCATAACCATAAGAAATTAAACTATACAAAGATAATTGTGTTGATTAGTGATTCATCTTGGTTGAGTCAAATTAATGAAAGACATAGATAAATATACACCCTTCCTATGTATCAGCCAGACCAATGGAGGGAGTGAATCTTATAACTATGTGTGTCTGGATACCCATTTGTTAATGCGATACATTGTGAGGCTCAGATCCTACGTCATGGTCCAACCACCAACAGCAGAAGATAAAAAATACCACTTTCAAGTGTTTGGGTCATACAGTCATAGAGAGTTTATCATTGAAATACATGTGGATTATTACCGATTTGTTAATAGTATATATAGTGAGACCCAAATTATATATCCTAGTGCAACCACAAATATGAGAAGAAAAAAATAACCCCCTCCTCTGTTCTTAAGTTAGACCTGTATAGGGAACATTTTTTCTAGAACATTGTGTGTCTTGATTCCCACCTTAGTAGATTACATACTAATTCCAGAATCAAACATATTGTTCTTTCCACCACCCAATATAATGATCTCCCTTCATTCATGTAGAGTGAGCCTATACAGGATGTTACTTTTTCAGAACTACATATAATTTTATTCCCATTCAAAAATGGGATACATAGTGATGCCTGGATCCCGAATCATAGTCCATCCATAAGACAATGTCAACAATTCCCCATTCCCTACATACTGGTGTGACATTCACAGAGGAATCCAGGAAATGTCCTTATTGTACAATGTTAAATAGAATGGTACCTCAATAACTATGTATGGATTGATTCCTACCCATTCTGGATATGTAGTGATTCCAAACATCATTATCTTGTTCTAGACACCATTAAAAAATGTACCCCACTCTGAACTGAATAGACTAGAGCGTGCAACATGTCCTCAAAACTATGTGAATATTTATTCCCAACATTATAGGATATGTAGGAAACCATTCTGAGGTTTAGTCCCAACACGTAGACCACCTCATCCATTTCACATCAGTTTAATCTTGTCGTTATAGTATGAATATAAACTACATGGGATTTCATTACAGTGTGTGTCATGATTCCTATCATCATATGGTACATAATGAGAAATGTATTCTATATCTAGTCATATCCACCATTCAAAAACAAAATAGTCCCTCAGTTCATGGGTCATATATGCATATGGAACACATTTTAAGAAATACATATGTCATGATTCCTTCCATTGAAGGATATTTAATGAATCCCAGATCCCATTTATGGGTCCATCCAGAGTGGAAAAAATGCTTCCCCCCAGGTATAGGTCAGACTTGTATAGAAAACATAATGAGACCTAATGATAATTCATTAATGTGTAAGGTATATCATGAACTATGTGTGGCTTTATTTTCATTATGATGAGAGACATAGTGACACATGGGCCTTCATGGGTTCATCTACATGGAAATAAAATTCCATAATTTCTAGTATGTGAATATAAATATGTGGGAGTGATTCCAAACACTGTTTATAGCAATAAGGATTAATCTAAATATCATGACCCTTACATATGAATCAGAACAATACTGGGAATATCATACCTCATAATGAACAACGGCCCAAATATTTCTTACATTCATAGATATACCATTTTAGACAATCAAACTCTATGCTTTGGGAAATCTACCATCACCATTATCACCCATCTAAATTGAAAATGGATTTACAGTGTCCTATGGGCACCTTTGATTGACTATGCACACAATTCCCCTGTTTCTCAGCATGTGTTTCCCACAAAATTGTCTATCAACCAATGTCAAATTAATCCATAGGAGGTGATTTTCCAATATGTGTACATCCATTCTCTATTAATCATCTGATCATCCCTCTGAATTGGAGGGCTCCCGAAATCATGGATTACACATTCGTCTCCCAATCATGTCTAGGGTATACCAGGGATATACTGACCTGATTAACTCATATTAATAGCTTATCCCTTCGATATTTTGTCCCTATAAAAAAGGATTTAACTGTGATGTCAATGTCCTTTGATGAAGACAAAAAACAACTTGTACCCTCAATGGCTATCTTGCTCTTGTCAATTCACCCACATCCCATTACATGATGTTAAACCACGTGGTCTAACAATTCTCCATTATTTAATCACTCCATCCATACGTGGTGGATTGAAACCCTTTCCTCCCTTTGTTTCTCACAATGAGAATATATCATTCTGGCTTAGGAATTTCACTAGGGGATTCCCCACAACTCCAAGGAAAATCGGTCCACATTGAATGATGAACATTTCATGACATTAGAAGGAATATTAGTGTTTATCCTCAAATTTTTAAAAACTAAAGTCCTAACCTTATGAAATTAAATTCACGGTAACCCAAATATGGCTAAAATGGCCTAATCCCTATAAATGGGCCAATTCTATGTAGGGAGTATAATTTTGAGACATCTGGATCTTCAGAATCAGGCCCAACTCTAGTAAGATAATCATAATTCCCCTCCCTACAAGTGAGATATATGTATGTATGATATTTCCCAAATCTAGGGATGATAATGACTTGAACATTTCTATAATATATAGACCCATAACTTACATCTATCAATCTCCACACATTATTTTATTTTTGATTGACATAAATCATCCCGAGCACATAATATGGGAGGCTAGTGTCCTATGGAAACAATTTTTTTGACTATACACATAATGCCTATAGGCTCGGTATATGTAAACCAGAAACAGTCCAATCATCAGAAGGAATGTTCATAAACATGAGTGTTTTTTCTAATTTCTGTACTTTTAACAGATTATATTCCCTATATCATCACTCATGATATATGATCCCTTCAAACCACAACATACAGACTCCTCCCATTCCTGGTATTGAACATGTTGGAACACCTTATACAGATCATCTTCTAGTTAATTAGGGCTTCTAAATAAATTTACTAATAACATGGAATTAAAATTGCATGATTTTTAAAAATAATTTTTCATTCATCGTCTCCGACATGCGAAGGAATTTTCCCCTCGTGTTTTTATAAATGAAAATAATCCATATAGGAATGTTCAATGTGGGTCCCGATTCAATGGTAAACCTATGTGCAATACAATGTCCTTCATTTATAGGTGAGAACTAGATTTACATGTCAATGATCATTAGATAAACTAGATACATCATTGTTCCAATCATCATAGGATGTGTAGTGACATCTAAAACCCATTTTTCGGGTCCAGTAATGAAATATAATTGTCCCATCTATTTCTACATATGTGTGATACCACTAGAAGAAAACAACTCAAATGGATATGATAAAAATAACTCCACTTATTCCGAGTATTCCTGCTAAATATCAACAAAAAATTATCACTTTTTTACATTCAATTTTTCCTTTTCATATACCATTCTCTATGACAAGGAGGATTTGAAAACCTATAATCCTCTATGGCCATAGGAAATTGATGGTATGTTTCCTTTAGATACCCTTGTTAAATTTTGTGCATAATTCCCTAGTTTCTCTTCATGATTTCAAAAAATGGGACTATAATCCAAAATAAAATTATTCATTAGTAAAGGATTTACCTAAATTATTTTCCCCTATGTAATCTACATCTCATCTCATTCCTTATTTACAGAAACCCCCCCAGATTATAGTTTACTTCCTCTCCCCCATGTCATGTGTGAAGGTGATATATCATTTCTGGTCAGCACACAACGAGAAGGTCAAATCTTTTATCCCATAGTTAGAGTAAAATAATTCAAAAAATGAGTCTCAGATGTTCCATTTTAATGATGTTAAACTACACCCAACATCATCCCTCCTTTGCACAAGATGAAATCTTATGGGTAAAATTTCTCAATGAAATCCAATATAAACCAATTACTTCTAGGCATTATTCGCCCAACATGGCCAACATTGTGTTCTTAAGAACATAAAACAAGTCTAAATTTGCACCAAAATTCATGGTCATCAGATATGGAAGGCCAATGTGCTATAGAAACCATTATCTGACTATTCACATAATGCACCGTTGGATCTCTAAAGGTAGACTCGCAAAAAATATTATGTGGGAAAAAAAGAATATTCAACCTCAAGTGATTTTTTACCTATCTATGTATACTCAATAGCTTCTGTTCTTCATGTCACATCCCATTATCTAGAAAAAACTTGTTATGGTCATGAAAAATCCCTTATCCATTTTCGAATATTGAAGGGTTATTCTGAGTCAGTGACTCTTAAATTGGGAGGCTTTCAAGGTGAATCATGGTCCAAACTATTTGACCTTAAACATCAGTATTATACAAATAAATTTTAACTAAATCATTATTAATGAATGTAAAGTTTTCAATACATTAAATTTCCCACGATATAGACAACACTCTCCATGATAAAAACCCACAAAGGATATATAGGACAAAAATCAAGAACAACCTCGCTAAATAGATGTCACATATGGTTTAGATTTTTTTTAGAAACCAAAAAAATATTGATACATAAATATTATTAGAAAAAGCCCCAAAAAAGTTGGCCTATATGAAATTAATGTTATACCCTTTATTTTTGCACCATAAGAGGCATATGAAATAATTAGTGTAATAACAAAAAAGACACAATGTTTGTATGGTTCTACTTGAATCCTTAGTAGTTGTCGAACGATGCTCATTAATCCCCTCAGATTATGCCAAAATTAGAGAATGATTGGATTATATTAGTTATCCTGAATTGTAATTAAAATTGACATCTGTTAAATATTAATATTTAAATGTAGTCACCAATAAATAATTTTCATTTCAAGAAATGATAATGGAGAGACATTTAATACTAATAGGTTTCTATTCTAACAAATGAAATAGTATTGGGGGGAAATCCACAGTCTGGATCATCTCACCATTTTTAGAGTAAATAGAAACAATGACATAAGATAATTCAAATGATTAAAGCCATTTTTACCATCTCATTCTATTAAATATATAATTTCCAGACAATAGTCTTCAAGAGAATGATCCAAAGAAGTCCATTGGGCATATTCAGCTTCAACTGATGAACATACTTGTTTCATAATTGCTCTGAGATATTTCCCCTTATGCTTAATAGCCTCAAAATTTGCTGTTTTTTATGCCAGTTGTGCCTTAATCATGTTTACACAATCATCACACATTTGTAGAACTTCAATTTGGATAATCACATGGTCATGATCAATTTCCTCCTCAGCCTCTAGGTGATGTGTCTCTTTGGTATGTTCTTGAATTCTCTTTGTTTGATTGTGTGAACCATTGAACTGATCAAGAGTATCATCACATGTTTCTAGATTCCCTCTAAAAATAACTATACAGTGTGCGAGCTGGTGAAGTTGTAGGTTGTTGATGCAGTGAAAACCCTTGTTAGTAGATAGTTGGTTAATGGTGGCCTCATTATTAGAAATCCCTATCAGAGGAGTTTCATCATAAATATTATAGATTTGAAGCCACTCCCATCCATGTATGGTTCTATATCTCCTAACAGCGCTCAAATCTGGACATAGTTCCTCTGTGAAAAATGCTTCGTAATCAGGAAATTGAATCATGACAAATGGTGCTAGTGAAGGCTGGTTTACAACAGTGATGGAACCATCATCGTCTGTTGGTGATTTGATATTTGGAACCAAGATTAGGGGTTTTGCAATGACTTCAGGGGTACACAATTATGTTCCACTTGGGTTGGTTCTGGGAGGACCACATACAATCATGAATTGAGAGAGAGGTTCTAGTTTTCTCTCCATGGATATTTGTATCACAAAAGGAACTCCACTCTGAATACATATAATAGTGGTTAGAGCTCCATCGGGAAATATGAATAGTAAGAGATGGTGAAGCTGGCACTTGTAAAATGGTACTAGATGTAGTCATGGTTTTTCCACCCATTAGACAGGAATGGATAGTATATCAACATGACAGAACACTACACACTATTTTGAATTCTCCAATGGTAATTAATTAAGTCCTATATAAGAGGAAAAAATACATGTATGCGAGATTCCTCCTGCAATATTATCATCCATATTTGATAATGGATTTCATGGTCAGATTATTTCTTGAGCAGGGTAGCTGATAGAAGTTTGAATTCATATAAACATTCAATCTACTGGGAATCCTTTTAGGGTGCATAAGATTTTCAGAGGGCCATCACGTCTATATGAGTGTTTAAAATTCCTTCTCGATGTGTGATAAGGTGTGAATGTGATTCCAATGATTCCATCCAAAAATCATATATTATATCATTTTGAAATTGGTATCGTTAAAAATTAAAATCTGAACAACCACTACACAAGTCATTGATGTTGTTAACACTCAAGGACTCTGGGTGGAGAGAGGTTATGTTAAGTAATGTCGAATGGAGGATAGAATGGGGGACCATCGTGCTCTGTCGATACTCATAGTAGGTGAAATTATCTTCTATCTAAGAAAAAAATTAAAATGGCCCACATAGATGATGTAGAGGCCTCCACTTTGGCTTTATAACCAATTACTCATTAATTTTATCAAGGGCTTGTATAGTTAAATTGATGGGTTTCCCTACTATCATTGTGGATTCAATCATCAGAGTAAAACCTCTAACACCAATTTATACATTGCTAGAGGGGAAGATACATACAAACAAAAACATTACAATGAAACTGGCCAGTATGAGCTCAGAAGATATCCATGTTTGGACCTCATAACACCTTTTAGTGTTGTGACCTTTTCTGAGGGTAGCACAGTGTGATCTGGAATGTGGTCAGGACTGTTGAGTATGATTAGTTTTGTTGGGGTGGAATTTTGGATTCTTCCTGCTCATCAGCAAGATAAAACCCTATCAATTCTTTAAATGAAATCAATTAGAATTTATGAAGTAGATGAATAAGTAGTCCCTTTTACATGGTTACAATATATCTCACTAATAGGGATACGTGATTTAAATTCTCACTATTATTGGACATAAGAAGAAACCCATTATAAATGACACCAAGGTTGGGATGTCGCCAATCCTGGTAGACATCCAATAAATGGATCTGAACATCACAATGGCACAAGATAAATGTGTTGGGACTCAAATAGTTTTGGATATGTATCTTAGGATGTATTATGCCATGTGAATACAAATAAAATGAAGAGACCCATACCGTTTGGTATACGTTTACGGCTTGAAACAGTGGAGAGGATTCAATGTTTTTTTGAGGATCCTATAATGCACAATCCCACTCATTGTAAAAAGCACCATCTAGATAAGAGATTCTATATGGAATTCCACACTCTTTTGGGATTGATTTGTGGAATGTTAAAAATATTTGTGTAGTTATAAAAAACTGATTTAGATGATGTATTATGGATTCATTTATTTATCTATGTCCACATAGAATCAATAAAAATAAATATTTCATCATGGATCAAAAGATTCAGGATCTCCTCGATGGAATTACTATTCTTATTGTCATACTGTCGAGGCATCTTTTTGTGAATAGCGATGTTGCTCCTATCAACTGGTTGTAATGGAACGTCATCTTGGAGGTCAAAGTTGTAGAGAGACAACTGTACAAATAGTTTAAAAACCAAAAGATCTAGAGAGAGGATATCTTTGAGGATTACATCTTGAGGAATGATGTATAAACTATGATTTTCTTCAGTGTTCACAACCATATCATCACTCTTTCATGTATCCTACATTGAGATAAGAGGAATATATATCTCACTTCTACAAAAAAGTCTATACAAATGGTTTTTCTAACAAAATCATTAGGATAATGAATTAAAATTTGAAAAGGAATAAAAGAAGTCTGAATAACCAATCAGTACATGTACTGAACCAATAATTTTTTTTCATAATTAATTCCCTATGAACTAATAGTTCCTGGAATGCATCATTAGGCAATGTCCTGCGAAGCATTGTATAATGAAATAAATAGTTCATGGATTTAGAGACCCACACACCCATCATCGCTACCCAATTAGCCAATCATTATATTTTTGAAAATAAATTTTTTGTTTCAAATCAATGTCTTGTATTGGTAATTAAAAAATAGTTCACAAAAAAGGGTGTCACATAAGGGTTTTAGATTTGTGGAATAAAATGTACAGTTCATGGATGAATGATTATTTTTTGTATCATCACTACTAGGATTCAAGGAGTGTCAAAAGTAATTATTGGAGCACTTTTTACCTATAATTCTGGTAAAATAATAATAACATGGTCCACTATATATAGTAATGATACAAATACAACTCCACATTTCTACCGCAAACCAGTTCAGTTCATGATAACATTATTCATCAGAAAAACATCCTCTTAATCCTTAGCAGAACCCATTCTGATGGATGGAATTTTTAGGGTCCATAAAACATTTCAATATGAATATAAATACTCGAATTAATTTTGGAAAAGGAAAGAAAAAAATTGAAAGAATGTTTTAGAGGATAAATATATTGAAGAATCCAATATTGGAAAAGGTAAATAACCTATCCTTGTACATAATCTGAGTAACGGTTCGTGGGAGGTATTGACCACTATCATAGTAATAACTGAAACGAAGAAAAAAATTTGTACCATCTCCATTAGGCGTGTCATTGGAAAAATGGAGGTAGATAATTATACTCCAGCGAACCACATCATTGGTAGAATGGAGGCAGAAAATTCTATCCCCACAAACTGTGTCATATGGGAAACGGAGCAGGAGAAACTCCCCCTCTCATACCATCCCCACGAAATCAACAGTTCTCAAGGAAGAATAAATAGCAATGCCCTGTAAGCATGAAAAAGTAATCTGTGATATTGCGGTGATTTTTTACACCATTGTGAACAACTACCCCATGAACCTCTATCGAATTATTCATCCAATGGAAGGGTGATCTCATCATTGGAATTTGTAAAAGGTGTGGTGAGATCCACATATCCAAATTTTGTTACACCATATAAAATAAACCCAAGAGAAGCAGAAAAAGGGACTAGATTCTAGAGGATTGAATCAAATTATGGGATAGATTTATGAAGAAATTGATCGACATGGAATAACCCTTTTTTGACGAATTCATACTGGTATATACTGGCCACATAGGGGAAAAATAAACACTGAAACCTAATAACTAAAAGAACCGAAACCATATATCCTTCATTTATTAAATTATTCGATACCACTGAACGAATTTCCCTTTTCCACTATGGCACCCACATTGAAACGAGCTACATCGGTTGAACCATTTATCACGTAGAACCACACAATGCGAATAGAAATAATTGTCACATAGCAATATTCTATGTGGTCAAAACCAGGTCCCACAATGAAAAACACTTTGCGGACCACATAAATTTATGCATACGATTATGCTACCTGGTTGGTACCTCATTTCATGTAGAAACATGCAATGTAGGGATGCCCCCATCTCATATGAAGAAATGATACGCGAAATGGGATACTCTTGAACATTTCACTCTCTAACCTCAATCATCACTTTCTATTTCAGTCACCTCATTTGTAGTCCATCCATGAACAAATCTAACGGATTAATGTGAAATCCTCATCCAAATACATTGGACCCATGTGATAAAACCACCAGTCCATCATGACTACAATTGAATAAAGTGTATCATGACTACTAGTGAATAAAAATAATGAATAATTTATTAAAGGAAAAAATATATAATGTTAGGAAGTCGTAACAGACATTTCATGATATACATTGGTTTTTTAAGAAAGTAATGGGAACGATTTATGTTGTAATGAGAATGATCATGTAGATTATTGGATGTTTCAATATAATTTTTTTGTTTAATTTTATATATAATGAAATGAAATTTTTATATAATTATATGTAATTCTAATTATGATTGAAGTGTTTTTATATTATAAAAATTATTTTTTAGATGTGGAGAAATATATATGAAATACATTTATCAAACCATAATAAGTTTCCTAAGTCAATGTGGTAGGGTTGGTATGTTTTCTCTATAAATTAAAATTATATAGATTGGAAGCGTTGATAAATAAATTTAGACATTGGAAGGATATTATTGGTGTGTAATTATTAATATTTAATTTTAAATAATAGTTAGTTTATTACATTATTCCATGAATAACATAAATATTGAAATTGTAACATCCCAAGTAAGTAATTAAAAATAGATCTTTTTATGTATGACTATTAATGAATTAGATAGTGTTTTAGAGGCTTAAAATTATAATAAATCATATCTTAAGCATGGAATACACTAATATTTTTAAAAGATTGTTTTACCGCCTTTTGATGGAAAACTGTTTTTAAATCGTGATTTTGAAAATTTTATAAGCTCTATTTGTCGAAATAAACATGGTCTTTATGATTGGGACATTGAAATTTACTTTGGATAAATTTGTGGTAATTTTCAGAGAATGTTCATTTTTTAATGAATAGTGAAAAATGTTTTATTTTAATTCAAAACCTCTTTTTAATCTAATTTATTTAAATAATTAGATTATCTTTTTAATTGGTTTTAAAGTTCAATTAGAATATATTTTTACCATTTAATACAATAGTGGTTTTTGAAATTAATTTCACTTTGAAATTGGACTTAAACTAGTGTCAACCTTTTGATACTTATTGTTTAATAAAAACACATTATTTGCTCTAACAGCGGGAATTAATTATTAAATTAATTAATATAACTTAAATGTTTTGAATTTTGTAAAATAGACATCATTTTTGAATCTGGAATATCAAATATAGGTTAGAGTGTTGTTTTGGAATTTTTCTGAAAAGCTTCAATTTTTGATGAATAGTGAAACCACTAAGTGGTACTTAAAAAACTAATTTTTTGTTTAAATGAAAATTTAAAACCTCTGTGTTTTGAATTTAAAAAATCCGATATACATGGTTTTCATTAAGAATTAAAATGTGGTTGAATGGGATTAAAATAATTTTTTGATGAATAGTAACTTTTATGTTTTTAATCCCGATTAGAGGTAATTAGTGTAATTTAATGTAAGAATGATGTTTTAATAAAATTAAATGACCTGGACACATGTCCTACCCTTTTTAGATTGTCATGGTCGACCAAGAAAACCCATGGGTCGATTTGTGGGACACCATGGAGCCACTTGGGAAAGATAAAGACATTAATGCTTTTTATTTAATGTAAAAGTAAAAATGACACAAACATGAGTTGTTTTACTAAATCAATTTTTTACATGGGTTTAGAGAAGTCATATTTTTTACTATAAATATTCATTGAAAATATAAGAACATTTACTACATAATTGTATTTTTTCTATAATTTTTAGACATTAAATAAATTAAATTATGTATGACATTATGATGATGCAGCGATTACCTCATTATTTAACGATTTAAATAAAATGAAAATATAATGTAAATTCTAAGACCTACACTTGTCAAAAACCTATTGTATGGGAGTATTTCTAACCCTTATCACCTTAGCCTAGAAATTTAAAAAAAATTCACCTTTTTGCATCCGAAAATCATTTAATAACAAAGTATCTTTTCTTAACATTCCAAGAGTGCCCCTCCTCTCTTCTTATAAAAGGCCCCCACCTCTACCACCTTACCCGCACTTCTAAAGCCTTTGGCTCGTACAACCCCCACCCATTTTGTCTCTCCACATACCTCTCTAACTCTTAGAAGCCTAACATTGGGCAGAAGTCTTCCCAAGGATGCCTTTGAGCTCAAATCAAAAAGAGTTACCCGATTTAAAGGTAGTGTCTTTTCTTGTGTTCTTATGTTTTATTTTGCTTCTCCACCCACCTAAACTCTTTTTATTAATTTATTTTGTAACAAAACCAGTATATTCCATATACTATAATGTTTTTATAATAAGGATTCGATCTACTCATACACAGCCCTACATCTAATGGTTAAAGAACATATTGATTCTGTGGATGGTGAATTTCTGCCTCACGAAACAATGATTGTTCAATATTTGTTTAACACCTTAAAGGGTGTCCATTAAGATTAAACTATATTTATATATGATATATAATATGTTTATGGTTTACTTAATTTCTATATTTTTCATTTATGTCATACCTTTTTGGTTTCCATTATGGGTAAACACGATATCTTCATTTTAGGAAGTGCGGACTACCACCCCTAAAAGTGATTTGATTTGTTAATGCCATATGTGGGATGTATAAAGGATGTAATTAATTATATTATACATGATATTATAATTGAATTATAATATACCTTTATATAATTATTATTCCATTCCATAAAATATGAAATAGAAATGAAAGTAGCGTTCATGCGTACGTACGGCTTACCGTCTCCATGAACGGTGAATTTCATTTCTTACCTCTAAACGTTATGTAATATTATAAATGCATGTATATACTGGATATATATGATATATATGATATCTAAATCATGATTATAACTATGGATATAATGGATACATGAAAAACTTGTAATTATTAAGAGTTTATTTTTGACTCAAGTACCAATGATCGATAAAATGACCATTATAAACTTTAATAATTACATAATTTTCATGACATGGTAATAAGTGATATAAAAGTAATAATGAACATGAAAGAGGTTCTAAAGAAAGTATAAATTATCAAAAATTTATTATTCAGGAGGTTAAAGAATGATCGAGTCAAGTCGGACCCGAGGTATGGGACTTCGTCTCAATCTCCTTTCATTGACGCATATTTTGTTTTATACACAACCTTATTTTTAAAGTGTATAAACCCCTTTGACATTTATGTTTATTCAAAAGGAATCTTTTTTTATATGAAGTGTTTTATTAAACGATAAAAGGAATGTTTTTTTCTCGTACGTATGCTGTGACAACGACTTCTCCACCACCGTGACCATTATTTGGGTTTTGGCTTCCTCTACAAGCCATACATTTTTTTAAAAGAAACATAAATACCCTATTTTACTTTTATTTTATTTTGGTATTGAAAATGGTTTTCATAATGTTTTTATATCAATGTGATGTATTGATATATTTTTATTGAAAAGTGGAAATGCTATGTTTCCTTTATGAATGTTTTATGTGACACGATTATATTATGGTTCTTGGGCATTATTATGAAGATGGGTGGTTCCGTGATAAAATAAGGGCGGGTGAGACCGATATAGATCTCCAATGCATTGGGTAACACAAAGGAGTTAAACGTTAAGGTTTCTCCGAAGAGATTTAGGGAATATACTGTGATGGGTATTCCAAACGTAACCAAGAGTGTTACTCCCTACGTAAGAATGTTATGAATGCCTCAAGTTACATTTATGTCTTATGATTTCTATGATTTAGTCATGATTTGATGAGGTATGTTTAAGTGCTTATGTTTTATGAGTAGAGTATGATTTCATTGATTCTTATGTATACATGTACTCATGTTTCCTTTCCATATGTTTATATCCCATATTGATCTTTTTATGCTCATCCCATGTTTTTAAATGTTTTTCATAGGTCAAGGGAAGGGTACTTGATATGATGATAATGTCAAGGAAGTGTCAAGAATGAATCCGTGTTTTATTTTAAATATATTTCCGTTGATGGGAAAAAATGAATACTATCTTTTATTGTAACCACTTTGTTTAAATGTGGAATGTAAAGCATCTTTTATGATCTAATTCTCTAAAACTCTAAACCGGAAAAGATCCTCATTGTGTAATCTTGTAATAACCCAAGATTATGTGAGGTTTAAGGCGGGGGCCTTATAGTTGGTATTAGTGGTCGGTTTAGATAACATTAGGAGTTAAAATATCATTAAATGATTATTAAAAAATATTTTTTTTATGGTCAAACTGAAATGATATAGCATTTGAATATTAAAATGTTGCTTCATCTAAGACATGTTTGTTCAGAATTGTTTTCCGTAGAGGAAATAGGGAAGCAGTTCTAGGAAGGCATACAGAAGGAAATAACCTTCCGAATCAGCATCCTAAGATGGTCGGAATTGGAACTGAACAGTTTGTTGCAGTAACGGAGTAGTTGAATCCAGCGATAAATGGTGGCAGTATCCATGCACAAGATCAGCCAAATCAACCGCAGAGGAACATGTCAGTGGTGGAACATTTCATGAGGCAACATCCCCCATAATTCAGAGGATCATCTGACCCTGTGCTAGCTGAAGGGTTTTTTAAATCACTAGAGAAGATTTTCGATGTCATGGGGTGTTCAAATAATCAGAAGGTTAGTCTTGTTATTTACCGTTTGGTGGGTGATGAAGATCAGTGGTGGTCGATGGTTAAAAATATCAAGGACATTTATGATATTGATGCTCTCGACTGGGAAGAATTCAAAGGTATGTTTCTTGAGAATTATTTTTCTAAGGCTGTTCGACATAGGTTGGAAAAACAATTCTTAGAATTGAGTCAAGAGTAGGACTCGGTGGTTGCCTATGAAGAAAGGTTCACTTGATTGGCAAGGTATGCTCCAAAATTTATCCGAGACATTGATAGTAAAATCAATCGTTTTTACTCAGGATTAAATCCAAAATATCGAAGGGCATTGTCTTATTGTGAGTTTAAAAGTTATGAAAAGCTTGTTCGATTGGCTGAGAAGGAGAAAATGGAGTTTTCCGATAATCAAGTGTTCTATAACAACAAGTAGAATAAGAGACCGAGGTGGCAGGAGAAAGGAAAGAATTATTCAAAAAGGTCTGACGGTAAGGAAACTAAGTTTATAGTTTGTGATAAATGTGGTAAAAGGCTTGCTGGGGAATGTCTTTTGAATTCTGGAAAGTGCTACCGATGCGGTAAGATGGGATATAAGGCTCGTGATTTCACTAAAAAGGATCAAGGTGATGGTAAGACCAAATTTGATTTATAGTTAGTGAAATGTTTTAAGTGCAATGAGATATGTCACTATGAAAATGAGTGTCCGAAAAAGATCTCGAGTGATGGGAAGCAGTTATACTACAAGCAGAAAGGGGTGGTGAAATCCTTTGCAACTACTTCAGCAGATGTCGGGCCATCAAATGAAGTTATATCATGTACTTTGTTTGTTTTTTCAGATTATGCCAGTGTGTTGTTTGATTCGGGGTCTACACATTCTTTCATCTCTGAAAACATTTCTCATTAAATGGGAATACCATCTCAAGAAATGACTCCTGAACTTGTGGTAAAAACACCAGGGGGAATGTTGAGGCAAAAAAGAATTTATAAGAATCTTCCTATCCTTATCTGTGGAAAGAACCTACTTGTGAACCTTATTGTTTTACCTCTAGTAGAGTTTGATGTTATCCTGGGTATGGATTGGATCTCTATTTACCATGCTATGATTGACTGTAGAGCTAATGAAGTTTCTTTTTAGAAAGACTTTCAGTCTGTGTACAAGAATGAACCCTTACTGTGGATAACTTACTAAGAGGCCAAGAAACATATAAAAGATGGAAATGACTGTCACCTTGCACACATCATTGAAAACAAAGGAACTGTTCAGATTAATGATGTGCCAATGGTAAATGAGTATCCAGATGTTTTTCCTGATGAGTTTCCTGGAATAAAACCAGATTGGGAAGTTGAATTTACTGTTGACTTAGTTCCTAATGCTAAGCCAATTTCAAAACCCCCTTATCGAATGGCTCAAACTGAACTTTTAGAGTTGAAGGAGAAATTGCAAGATTTATTAGAGAAAGATTTTATTCGACCTATAACATCACCATGGGGTTCTCCTGTTTTATTTGTTAAAAAGAAAGATGGTTCTATGAGACTTTGCATTGATTATATAGCCTTCAATAACTTCACTATTAAGAAAAAATATCATTTTCCTCATATCGATGATTTGTTTGATCAGCTCCAGGGAGCTCAGTATTTTTCAAAGATTGACCTGAGATCGGGGTACCATCAGCTAAATGTAAAGGAAGCAGATGTTCCGAAGACTGTGTTTCATATAAGATATGGCCATTATGAATTTGTAGTAATTCTTTTTGGGCTAACCAATTCACCTTCTATATTCATGGACATAATGAATAAAATTTTCCATTAGTTCTTGGATAAGTTTTTGGTTTTTTTCATTGATGATATTTAGGTGTTTTCTAAAAGTAAAGAGGAAAATGAAATACATTTAAGGGTTATTTTGAAAACCTTGAAAAAAATGAAATTGTATGGGAAATTCATCAAGTGTGAGTTTTGGTTGCAAAAAATTTCTTTCCGTGGTTATATTGTTTCTAAAGATGAGATAACTATTGATCCTGCAAAAACAAAGGTTGTTGAAGAATGGTCAAGTCCCAAAAATGTAACTGAGATTCGTAGTTTCCTTGGTTTGAGATGCTATTATCGAATGTTTGTTAGAAATTTCTCATGGTTATCTAGTCCAATGACTTCGCTAGCTCGGAAGGGTGTTAAGTTTATCTGGACAAATGAATTTGATGATTGTTTTCAGGAATTGAAAATAAGATTGGTGAATGCTCCAGTTTTGGCACTACCTTCCAGGAATGGTGAGTTTGTTATCTATAGTGATGCTTTATTGAAAGGACATGGTTGTGTCCTAATGCAGAATGATCAGGTAATTTCTTATGCCTCACAACAGTTGAAAACTCATGAGGTAAATTACCCTTTACATGATTTGGAATTAGCTGCTATTGTTTTCGCTTTAAAAATTTGGAGGCATCATTTTTATGGTGTAAAGTGTGAAATATATACCGATCACAAAATTATAATGTATATATTCACCCAGAAATAATTGAACCAGAGACAGAGGAGATGGCAAGAATTAATCAAGGATTATGATTTTACAATTCATTACCATCTGGGAAAAGCAAATAAAGTGACTGATGATTTGAGTTGAAAAATTAATGCTTCATTAAAAATGTTGTGTTTGGAATGTGATCCTTTGGTTAAGGATTTGATGAAATTTGGCATAGAAGTTTTTGGTGCAGGATGTTCTTCTGTTTTGTTTCTGGTATCAGTGAAATATTCTCTATAAGACATAATCATGAAAGCATAGAAGCAAGACAGTGAGTTGCAGAAAAAGGTAGAGCTGGTTTAGAAGGGTATGTTTCCTAAATTCAACATTCATAATGATTGTGTTTTGAGATTTGGTAAGAGATTGTGTGTGTCGTGTGATTCATAGTTGAAGATAGAGTTGTTATGTGAAGCTCATAGTTCTCCGTTTTCAGTTCATCCAGGAAATACTAAGATATATAGAGTTCTTAGGGAGTGTTACTGGTGGGATTGAATGAAAAGGGATATTGCTGATTTTACTGTAAAGTGTTTGACTTGTCAACAGGTTAAAGTAGAGCAGTAGTTACCAAAAGGGATGCTTCAGCCTTTACCGGTGCCAGAGTGGAAATGGGAGAATATATCAATGGACTTTGTTGTGGGATTACCGAAGACATCTTGTGGTAATAATGAAATCTAGGTTATTGTTGATCGCTTGAATAAATCTACTCATTTCCTTGCTATACCAGATACATTTTCCCTAGATAAACTTTCCTGTTTGTATGTTAAAGAGATAGTCAGGTTACATGGAGTTCCTATCTCCATTGTATCTGACCGTGATCCCAGGATTACATCTAACTTTTGGAAAGGCCTTCAGAAGTCAATGGGTACTGAATTAAATTTTAGTATAGCTTTACATCCTCAATAAAATGTGCAGTCAGAATGAACAATTCAGACATTGGAAGATATGCTACGTGATTGTTCGATGGATTATCAGGGATGTTGGGACCAACATCTTTCTTTGGTTGATTTTTCATATAATAACTGTTTTCATTCCATTATACAGATGGCACCATTTGAGGTGTTATATGGGAAGCGGTGTCGAACTACAGCTTTCTGGGATGAAGTGGGTGAAAGGAAGCTGATGGGAACAGAATTGGTAGAAGAGTTGGCACAAAAAGTTCAGCTGATACAAAAACACATGAGAACAGCTCAGAGCATGCAGAAGAGTTATGCGGACAACAGGAGGAAGTATCTCTCTTTTGAGGTAGGTGATCATGTTTTTCTCAAAGTCTCCCCATGGTAAAGTGTGATGCGATTTGGTAAGAAAGGAAAGCTGAGTCAACAGTTCATTGGACCATATGAAATTATGGAGAGTGTCAGATCAGTTGCTTACCAAGTGGATTTACCGCCGATTTTATCTCAGGTACACAATGTTTTTCATGTTTCAATTTTATGGAAGTACATGCCAGATCCATCTCATGTTTTGAGTCTAGAGGTAGTTCAGCTGGAAGAGAACCTATCGTATGAGGAACAAATGATCCAGATTCTTGACCACAGGGAGAAAGTGTTAAGGAATAATGTGATTCATCAGGTAAAGGTTTTGTGGAAAAACCACATGGTTGAAGATGCATCATGGGAATCTGAAAATGCAATGAGGGATAAATACCCCAACTTATTCGATTTGTAAATAAATTGTGGGGACGCAATTTTTTAAAGGGGGGAAGGATGTAACATCCCACGTAAGTAATGAATTATAGATATTTTTATCTATGTCTATTAATTAATTAGATAGTGTTTTAGAGGTTTAAAATGAGAATAAATCCAATCTTAAGCATGGAATACACTAATATTTTTAAAAGATTGTTTTACTGCCTTTTGATGGAAAACCATTTTTAAATCGATATTTTGAAAATTTTATAAGCTATATTTGTCTAAATAAACGTATTCTTTATGATTGGGACATTAAAATTTACTTTAGGTAAATTTTTGGTATTTTTCCGATAAAGTTCATTTTTTAATGAATAGTGAAAAATGTTGTATTTTAATTCAAAACCTCTTTTTAATCTAATTTATTTATATGATTATATTAACTTTTGAATTGGTTTTAAAGTTCAATTAGAATATATTTTTACCATTTAATCCAATAGTGGTTGTTGGAATTAATTTCACTTTTAAATTGGACATAAACTAGTGTCGATCTTTTGATACTTATTGTTTCAAAAAAACACGCTATTTGCTCTGACAGAGGGTATTTATTATTAAATTAATTAATGTAACTTATATGTTTTGAATTTTTTAAAATAAACATAATTTTTGAATCCGGAATATCAAATATAGCTTAGGGTGATGTTTTGGTATTTTTCTGAAAAGCTTCAATTTTTGATGAATAGTGAGACCACTAAGTGGTACTTAAAAAACTGATTTTTCATTTAAATGAAATTTTACCACCTCTTTGTTTTAAATTTAAAAAATTCGATGTACAAGGTTGTCATTATGAAGTAAAATTTGGTTCAATGGGATTAAAATAATTTTTTTGGTGAATAGTAATTTTTAAGTTTTTAATCGTGATTTGAGGTAATTATTGTAATTTAAGGTAAGAATGATGTTTTAATAAAATGAAATGACCTATAAACATGTCCAACCCTTATGGGATGTGTAATGGCCGACCAAGACAACCCATTGGTCGATTTTTGGGACCCCCTGGAGCCACCTGGGTAAGATAAAGACATTAATGCATTTTATTTAATTTAAAAGAAAAAATGACACAAACATGAGTGGTTTTACTAAAACAATTTTTCAATGGATTTATACAAGTCATATTTTTCACTATAAATAGTAATTGAAAATATAAGAAGATTTACTACATAATAGTATTTTTCTATAATTTTTAGACATTAAATAAATTAAATTATTTATGACATCATGATGATGCAGCGATTACCTCATTATTTAACGATTTAAATAAAATGAAAATATAATGTAAATTCTAATACCTAAAATTGTAAAAACATATTGTATGGGTGTATTTATAACCCTTATCACATTATCCTAGAAATTTGTAATTGTGGGACCTTTTTTATCCGAAAATAGTTTTATAACAAAGTATCTTTTCTTAACTTTCCAAGAGTGCCCCTCCTCCCCTCTTATAAAAGGCCCCCACCTCTACCACCTTACCCACACATCCAAAGCTTTTGGCTCGGCAAAAACCTGCCCATTTTGTCTCTCCACATCCCTCTATAACTCTTAGAAGCATCACTTTGGGAATAAGTCTTCCCAAGGAAGCCTTTGAGCTCAAATCAAAAAGAGTTACCTGATTTAAAGGTAGTGTCTTCTCTTCTGTTCTTATGTTTTATTTTGCTTCTCCAACCCCCTAAACTCTTTTTATTCATTTATTTTGTAACAACACCAGTATATTCCATATACTAGGATGTTGTTATAAGAATTATTTGAGCTTCACTTACACACACCTACATCTAATTGTTAAAGAACATGCTGTTTCCATGGATGGTGAATTTCTGCCTCACAAAACGATGATTGTTCAATATTCTTTTAACACCTTAAAAGGTGTCCATTAAGATTACACTATATTTATATATGATATATAATATTTTTATGTTTTACCTAAGCTTTTTTATTATTCATTAGTGGCATACCTTTATGGTTTCCATTATGGGTAAACGCGAAATCTTCATTTTAGGAAGTGTGGACTACCGCCCCCTCAAAGTGATTGGATTCGTTAATGCCATATGTGGGAAGTATAAAGTATGTAATTAATGATATTATATATTATATTATAATGGAATTATAATATACCTTTATATCATTATGATTCCATTCCATAAGATACGAAATAGAAATGAATGTAGAGTTCATGCGTACGTACGGCTTACCGTCTCCATGAACGGTGCATTCCATTTCTTACCTCTAAACGTTATGTAATATTATAAATACAAGTATATACTGGATATATATGATATATATGATATATATGATATCTACATCATGAGTATAACTCTGGATATAATGGATACATGAACAACTTGTAATTATAAAGAGTTTATTTTTGACTCAAGTACCAATGATCGATAAAATGACCGTTATAAACTTAAATAATTACATAGTGTTCATGACATTGTAATAAGTGATATAAAAGGAATAATGAACATGAAAAAGGTTCTTAAGCAAGTAGAAATTAACTCAAGTTTATTATTCAGGAGGTTAAAGAACGATGGAGTCAAGTCGGACCTGAGGTATGGGACTTCGTCTCAATCTCCTTTTATTGAGACATATTTTGTTTTATACACAACCTTCTTTTTACGGTGTATAAACACCTTTTACTTTTATGATTATTCAAAAGGAATCTATTTTTATATGAAGATCTTTATTAAATGACAAAAGGAATTTTTTTGTTTGTCGTACGTATGTGGTGATAACAACTTCTCCGCCACCGTGACCATTATTTGAGTTTGGTCTTCCTCTACAAGCCATACATTTTTTCAAAAAGAAAAATAAATACCATATTTTACTTTTAATATATTTTAGTATTGAAAATGGTTTTCATAATGTTTTTATATCAATTTGTTGTATTGATATCTTGTGATTGAAATGTGGAAATGTTATGTTTCCTTTATGAATGTTTTATGTGATATGATTATGTTATGGATCTTGGGCATTATTATAATGACGGATGATTCCGTGATAAACTAAGGGCGGGTGAGCCCGATATAGCTCTCCAATTCATTGGGTAACACGAAGGAGTTAAACGTTATGGTTTCTCTGAAGAGATTTAGGGAATATACTGTGATGGGTATTCCAAACATAACCAAGAGGGTTACTCCCTACGTAAGAATGTTATGAATGCCTCAAGTTACCTTAATGTCTTATGATTTCTATGATTTATTCATTATTTTATGATGTATGTTTAAGTTCATATGTATTATGAATAGATAATGATTTCATTGATTCTTATTTATACATATACTCATGTTTCCTTTCCATATTTTTATATCCCTTACTGTGCTTTTTCTGCTCATCCCATGTTTTTGAAATGATTGGGTTCCATCTATTTTGTTCCCACACCCACCTCATGGGAGTTATATCCTTCACTATAAAACGAATCCTTCCTCTACATATGATTTAAAGTTATAAAACCAAACTAAAAATACATTATAATCAATAATATAATTGACTTTATATGATGCGCATACCCTTCATGTGTTGTGGAGAATTCTGTAGAGAATGAAATGAAATCAAGGGTCAATTAAGATTCAATCTAATAGCCAATAAGAGGCTAACATGATTTAAATAAGCCTAAGTATATATACTACATCTCCCCTAGCATTCCCCTGAAATTATATTAGCCTGGTTAATAATTTCACATTCCTTCCATTTCTTATTTATTGTTAATTTCAAATTTATTGTTTTTATTGTAATTAAAAATAAACTCACCTACATCAAAAAAATTTGTATGGTGTACCTGGGAAATTGTATAGTGTACCAGGAAAATTTTATTTATATTCAATATTCATGAATAGTGGTAACAAATAAATGGACCTAGGGTTTATTGTGTATCCACGAATCCATCTTCCCTAACTACACTTCAGAATGGTCTAATTGCTACTCACATAAGTTTTTTTTAAGCCATCCCTTTTCACATGTATGGAAGCTTTCTTAGAAGACCATTCAATGTTTCTACATAACATAAACATCACCTGAAATGAATAAATATATACCGGTTCAGTTACATTATCAAAGCATTCCTTTTTCACAGGTATGATTGTGTACTTAGATATCCATTCAATGATGTGGCATAATATTAACTTCACTTGACATCAAGAAACATATGCTGGTTCAATTCCATTGTCAATATAAAAATAATAATAAGATTAAAAAAACACATAACTCATGATTTAGTAAATTTAAAAATTAATGATGAATATAACACTAGAATTTAGACAAAGAATCTAATAAAATACACCACCAGATAAAATATTGTTTATCAACATCATATTTTAAAAAATAAAAAAGGATGAATAATTCCTTACCATTGAAGTAACAAAATCTAGAAACTTGGATCTCGACACTCACCTCGATTGTCATCTAAAAATTTAATAATGGAATCCTATTTAATTATACAAAACATGAACACATGTAAAATCACATGAATGGCCTATAATAATATCAATTAATATGAATCATCGATGAATTTATCACAAAAAAAAAAGAAAAAAATTGAAGAATCAACATCTAGTGATTATGTGAAATCACAACATGTCCATTGCATCAACAAGATTCAGAGCACACCTAAAAATATAAAGCCACATCCATGAAATGTGTATGAAAATTAAGATCCATTTTATAATACATCATGAACCATGTTTTTTAAAAGATAATAATTACTTCTCTATGATTAAAATTATTTATGTTGTGTCATTTTAATAATAAAATGATAACAAAGGCATAACACCTTTGAAGGAGAGAAAACATGCCAATGAGTTAACAATATTTATGTGGTTTATGTACTCCACAATGAGAAGTCTGAAATTTTATCTAATGTTAATGAAAATTATCCAAAAAAAATCCAATAATATGGGAACAAAAATTAAGTTACATAACATTATTTAACAAATAAAAACATATAAAAGGAACATTGTAACTACCTTTCAAATGACATGTAAAATAATTATTTTTAAATACTAAAATAAACTATGCCATTAACATTAAACAAAACTACTACATAATCATAAAAATATATCATGGTATTGTTCAATGTATAAATTAAATTCAACATCGATATCAACTGCTATCATGATCATGTGGTGGTTGTGAAGATTCTCATCTGTTGATTCATGCAACTATTATCCTTTTCCATATTCTTATTACTGCTGAAATGAGATTTGATGTGAATCTAAATTCAAATTTTAATGTATACATTGAGGAATGAGTGAAGCTTGGTCTAGTTGACTCCATCAAGGTTTGGGAGAATCATATAAAGGGTGTTTTCCTAGTGAAGTTAATGGATAAGAAAGATGCAGAACTTCATAGAGGGTGATGGTTCGGTGGGAGAAAGGTTGATTTGAAGATGGATGATAGAATTGTCATTTACAGGATGGTACATGACCTGGATAGTGACGCTTCATAGCTAGTGAAGTACAGAACCATGTAAAAATCAACAAATGTGGTTTAAACATGTCTAAAATTAATAGATTATGCACTACCCAAAAATAGACTATGCACATCCAACACAGAAAACGACTTCAACAAATGCAGATAAAATGAACCAGTTATGAACATCAATGAATCTCTTACAACATAAAAGGCTAAAACGAAACTCAAACTAGCCTTATAAACCTTACCCATCAATAATGAACAAATAAAATACCCAAAATCAGTTTCGGGTTCAGATGGGTCACACACACCACGAGGAAGAGAAAAAAAAATCGCAATGAAAAAAGAAGAAGTTAATGGATAAGAAGGAATGCTAACCTAGGGAGATCGTGAGTGAAAACTAATGGAATGATGGAAAAATTAAATGGTTGTAGGTGGAGGGAGGCATGCAGTCAAGGATCCTCTTGGTTGGGGTGCGTGACATGAACTGGAAGGGGATGGGGATGGGGCGATGTTGTGGAAGAAAATAAATAACAATATTAATAATAATAATATCATTAATAATAACAAAATATTTTTTATAGTCCGCATATACAATTTCACAATATACATGAATAGTAACCGGAAAAGTGCGTCACAATAAAAATGATAATGGTGATGTAAACATTGTGGTTTGTGAAATTTCATTTAAGGAAGTGTCATATTATTGGTATAATTTAAAAAAATATCATGATATATTATAAATTTATATATAATTTTTTTATAAATAAATAAATTTAAATTAACATATATTTTAAATAAAAAGTATATTATATACATATAATATATATATATATATATAAATTTATGTTTTATTTAGTTTTTTCTAGTATTCAATAGATCTTTTTTGAGTAATCATAACGTATAATAATTTATCATCCGTTTTATATCAGATATATATATATTATATCGGAGACATATAATTTTTTAATGAAAACATATTATTATATGTTTTTATTAAAATAAATATAATTAATAACATTTAATAAAAATAATATTCATATATCAAAATGTTTTATTGATATGATAAACCTATAGACTTAATTATTGGTAAAGTATTTGTTGGTGTTAAATGATCAATATGAACAGATATAACTGGGGTTAGCAAAAACTATTGGTATATAAAGTCAACGCAAATAGAACATAGTATATGTTGTGATTGATCATTTTTACCAACAGATATATTTTCATCTAATAAATATATGTTGGTATAATCCCTTATTTTTATTGTGATACTTTTAAGAAAAATGAACGATTCAAAAAACCACATCCACAAAAATAGAAATTCTTAGATTATAATAGAATTTGTCTATCATAAATTCATGAGAAAAAAATTAACATACAACAATGTAAAAACATTAACATCAGAAAAATAGTAGTGGAAATACTTTAAATGTTCCACTCCTAACATGGAACACAAAACCTGAACGGAGGCTTCACACCCCCGACAACTACTGACTACACGTGAGCTTCCCCCAATGAACTATTCTTGGGGATCTCATGGATGAAGCATCTCCTGCCTCACTGCCGAGCACTAGAATCCTATGATCATAGAATGTTCTTTGGGTGACGCTTCATTCAATAATTCTCTAGTTAACCCAGACACCCGCAAAGATGGCACGTCTTCAGAGGGATGCAGCATGATGTCTTTGTGTGACCTAAACATCCACACTAATGGACCAACATTAAATGGACCGAAAAACTATAAGACATAAACACAATAGAGGACCCCTTAGAAACATGTTCCTCTACAACACCCTTCTCTCCATATGGGGATCTTACTTGTGAAACTATTTACACCTGATTTTTAAACATCTAAGCTCTAGAGACCAAATCAACTAAGAATTCACCATCCACTAACTTCTCAAAATGATGGTCCTTAGAAGGTAGAACCTTCCCCATGGTCTTTGGATGAAGAACCTTTGATGATGAGAAAAATATTCATCCAATCCTAGGAAGAAATAGACCCATGTTGGTTAAAATGGTCAACATATTCTTTCACCATCTGTGTGCCTTGTTAAATACCAATGAGATATTCTATTTTAATCATATTCATATATTCAAGTATAAACCATCTGACTAAGATAGATTAAAAGAGATTCTACATTATCCCAACAAGCATTGATGGAGGGTCGAACAACTCCCATTCATCCTGATCTGTCCCTTTGAACAGACCCAAAACAGCACACACTATGACATCTTCAGGAGTTCCCAATTCCCTGAAGACGTGCTTGGACTCTTCAAGACACTATGCTACCACGAACGGATCCAGATCACCATGATGGAAATAAAACATCCAAGAATGAACAAAATCTTATCATGCCTTATCATAAAATTTGGGGTCCTTTCTAGGTTGAATTATCTAAAAAACTAATAAAATAAATATCACAAAACTGATATCAAATCAATGTATAATTACAAGTAACATCCTGAGCCAAAATGGCCATCTCAAAAACCAATCAAATACAAACACAAACCAAAATTACCATTTCCAAAATCCCCTTTTCATTTCATATTTCAAACCTGACTTATTTTAAGTGAACATTCCAAAAACCAAACCCACTATACAAACAAAATTCAATTTCTAAAATAATTTCCCCTTTTTATAATCACTTTAGAAATACAAGGTCAAGCCTTTAATTCTACATACCAATTCTAGTAATCCCATGAACTGTTGAAAATATCTTAAGTGACATTATTCCTTACCCACCAACAGACACTTCTAATGCATCCCCCCACATATGAAAAGGTTCAAGAAGAGTAACTAAGGTTTCACCCAAACCATTTCTCTACCAATACTATGAAAACACCAAATTTTAAGACCAAGATAATTCATGATTAAAACAAATTTCATGAATTAAAATCCATTTAAAAGAGATCATTGTCATTTCAAAATCCCTTTATCATTTTCAAAAGAAAGAATACAACAATAAGAACCAAGACAGTAGTCATCTTGCATCAAAATACCCAAGTGATGGACTAGTGGTCTTACTTAAACTGGAGACATGGTAGTGTCCACTGGCCTATGTAAGTGTCAACGACTAGGTTGAACATAAACCATGTAATTAGACTCTGCATGGGTCACTACTCCATGTGAAATAATGACGTAACATCTTCTTGCATCTGTTTTTATCCCCCAATCCAAAAAAAAAGAACATGATAAGGACTCAATTCCTAGATTACCTAAGGAAACATGGGGTTTAGAAGGGCGGAGGGATCATGACACCCTTCCCATACCTACATCACATGTCCTGATAGCCCTAATCTTCATCTACCAGACATCCCCAATAACAAGGGACTCCTATAATACAGTTTTTTCATGAAATAGCCTTGGTTAACCCTGAACCGGTCACCCAAGCTGGTCTGTAGCATGGCCTGAGGGGCGTTCCCGATCCCCATAGGCTGGAAACTAGTACTAGGCAACATAATTTAACCATTGGGATTTATTTACCCCATTAAAAAAATATAAATAGATAAATAAACGTTATGATAAGAAAAACTATCAATGGAATGAGAATAAAACCACACATACATCCCCGTGATCTTTCAGGTCACCACCCATCTAAAGACCGACCTAGCTACAATAATGTGAAAATCCACCAAGGGAACCTGAGAAAAGGGGAACCTACCACTAATATGATAAAATATGGACCAGAATTAGAATACATAGTACAGTCCCAAGATAAACCATAGAATCCACGAATCTCACATCTCAAAATAATTTAATAACATAAGTTTGAAATAAAAATATTAAAGTAGTTTTTATCAAATTGTGAAAGAAAAAAATTCCCTTTCAAAAATCCATCACTCACTACATACCATTTCAAAAATAATTTTTCATTTCATAACAAAAAATAGAAAAACAAAAAATCCCAAATATGTGTTAAAGTAAAACAGGTAAACAATGAAAGCTATAAAAAAACTAGTACAATAGAATGTAAACTATAAATTAAAATAATAAAGTAACCATGGGAGATTTAAACATCCCTAGAAGACCCGTAGACATACATGGATCGAAATCAATAGCTAGTGTATGGGGAAGCTCCTATTTCAATTACAAACGGGCAGCCCTAAAACTGACCAAATTAAGTGGAAAAGCACAACTGGAATAATAAAAAATAAATGTGGTACAAACCTCATCTAATCAGGTTTGGTCAGCAATAGTCAGCATGTCATATAAAATATTCCTATGAACACATGGTATTAAAAGTAATGTTGTCAAAGTTGGTGTTTCTTGCATGTGTGACTCACCATACCATGTCTTCCCTGAACATGCCTACCCCAGACATATAGAATCTATACGATAACCCATAAATGGGTATCACACTAAATATGATCCCCCAAAATATATATACAAACATAGATTAATCATATCATAAAAGGTGTCAACAAGGCCATAATACCATAAAATAATGAGAAACATTTACAACTTTTTAACAAACATTATAGAGTCCAAACTAGAAGACGGTTATCAAAACACTATCCTTTCAGGGAATCAACATAGATATTACAACATAATTGAATCTTCCAAACATATCTTTAACATGAAATGACCAAAATAATTACCCAAAAAATAACACAAAAACCACTTTTTTACTTTATAATGCTAATTGAGAATATTAAAAAATATTTCATTTCAAACCATTTTAGAAAGAACACAAATAACCCAATGTCATTAAGAAAACAAGAATAATTTTAACAAAAATACCATTCACTTTAAACCATACCCAAATGCACACTGAGAAAAGTTTCACTAACGATTCGAATATCAAATATAATTTAATAAATCATTTAATAATTTAGTAAAAGAGTTTAAAAGGACAAAACATAGGCTTACATCATGGTATCACCAAGCTCACATGTGAATTCCATTTTAAAATCCAATGCATACCCACATGCATAAAAAATAAACTACATTCACACCTTTCAAAAAATAACTCACACCACTTTCTAAACCAAATTAAATATTTTCAAAATTATATAAATCATTTTCACCTTTAAATAAACCACTATGAAAAATTATTAAACAATTTTAAGAAGAAACCCATGCACAGAAACACAAAAACATACTCAAATCTTCTTTTGTGACTAAATTAACCTTAACCCAACAGTAAAACACTTTTTGAAGACATTGAACAATTAGATACACTAATTGTGCAGTTCATTACTACAAAAGTAGAAGACACACTTTGGGTTTTACTAAAATTAGGCACTCTATATCACATAACATTGTACAAGGATATATTATGCATATTAAAATAACATAGAGATTATGATTGCACCAAATAAATTAACTAAAGAACATTTTAATTAATTATATAGGAAAAATAATTAATTAGATAATTTTTATTCATAAAATAACTACACAAAATGAGATAATTATTTCAAAATCTATTTTTTACAAATTTAAATAATATAAAATCACTATAATGATTTATCCACAATACATACACTGCCTCCGAGGATGGTAGAACTATTCCTGGTAGTTCCATCACACACCTTAAAATAAAGAGAATAACATGTGAATTAAAACTCAGAGTGCAGAGGGCTGGAGCATAGAGTCCAGAAGCCAGAGGGCTAGGTTGTTGAGGTCCAGAGCGTGGGGGGCTAGAAGTCAGAGGGCCGGGGCCTGGAGGGCATGAGCGCGGCTTGGACGGGGGTGTAGAAGGCTAGAGGCTAGAGGCATGGTGCACTGAACAAGAAAAATGAGGGTAGAGGGGGCGTGTTGGTTTCTCCTTACACATGAGTAGGGGAAGGTAGTTACAGAACCAAGGGTTGCCCCTATTTTTTAATAATAATTAAATTATTACATTAATAATAATAATAATAATAATAATAATCAAATAATAAAAATATTATAAATAATAAAAATAATTAAACAACCTTAATAATAATATAATTATAATATTAATATTAACACTTTTACTCATTTTTTTAAAAAAATATATTAAAAATATTAAAAATTATTTAACAATAACATCTTTAATAACTTATTTAATAACATTAGTTTAATTATCAAATTTAATAATTATTATTTCATCATCTTTCAATAATAATATAACTATTATGGTACAAATATTAAAAATATATCATTTACATAAAATTATATTTATTTTAAATGTCAGCCAACTGCATGACTCCCATGCCACTGAGATCGCAGTTGAGTGAACCACACTCAAACTGTTCCACCTTGTACATACAAAATATATAGTTACATTGCATGTTTTCTAACCAGTGATGTAAATGTAATAGTTTCAAATTCTAAATAGAAAATAATCCATTGTACACAAAATAGAATAATACTCACTAAAACCAATTAGAATACATACTAATCGAACTAAATTAACCTTATATAATTAAAATTAAACCAATCATGTCCAATTAATCCCACCATATAATGAATAGTAAAAAATAAAATAAACCAAACATGTACTAAACAAAACTATATATACATAAAATAATTTTAAAGAGAATAAAAAAATATAAACAAATTTATATTATTTTTTGAAATTAAAAGATACCCACAAAAAGTAAATGGATCAAATTGGCATGAAGAAAACATAGAAAAAATATTTCTAACAAATATGACACCAACTAGCATAAAAAACAAAATAAAACCAACATAAAATATATTTATTAGAATAAAATGAATGTTAGGTAATATAAACTATATGAATTATAAATTAAGTTATAAAAAATAAATTAAATTGAATCACTATGAAATTATTTAAATGTAAATGAATTGAATCATAATAAGTAGGTGGCATGAAATCATATTGAATATATTAAGACAATTGTAAAAATGTTACAACTAGATTATAAATAATTGACTACGACCATAAATAATAATAAAAGTAAATATCAATGAGGACTAAAATATAGATAATTGATTCGAATAAAATTGATTAAAATTTAATGGAAAAGAAGCCAACTAACACATAAATAAATAAACTAATGAAAAAAATCTAATTCAATTGAATATAATTAAATAGAACTGAGAAGAAACTAAACGAAATAACATTACATATATTCAACAAAACTAATAGTACTTGACAAATACATAATTAATCCCTATAAAAAGAGTAAAATAATCCAAAAATATATATTTCTGCAAACCAATGTAAATAAAATGTAGTCATGTTAATACAAAAAATTATTGAACCCAATTTAATAATACTATCTGAACTATAATAATTCAAAATTAAATAAAACTAATATAAATATACCTCATCCAGTTAAATAAATAGAAATTGAAATTAAATGGAATCTATTTTTTAACAAGTATACATTATTTAATAATTTAGTATTATATTAATAAATTTCATTTATATTAAGAAACACTAAGTACCATAGGGTTTTTGACCATAGTTAAATTGTTTTTATCAGGCTGGTGGAAGAATATGATGTTCTAAAATTGAGAAAACATAATAAATGATTGTTTTTATTTTAATTGATATTTAATATTCTATTAGGTAATTAATAGTTAAATATCATTTTTATATTTTCAACATTGTGCCTTGGAGGAACTCAATGATGATGAATATTACAACATACATACAAATAGTCAATTGAGATATGTATTAAATAGGGACCACTAAGGGAGTCTTTGATGATGAACTAGGGAGAGAATCACTCACACAAGTTATTGGACCACATCATCTACATCTATATGCTATGATAGCATTGAGATGAAAAAAGATAATAGAGAAAATATTTATTCCAAAACAATAGTTAATCAATAGTTTAAAACTGGTAAAATTTTCATTGATTTGTTCATGAATTCTATGATATCGTTATGTCCATAACATTTATCAAAGGATTATATAGTATTTGTTCCATGTATTTAAATAATTAACTCTTTATTAGATGCACCATGAGATAGAATTGAGGGTCTTAGTGGATTCTGATGTGTGGATACTATTGATAATGATGTTGTTCCTGATGAAGAAGATCTTATTCTCAAGATGACGATTATTGTGGTGGTATTCATCTTATAATTGATGGTTATGATTGTTGTGTTGGTATTAAAGGTGATATTAGTCACGTATGTTTTTTCTGAGTTGAAGCTAATGATACAAATGTTTGGATAGTGTTTAATAACTATGACTAATAAATTATGTGTATTGTATAATATGTTATTATATTGTAAATTATGTGAAAAATCTTGATGTAAATGTATTTGGTAAAATTCTAAAAGCTTGACACATGAACTAAAATGAATGTGCACAGTGGTTTATATTTTTTTTTATATTTTTACTAATTATTCTGAGCATGTTATTGAGAAGCTTATGGTTTTTGCATGGGAGAGAAATATATACCAACTATTTCCAAAAACCGTGGTATGAGTCTATGCTAAGGGTTTCAATAGAAACAATTTGTATATCCTACGTGGGGGAATGAAGTTATAACCACAATTAACTCAACCACTGGTAGAAATATATAAAATTATTTTAGTGAAAACCATGTATAATCATAATTATTTATTGGTTATACAATATATTATAAAATAAACTATTGGTATAACCCTAAAATGATAGATTACGGACCAAAATTTTATATAACAATTGATATATAATATATCAATGGTTCAATAGCCTCTAATAATGGTTCAAATTAATCAGTAGAGGGTAAATATAAAATACAAGAACATGATGACAATATTGAATTTTATTATACAACATTCCCGAGTATTAAACTGATTCGTAAATCCTTTGATATCTGAAATATGGCTTAAATATTTGGATAAGATATTCAATGTTATGGGATCTTCATAGAATCAAATGTTAAGTATTTCTATTCATTTTTTGATGGAGATGTCGATGAATGATGGAAAATGGTTATGACTAAAATAAAAAGATTGAATTTTGATAGCTTGAAATGGGATGACTTTAATAATGTTTTTAATTAGAAATATTTTCTAATAACATTAAACATTGGAGGTTATCTTAATTCATTGACTAGATAACAAAGGAAGAATACTTATTGGATACCCATAAAGAAACCATCACCCGTTTAGTATGGTAAAAGACACATTTTATCTGGGGTCATGATAGAAAATTCTATTTGTTTTACTCATGATTGAATCCATGATATCAAAGAGAATTTAAATCTTGTTTTCTTAAAAATTATGAGAATGTTTTTTGATTTATTGAGACGGTATAAAGGGAATTTTTATGTTGTCTAGTACTCCCTTATATCAAGTATAAAATAAGTTATAGGGGTAGGAAATGTGAAATCTTTCAACAATGAAATCTGAAGGTATGAAATTAAAATTATCACGTTGTGGGAGATGGAGTAAAAATAACCCAATAAAATATCATATAAAAAATTTATAAAATGATTATTATGTGTAATTTTATGGTATATAGATTATAAGTGCGATGAAAATGATATGAAAAGTAATGAAAAAATATAGTATCATTCTTTAATTATAATGAATGGAGACATTATCCTTACATGTGTATTAATCTAGTCACATAAGGTTAATATTATCAAGACAAAAAAAAATTTTGTTTAATTTTTTTCTACTACTATGTTTTGTCTTCAGGAATCAATTTTAGTGGTGAAAATTATTTTACTGGTTCATTCAAATTACAACAGTACCTTGTTTGACACTGTATCCATGAATTATTTCTATTCAATTATATTTTTCTGTAATTTTTGAATTTTATCTCATGAATTAATGATTTTAATTTTGGTGAATACTTAAGGTGAAAATATTGAATTAACAAATATTTATAGGGATCATCATATAATCATTAGAGTAATAATATATCTATAAATCTTCTTGAATTTCTTATGGTAGAGAATGATTTTATTTTTGGAATGAATCCCATTTCTGTGTATCATGATAAAATAGATTTCATTTCCAGAAAATATTTTATTTAAATATTACACAATATTAACAGCATGTTAATATGATGAGGGACTGATTAAAAATGTTAGTTAAAGTTACTTAACATGTGTATTTGAAATGAAATATTCTATTTAGATTAGTGATTCTCTAATAATTAATGAATATATATATATTTTTTTAAAGGATTTATCATTTTTTATTCATGATCATGATGTTGAGTTTACTATTGACATGGTACCGTATTTTTTTCCAATTTCTAAAAACCCTTATTAAATGCTTCATGTACAACATTAATAAATGAAAAATAAGTTTCTTGAGTTTGTATACTAAGGATACATTCATCCAAGAATGTCATCATGTGGTGATATTGTGTTAATTTTTAATAGTAAATGTGGTTCATTATGCCTTCAAATGATTATAGATCCTTTAATAACATCACTCTTAATTTAATGTATCCTCTTTATTTTATTTATTATTTGTTTGATCAGCTCCATAGAGTGAAATATTTTTGTTGATTAATCCCAGGTACCATCTGTTGATGCTCAAGGATGAATATATCCCTAACACCACATTTCAGATTATAGATAGGCATGGTGAGTTTGTAGTTGTTACCTTTGGTTTTTCTAATGAACCTGTAATATTTATGGATATAAAGAATAATGCTTCCAAATAGTCCTTAGATACGATTATTATTATGATTATTTATGATATATTAGTCTATTTTATATGAAATAAGGATCATGACATAAAACAATGTATTTTTTACAAAAATAAAATGAAAATAATCTATATTGAAAATTTTTATATTATGAATTTTTTTTGAAATAGGTATTTTATAGAAGTATTGTATTTAAAAATATCATAATTATTGACACTAAAAAATTAATATTTTTCATGAGTATTCATGACCTACAAATATCAGAGTGATTAAATGTATCTTTATAATATCATGTTAGTATAGGTAGTATGTTGAATATTTTTATTAGTTGTCTAGACCATTTACTAATATAAGTATATTATTATTGAAATATATGAGTATAAAATAATATGAAGATTTTGTTTTAGGAACTAAAAAAATATTTTTTAACTATCTGGTATTAGATAATCCCATTAGTAATGTCTAATTCCCCCCCCCCCCCCCCCCACCCAAATTATTCGTTGAAGGATATTGCTTGTTTTCTAATTTAAAATGATAAGGTAATTGATTATTCTTCATGGTAACTAAAACCTTATGAGTTCAATTATCTTACAGAAGATGTGGAATTAGTTATTGTTTTTTTAACTATAAAAACATATAGGAATAATTTATATGGAATCAATTGTAAAATATATATTAATCACTAGAGTTTGAAAAACATTTTTACAAATAAATAATTGAACATGATTCATTGAATATGACATGAATCAATTAGAAATTATTATCTCACAATACATTAATATCATGCAAAGGAAAATAATGTAGCTAATGATTATGGAAGGAAAATATTGAATCATATACGCTGATACATTTAAAAAATGACCCTTTATTTAATTGTTTAATGAATTTTCTATTTCAGTATGTGAATTATAGAATGTCCTATATTTTGATAATGGTGTCAATATAGTCATATGTATGAGAAATAATTATCAAATCTTAATAGGATGATAATATTTTACAGGAAATGGTAGAATTTCATATATAGGGTAAGTTTTATAAATTTATAGTTGATAATGAAGGAGCTATCATATTTTGTATGATATTATGTTTTCCATTTGTTTCTTAATCGAATAATGAATTATCGAGAGATGCTCATAGTTCCTCACATTATATTCATCTTTGAAGGATAGAGATATATAGATGCATTCAATAAAATTTATATTGATATGAAATTAATAGATTTTTTTGAAATTAAAATGATATTTTTTAAACATTATAATAGTTTAAATATGTATAACAATTTTCAATGGGGATGATTCCATATTTTCCAATGCTAAATTTGAAATGGTAAGTTATATTCATGGATTTTTTTGGGGGATAAAAAAATAAATCTTGAGGTAATAATCAGATTTGTAATATTAAATATTGATTAAATAAATCTATGTATTTACATCCTATTAATGTTATTATGAATTTAGATCCACTTTATTGAATGGCTCTATGAAAATATAGTTAGGTTAAATTGGATTCCACTCTTCATTTTCTCTGAACATGATCTCGGGTTCACCTCTAATATTTGATGGGTCTGAAAAATTAATTTTTTAATTAATTAAAAATCATACAAATTTTCATCCTCAATAAGGAGGATATTATAAGAAAACTAAAAATAAATTAGAATAATTTATTCAATATTTTTTAATGGAAAACAAGGGGACCTTGGATCCAAATCATTATTTGGGTGATTTTTCATTCAATAATACTTTTTATTCCTCACTACAAATTGTACCATTAGAGTAATTAAATACAATAAGGTTTGAAAAACCATATTTTTTGGATGATTTAGGTGAAAAGAAGCCGAGGGGACCTTATTAGGTAATGGATATTGTTAAAATGGTAAAACTTATTCAGTAACATATGAAGATGGACCAGATTAGGATGAAATGTTAAACAAATAACCATAGTTAATAATATTCATTTGAGGTAGGTGGTCATGTTTTTCATAAAAAATTTCTATATAATAGTGTTATGAATGTTATTAAAAAGGTTAATGTATTTCCACGGTTCATTGAAACATATACATTCCAATATAGTTTGGGTTCAATATCCTTCAGAGTTTTTAACCTCTAATTTTATCTTATTTACACAATGTTTTTCTTTTTTGATGTTAAAAAATTATATTACACATTCTTCTTATATTTTAATTCATGATATATTTTAGTTGGAAGATAAAAAATTTCATTAGGATCGTATTATTCAGGTTCTTTAGTATATAGGGAATCTTTTTGGAACAAGGTAAATCATCATGTAAATATTGTTTTTTCGTAAAACCATACGGTTGAATAAGAACCATGGTAATATGAAAATAATATTAGAGAAAGTTATCTTTACATATTTATTATGTGAATAAAATTATGAGGATTATATTTAAATAAAAGGTAAAAATTTAAAATCATTATAACTGAAATAATCACACTTTTTCGTATATATATGTATTCATGAATTAGGTGGGTATTTTCACAATAATAATAGAATATAACATTATTCAAATACTTTCTTATATAGTTTTATATAAATGCATAATTTTAAAATTACCAACCCATAATTATAAAAATTAAAATGATATTTTAAATTCAAAATTTCAAGGTTATCTTAATATGAATTTTTAAGGGTTTTATAAATATTTTGTTTCTTTCATAAATAGTAAAAAAAAGTTTGTTTTAAAAAATATATATTCACTTAAATTATATATAAAGTAAAATTATATTTTTTGATTAGTTTAAAAAATTTATTAATTAATTTTAAATTTAATAAACAACAGTATACTTTTATATATAATTTTATTGTTGAATTTAAATAAAAACAATTTAGACTAGATAAAATTTCTTTTTTCTTCTAAAAACAGTATATCTATTTATTTAAATAGTATAATTATTATTTTAAATCAACAACTATTATTTTTCAATATTCAAAAATAGGTTCTATATTAAAAATTATAATACCCAAAAAAATCATGTTTGCTTTGATAAATCAAAATAGTAAACATAGTGTTTTTTATTACTAATGTAAATGGTAAATAAGGTAATTAATGTAAAAAATATATTAATAAGTACTATAAGATGAACCGAACACTTGATAAATTTTTTTTTGATGATTATAAATAATATATAATCATTCTATAGTATAATATATACACCCTTTTCCTTTTTCATGTCATTATGATATATACTATATTTTATGTAATTAAAAATTAAAATTTTCACACCCTTGTTTTTAATAACTATAATATTATTAACATGAAAATAATAAGAAGATATTTCTAGTTATAAATATTTTATTTCAAACTAAATGATTTATATTTAAAATTTTAATTTATTTTTAAATTTTATTGAAGAAATTATTGCATTAAATTCTTTCAAAATGACAACCTAATAATTATTCAATAAATTTAAAAATAAAATAGATGATATAAATAATAATAATAGAAGTATAATTTGATTAAATTAATATGTGACATGATTCTTCTATATTTATCTTTCATGTAATATTTAAATTAAAATAATATATTGGAATTTCATATATTTTTCTTGATGTTACAATAGTCAGTGTAACTTAATAGTTCTAAAATTGGAATTATTATTATTTTATAAAAATAATATTTTTTAAAATAATATAAAATTAGTAAATTCATATATTAATGATTTTTATTGGGATAAAGATTAAAATATCCAAAATGGTCAACTTATGGATATTTTAATCATTTTAAGATAATATCAATTCCCTTAAGGAGTAAAAATACCTTTTTTTTCATGGTATGTGGGATAGAGTTAACAGGAGGGTTAAAATAAAAAGGAAAGGGTAATAATATGATCCAGAAGCTTCCATATTTTACTACATGAGAATATATATACTAATAGTTATATTATCATAAAATATTATAAATTTTGTGTAATTTTTAGATAAAATTTAATTTATATTAATTTAATATTTTTATATATTCCACAAAGTACCCCTATGGTTTCTTATTAATGTAAAAAAATTCCTATACTTTATTATCACATAAAAATCAACTTTGATCAACCCAAATCATAAGACATAAACTTCAATAATCTATACATATGATATAAGGGCCTTATTTTTGGAAAAATATATAAATGTAGAGGTGTTAGGGTATAATTAAATTGAGGTTATTTTGATGAAGATGTAGAGTTATTAATGATGAATTTTTTTATTTATTCGTGCACATCCTTAACCTATTCTAAAAACATAATATTACAAAATTAAAAGTTACATAAATAGTATATTTTCTTTATATTTTAATAACCTATATTCATCTACAACTTCCTAAAATGTGAATGGAATCCAATATTCTTCCGTTGAGAAGACAACCATCTCACGAACTGATGTAATTTGGTTTCAATCACCACAATAATGTATGGTTATAAGAGAAAATTAATTTTATATATTTTATATTAATTAAATAATTATCATTATTGAATGATAGTTTATCATTAAATTTATTACATTTCCCAACATTTGAAAATGAAAACATCGTTTGTGCATAAATGTAGACTTCCACCTACATGAAGCAATGTGATTCCATTGTCATCACCACATTGAATAGTTGATATATAAAATTATAAATAAATAAATATTATGTTATTTATTATATATCAATAAATATATAAGGATAATATAGTATTTAATTTACAAGAAAAATGATCATTGAAAAATGGAAATATTACTCATGCAGAAATTGGACTAACTATTACTATGATTGTAACATAGATAAATTTTAATAACAACTATTAATGACTGTGTTTAAAATTATAATGTATATATAAAAATGATAATTATATCTTGATTATTATTTAGTGAATTGAAGTAATAAAAACCTCTTTGATCATAGTCATCCAACCAATGTAATTTGGGACACAAGAGCTTAATACCATCAAAACATCTGAAATGAATTTAATTTATTATGTAATTTTATATAACATGGAACTAATTTAAATAAAAGGATTATTTAACATGAAAAAATATATTAAAATAATAAATAATTAAAATAATATTATTATTTAAGATGTTAAGGAACATGCATAATGATTCAGTATAGAGGAATAAATCTTTCATAAAAAATTACACATTTAATTATTCTCTTAAAAATATTTTTCTTCCATATACATATTTTTAAAATAATATTTATTTATTTTATCTACTTAAATTACATACAAAATTTTTATTTATAACATATTTTAGTTTATTTGAAATAATTCCAAATACTTATTTGTATGGATTTTTATAACTTTAATTTTAAAATATATGAGGAATGTATTGTTTTTACATATACCATATTTGTTTTTCTCAATTTAAAATATATTAAGTTTTATTCAACAAAAAACCTTCTTCCACTTTGTTCAGGTTATTTTTAAAATGTTTTTTTATTTGGAATTTATATTTCAATATCAAGAGGTGTATTTTTATTAATGAAATGACTAATTTTATGAATATAATGATTAAAATACATATTTCCTTATTATTTATTATATTATGGTTCTTGGAAAATTGTTATGATAGCGATTGGTTACGTAATCAACCAAGGATGGGTTATCATGTTACTAAGAAATTATTGGTGATTATGTTAGTAAACAAGGATAGGTGGTTCCATGATAAACCAAGGATGGGTGGGTCCAAGATATTCCTCCAATGCATTGGGTATAGAAGTCGATCGTTAGTTAGTCCATTTATAATATTGATTGTAAGAGTGATAGGGAAACTATATACCATGTAAAAAATATTTTTATCTATTTTTATTAGTTTTTAATTGATTTCTATAATTTCTAAATGTAATATAATGATTATATGGTTAAAGTGACATATATGATAGCTTTAAATGCTGAGAATTATAACATTATGATTAAGTAATTATGAGTTTTTCATGATTTTAGATAATCCTTTTTTAATATTATTATTCCATTAGGATTTTTATAATAAAATTTATGAAAATATTTCAAGAGAGAAGTTAATTTCTCGTGTAATATAATGTAGATTTTGATCCAAATGATTATTTTTATCAAGGAATGTTTTTATAAGTATTCTTGGACTATAAATTTATTTTAATATTATTATGCCCATTTTTGCGATTTTTGGGTTCATCCCACATTTTGAAATGTTTTTCAACAGTTTCTATGGTTAAAATGGTTCTGGAAGATGTTAATATACAAATTTTGAAGATGTCTCCTTAAAATAAATATGTTAATTTTTAAAAGTAATTTTTATTAATTTTTTTTACTAAATAGAAATACACACATGTAATTTATGATTCTTTATTTATTAATTATTACATAAATCTCTATAAAACTAAACCAAATCTATATTTTAGAAATATTTAAAGTGAATTTTATTTTAAAATCACTAGAATATGTAATGTTTAAGTATGGGTCCATTTATGTACTTACTTACTAATGATACATGGAACACATCATTAACTTAATATTTGTTTATTGGAAGCTCTGATAGATAATAAACCATCCAATCATGATATTGATTTAAGATGATACTAATATATATAGGTCTAAAAATTACATTCTATAAAATTCTCATAACAAACACCCATGGAGATATTCATAGTAGTACATTCATAAAAATTAAAATATATATATCACCAATGATTCTCATAACAATTTATCTATAAAATATTAGAATCATATATGTGGTACTGGATAACTCTAACTGACTCTTACATTTCCTTAGATTGTTATTGATCTAATATCTTTAATTCTGAAAATTCATCCCAACACATTATATATTATTAAATTCTTACAAAGAGTGATTCTTAAGGAGAAATATATATTCTTAAGTTAACTATGTTGTTCAAATAAGATTAAACAAAAGGTATATGTTCAAACCATATAATATTAAAATCCATTGGGAAATTTTAAGAATTATTTATAGAGTTTGTGTGGTCCAATAGACTGACTAGTGATATAAGGATGATATTAAACAATAAATAAAAAATCGTTATCCATATCATGTTTAATAATTCACTAAAAAATAAATGTTAAAAATAAAATCCTGATTATATATAACATAATGTAGAACATCACACAATAATAAAAATTATACAATATATATCCAAGAATTATTACCAAGACGGAAATCTTCTCTCATTAAAATTAAATTCACTAACATCATATAGAGAATGAATATAAGAAAAATAACATGTTAAACTTGAATTATTTTATGTAATTCCACAAAAAAATCCATATTAATATTTTTTTATTTACATTTTTGTATATTTTGTGGTTTCAACATAAAATTAGATTTAATTTTCATAGACTTAACATGTTGAGATACCAAGAAAAGTGCTACATACTCTGCAAAATACCTTATCATGTTATTTGACAAGATAAACTACTTTTGATATCTATACATCATCATACAAATTTGATGAATATGTAATGTTGATCTATAAGAGTCATACAATAACCAATTTTTATGATATGGAATTGATGAGATACATAATCTATTATTGATCATTATCAGTCCTTCGCACTCAAAATTGAACATATAAAAATATATAGTTTTCTTTTTCAACCTTATATCCAATTTTTCCTTAATTTAATCTTAAAATTAATAAATTATTTATCATTAATGTGATGAAGATATTATTCTCATGTTTCATAATTATATCAATATTTGTATTATGAAAATTTATAAATATATAATTTCAGTTAATCCATATCATTGTAAAAATGAACATGGTATTTATATCTTGTATTTTAATCTACCTTTTTTGAATTCACATTTTGGAAATGTAGTGGATAGTTATAATTTTTTATCAACTAAAAAATATAATCTTGAAAATATTTAACTATTCTCTATTAAATATATTATTCTGCCATTGATGATCAGTATATATATCATATCATTCATCATAATGATAATTCCTCCGTATTTTCATAGTAAAAAATACTTTTCCCAATCGAACTCATGAGTTCATTAATTTTTATCATGAATTTTAATTATCATGATGTATATTATATCACTATATAATTATGTATTATTATTCAAATAAGTAAAATATTTTATGAATCATGAATATTTAAAACCACTTTTGTAACGTAGGATAATGTAATCATTTGTGTGTTGACCAAAGTTCTCTTCATATCCTTGAAATTTTCTTCAAATTCTTCATAACAAAGAAAATTCACTCCCTTCAATTTAATCATTGTTAAAATATTATATATCCTTAAAATAATCTATCACAATGCATAAATTTTATCCATACAATACAAGAAAACTAGAAATATCTCTTACTGTGGTTCATTTGTGCACTTTTGAAATAAGTTATGTCATTAATGTATTTTCCAGTATAACCAGAAATGAAATTAGATAACCAAAAAATCTAACTTTATATACCCCAAATTCATAGTTATAAATCTTTTTAAATACATTCTCTTTCAAATTAGACATTATAATATTCCTTAAATGTTATTCATGCTCTTCTAGGATCATTTATAATATTATAATTTATTTAATAAAGTAAAAGTATTATCATGTTAATCTATGGAGAATATTTTCATTAAATCCAAGAAGAATCGAAGAGAATTTTTAATTATAAATAGTATTAAAATAAATACATAAATATAATAAATCATTTTAAAGGTTGTTTTGGATATATCTCCCTTCTTGATTCATAGTTTATAATATCCATATTACTGATTAACCTAAGAAAATTATTGATCTACAATTCATCGATTAAAAAAATAATCAACATGGGGTAGATGGTACATTTTTTTATGTCAATATTATATGGTTCTTGATAATCAATAATATTGTTAAGTGACCATAGTTTTTCTTTAACAAATAATTTTTACACCCTTTGTTGACATAGTATGTTGAATAAATAAATTATCTATATTCTTATCCAGTTTATTCTTTAATGGTTCAAACCTAATGAGATCCATTATATTTTAATTACATTAAATTATCTTATAACAACTTCATAGTTCTATTGAAAAATCTATTTTTCAATTTTGTGGAAGATTAAGTGGGTATTCAGAAATACATCTACAAAATCCCTAAAAACATGAATAACATTGATGGTGAGTTTCTCACTAGACATTTGAGATCAATTAATCTCATGAATAATCAATAATACCCATAGAATAAAAATAACTTCTATTGTAATGTTATTTTCATCCTCACCTTGATAATATATCTTAGGTCAATTTGGAATATAAAATGTAATATCCTTCCACCGAAATGCATATATTCTCTATTGAGTGAGGTAAAATCAATGCCCAACATCATATCAAATTCAACTAGAGGAATATTAACAATATTTATTGGAATTTTTTTCAAAACTATTTTTTTGTGATATTGATTTGAAATGTGATGTTCCACCCTATAAAATCTTATAATATAAACTCAAAATATAGTCATTGTGCAGGAGATGTGATACCATTTCCATATTCAAAAAAAGTCGGTATACCAGGAATAACAAAATATTTTTATTTCTAGATTTTATTTTTAGAGTATATTTATAATGGTTGATTACATTACTAACTCAAATTGTGATAAAAAATTCATTTCATTATCTTTCTCATATGGGTTTATTGAGGCCCACATCCTCATTAGCTGTTCTATTAGGGAAAAGATATACATAATGTTTAATATCCTTTATTTTAAAGCAATAAACCTCATTATATGTATTATTATTATCTATTATTTCAATTTCTAAAATTTTCATCCCACATCATCAACCGCTAAATCAATATCTATCACTTATATATTTGATGAATCTCCAACTTCCTTTCATAAAATTTTCAATGTTGTTTCCCAAAAAATTATGGCATGTATAGTGTTAATATTTTATTTTTCAAAGGAGTTTACTATTTATGTCTCTATGAACATTTATTTTTCTTTCTATATCACTATATCTTGAATAATAATTTGTGTTCCCACTCTATATTTTGACCTTTAAATAAATTTTAGTGTTTTCTTAATAGTTATAAAATTATCATATGTGACACACCCTTTGAGGACAGCTTTTCTAGATGCTAAATAATTAATAACTAATTATCACATGATTGATTAAAAATCCTGAATCATACCATGATATTTTTTTAATTTTATATTCATTGGTATTAATGGATTCTTTATAATTCATTATAATCATATTAAATTCTATTAAAATCATTGAATTTGGTTTTAATGAGAATTATTTATTATGGCATACTCTCCTAAAATTCTCATATTACATGATGTATATTTCATCAACTTCCATTATGTTTTTGATAAGATTAAACTATCTATGAGCTTAACAATCAAGGTTATAGATTGTTAAGACATATTTCTCTAGGTCTATTCACTAAATAAGAGAAAATATTGTTTCTATTGAATTTATCCACTAAAAAATAACTATTGGATTAGAAATACTATAGAAGGAAGGTAGATTTTTTTATATGAAATTACGAATGGAATTTTTCTCTTACCATTGATATTAGAAATGCGGGTAATATCATTGATAATATTTACATCTTGAGTTCGTTGAGTGAGAATAGTCACAAAATATTGTATCCTATATCCTAATCTATTTAGTTTCTCTTGAGAATGGTAATTTCTTTTTCTATCACAGTAAATGCTAACATGATTCCTTCTAGTTCCAACCATTAACTAGTGAAAAATATTGTATAAGCATCATGCTATAGTAATCTGAGTAAAAAAATATATATTCATGGAAATAAACAATTTATATTTATAAAACTATGACACCATCTTATTAATAGATGAAACTATATTTTTGATATAGGTTATCTATAATCGTAATCTATTAAAATATATCCCATTAGTTCATAATGAGAATTTAAATTATTCCATGATTATCTATAGATTGTGTCTATTTAGATATGTATCCTTATTATTGATCAAAATGAACCAATAATGAACATGTTAACACCCTATCTACCACATTCAATTTGGATACAACAAGGTGTATCTATTAAAAAATTATTTTAACTAATACAAATCTAGAAAGGGTTTTATTTACTAGGAAAATGTCACAATGAATACATTAGAAAATATTTAGAATGTTATCCTATACTAAGTCTTCAATATTGGGTTTTAAATTTTTTTTTCTGAAGATATTATCAAATCGTTAACTAATCCATTCTATAAAACTTATTGAGGTTTCTCAAGATAAATATACATTTATATTACATCGTTTTAGAAGAATATTATTTACAGTTCAAAATAATACATACCGAAGGACCAAAAAGGATTAGTTTCATTATATACTAGATACATAATCATATTGTTTAATTATATTCTTCACCATCATAAAATTATTTCATTATATAATATACCATTAAATAATCATCACATTTTGAGAATTTTTTAAAAACCTATGTTTTAATAGCTTTAAAAATAGGTGAGGCTAGATTCTTAGAATAGTAAATCATGTGAAATATAATTCATTTGATCATAAAATGATTACACGGGTTTGATAAAATATTCATCCATATATTGTTAGTGTAAAATATTCATACCCTTGAAATTATGGATCATAAACTCTATAATCAATTTATAATATTAAGCATGATCATTAAGGGTATCAGAGAAGTATTAATCACAATAGATTCATATAATAGTCATGGGGAATAAAAATAATATTATATACTAATGTTAAAGAAAAAATCTATAATCAATATTTTATATGAATAATGATATCAGTGAAGCTAGAATGATATCAAACTCACACATACAAATATGAAAAAATCTATTTAGAATCATGTATGTGCTTACTAATGTGATAATAACCAGAAAGAGACAATACAAGCAAATAAACATCTGAAAAAATATACTCACAATCATGTCTATTTACATCATTATTTTCTCAAGATTTACCAATAACACATTACCAAATTAAATGGATGTCCATAACAAACCCAACAATAATATTATAAAAATCCATTCATATGAATTCCATGAAATCGTGAAATATTTATAATATCATCATTGAATACACCATGGAAAAAAATTGGGTTTTGAAAAAATATCATCATTATATTTATAAAACATATAGAGAATAAATAAGGATGGTATCATTAGATCATAAAACTATAAATTCATAATTAGCATCCATTAATCATATCAGATGTGATATATTATATTAAAATATTAGTGGATGATTTCATCAGGAAGATATACTTTTCATTTTAGGATCACTTAATTAAAATTTAAATATTTCATGTATATTATGAAAACAAAATTCATATAAAATAAATATGTAAAATTGAAATGGAAATTTCTACGAAATGAGATGTCTTGATTGTTAAAAATACTATTGAGGATGTAATTTGAAAAATAAATATTTTGTTCACGTATTTGGTAAAAAGTTACTTGTTCAAAAAAATAAGATTATTTTTAAAACATTTTTATAAAATAAAAAATCAATAAAATTGAAAATAAATAATAATTGATATATATTCAAAAAAAATTATGTAAATCTCTAAAAACATTGAAATAGAAGAAAAAGTTTTTTCATCAGTAATGTGAAAAATGTGTAGAATTTTTTTAAAAATTAATTATTTAACCATTATGAGTTCAATGGAAAGAAAATGGTACAAAACATTCAATATTATAAAAATAAATATAAGAGATGAAAAGCTAAAATGTTTTATTAGATATGAATCATATTATTTCGTTAAAATAAATATGTGCACAATCTTCCTAATTAAAATGATATTGAAACATAAATCCCATAACTCAAGTTTCATATTTAATTGTACACATATGAATATAATGTACTATAAATATAGTTTTATCATAAATTATTTCTAAAACCTGTTCAGATATATCATAGCATATAAGGATTACTTACAATATCTCATTTAATTTTTATTAACAATTATATACATAAAACATTGTTGTGGGTATAACATCATCACCACTCATTTATAGTTCAGTTAGATGGTTCTAGTACATAATAAATGCTAGTGGGTTCAACATATCAGAAATTTGAACAATACAAAAGTATCTTATTAAGTATTCATTTAAAATTTTATAATTATTTATATAAAGAGGGGATGAAAAATAAATTAAATCTCATATTGGATAAGGTAGTCCGTATAAATTCACAAATAATTATTCCAATCCTGATAGCTTGAATAAAATAATAGTAAATAATATATCACTTTTAATCAATTAATATTATACTATATATATAATTTATATTAATTAAATATATCATTATTACTTTGTATGTAAAGAGAATAAGAAGAAAATAAATCACACCAATTCATGGAGGTTGTAGCCCATAGCTATGCATGGTAAACATTATAATTTCTAAATGTATAGGAATATAAGTTTTTATATAATATAATATAATTCAATAAGTTTAATAATATTGATTAATATATTATATAAATATTAAATCAATAATAATATCCAATAGTGAATATGATGAGGGATAATGAATCATAAAACTACATAGAGGTGATAAACTAGACATTCTCACATGCAGTAATTTTCATTTCCCATTTGATCTAATGGAGAGTGGATATTAATAGAAAAAATTTAATAATAACATTATTATATATTGATGATGGAAATGTTATTATTTTATTATAAATACAGTAGATTTAGTAAAGGTATTATATGAAATAAAACTAAAATATTAGGTTTAAATACATACTTACTCTAATTGAAAAACTCCATTACATTACACATTAATGACTCTAAAGATGATATTGAGAAAAAACTGAGACCAATATGAAGTGGGTTGTGATGAAAGGAATATATTCATGTAGGTATTATCTGATATAAGTGGTTCTTGTTTCATTGAGAGTATGGGATAGGGGAATCCATTAATATGTGGGCGAGAGGCAAAAATTTGTATTTTTGAAAATATAAAAATATATAAATGTAATACTCAAGAAACATTGAACCAAAATGGGACATTTATGTATTTCATATCAGATATACCTGCCTGAATGGCCCGAAGGACTTTATTTTTTATTCATTTTTGATATCCCCCTTTCAAGGGATGATGGGGAACCTTTACAAGGCCTGTAGGCTCAGAGGTTACATGGCCCGTAGGCTTAGGATATTACATAACCTGAAGGTCATAGGGAATTCAACCAGACTATTTACAAGGAACTGACCCTCCCCAACATCTGTATCTTTTATACGAGATATAGAAAATATATGTCTGTAAAATTGGTTTTATACATGTTTTACGTAACATTAATCCTAATCACATTAGATTATCCCCTATGTAATCTTTTTTTTAACATTATCCATGGTTTCTGATTTATACTATTTTTACTGTACATTATGATTGAAAATTATTTTTTAAATATTACATAATATAAAAGAGTTTCATTCAATAAGGGTCTCTATTTTTTATATGTAAATCTATATAATTGGTAAAATTTTATTCTATTGTAATCCCACAAAATATGATGATAAATCGGTTTTTTTTAAAATATTTTCATAAATATAAAATGTTTCATACAATGATCAAGAATAAAAAATTTATAACAATTCCTATAATTAAAAATAGAAAAACGAATTAAACATTTAATTTTATTTAATAATAATGAAACTCATAAAATTATTTTATTAAAAAGAAAATTTATCAAAAAAACAATATTTTTTTATAATTAATTGAAAAATCAAACATTTAAGAGAGATAAAATATCACTCAACCCTCATTGTAAAATTATGATTACAAACAAATTCTCTTTTTGACTATATAATTTAAAATATAAATAATTTAATTATATTATTTATTCACAAAAAAACCATTTTTTGGAGAAAACTCATATTTGAAGCATATAATTACCTTAATAGGATTGTAGTACTTATTTATCCATATAATTTAATTATAAAAATGATTTATAAATGATTGTTAACAAAATTTGGTTATTATTATTAATATATGTAATTTATTTATTTGATAAAACAATATACATTATCACAATTCATTTGGACTCGGGGATTCTTCTAGAACATGTTATTGAAAAATTAATCATATTTAAAGAGATATATATAGAATAAAAAAACATTTTTTTGTAAAATGAGTTTTGTTACATTTTATTTAGGAAAAAATATTATATATTCCATTTTTTATTTATTATTATAATATAATTACAATATTTTTTTTATTAAAGAGTAAAGAAAAAGGGTTATATAATTAATATCAGTCTAGGATTATTCCCTATGAGTTAAAACGGTAGAAATTATGGTGTTGAAAAGACCCTTTCCCTCTAATGTGGTTTTATATTATTTAAAATTGAATTTTTTTAGTGTAATTATATTAGTTATGATAGTTTTATTATTTTTTATATCGAGGAGGGTGACCCATGATTTTTTATAACACTATGTTTTGTTCTGGGATTTTTGGTCCTCACCTTTTAATTATAATTTTTTGGTAGTGTAATGATTTATATTAAGATTTTTGTTCTCCCTCTTATATATTGGAGGCCCTAGTTCATTCCTATTAATTTTTGAATGGTATATTGTAAAACATATTTTTTTCTACTATTTAAGAGAGGCTCACACTGATTAAGTCTTTCATGTTTGGTTTTTCATTCATCAATATATATTATAACATATTGGTGAATTTATAGTCTCGTTAAATGCCTTGAATAAATGTTTTATATTGGGTAAGATGTTTTATGGATGATCCTAGTATGAATTTTGGTTTTCAATCCTAAAAATTATATCCGTTAATTTTGTAGTGTTATTAAAATAATTGAAATAAATAAGGTAAATTTTTTTCAATATTATATTTTACTATGTTAATATATAATAATCATGGATTATATTTTTTTTTAAAATGAGTTATTATTTTTCTAAATTAATATATAAAATTGATCTAAATAAAATATATATTATTTTATTGTTGGTTTTGGGATTTTTTTCTTCTAACTATTATGATATGAAGTGATTCACATTCAATGAACACTATTATGACTTATTTTTTGTGGTTTCAATGATTTATTTAAAATGATATTATAATTGAATGATTCTAACTTGATTAAAACTTTGTAAAATTGGAATAATTTGACTAATATTGTTTTATTTACTATTAATTTATCAATTATTAATGAATCCTTCGATAAATGAATCTGATTTCTTATTATTTATGTTGAATATTGTCGTTGATTTTCAAAATGGATTAGGAAGTTTTTAGGTGGTTTTTATATAGTATGGAAAATAATTTATATATTTTTTTTATTTCGACCTCTCAATGTGGATGATGTGGTTTGGTTTGGATGGGTCATTACTGATGTATAAGAGGTCTTAGTGATTCCATTGATATATTTATATGATAAAAATGGGCGGTTCTTAATGAGAATAAGTTTACCAGAAAAAAAATATGCATACAGTTTAAATGTTAATATATGAAATAGGGATGGGGTTTTGAAATAATAATAATTTTTTTTCATTGTTCAAACATGAAGTTATAATTAAGTGGGAATGTCAATTTGTGTTGAATATGTGAATTAAATGATATGAAATTATCGAAATATATAATCAATTTATAATAATAATTAAACGTGGATATTTGTTTTATTTTTTACATGATAATGAAATATCAAATGAAAAAAACGTTGGGTGGTATCTTCTAGAAAACTTGTGGATATGTTGTTTATGGGTTCTGTATTTATGCATATAATCATATTTTTCAGGTAGTATTGATGATTTTGAAATAACAGAAAATATTATGTTTTTTTCGATATTATGTTGATCAAATATTGGGAATATATGATACATATGTGATAAATGTATCCTAGATTTACAAAAGAACACTTGAGTAGGACACTACACAGGCTTATGAATTCCCAACCATATTATAGAAACTAATGACTAGAAGAAATAAAATAAAGCAATAATGGGATGACTATGAATTCAATAAAAAAACATAATATTCATTCCCTTTCCAACCATATAACTTTCATGACCCTTCTGTATAGCAAACATCACAAAACCATTAAGGCAATAAGCACGGAACTAAGAAGTCAACTACGGTCCAGAATCCGATATATTATGACAATTTATATGGTGAATTAGAACAATAAATAATAAAATTAAGAGATACACACCCGAATAATCATCATATTACTAATTGTTATTTCATATCATTTATAATGAGATTTTAACAACAACAAACATTTTAAACCTCATTGGCCAATGCGCCTGCTTAGATAATCCATCAATCGAATCCAATTCTTCCATAACCTCTACTATATAGAATCATGTGTCTATATCCATGTATTATATAATTCCAAATTATATCGTAATGGTACAAAAAATTATATTGAATCCCATTCAATGTATCTATGTATGTTGTGAGACAAATGAAACTGTAGAAATCCCAAATGCCTCAATAATACAATGTTCCATTGTGATAAAATAGATGTTAATGAAATACACAAATTAGAGTCTTCTTTATGATTATGAAACAAACCCATTCATAAACATAAAAAACGAATAATATGAAATAAAATATATTATGATATTCTATGATAACCGTTCCAAAATTATACCTAAACATAACTATATTGGGAAAATCATTTAATATATGTCTCAATGATACCGTGATAGGATGAAAATAATGGACATGAAACAATATATATATTCCCAAGAATATTGTGACCCTAATGTACCAAGACTACCCCTATTATGTGATGTCATACATGGATTAAAAATATGTTTCCCTATTAGTAGTGGGTGAAAATGATATACATAAAAATATCTCTGAATCAGGAGGTGTTCCCATCAAGTACTCAGAAAATTTCTCCTAAAAGGGAAGGGATTTATCATCTCATTCCCATACTTTCTCCTATCAATTATATTCTTTCACCCATAATTAGTATCATATAATCACACATAATTATAATAATAAAAATATATAATTAATACAAAATCAATGTTCCTCAGACACAATTCCAATATAAAACTCTATAAAGATAGCACAATGTATTCCTCCTTAAAAACACTTTTCGTATACATCAATTATCATGAAAATTTTCCAAAAACCATTAAATGTAAATGGAATCATCACTCAAAATCAAAATATCATACCACTACATAACCAAATCCTTAAATGATCCTTAAAAACTCAATATAGGAATATATTATCTAATAAGATATCTATATATATTAATGAATGTTGGAATGGATCCATTGATCATGTGAAATTTTACTAATCTCAATTCTATTAGTGATAGATTGTAATAGTATAAATGAACCCCTAATAATTAATACCTATAAATAACATTAAATTCGAAAATATTTATTTATTTATCCCTATATAACAACATAGAAAACAAAAAAAATCTTTGTTTTGGGGGAAATAAACTATGCTTTAGAAAATATGTGATTTCACACAGAAGGTAAGACAAACAAAAACTGTTGGAATGAAGGATGTTATTTGCTGGAAAAGGAGTTCGGTTTGTGTTTTTTGTCAATATTTGTTGGGTTGATCTTGGTCTATTTTTGTTATTGTCATCCCATTCATGTAAGATTAGGTAGATTGCGTTGAAATGTATTATATTGTTTGATCCAAAAGTAGTACTAAAGGCGGCACAGTTCACCACGGTTTTAGAGATTTTTGGCGTTTAAAATCAGAAAATGTAAAAATGTGTTTTTGGAAACAGAAGTTGCGTGAATGATTTGATGTGGGAAAAAATTATTGAATTATTCATGCACTATTGAAGGTGTTTTTAGAAATTGCATAGAAGAAAAGTTTTAGGTTCAGAACACCGAAAAATGGAAATATCATAGAGTGCACGGAAGATGTTGTTGCTCAAAATGGTTTGTGCACCCAATGGAAAGTCAAAAGAGGTTTTCCTCTCACATGAAGAATCTTTCATGCACCGAGAAACAATCCTCAGGATATTGTGCATAGGTTCATTAAGGGCCTATAAATATGTAGATACCCCCAAGGAAGACATAAGACTTTGATCAACAAAAAAATATGTAACTCAACCACGCGAAAGATTTGACAGTGAAATATTTGAAGATAGTAAATATTGAGAGCACGGTGTGCCTTTATAATGAAAAGTTCAAGTGAACCATTTTGTTTAGTTTCACAAAATTTAACAGTTTTGCAGAAAGTAAGCATTACATGAATGTAATCTTTTGTGACAATACCAAAATCTTGTGAACAAGTTGGGGTATTGCACGCAAGTATGCTGTTATGATTTTGACAGGATTCTGATTATCTGGTTTATTGGTTATGTGCTTTATGGTGCATCAATTAAGTCCTTGATGCAAGAAGTGTCTCATGATGAACAATGGGAAAGACTTAAATTCAAATATATTGAAGAGACCATCACATCGACAAATTGAGTTTTACTACATTCAAGGGAGTGAACAATGGGGAGTTGACTGAAGTTATCTGAGGGATGCACTGATAATTCAATAATCCTTATTAATTGTAGTGTTCCTAGTACCGAGTGTCTATGAATGAAAAATTTAATACATAAACTAGTGATGATTTTTGTATTTTGGTACGTCTGACACATTTTCGGCGTATGATCCTTAGACATATCCCTTTGCGGTGAACCAAGTAAATGTGTTGTGACATCTCCCTGATTTCATTTATTTGATATATTTAAAAAGTTCATAACAATGTGGGAACAATGTCCATAAATGTTTTAAAAAAAATTGACACCCTGATTAACCCCTCCTTTCTCAGGGTTTTCATGAGTCCTTCAAAAACAAATATAAACCACTATTAATATGGGTATTTTCGAAAATATATATCAAAACCCTTATTAAAAAATATTTTCCCAATTAATTACTATTCATATTACTTATGAAATGCCCTTAAAATATCTTGTCAAAATGATCCTCAGAAAACTACACACGAATCATGAAATTACATTTCAGAACCCCATATAAAAACCATCCAAATTCTTTAGTATTAAATAAAAAATTAATCAAATTTTTAAAATTTATAAATGGGAAACAAATGTTGGTAGAAATCCAATTCATAGAAAAAAGATATACAAAATTTGTTTCACTAGAACTCATTTGACCATTGTTCCAACAATGAACTATTTGGAACATTGTGTTGTCCTTGAAAAATATTATCCAAATTCAGCCCTTCAAATTTTATAGTGTGAATCACCGAAGTCATTCAAAAAGATAATATGATATTATTAATTGTACAAAAAAATTATAAATAAAATATTAGTTAGAGACTCATCAGTTTAAATTACACACACCTCAACTATAGATCCATAAAATTATCCTATGATCATATCAATATCTTCTAGAAATATGAAACTATATTTTCTATAAAAACAATCAATTAATAAAATTAATATGTAAAACCAAAACCCCTTGATGTTATAATAATTGTAAATCTCATTGGGAAATATGATAGTGTAGAAACTGTTAGCAATGAGGGAAGGTTCAATCTTGACATGAAGCTATATGTCAAAAAAAATTCAACCATTTTAGTTATCCAAATAAATATCTGAATAGATAGACTATTATTAATTAAACTAAATAAATTACAATAGAAAACTCCAAGAAAATGATTAATGGTGGAAATATTATGTCATCATGTAAAATCTTCTACAAATTTTACACAAAATCCCCAAGAACCCTGATAATTACACCATTAAAAGTTGTGATCATCTTTTAAAACCCCTAATTAGGTGAAGATATTATAATTATATATTTCTATTAATATATAGAAAATTAGAGAGATTATACATGAAAATATGTGATGAAATCCCCCAAACATTCTACATCAATGAATGAATAAAGCATAGAAAATGGAATCTAAAGAGGCTATTTCACTATTTTATTAGTTAATATTCCCAATGAAATGTGTTGGATTTCAAAATAGGTCCCCATTCAATTACTCAAATTAAAAACATAAAAAACCCTACATAATTGATAAGAATTTCACCATTGTGATAATTCAGGTTTTCTACTTCTTGAGGGGTAAGTAATCATTTAGATCCTATAGATCATGGGGTCACTTCCCCAATATAGGTGGACAATAACTAAGTCAAACCACTACTAAAACATAGATATTGTGGTCGTATAATATCCCATTTCATTATATAATTTTACAGTTCACCCTTTTTAGGAGTGAATATTGATTGGGGCTTGAATGATGCTATTTTGGTTGAAATCTAGAAGTTTTCGGATATTTTTTTATATATGAAATAATGGAAAAAAGTTATGGAAAACCATATAGTTTAGTATTTAAAAAAATTGATGGTTGAAACTCCTTATGGGGGAACATAGTTTTTCCAAACGATGTTTCCAACACTCAAAACCATGCATGCTACGTATAGTTCTTTTTTCTTGGTCGGTTCAATGATATTTTATTTGTAAATATATACTTTTCACCCCATAACTATGTCAAGAGAGTTTTTATATTTGGAGGATGGTTAGTTTAATAATGATACATAAAAAAGCTCCCCTTCTAGAAATTAATTATGGGTTCACGGTTATTACTATTTGTACATACAATATAGTAAATTATCCACACGGTATTTAATTCATATGAATGTTTTTAATAAAAAACATAGTTCCCTATTTAACACCTAAACACCCCATTAAACCCTAATATGGGATCTTAGTTATTAGAGGCTCTAAGGAGTTTATTTCCACTTAAATGATCCCTTATTTTATAGGAGTGTAGATATAGTTAATATGTTCTCTCACCTTCTAGTATATAAATATCATCAAATGTTGATTCTCTTGATCTAAACTTCTCTCCTTTTAAGAGTCTCACATATATAAAAAACCTACCTTCTCATACATGTATATTTCATATTTTTATATGAATATTAAATAAATATAACAAAAATATTCTATTGGACAGTAATAGAGTAGTTTGTTTAGAAACATGGAGAATAATATTCTTAATGAATTAATGATCTTCATTGGGTCCCCTAATGATCATCTCCATTAGTACTCCTACATAATTTTTTTTATAATCTTGGTAAATAAAACAAAATAAAGGGTGATATTTAATTATTAATAGGGTTAATAAAAGAAGATATGTAATCATAACAAGATCATAAACGAATGATAACATCATCAAAACATTTTAAATCTATACCCTTCATATAAGGGATCTTAATATTCAGTCATGGAATAAATATTGGAAAATCAAAATGCATAAATAATAATGGAATCAAATTACATGATCCATATGATCATAACATCATAATAATGAATAGATATGTGGAAGATAGATAATTATAGAAATCCATAAGTCAATTCTAGTTCCCATGACTTTAATATCATTGTTATATTTTCCTAACCACCCATGTACATACATCCGGCTGATGATGCCTACCAAAGTACCTATTTTTGGTCTCGAGATAACTGCATGTGTACACTCCACATTGGGGTTGGGATATCCAATTGTTTACCCTTTATGATAATATAATATTTCTCATTACTAAATGAATTGAAGGAAGATATAGGTCCCACCCATTAAATAATTATAAACATACGTATGTGTTTCATTGGATCAATATACATTCATCATATCATAACAAAAGAAATTTTGTGGGTTTCATAAATATTTATTTATATCATAAAATGTTGAGAAGATATAGGATTCATAATCATTTCATCACATAATAACCCTCGGAAAAATATGTGGGTTTCATATGAATTTTATCCTTGTATAAACGATGGGAGAGAAACGGGTTTTAGAAGAATCATGCCATCATAGACATAAACTATACAAACCATCGATTTTTATACCATAACACTACATAGATGTTGTGGAATACTTAAATACATTATAAAAATTTATTCCAAAAGAATCTTTTAGTTTAGTTCCTTATAAAAACATGAATTTTAATCCTTAATAATTCTGTGAGTTATATTTTCTCCCACTAGGTTCTCCAAAAATAGAACCCCTATTAGACATATCACACATGAAATATATTTTCCTAAATATGAAGAAAAACATAAAAAGTGGTGATATATAATTTTCAAAAAGTATAAAAAAGGAGACATGTAAGAATAAACATGAGCATAGGGGTATAAGAACATGATCATGAAAATATAAGATCAAACACTTCATATCATTGATCATATACAAGAATCACGGTATAGAGAATCAAAGTTCATTGGAAACAAATATTAAAAAAATAAAAAATATAATCCATGAAAATGTAAAATAACAATAATAAATAGAATTATGGTAGACACAAAGTCACACATAATTATTTCCATTTTAGTCAAGACATTGCTTTCAATACCAAATTAGTGGATAAATTACTTTACTCAACCGGGTTTACTACCCTGTCTATCCCTATATTACTGAACTGATTTCACTTCTTGTTCCGGCCCTATAATACTGATATGACTTCCTTAATTATTCCCATAATGTATATATCAATAGTTACAAATCAGTTCATAGTGAATTGGATGGATATATAGGTGTCATCCATATCATAATTAAACCAAAAGTATATATTCCTAAAATTCATAAACAATCATATCATAACCCATGGAATGTAATAGAAATAATAAACATATATTCATATCATTTAAAAAAAATATAAGTTTCATAGTCACTCATTCAAATTCATAACCTTTGAAATAGAAAGGGGTTTCATATACATATAACCAATTAAATAGAAATTGATTTCATAAACATATAGCCAATGAATGATAAATGGATGTCATAAACATATAACCAATGATAGAGAAAAATGTTTCATAAAGACAATTAAAATAATCATAACATTTTAGGGAAAGAATATAAATATAAACATTAGGTCATTTCTTATAAATGCATGAGTAATCTCAATGGTTGTCATCTTATATAGAACGTAATTTTAAAATTTCATTAAAAAATGTTTTATAAAGATAATATATTGTATTTGATAAATTAATATTAATGTATAAAACCATTTGAATTTTATTATTAGAATATAAATTGAAAACATATATAAATGACCTAAATCATTTTGGAAACATTTTCCCATGAAAATGAATATAATATTCTTCAAAATATGTTAAAAACAATATTCACTGAAAATTATTTGAAAACATTAAAATAAATGTTAAAAGATTTTTTATAAATATTTTATTGAAAACAATTTAAAAATATATATAGAATTCTTAAATTTATTTTAAAACCATATCTTTTAAAATAACTTTGAAAACATGTAAATAAAGGTAGTTTTTTTCCAAATTTTTTTTATTAAAATCCAATGAACGAAGCCCTAAATTATTTTGATATCAATATTCTTGGAAAATTACAACAAAAAACATTTTTATAAATATTATTGTTTTTAAACATGAAAATTATGTTCATTTAAATGAAAATGGGTAAATATATACATGTTTTATGAGGTAAAAATAATTTACATTTTTCACTGTTAAAAAGGAATGAAATATTCCTTGCTCAGAAAGAGAAAATAATAATAAATTGAAAACATTGGTAAAATAAAAAGGGGGAAAATAACTTTTATATGTTATAGGATAAAAGAAGAATATTTTAGGAATTTTTATTTAGAAAACATGGTTTTCAAGGAGCACATTTTTATGACCAAAGAGATAGGTACATTCATTCTTTATTAAAAACACATTCAAAACAATATTATATACCTAATAGAGAGGAAATTGATACAATATATGAATATTTCACTAATAACAAAATGTGAATAAATTTAATTAATATTATTGAATAAAGATCATAATATTTCATCAAAATAAACATGAACATAAAATTTATTGAAAAACAATGAGTTTGTTTCAATACAATCATACCAAATTGTAACTTGGATCCATAGAAGCCATTTAAGTAATTTAAATAAACGAAGATTAAAATATAAATAATTGAACTTTATTCATGACATGACATGTAAAATTGATTATATACTCCTCATGGAAAAATATAGGTTCATAATATGGCACGTGTCTCAATAAAGGAAAATTGAGACAAAATCGTTTTACCAATTTGGTATCATTTAAAACAAAGTACACATGAATGAAAAATAATCAAATGGATTTGTAAATACGCATAAATATATTTATAATAATCATAGAATAAATACATGGGAATTATACACTCCACACAAAACTAATTGGTTGTGAACAAATCATGTTTCTCATAGAAAGAAAAAGTGTGATGAAATTACATTACCTTATGTCTTTACTATTTTTGTACTCGCGAAAACATCATGTATTGTAAATATTTTATTATAAATATATTCTAGAACAATATTTTTATATCTAATACCATTTATGGTTTTATTACTACTTTTTATTACCTTCTTGTTAACCATTTTGTATGGTATTACTGTGGGTAATAACTTCTTTTTTCTTCTCATGTGTATTAATTTGTTATATATGGGGTCCTTATACATATATAATGATTTATAGAATGTAAAACATGATAAAAATACAATATATATTAATTATATTCTAATTTCAATAATCTATAGAATATAGAATATTGAAAATTGAATACACCATTTCTTGAGATGGTAGGTCGTACATACGCCCAAACATTACTTCTGTTTTATTGACTTATTGAATGAAAGAAAGTAAATGAAATATATTTTTATATATAACTTTTCCAAAATTATATTTATAAAAATTTTATATATAATTTCAATAAATAAATTTATAATACATTCCATGTTGTGTGTGAACATATCACATCTCTTTGATATGGTTGTAGTCCACACCTAAACAAATGAAATTATAATATTTAAACCAAATATAAAGTATAATGATATATGTTTTAAAAGGATTATAAAATATAAAATATAAAATAAATATAATGTATAAAATAAATATAATGATTATACAAGGTATGATAGGGTTTGTATATGTCAATAAAATGGCTCGTGGACAAGTGTCTAGGTCATTTTAGGACATAAAATAATTGTTTAGTCCTTAATTATGTATAATTTTACCATAATAAATGTAATTAATTTTATCTATATTAACTAATGATTTTGGTTGAAAATTATTTCGAAATTATAATACATTATAGATTATGATGATTACAAATATGAAATAAAATTTTCAAAATTCCAATCACATAAGTGGAAAAAATAATTTAAAATTACTCCCACTAATTAGATTACACTCTCGGTTTTTTAAGAAAAAGTAAACAATATTTTTCTACGTTTTTATACCAATTTCAATATGAATTTTTTTCAAACTAAATAAATTTGATTAATTAAAAAAATATCTAATTAAAATTTGAAGCCAATTTAATATAATTTACCATAATTAATTATTTATATGAAAAGGTTTGTTGGAATTAAAATTCATTATTTTTAGAAGATGAGCCACAACACGGTTGGTGAGGAGTAAACATGTACATCCAATAGACTATAGAAACAAATACAAGTGGTGGCATATTTTTGTTTAGTATTGCAGCACTATATAATGTAATGTAGCAGGTATTGTTTGATATTATTGTAACTAGAACTATTCATCATTTTTAGACTTCAGGCCTCTGGTTTTTGTCCTCGAGTCCTTCATGGCCTCTAGGACACCCATGTATTTGGTCTTATTTGGATTTTTTCTAACCTGGTGGCCTTAATTCCATCTCAATTACTACTAGAAACATCATATTCCTTTGGGACACATGATAAAATATAGATGCAACCAGACAAAATATAAAAAAAGGCTCCAAATAAGGTTTCTAAGTAACCACATTCAACATATCAGAGCTACCAATCATCGAAGATTGATATGTAATGGGACTTACATCAGTACCAATCCTATGAATCTCCACAGAGTATATCTAAGTGATCAGCAATGTTAATTTTGATAGCTGATATCATGATATTCTCTAGGGAGGGGTAGTTCCATGTTGCCTTATTTGCGTTGATTTCCTCAAGACATAATGGTCAAGTATTGTGTCACACAATACATCAGGCCTTCTAAGTGTTCCCCTACATCTTCTAAAATATTTATTATCAAAAATAAAAATAAATATAATTCATTCATGCTATTGAGGAATTATTTTTAACAATTCATTAAAAATATATCTTTATAATAAATACAAAAATTTATCCAAAGCTAATTTTTTGTTTCAATTTGAAGGATAATGTTTATTTTGACATATTAATTCTATAAATGTTCCAAAACATGTATTTAAAACTTTTTCACCATTAACAGGTGGTAAAACTACAATTATATAAATATTGGGTTTAAACAATGAAATTTGGTTTGTTTTTATGTTGTGTTTAAAAAATCTGTTCGATTAAAGTCAAATATATTTTACAGAATATATAAAATATATATTACATTAGTATCACTAATTAATTATAATTAATTTAATTTTTTAGGGAAACATATCATTTTGACCAGAAAAATAATAATAATTCCCTTAATATTCAATCTGTTTTAATAATCATTTATAATTAAATAGAGACCTATTAATTCGTATAATACGTGTGTAAACCATATATTTTTATAAAATATGTAATACTATTCACAACTACTAATTTAATGACTATGTATTATCTTATTCTATAATATGATAATATTTTAAAAATATATTATTGTTGGGTAATCCTCTGTCTTGTGGGTTATGCATGCCATCGAGGAAATCATTGATGCATATAACATAAGCCAACCTCAGTGTTCCATGTAGAACAAGCTAATATTTATGATGCAAGTGTATCATTATTAATTTCATGTTGTGTATAATGTCAGGAGTACATTGTTCTTTGGTACAATATAAATTATTTTCAGTGTTCTGTGAAATGAAAAATATCAAAATGATTATATTAATTAAAAAAATAATTCACAAAAATCTCGGTGTGTTTCATTCTATACACTATGAATTGAATTTCAAGAAACAAAAGTCATCTCTGTTATCATGTTTGTAATACTTGAAATTTTGTGTCATATAAATCCACAATGTTTAAATAAATTCTAAAAATTCAATAAAAGGAGTGATTGAACCATTTTGGTTATGAAAAGTAATATAAAATAGGGTTTCCAAATAAGAGAACATTGGTTGAGAGTGAATATTAGACATAGAGGAAAACACAGATATTTATAAGGAGTGATTGCGCTCATAAATCACTAGTATGTGAATGATAATGAAAATTTTACCACCTCAATGTCAAAATTCAAATATGATTTAATAGGACACAATTTCAACAAAAATTACGGTATTGGGATAACACATTTTTTATAATTATCCAAACATTAATCAATTATTTTATTGACCAATAATATAAGTAATTTTATTTTATATATTTTTATGAACAAAATACCATTCTTTATTTGTGATTTTATATATTTATAATTCATCCATTACATCATGAAATAGATGTATTGAAGTTAACATTTATGTATAAAGTGATAAAATACACTTGTATCATATCTTAAAGCCCACAAAATAATTAATGGTATAACTATTTGTCTTTAATTATTATACAAAATCAATATGTTTAATATATTAATCCTTAAATATAATAAGTATGTCTAATGTTCCATCATTATTAATTATTCAACCTATATTATTATGCATTGACCTAGATATTTCACATGCCAGTGGTAGGTCTGAAACCCTTTATTATCCTTTGGACATTGTTTCATGACTCATAGTAATGTAATAATTGATTAATTGTCACATGGAATACAATATATGTATTTTTGAAACAACAATAATAGAATTTCAAAACTAAATAAGATTTACAACCTTAAAATAAGGTTAATCACTAAATAACCTTTTCTAAAAGGTTTCCAATACAAGATCAATACAATAATTCTTCTATTGATGGTTAAATTAATTCTTTCATGAATAGTTTACCTTATAACCCTTATGAATGATAAAATTGAAAAAATATATAAATAAAGTCATGAAATCATCATAAAATTGATTCCTATAATATCACAATATAGCAACAGGTTGTCACATTCGAAAAATGTGTGTACCTTCATAAAGTAATATCTTGAAATTGGGTAATGAACAAAATTACCATAAATCCTTTTTGAAAACATGAATGTTTCCTTATTCAATGTATAACGGATCAATTCTTCAAATTCAAAAATGTTTTATACTTCATTAATGATAGTATAAAACACCTGTCAAAAAGTCTTTTATTAGTCCAATGTAATCAGTACCTTCTAAATTAGTTAGTAATATCCCACATATCATGATACAAACAAGGTTGTCAAAACATAAGGGCGTTTTATGGTTTATATTTCCCTTAATCATATGTTTTCCATGGGCATTACCATAATAAAAAATCACTATTGTTTTACATCAGAACAATTCAATTTATTATTTTAAATCCATAGTGAAAAATATAAATTGTACAAGCCTTATATATTTCACAATTCATATAAAACAATTATTGAATCAAAAAATGTAAAAAAAATCCCCTTTATCCATAATCCATTAACATAACTATCTCATACTATTAAAGAATTAATCATTCCAATTAAATGTTATTTTTATTATATATACAATCAGGAGTATAGACCTTACTCACACAACCTTGCGAATTCTCTTCAAGAGATTTCATCATGTGACATTTAGTTTCATAATTATCATTCATTACACATTTAAAACATGTATCCTTTGATGATGACTTATGGAGGCCAATATTATAATCCATTATTTAACCAAACTATTCATTTTCTCCTTATAGTAACTTGTTTTTACCATTCATTTTTTAAGGGAAAAAACATTTTTATTCCAACAATTCATTAATTTAGGTCATTTTTTCAAAATTCATGACACAAATATAATAGAATATTATTTCCCCTATATTATGAATTAACTGAACTCTCAACAAACTCCTTCATTCTCATCCTTGGTGAGATTAGGAGTTGGTAAAGGTACATAATATTAATAATCTTCTGTTGAATCCTATTAGGCTTGATCCCAACATCATTCAAATTAGTGATCATCCCACTTAAATTGTCATAAATTTATTTTTCATTATATTAATTGTTAATCCAATTACATCTGGTTCCCTCCATTGAATAAAACTGGGAAGATTTGTGTATGAAAATATTATCATAGTGAGGAATCACATAATCATAAAAACCACTTATAAATTTTCTATATCTAAAATCCATACTTAATCTATTTATTCTTATGTTTATCCAAGGTCATTCATAAAAAAATTATATTTTATCCTTCATAATGGTTTAGGAATATTTACTGAATTTTAAATGTATATCTACAGACATTGTCAATCCAAACCTGTAGAAAGGATCCATATTGTGTACCAGATTACCACGAGTCTGGAAAAAAAAATCTCGTAGTATTTGTTACTTCTAATTATATCTATGATAGAGCCACATCCAGTTATAATTTCCAAATATGGATTTTATAGAAAACCACATTTTTTATCATTTATGAAAAGTACATGACACTTTCCAAAACATTGACTCATACATAAACATATACAAAAAGACATACCTAGAAATATAATTTGAAATATTCTTGGGTATCTTAGTAATGTTTTCCTATCCTAGATTTAGAAGTTTGAAAGAAATACCTCTTATACCAACTATAGTGACCCTCAAATTTCATACATTAATATTAGCACACTTTTAGAAATGCTTAAAAACCTGATAGAAATGGACACCTAAAGAACATTTTATTCTAGTTCCTTTGGAAACATTGAAATGTAATCACTAGAATATTAGTGAGCTACATTGTATACCACTAGTTTCTCCAATACAATCACCCCTATTATATATATAAAAAACTAATATATCTTAATAACATAGGTTTAGAAACCTAAAAAAGGGGTGATCTCAGATGGTAAGTAAGGGTAATCATGGGATACATTTAAGCATAAACACAAGAATATGTTTATGAGAATGTGATCATGAAAATATATGATCATAACTTTCATATGAAAGATCATATACATGAATCATGAAATTTAGATTGGTAGTTGATAATACATTAAAAATTAGTAAATGATGAATACAATCTATGAAATCATTACATAATAATAATACATGGAATTTTGGAAGACACATAAGTATATATAATGATTTCCAAAGTAGTCAAGGCATTTCTTAAAAGGTCGTCATAGTGGCCAAAGTCCAATACTAAACTAGAATTAATCCCGATTCTAGATCTATATAATTGAATGGATCCCACTCTTCATTCTCTCATGGTAATGCTTAACTTAGTTCACTCTTCATTCTAGCCATGTATATATCAGGAGATATGAATCGTTACCCAATGCATTGGTGGGAGATATAGGAACCACTGATATCATAACGAAATCATCCTTAAATGTTCCAAAATATTATACAAAATTATATCATAACCCATTAAATTAAATGGGTATAGTAAACAAGTAATTATTACCTATCCTTTAGAAAAGATACTGGTTTTATAATCATTTCTTAAAAATCATAACCCTTGAAAAAGAGACCAATTCCATAAATATAGAACCCTGGAAATAGAAAAAAAAATTCATAAAACATATAACCAATAAAAAAGAAATTGATTTCATAAACATATAAATATTTAATGAGAAATTGGTTTCATAATGTTAATTACACTGAGTATAACCAATTATAATTAAGAATATGAATGTATCATTTAGAACATTTCCTAGAAATCCATGTGTTTAATAAATGAATGAAATCTTAGTTAGGATGTAATTTTAAAAAGACATAAAAAAATGTATTGGTTAAAATATACTTTCATCGTTGAAACAAGATTTTCAACGCATATAACCATTTTAAAATCAAATTCTTATAAAATAACTCGAAAATTTATAAATGATAGTTCAAATAATTTTGAAAAAGTTTTTATTGAAAAAATATAGAATACGATTTTAGAACATATAATATATTTTATTTAAAACTGCTTGAAAACATAAAAAATTGTGATTTTTTTGAAAATAATTTGAAAATATATAAATATTTATTGAAATAGTTTTGAAAACCTTTTTTTTAATATAACATTGAAAACATTTAAATAATTACTTAAAATTTCTTCAAAACCTTTTTACCTGAAACATTATGAAATAATCTTATAAACATTGGTGAATGAATAGAAAGGGAAAAATCATTTAAATATCATTAGTGACTAGTAGAAGAATATTGGAATCCCATTATTGAAAACATGGTTTTGATGGAACACACATTTCCGACTGAAGAGAGAGTTAAATTCTGACATACAAGAAACACTTTCTAAAATATCTAATGTACCAAAGAGTCGCAAAATGGTACCAATATCAGATGATATCATGAATAAAATGATATTAAGAAATTTAATGAGTGTTATTTAGATAGGGATTATAATTTTTCATCAAATTGTGCATAATCATAAATAATCTCAAAAATGGGAAGAGATTGGTTCAATAAACTATTACCACATGGTTCCTCTTTACCAAATTCCATATTTATGAAATTGATATTATATGAAGATTAAAATTTCAAAAATATAAATATTTTGAATATATAACATGTTAATGGAATTATATAAACAAGATGTAAAAATAGAGGTGCAAACATGGCATGTCTCTCAAAGAAGGAAATTGAGATAAGATCATTTTACTATTTTGGTAATACATAATGCATTGTCCTTATTAATTAAATATAATCAAAAGGATATGTAAATAAACATAAATATAAATATCTGAATCATATAATACATCCATGGGCAGTATACCAACCACAAAAAAAAGGAATGGGTGATGAATAATACATATTTCCCATGAAAATAAAATGCAAGATGAATTTACCTTACCATGTGTCTTGACTCTAGTCGTAGTCGTTAAAAATTCCTATATGATAAATATATGGTTATTATATATCTATCATAGAAACATAATATTATATCCAATACCATATATGGTTATATAATGATTTTATATTACCCTCATGTTTATAATTCTATGTTAAGGATTCATATTAGGAAATATCATCTTTATTATTAGCATGTTTCTTCATTTATTATATCTTTAGTCCTTATATTTATATCATGATTTATATAATTCAAACCATGATATAAATAAAATTTATTTTCATTATATTTTTCATATAATAATCTATTTAATTTATATGTATGAAAATAGAAAACACCATTCATAGGGATGACATGTTGTTCGTACTCATGAATGTGGCTTCTGTTTTATTGAAGTTTTGGAAAAAATATATATATATATTGTCACGACCCGTCCTCGGGGCCCGTGTTGTGACTACCCCAAGCCCGCCTTCCATAGGCCAGGGGCTGGCGACTAGAACCAAGGCGTAAATCCCAACAAAAGGGAAGGCATTGCCTTTGAAAAGTAAACAAGCACCACAGAGTAAGCAAGCAGAAAAGTAAACACTAAGTAAAAACTGTAACAAGCTGTGCTGAAAGTAAAAGGGGTCGGAAATACATGCTCAACTGTAAAGTACAACTGAAAGGGAAAACAGCAACTGAAAAGAAAAGCTGCAGTGTCGAGCCGTCCTCTGGAAGTCCCACCTGAAGGGTGAGCACATATAGCCTCCATAGCTCCTCGGTCCAGCCGTCCTCTCCGAGTACGTCCCGCCCAGTGGTCCACCTCCAGGTACCGTCATACTCCACAAGCCTCCACCATGATCAGCGATGTCCATCGTCTGCAACCAACACAACGATGTGCGGGCAAAGCCCGTGAAGGGATGAGTAAAAGCTACTCAGTAGGGACCCCGAGACCCCTGAAGGTCTCCCGAAATCCACAAATGATAAACCACAAAGGATAGATGTAATCACGAAGTAACATCTGACACTGCTTAGGTATATGTCCATACATATACCTAAGTCGTCAATTCCCGCTCGGCTCCAACATCCGAGCTCAAGCACAACTCAGTCCACACAGGAAAGAAAAACGTATACCCACAGAGGATAGCTCAACACAATCCACAAAGGAGAGTAAAACAGTAAATCCAGACAGGATAGCTCAACACAATCCACAAAGGAGAGTAACACAGGATTTAGCTCACACAGGTATACTTCTTTGGATGACGATAAAGATGATCACTGATCCATCTAAGTCGTCAGACCCATAAAGGGTCGATAGGTACTAACCCCCGCAAAGACTCACACAGGATCGGGCCCACACAGGACCAGTAGGCGCTGGCTCACACAGAACCGCTGAGCACTGACCCACACAGGATCGGACCCACACAGGATCGGGTCCACACAGGACCTGTAGCACTGATCCACAATGGATCACTGAGTGTTGTAATCGTCGCAGTCCACTGAGGATCTCTGCACAGTCGTCGTCGCAGTCCACTAGGGATCTCTGTACGGTCGTCGTCGGAGTCCATTGAGGATCTCTGCACAGTCGTCGCTGTCGAAGTAGCATTCACAGCCAGCTCTGGGGTTTCCGCACACAGCAAGCTCGTTCGGGAGGGTCCGCTCCACGAGCCGAGAGGCTGATACATCAACTATCACAAGGTCCGAATTTGATGTATCCAAAAGTTCCGTATCGTCAACAGGAACTCGACGTCGCAGACGGCGCGTCAATCGGACGCACGGTCAGAGAGTTATTGGCTTTTTCGTCACAGGGTCCCGGTTGGTTTTTAAGGCAAAACCAACCGGACCGTACTCCACCTACATCCAAAACTCGGGTGGAGTGAGCCAAAAGATCCGTCTCGCTTAGAGGAATCCACCAAAGCCGATGGCACGTCAATCGGACGTCGGTAGCTCAAGATATGAGTGTTTCTGCTCCGAGGGCCCGGTTGGTTTCGTGCACGAACCAACCCGGCCGAACCCAGAGTATTCCGAATCCTTGAGTGTGATATACCGAAACAACCATCTCGATCCAAGTATCGCGTTGCCGCTGGCGGCGCGTCGTTCGGAGGCCAGTAGCTCATGTTACTGGCAAAAGACCGAAAATGGTCCGAAGACGGGGGTCCGGGCCCGGGCTGACCCGGCCCGACCCCCCCTGGGTAGGCCGAACCGGGTCGACCCGACCCGGTCCAACCAGGCTGGACCCGGTCCGGTCTGGCCTGGCTCGGCTCGGCTGAGCGGCCGAGTGCTCGGGTGCCGCGGGGCGCTGCCCCCGCGGTTTGGAGGTGTCGCGGCCCTTGAAGGGTCGTGCTGTCAAACGGACGCGGCTTCTGCCATGTCCCGTGCGGGCGAGCTGGACCCGCATGGCCATAGGTCCTCTGACCGCCGCCGCTGCGGCTGAAGCCGCGGCGGCCCTTTCCAGCGGCGCGCCGGGGCACCGCCACGCCGGCAACCCACGCCGCCGGCATCTTCCGCGGGCCACCGGAGTTGCTCCGTTGGTCCGTTTTCCTTCCCGTCTGTGCCGTTCCCCTCCCAGGTTCCATTCTTCACTGTGAGATCATAAAAAATCTCTTGCTTCACGATTTTTCATCTCCCACAAAATCCGCACAACCACAAAGAACGGCTGAGGGTTTTCGGGCCTTGTTCGTTTGGCCCGCACCCTCCGCATTAGATAGAAACAACGAGAGAAATATATTCAACACATGAAAAAACAATTTTAATGAATTAAAATTGTTCTTATTGTCCGGGCTCTTCAATTTTAAAAGAAACCATCACGGGAAAAAAAGAATTATTTTCAACAACCCCTACCTCGTCAAGTCATTGCACGCAGGTTCTTCGCAGAAATTGATCATCACGGAAGAAGGCGATCGTTGTGTCGCGGAAGGCGTCACGTCGTCGCAGAATCCGGCGTTGTGTCGACAAACTCAAGGGACCAAGAGACAACAGATTTAATTGTATATAATTAAATCCGTGTGTTGTTATAAACCACAAGGATGTTTAAAAAGAAACCCGAGATCTCTTACCTCAAGCAGTTGGTGATCGGAGATCGGGGCGGGGAATAACGTCTCGGATGAAGCGTCGTCAAACTCGGAGGGTGACGGCATTCTTCACGTTCTTCGCGTTCTTCGCATTCTTCGCGTTCTTCGTGAAGGAGGATGAAGGCACAAGAATTCTGTCAAAGCCTCTCAACGTGCAATCCTCCAAATGTCTTGTTGGTCTTATTTTATTATTACGCCAACAAACGAAAAAAAGAGGTAAGTAACGACCCGTTAATTCGTAGAATTAATTCAACGAAAGAAACTACCCATTTAATTCACGAATAAAACTGCCCAATTAAATTGTGCGTTAAGAAATTAAGAAAATGCGCCAGTTGACATTCACAATGACGGGTTTTCGCGGGTGCGTTACTTAGCGGAAAAGAAACGGTGGGGCTCATGTGGGCCCCACCTCACAAATATCCTACCAAGAGGGTAGGATATTTTTGGATAGCATCCTATCCAGATTAACTCATCTTAAGCCACTTAAAGTGGCTTCAAGTGACTTCCAAGTGGCTTAAGTGAAATAAAATAAAGTTTGTCGTCCAATTATTTTATTACTTAACTTTAAGCCCGAAAATTAAAAACCACACCTGAGCAAACGCAACTCCAGAAGAGGCGTTTCTAAGCAAGTACCTATGCTGAAATTTCATCGGTGCCCTCAGAATTCGATTCTGGGCACCGATTTCAAATTTAGAAAAACCCGCTCGTCCGTTCACTGAACGTACCCGAGCCAAACTTCAGAAAATGATTCCGGGCACACCGGGCCTCAGAATCAGGTGCCGTCAGAAACTGCGCTCTTGTAAAATTCCAATGAAAATTAAGAAAAAAAATTTCCTTGAAATTTACGGGTCTTTACATTACTCCCACCTTAGGGATTTACGTCCCCATAAAGATACATCATAAACTAGGGAAACAAATATGGGTACTGAGCACGCATCTGAGCCTCCCGCTCCCATGTGCTCTTTTGGAGGTTCCCGTGCTGCCATCTGATGCGCACTAGAGGAATCGATCATCCACATAGGACCCACTCCTATCAATCCCCTATCTCCACCGGGACCTCCGCAATAGTCTCCCCATCATCCGCGTTTATCTCCCCATAGTCAATGATGTGCGTTGGGTCGTTCACATATCTCCTCAGCTAAGATATGTGGAAGACGTCGTGCTCCCGGTGCAACTAAGGTGGTAGAGCCAGGCGATAAGCCACCTCTCCAATCCTGTTGAGGACCTGAAAAGGCCCGATGAAGCATGGAGACAACTTGCCTCCTCGTCCAAATCTTCGCAAACCACGTGGAGGTGAGACACGCAAGAAGACGTGGTCGCTATCCTCGAACTCTAGTGGCCTCCTCCACCTGTCATCATAAGACTTCTGCCGGCTCTGAGCTGTCCTCATCTGCTCCTGGATGACCTGGACCTTCTCTGTCGTGGCCCGGACCATCTCTGGTCCCACAAATGATGACTCCCCAGGGTCTGTCCATCACAAAGGAGATCGGAAAGGTCTGTTGTACAATGCTTCGTATGGTGCCATCCTGATGGTGGAGTTGTAGTTGTTGTTGTATGCGAACTCCACCAATGGTAGATGATCCTCCCAGATGCGACCAAAGTCGAGGGAACATGCGCGGAGCATGTCCTCGAGAGTCTGAATGGTCCTCTCCATCTGACCATCTGTCTGAGGGTGAAAGGGAGTTCTCAGACGTAGCCGCGTCCCGAATGCCTCCTGCAACCCCTTCCAAAGCCGAGAAGTAAAACGAGCATCCCGATTGGAGACAATAGACGATGGCACACCATGAAGTCGAACAATCTCCTGAACGTAGATATTCCCCATGCTCTCCACTGATCCCTGCTCTCTGGTGTGCAAGAAGTGTGCCGACTTGGTGAGTCGGTCAAAAATCATCCAAATGGAGTCGTGACCTCTGGAAGTGCGTGGAAGCCCAGTCACGAAGTCCATAGATATGCCATCCCACTTCCAATCCGGGACCTCCAAGGGCTGTACCAAGCCTGCTGGTACCTGATGCTCTGCCTTCACCTGCTGGCAGGTGAGGCACCATGAAACGAACTCTGCCACAACCTTCTTCATGCCCGACCACCAGTGCTGTCGTCTGAGATCCTGGTACCTCATTGCCAGTCCAGGATGTACCGCCAAAGGAGATGTGTGAAACTCTCTCATCACCTCCTCTTGTAAAGTGATTGGTACCAAGGTACGTCCTCGGAAAAGGATGTCATGCTATGCTCCAAGAGAGAAACCATCTGGTGCCTGTCCCGAGGATATCTGTGCACGCCGCGTCTCACTGTCGGCGTCCCCACGCTGCGCCTGTCTAACCCGCTGCAGTAGTGGAGGAGTGATTGTGAGAGACTGAAGGAAGGCTGCTCCATCTCTATCCATGAAGGATATCTGCATGGCGGCTAGCTGCTCTGTCGCCTCCTCAAGTAGCTGAATGCCCATCCTCCTGCTGAGGGCATCAGCTACTACGTTCCCCTTACCAGGAGTATAGACTATCTCAAAGTCATAGTCCTGGAGGAAATCGAGCCATCGCCGCTGTCTCAGGTTCAGTTTCTTCTGAGAGAAGATGTTCCTGAGACTCTGGTGGTCAGAAAATACTATAAAGCGCTCTCCCATCAGATAGTGTCTCCATGTCTTCATAGCGAAGACCACTGCTGCTAACTCCATGTCATGGGTAGCGTAGTTTTTCTCATACGACCTCAAATGACGTGATCCATAGGTAATCACGGCCTTCTCCTGCATCAGAACACATCCGAGTCCGGTCCCTGATGCATCGCAGTAGACTACGTTTCCAACTCCCTCCTCAGGCAACCTCAAGATAGGTGCGCTGGTCAATCTCTGTCTTAGCTCCTGGAAGCTCTGCTGACATCTGTCTGACCACACAATGGGTTCCCCTTCTTCGTCAAAGCTGAGAGTGGCGCCTCAACTCTAGAGAAGTCCGGCACAAATCTCTGATAGTATCCGGCTAGACCCAAGAAACTCCGCACCTCCGTCACGCTCCTGGGTAGCTCCCAAGATGGCACTGCCTCGATCTTCGCAGGATCCACAACAACTCCCACCTCAGAAATGACGTGCCCCAAGAAGTGGACCTCACGTAACCAGAACTGGCACTTTGAGAGCTTTCCATAAATCTGGTGCTCTCAGAGTGTGTCTAGTACAACCCACAAGTGGTAGGCGTGCTCCTCCTCCGTGGTCGAGTACACCAAAATGTAGTCGATGAAGACCATGACAAATCGATCGAGATATGGATGGAAGATCCTGTTCATGAGGCTCATGAACACTTCTGGAGCGTTGGCTGCGCTGAAAGGCATAACCAAGAACTCGTAGTGGCCATACCGACACCTGAAGTCCGTCTTCTGCACGTCCTCGTCTCGAACTCTGAGCTGATGATAGCCTGACCTGAGGTCTATCTTCAAGAACCACCGTGCTCCCTTGAGCTGATCGAAGAGGTCATCAATCCTCGGTAGCGGATAATTGTTCCTCACTGTAACCTGATTCAGGTGACGATAGTCGACACATAGTCGCAAGCTCCCGTCCTCCTTCTTGGTGAACAATATCGGGGAATCCCAGGGTGAAACACTAGGTCGGATGAACCCCTTTCCCTGCAAGTCCTCCAACTGTACCCGCAGCTCTCGAAGCTCAGTGGGGGCCATCCGATATGCTGGAGTGGATATCGGGGCTGTCTCAGGGTACAGATCAATGTAAAATTCTACCTCTCTGTGAGGAGGTAGCCCTGGAACGGCGTCGGGAAAGACGTCTGCGTACAGATCCACCACTGCCGGAAAACTGGGACTTTGCACATCCACTGCTCCTAGGATGATTCTAGCCAACTGATGAGTGATGGGCTATCCCCTCCTCTGTGAGAGTCCTTCCTGTGCTGCAAAGGCTCCCTTCTCTCCGGTGAAGGTGAACCTCCTCCCGTTGGTGCGCACACATCGCATCTTACGCCTATAATAGTCAATCTGAGCATGGACTGTAGATAACCAATCCATGCCCAAGATGATGTCGTAGGGCCTCGACGCCGCTACAAGAAGATCCCAGCCAAAGATATCGCCTCCTAGAGTAAGCTCACACTGCCGGCACCGGTGCGTAATCGTCGAGTCTGCTCCCGTAGGGGTCTCTAGCCGTAAGGATCGAGGCAACGGCTCTGTCAGAATCTCCGAGCTCCTAAAAAAGGTAGCGGCTATGAAAGAGTGACTAGCTCCTGTGTCTATAAGAACTGCAGCAAGGGTGGAATAGACACAGATCATACCTCGAATCATCTCTGGAGCGTCGTGGTCGTAGGCCTCCGCTGCCTGGAGTTGTGCCTGTCTCTACACACCAGCTCCTTGTGGTCAGGGTGGACCTCCTGGTGGTGGTGGTGGCAGAGCCTCAAAGCGTCGCCCACCACCTGCTGCTCGGCCAGCTCCTCTGCCTCGTCCGCCTCCTCCCTGCGGACCGCCACGGTCGACCCTCTGCCTCTTCCTGGGTGGACCCTCCACCGTCTGCTGCTCCTCGGTACGGCGGGTGGGCAGTCACGAGCCAGGTGGCCCTGCCCGCTGCATGCGTAGCACTGCCTGCCTCTCAGAAGACTGGCTCCGCGCTGTGTGCCCCACACTGCTGAGCCAGTGTCCTGAGGTCGTCTACGAGAGGGTCTGGTCTGCCTGGAACCCTGAGTCATACGTTGGCTACCTTCTGCCAAAGACTCCGCCACCTGCCGCCCTGAGGTAGGTCTCGCTGTAGACTCAGCCAGAAAGCTCTCGATCAGAAGGGCTCGCTCCAGTACCCCTGCCTGGGTCGGAATGATGAGGGTGATCAGCGATGACCTGATCTCGTGTCTCAATCCCTGCTCGAAGGTCCAGGCTCGGATGAAAGGGTCCCGCACCATGTCGGTCGAGTAGCGAGAAAGATCGGTGAACCTCGCCGTATACTGGGCGACCGTCAAGCTGCCCTGCCGCAGCTGAAGAAGCTCCTGAATGCACACCGCACGGAGGGTGGCCGGGACGAACTCTGAGTAGAAGAGTCTCTCGAAGTACGTCCAGAGAAGAGATGCCTCATCGTGCACCTGGAGCATCAAGCTCCACCATCGCCCTGCTTCTACGTGCAGTAGGCTCGCCGTGAGGATCACCATGAGGTCTGCTGAAGTCCTCACTAGCCTAAAAACTCGAACGAACGCCTCCAGCCAGTCCTCGGCTGCCTGGGGGTCCGTCTCCCCATGAAACCTAGGTGGTCAGTTCTACAGCAGACTCTGATCTTTCATCTATGTGAAGTAATAGTGTTTTGCATATTGGGTGTGGTTATCAGGCCAGAGAATGTGACAATCGGGACCCAGTGATAGCACAGCCACCCCGCCTTAACATGGTCGTCGGGTCCTGGCCTACCAGGTACCACCAGTAGCCCTGCAGACACATGGGGCCCACACCAAGGTCCACCCACATGCCCGAACGGGTCATCTATCTAATAAAAGTCCCCAAAGCCAACACATGTTCTTTCTAGTGTGCTTTGTCCTCACTCACACACACCCTGGGAAACTTCCCAAGAGGTCACCCATCTTGATTACTACTCCAAGCCAAACACGCTTAACTGTGGAGTTCTAATCAGACAGGCTCCCGAAGAGGAAGATGCACCTTGTTGAAATGAGTCATATCATTTAGTCATATAACCCTTTATCATCTGGGGATGTTACAATCACCCCCCTTTAGAGCACAACGCCCTCGTTGTGGGCCCTACATCTCAATCCAGGCAGTGCACCGCACTTAAGGCTGGGTTCTTCCTCTGATACCAAAATTGTCACGACCCGTCCTCGGGGCCCGTGTCGTGACTACCCCAAGCCCACCTTCTATAGGCCAGGGGCAGGCGACTACCACCAAGGCATAAATCCCAACAAAAGGGAAGGCATTGCCTTTGAAAAGTAAACAAGCACCACAGAGTAAGCAAGCGGAAAAGTAAACACTAAGTAAAAACTGTAACAAGCTGTGCTGAAAGTAAAAGGGACCGGAAATAGAAGCTCAACAATAAAGTACAACTGAAAGGGAAAAACAGAAACTGAAAAGAAAAGCCACAGCGTCGAGCCGTCCTCTGGAAGTCCCACCTAAAGGGTGAGCACAGATAGCCTCCACAGCTCCTTAGTCCAGCCGTCCTCTCCGAGTACGTCCCGCCTAGTAGTCCACCTCCAGGTATCGTCCTGCTCCGCAAGCCTCCACCACGATCAGCGATGTCCGTCGTCTGCAACCAACACAACGATGTGCGGGAAAAGCCCGTGCAGGGGTGAGTAAAAGCTACTCAGTAGGGACCTCGAGACCCTCGAAGGTCTCCCAAAATCCACAAAGGATAAACCACAAAGGAAAGATGTAATCACGAAGTAACATCCGACACTGCTTAGGTATATGCCCATACATATACCTAAGTTGTCTATTCCCGCTCAGCTCCAACGTCCGAGCTCAAGCACAACTCAGTCCACACAGGAAAGCAAAACGTATACCCACACAGGATAGCTCAACAGAATCCAGAAAGGAGTGTAAAATAGTAAATCCACACAGGATAGCTCAACACAATCCACCAAGGAGAGTAACAAAGGATTCAGCTCACACAGGTATACTTCTTCGGATAACGATAAAGATGATCACTGATCCATCTAAGTCGTCGTACCCACAAAGGATCGATAGGTACTAACCCCCGCAAAGACCCACATAGGATCGGGCCCACACAGGACCTGTAGGGGCTGGCTCACACAGAACCACTGAGCGCTGACCCACATAGGATCAGACCCACATAGGATCGGGCCCACACAGGACCTGTAGCACTGATCCACAAAGGATCGATGAGTGCTGTAATCGTCGCAATCCACTGAGGATCTCAGCACAGTCGTCGTCACAGTCCACTGAGGATCTCAGCACGGTCGTCGTCGGAGTCCACTGAGGATCTCTGCACAGTCGTCGCTGTCGAAGTAGCAGTCGCAGCCAGCTCTAGGGTTCCCGCACACAGCAAGTTCATTCGGGAGGGTCCGCTCCATGAGCCGAGAGGCTGATACATCAACTGGCACAAGGTCCGAAGTTGATGTATCGAAAAGTTCTGTATCGTCAACAGGAAATCGACGTCGCAGACGGTGCTTCAATCGGACGCCCGGTCTGAGAGTTATTGGCTTTTTCGTCCCAGGGGCCCGGTTGGTTTTTAAGGCAAAACCAACCCAACTGTACTCCACATACGTCCAATCCTCGGGCGGAGTGAGCAAAAAGATCCGTCTCGCATAGAGGAATCCACCAAAGCCAACGGCACGTCAATCAGACGTCCGTAGCTCACGATATGAGCGTTTTCTTTCTGAGGGCCCGGTTGGTTTCGTGCACGAACCAACCCGGCCGAACACAAAGTATTCTGAAACCTTGTGTGTGATATACTGAAATGGCCGTCTGAATCCAAGGATCGCGTTGCTGCTAACGGCACGTTGGTCGGAGGCTCGTAGCTCATGTTACGTGCAAAAGACCGAAAATGGTTCGAAGACGGGGGGTCCGGGCCCGGGCCGACCTGGCCCGACCCCCTCGGGGTCGGCCGAACCGGGTCGCCCGGCCCGGTCCAACCTGGCCAGACCCGTTCCGGTCCATCCTGGGCACGTCCCGGCCGGTCGGACCGGCCTGGCTCGGCTCGGCCGAGCGCTCGGGTGTCGCGGGGCGCCACCCCCGCTGTTTGGAAGTGCCGCGGCCCTCGAAGGGCCGCGCTGTCAAACGGACGCAGCTTCTGCTGCGTTCCATGCAGGTGAGCTGGACCCACGTGGCCGCAGGTCCACTGGCCACTGCCGCCGGGGCTTTAGCCACGGCGGCCCTGTCCGGCGACGCGCCGGGGCGCCACCGGCAGCTTCCGCGGGCCACCGGAGTTGCTCCGGTGGTCCGTTTTCCTTCTCATCTGCCCCATTGCCCCTCCCGGGTTTCGTTCTTCACTGCGAGATCATCAAAAAGCCCTTGCATCACGATTTGTCATCGCCCACCAAATCCGCACAACCACGAAGAATGGCGGAGGGTTGTCGGGCCGTGTTAGTTTGGCCCGCACCCTCCGCATTAGATAGAAACAATGGGAGAAATATATTCAATACATGAAACAACAATTTTAATGAATTACAATTGTTCTTATCGTCCGGGTTCTTCACTTTTAAAAGAAACCATCACGGGAAAAAAATAATTATTCACAACAACCCCTACCTCGTCAAGTCGTTGCATGTGGGTTCTTCGCAGAAATTGATCGTCGCGGAAGAAGGCGATCGTCGTGTCGCAGAAGGCGTCGCGTCGTCGCGGAAGGGCGTCGTGTCGTCGTGGAATCCGGCGTTGCATCGACGAACTCAACGGACCAAGAGATAACAGATTTAATTTTAAATAATTAAATCCTTTTGTTGTTATAAACCACAAGGATGTTTAAAAAGAAACCCGAGATCTCTTACCTCAAGTAGTTGGTGATCTGAGATCGGGGTGGGGAAGAACGTCTCTGATGAAGCGTCGTCAAACTCCGAGGGTGACGGCGTTCTTTGCGTTCTTCGCGTTCTTCGCATTCTTCGCTTTCTTCGCGAAGGAGGATGAAGGCACAAGAATTCTATCAAAGCCTCTCAACATGCAATCCTCCAAATGTCGTGTTGGTCTTATTTTATTATTACGCCAACAAACGAAAAAAAGAGGTAAGTAACGACCCATTAATTTGTAGAATTAATTCAACGAAAGAAACTGCCCATTTAATTCACAAATAAAACCGCCCAATTAAATGGTGCATTAATAAATTAATAAAACGCGCCAGTTGACTTTCATAATGACGGGTTTTTGCGGGTGCGTTACTTAGCAGAAAAGAAACGGTGGAGCTCGTGCGGGCCCCACCTCACAAATATCCTACCAAGAGGGTAGGATATTTTTGGATAGCATGCTATTTGTATTAACTCATCTTATGCCACTTTAAGTGGCTTCAAGTGTCTTCCAAGTGGCTTAAGTGAAATAAAATAAAGTTTGTCGTACAATTATTTTATTTTTTAACTTTAAGCCCAAAAATTAAAAACCACACCTGAGCAAACGCAACTCTGGAAGAGGCGTTTCTAAGAAAGTACTAGTGCTGCGATTTCATCGGTGCCCTCAGAATTTGATTCCGGGCACCAGTTTCAATGTTAGAAAAACCCGCTCGTCCGTTCACTGAACGTACCCGAGCCAAACTTTGGAAAATGATTCCGGGCACACCGGGCCTCGGAATCAGGTGCCGTCAGAAACTGCGCTCTTGTAAAATTTCAAAGAAAATTAAGAAAAAAAATTTCCTTGAAATTTACGGTTCTTTACATATATATATATTCCAATTTTATTATTATATCATATATATCATATATTTTCACTAAATCCAGCTATAATACATTTCTTATAGTTTATAAATGAATCGCATCCTATTTTGTGGGAAGTAGTCCACACTTCCTCAAACAAAATTATCATATTTACATCCAATGGAATTTTTTATAATATGTGTTGTAAAAGGATTATTTATTCATATGGAAATAATAAATATATAATATAAAATATTAAAATAGAGTTTCAATAATATTTTTTACCATTAGTGGCAGTAAAGGAAAAATAAACAATCATCATTTAATGAGGTGGTAGTTCTCCAAACACATAAATGATATCTTCAATACCCAATATATGGATGAGTTTCTTAGTGTTGGTCAAACCCATGACATAAATAAAATTCATGGTGAATATGTCATTTGTGTCATATAATTAAAAAGTGAGACATAGATCTATTAACATTTTTGGTATTATTTTGAATAATAAGACCAAATAACGAATAAAATCAAATGAATGATTGAATATAATGAAAAGAAGTAGATTTGTGATATATCATGGCAAAGGGAAAGTATTTAATCCCTAAAAATAATTGATTGGTGAATTTATATGTGTCTACATGAAATAAAATAGGTTAGAGAAATCACTTACCATAAGTCTCTACTTCCATCCTACATGTTCATACCCCATGTATAATAAATATATGTATATTATAAAAATTTTAATGCACAATATATATATATATATATATATATATATATTTCATACCATATATGATTTACTTATGAACATTTAATCAGTTTATTAACAATTCCATTTCAATATAATGTTTTTTTGTAAAAACTTCTTTATATTCTTATATGTTTTGATTTTTTTTATCCTCTTAAAATGATAATGGTTCCATCATCTAAAGAATAATAATCATGAAATAATTAAAAAAATTTACAAATAAGTTATAAATTTATTAATAATAATGAAATATGGTTTTGATAAATGATTTATGTTTAGATCATAGAGACAGTATGAAATATGTAAGAATGATTTACGTTTCCATTTTTCAATGATAATTATGAAAAGTAGGTAAGTAATATATTATATTTACATAATTATCTTTGAAAATTTGGATAATATATTTTATATTTAAACATATCTATACATATCATCCATTTTCTGTGGTGGTGAAAATATAGTCACTTCATTTCTTGAAGGTGGTAGTCCACACATAAACGAACAACAACATTATATTTCAGTGAGTGAAAATGTTAGAAAAAAGATGATATATTGTATTTTTAGATTGATAAATATGCCATGAATATTATATTTTTATCATTAATATTGTATATATTTATTAATAAATCCATATAATCTTCTATGTAAAGGGAATGTGAAAACTAATCAATCGCTTCGTGAAGCGGTAGTATGCTATTCACAGAAGAAAAGTTATCATATCCTATATAGAATTAAACGTAAAAAAGTTTATATGATATAATGACTCTGGTTGTATAATTTTTTATAAATATTTTCTGTATAATTTTTATCAATAATAATATGAAACCACAAGAGGTTAAAAATTAATGAAATCGATTCACAATGTAGTCCATCGTACAGAAGAACGATGATTTCCAAACATATCTAATGGAACTGGGAATTGTTTTTGGTCATAAGAAATTACATATAAAAATCTTATATTATAAGTGATATTGAAATTATTATATCATCATGTAATAAAAATAATTTAATGATATAAAGGATGTTTTAAAAAAATATCATTGATGAATGTTACCTCTACTTTGGGTATCTTCCTTAGGTTGGAACAAAATCATTCCATGGATGGAATGTATTTCAAAATAAGTTATCTAAGAGAATATTCTAGAAATTTTGAAGTTATTTGGTGAGGTCATGGATAATCCATAGTGGATTTTATGTGTGAAAAATATATGAGAAGGGTCGACCTTTTATAAGTGAGGTGAGTGGAAAACTCGAAATTTTTAGAGGTTGAATTCCAGTAATGGTTTCATCCTTTCACAAAGATCCATAAATGGACCATTCTAGATAAAGTATGAAATATGTTAAAATATTTCCAGATAATTTTTTGGAAATGTTTTGGGTTATTTTTAACTCTTATATTTTTATTTTATCCCCTTTTAATAAAACATTTACCTTTACCACTGTAATTTTTTTCAATTTTTACAGTTCATTTTGTTTAAAAGATAATTTTAAATTATTATATAATATTTATTTTTCTTCTTACAAATATAGAATGAATTCTTCAAATTCCATTCATATAACAATAAATTATAAATTTAAAATTAAACCCACTGAGAATATGGGAATGTGGGATTGTAAAGAAAAAAAGTCTATAGATTAAAAAATTTATATATCAAAATTATATTTTAACATGATTAAAATTATTTAAATATGAGTTATTGATATATAATAAGTATAATATTATTTTTAAATTTTTTAAATATATATTTTATCATTATAAATAATTTATGAAAAAATTAACTTTTAAATTAAAATTCTTTACGTTTTTATTGATTAAAAAATAAACCATTCCTGATAATTTTAAAAAGTTCATCCTGAATAAAATTTTTGACATTTTCATTTAAAAAATTAAGTATAAATTTTTTAAAAAAGTTTATAAAATAATTAAAGTATATTTTTTTATAAAAACCCCCCACCCAATGAAAATGTTCACTTCTGAGAAGTGAGTTGTCTTCTAGCACTAGATCATTTATTTAAACTATATGGCTAGTAATAATAATTATATGAATATGAATTAAAATTTAATTATATATATTCTATAAATATTATTTAAATTGTTACACATTGGAAATTATTTTAATAATTTAATAATGGGATTCATTATAAACTTAAAAAATCATAAAAACCACCTTTTCAATCCAAAAAAAATTAAACTTAAACTAAAATAGTATAAAAATTTGATTTAAAAGTTATCAAGTGGATAAAGTATTTATAAATAATACTTCTTTTACCTAATAAATTAATTTTGAATATAGTTTTCATAATTTAATGAAAATAAATCAATTTTTTTAAAAAAATCAATATTTCTCACTTTTCTTAGGAAAATCAGTATTTTAAAAAAAATACAAAATTTTAAACATCGATTAATTTCATTATGATCAAATTAAAATTGAGATTATTTTTATCCAATAAATTTAATAAAATATATATAAATTAACTATAATTGTTTCTTATAAAAATATTATAATTTTTTTGGAGAAATCATATTTTTGATGAATATAAATACATTACTAAAAATTGGTTGATTATTTGTTAACAGTTTATAAATAAATATATATTTTTTATAAATTTTATATGTATATTTCAAAATGTATTTAATACTATTTATTCCCACCTATTTAATGGCTAATTTATAATAATTAAATTTATAATAATATTACTTCATTATTATCTGATGCTCGATGTCATGTTACATTCATGCTATTGAAGAAACTAATTATTACATTTAATATTAGATAAAATCGATGTTCTTTATAATATAATATATTTATAAATATTAATTATTCTGGATTAATATTTCACCAAATCCAGGGATGTTACATTTTACCCCCTAAAAAAATTTCACCTTCAAAATATATCATAGGAATTGATTGCTTATCATTTGACGATTTTTCATAGAGGCTCATATTGTAAAAAGGGTAAATAATAAATACATATTATAAGGAGAAAAGGATGTCTAAAAGATAACTAGAATAAAAACCACTAGGTTTCCCAAATTTTTGTTAAACGGCCTTTTCCAAATGTTAGGGAATTTCATTTCCATGTTTACTAAGAACATATTAAAAGTTAATTGATAACCAATTATTTCATAAGTACATTTTCATTCTTTTTTTGGTCCTTCATCAACTACCAATTCATGACTTTAACTATGAAATGAATATTTGAAAAAGTAATTTTTTATGCACGAATCACTATTATTATCTTTTAGTGTATCATGAGTTCTATAATATAATTTGAATTAATTACAACAATATTGAGTTATTAAATAATCAATACATCAAGCTTAAGATATGGATAAAAAATAATATATTGAAATAATAAATTAATCTTTATAAACACACCAAAAATAAAAATTATCCATTCCATAATTGTTTAATCATATAACATATCCAATGTATATAATTTAAAACTAATTTAACAAAATTTATTGAATAAACATATCATTTATCACCTAAATTTCAGTAAGTATCCTATAATTTTCATATACCAAACATTTGATTATATTAATAATTTATTATCTTGAAACATGGTAATTAATCGATTTACAGTAAAACATTATTTAAAAAATACATTCTTATTTATTATATCAATAAAACCTTAAATTATTTAATATATTATATAAATCATATAATGACATAATCTCCAATAATGATAACAAATAAATGTCTAAAAATCATTAACTAGCTCCTTGTTTTTATTTACTCTACAATTTACATTATTAATATCAATCCTATTGTTACCCCAAAATAATTATCTAAAAATCAAAAACATATTACGGATTATATTCCCATAGTCATGTGTTTTTTTTAAAATATAGCCTTTCCAATAAGATAAATTTTCTAGGACATCAACGTCATTCAAATATTTGGTTTAATTAACTAAAAAATAACTTATACAAAAAAAATACATAGGTATTTCAGAATTATTTAATTATAATAAATAAATATTATAATCAACCAACATATTTCTGAAATTTATAAAGAGGATTAATCCTATTATTACTTAAAACCATATTACATTCATATTTCATTTGTAGTCTATTCATAGTTATTAAAATTATTATTTCATGTATTTTATTTTTTATTATCTATATAATATTTTCCCCGATTAAATCAAATTTCATAGTTCTAATAAAATCCACATTAAAAATATTCTTCCATTTATAATAATTTAGGGAGAACAAAATTCAAATCCATTGTGTTATCTAAAAATTTCCATTTTCCTCAGAAATTAATTAATGATTATCTACATTTATACAATTGAAGAATATTCTTGTTCCTTTAATATATTACCCTGAGTTCATCCATACACATTTTCAATATACAGTAATCTAGAACCATTTTCATACATCATCTCTACTACATGAAATTTCATCAAAACCAAACCTTCTACTCATTTTTTAGTATATTAGTATGTAAATGTTATAATAATTAATCCTATATCATGATAAAAAAAATTAATTTTAATCCCAATATTGTTTACTCAAGTCATCATCCAATTTGTTAGCTTATAGTTTCTAAATTTGACATCATAATTAATTTTAACATGATTCATTCAGGTTATTTCCATTGAATGAATATGAAAAACATAGTTTGAGAGAAAGTAAGTATTGTGGAAAACCAGATAATCAGGAAAAATCACTTATCAGGTGTCTAAATCATGGTACATTCTTTGTTACATAATATTTCACATGATTATTACTAGGTTATTTATTTGTGTGCTTTATTTAAATCGATTATAATGGCTTATACGGATATTCTAAATTTTCAATGTGTATCCCCTAGAAATGTTATACTATGTGTGAAACCATGACTATTTTCATGCACTATCTGATGATTATATCCATCTTAATAAACCTTATTCATAGTTTTTAACCCCATGTACCTTTATTTTAGGGTCACAACAACATTTAGTATCAATAATGTGATTTAATTACATGGAAGCCACTTTCTATATCCATTACCAAAATTCCATGAAATTTTCCAATACATTTAATCATTTTTTGAATTATGATTAGATGTATATAGTGACATATACTAATAACTTTCATTATAATTTATTTATTTAATGTCTTCTTATCTTAGACAACAAATCATAACTAAAAAGTTCCAATCATACAAAATATTACCACCTAGGATTCTCATACATGTATTTTTAATATTATTATATACATATTAATTACCTTACAAAAAAACACTCTGTAATATTGTGATATTTTTCATTATTTATAATCATGGAACATAAGATATTGAATTCATGAAATACCATAGATTTATCAGAAAATTATTCCCCCTTATATACTCTTACCTATATCCTCTCTTTGTAACATGGTGATTGGAATCATACGAAATGGTGAGATAAGATTCACAATATGGTTAAATAAAAGAGATAAATAATGTTAACATGAGAATAGGGGAATTATAACAAGAGAATTAAATTTTAAAACCATACATGGCATATCAAAGATAATTATATTGAGTCATGAAATAAAGAATGGAAATTGACAGTAAATGAATCATAATATAATCAAAGAACATGAGATAAGATAGTAAACATTTGTATAAAACATTTATATATTTAAAACACATAATCATCGAAAGCCTTTTATCTAGACCATATACCAAGATATTAATAACAGGTTAGGATTCTGCTAAACAACCATGTACCTACATTAGTCTTTGGATAACAACCAATGTACCCGATTTTAGGGATTGGTATATCAAATGGTGTAACCACATTTATTCTATTATTATTACCAACCCTGTACAATCTAACCTCGAAGAACATTTATCTTTCCGTAATGCATTGGAGGGATATATAGATCCCACTCATCAGATAATAGAAATCATACTTTGATTTCCTTATGATCATAAAAAATTAATCACATAATTACACATGAGATTAACATGGTTTCGTAAATATTTCATTACATCATAACATTTGGAAAAAAATACACCTTCCACAATTATTTCATCACCTTAGCATAGAATAATATGTGAAAAAATAAGTGGATTTCATAGGAATTTTATATTGGTATTATCCATTATATTGAAATGGGATTCGTAAACATCATCTCATCATAGACACAGACCATTAAGATAAATATTAATAATCTTATCATTGGATGAAATCCCACGAAAAAAATATTTTACATAAAATTATGGAATAATAATTGAAGATTGATTTTATAATATATATCATTTGAATGTGTATTTTAGAAGATATCAATTTTAAAAATAAAAATAAAAATATAATTTTGAAATAATTTTATTTTAAAATAAAAATTAAATCTTATATTTTAATATTTAATGTAAATAATGGTCATTATGAAATTAATTTTCATCCATTCCATACATGAAAAAACATTTATTCCTTTATAGTTGTTGTAAATAAAATTCTAAAATTGTTTGGAAAACAATATGATGATTCTCATCAAACTAATATTGTAAAAAATTATAAATATATGTAAATATATATTTTTTAAAAAAATTATAATTAAAATAAAATTTTAAATCTCTTTTAGGAAAACAATTTCTAGAAGAAAACGTATTTTTGACTTAATATTGAAATAATTATTTATTTTCAAAAAAACTGTTTTCCCAAATACATAATTAATATATACCTTAAAGATTTTACTATTAATTAAATATATCATGAATAACAAAAAGAGAAAAAATTCAGAAATTTTATAGAGACATGGATCATATGATTTTATCATTGGAAAATTAATCACAAACAATCCATATAACCAATGAGATTTTAACATTAAATAATTACCACATTGGTAACATATAATTATAATCCTCGTAACGGAAAAACATAAAATGAAACATAAAATATCCAAAGGAAAAAAAATCTTAATATTATATGTATATGGATTTTTATATAAATATCACTAAATAATATAGTTACATTACCCAACGTGCATCTCAAAGAAGAAAAACTGAGATCAAAATACATCACTTATTTGGTAACATTTGAAACATAAATTTAATTAGAGAGAGATCCAAAATTGAATATGTAAATTTTAATAATATTAAATATAATAATCATAAAATAAATTGATGGGAATTATATTTACCAAATGAAATAAATAGTTGGTCTCTCCAAGAAATTAGAGCTATACCAGTGGACCTACACCAATGGTTTTGATAACCATTTGTATAACTTCTCTATAAGATTGTTTTTTCATAACCCGTAGGTATAGGTATAATAAATAGATTATTTTTTGACAGATTTGGAAACATTATTCATATAGGTACCCTTTGGAGACTATATTTTTTTTTATTGAACAACATTGGTATAGGTCCTCGTAAAGACCCCAATTTAGGGAACATATACCCTCAAAATTTAAAAATTCATTATCATAAGACTAGTGTTGATTCCTTATACCAACATCTTTTGAAAACCTTTGTTATAAGTAATACAAATCATGGTACAGATAAAAATAGGTTTCTAACCCATTTTTATACACATATATCAATGATTTTTTGAACCGTTGGTATATTGACCTCTTTTGTTATGGAATATTTTGGAAAATAACATTAAATTCATAAATATTTTAATTCCATCAACTTATATTTGTGTGTGATATTATGTTCACATTAGTCAACATTTCTTAGTGGTTGGGTTGTTGGAATATAAATTAAATGAGATAGGATCACAACCAATCTAGATATTATTATTACATAAAGTATACAATTAATTTTTCAAAACCATTGGTATATGTTTTTCATATGACCTATACTAATGGTTTTACCAAATCGACAATATAGGTCTATAATAATGGTTTCCCCAAAACCATTCGTATATGTCTATAATTACACTATAATATCGAAGACACTCAAACCCATGGGTATAGCCAATTCAAATTATTTTTATAACATTAATAATTTATCATAAATATTGGTATATGATATTTTTTTGTGGTGGGGGATTATGTAATTTTTCTCATATAACTAAAAAGTGATATGGAAATCCAATAACTCTATAGTAACATTTTGAATCATAATCCATAATAAATAATAACATCTAATTAATACATAAATATTATTAAAATAATTATATTAAGGATATAATATGTCAATTAGGAAGTATAGGAAACAAAAAATAAATTAGTTTTGATTTTTGATATGTCTCCCATAAATAAAACAGATACTAGAAATCCTTTATCTTATGTCTCGACATCCCTCATTCACATTTAAAACTACATTATAATAAATATAATTATATTAAACATATTTCAATTAACTCTATTTATATTATACCTTAAATTATTTACATATTACCATATATTATACATTATTAAGTAATAACTGGTTAAAATCACTTTTTTGTAATAACTTCTTTATTTTTCTTATATGATTTGATTTTTTCTGTCCTTTTCTGTTAAATATGGATCAATAATATCGATAATAATAATCATGAAAAAAATTTCATATTTATATATCATATTTAATTTTTATTACCAATAATAAAATATGGTTTTGATAAATGAATTTTTTTATGATCATGTAGATTTTGGGCCACATGTATGCATCAGTAACAGTTCCCTTTCTAACGATCATTAATAAAGGATATAAGTGATAAATTTTTAATATATAATTTTAATAATATCATAAAACCCGTATTATGTTTTTAAATATGATTATATATACATCCATTTGTTATGGTGATTGAAATAGAGATTCACAATGCTTTGTGAAGTTAGTAGTCCACACAAACACAAACTACATTATAATCATTCTATGATTGAAAATGTAAGAGAGAAGACAATAAATTATATATTCCGAGTGATAAATAAATAAATAATTTAATAATTAATTATTTTATATTATACATATTTATTAACTTTATACTTGTTATATTCCATGTAAAATTCAAATGAAAATGAATCACACTGCTTCACGATGTAGCAGACCATTATTCACATGAGTGACATTTTTGTATCCCTACAGAATGTAATGTACTCAATTAATATATGAAAAAATTGATCCATTAGTATAATAATGTTATAAATATCATATGTATTCTTTATATCCATCATAATACCCTAATGGGAGATGTGATAACGAAAAAATTAATGTCATAGGTTAGTGAGGTTGTTTTCAGATGTACACAAGAATGATGATTACATAACCCATTTGATGCAAGTAAAGATGGTTGTTGGAAATGAACAAAAAAATAAAAACATCTATGTATGTGGACTACATTGGTTCTATAATATCATAATGTTATAATAAGAATTCATTTATGTGGAAGAAAAATAAAAAAACATCTCATTGTAGAACATCTATCTCTTTCTAAGGAATCCAATATAAAATTGAACCAAAATAATTTCTATGATGGATTTATGTCTAAAATAATGATTCTAAAATTATACGAGTGATGATAGGATGTTATTTGTTAATTATTTTATTTTAAAAAATTGTTATGATATATGAAAAGATTAAGATAAGTGATATCCTTTTATGAGTGAAGTGAGTGGCTCACTTTTCATTTTTTGAATGAAATAATTCCACCCATGTTCCATTTTCTCAAAAGAATCCAAAAACAGACTATTATATAAAATATAATACATAAAGTATAAATATTTCTTCAATATTGGTATTGTAATTTTTTGGGTTATTATTAACCTTTATCCTTTTAGTTTATCCCAATATAAATAATTTTTCACCATAATTGTGATGAATATTTTTTACTATTTTTTTTATTTTTGGTAAAAAAATTAATTCAATCTTATTAGATAATATAAATTAACGTTATTAAATATACGGAATCAATTATTCAAAATTCCATTGACATAATTTTGATTATTTAATATCAAATTATTCCTGTATATGTGATAAGAATGTTGGTTTTGAAGGAAAATAAATTCAAAAGTTTAATATCATATTAAATAAAAATCCAATAATAAAATGATTTGATTGAAAAAGATTTTATTTTTTGATATATTATGGAATATAATTTACTACAAATAAAATATTAAATTTTATTTTACTTTATAAAAAAAATAAATGAAAATATATTTTTCATTTTAAAATAAGTATTTTTCAATTTTCATTAAAAATTAATATTTTTTGAAAAATATTGTAAGATAATACTAATATAATTTTTTAAATATGATTTAAAAAAATTATTTTTGAATATTTAAATAAATTTTATATATTTTTTAAAAATTAGTTTATATGGAAAACCCACAAACACAATAAAAAAATTATTTTCTAGAAGTGTAATTTTTTTCAAGGACAAGATGATTTATTTTATCTCAATGTTTAACAGTAATGATTTTATTAATATATATTAAAATTTATTCATATATAATGAAATAATATTTTAAAAAATTATTAACTATTGACTAATTAAATGATGTGAAACAGAGTGACATTATTCACAAAATCCAGTTTTCACGAAAAAAACAATGTTTTACACCAAAAAATATATTTATACTAAAATAAAATATAAATTTGAGTCAAAAGTAAGTATGTGGTTTAGATATTAATAATTAATACATATGTTTCACTAAAAATAATTGGTTATTTAAATTAAATATTTATAAAAAATAAATGATATTTTAACATATAATTTTTATTTTTCTTTATCCACTAAAAAATAAATATTTTCCTAAATAACTAAATTTAAAAATTAGTTAATTTTGATATGATGAATTTTGAAATTATGATTATTTATAAAATATATTTTCCCTAAGATATATAAAATAACTATAATATATTCATAAAAAATAAATAAATAAAAATACTAAAGGAAACATATATTTGATGAATTTATTTAGTTTAATAAAAATAATTTAATTATCTACTAAATGTCTATAATAAAATTAATATTGAGTATGAAATTTGTATTTATATTTCATAACATTATTAATTAAATCAATACACTTTTATTTAATAGATATGTTATAATGGTCCAATATAAAACCATATTAATTCATGGTCCGCTGTTGTTTGAAGTCAAATTTCTTGTACAATATTGGAGATTCTCATTGTTGAGAGTAACAGTACCTAGACCTAGGAGTTCATACAACTGAATCTATATTAAAATGCAAATAAATTAAAAAAATATTTCTTAATGTCTCTTGATGTTTCAATATATCATCATGTTTTTATGGATCTAATCTCAATTTCTTTGAATCTAGATAATAAGACTTATTTAGTGGCCTCCAACACCTTCATTAACCATTTGATGATGGAATTGCTTTAGTTATATTTATTTGATCACATGAATAATGTTTTTTTGTTCTTTTTGTGATTTAAAAATTAATTTAAACCCCATATATCATGGTTTATTTCAATTGAGTTTTTATTTGACATCAAAAAAAAATTATATGATTTGTCGATTCATTTAAAAAGTGTAAGGAACTATTTAAACCACCCAATTTTAATAAAAATCAAATAGATTGTGGATTTGGAAAAAAATATATGCATTATTTGAAAGGTGATCTGAGGTGATGATTTTATGTTGATTAATGTAAATATTGGATCAAATGAAATTCTATTGGTAAAGTAATGAATTTGATGAAAACCTGTTATATTATTTTTAAAATGAAATTCCCTGTTGAAAATAAAATTAGGAAATTTATGTTTGAATACATAATTGATTTGAAATTATTAATTTTCATAATGATTATTTATTAAATTATTTATTTTTTAGAGAACATGTTACCATGAGTAGTTTGTAAGATATTTTTACATTCATACTAGGACTAAAACTCCCTAGAAAATGAATTGATTATGATCCCCCTAAAATAATTACTTTTTAATTAATTTTTATGATAGGTCCCTTAATGGGGACATGACTAATTTCCCATAATGGGTTCCATAATGGGATACTAATTCAAGTGTTCTCTCATAGATGAGTTGTGGTGAAGATTCAGAAGTGTGAGCATCCAAAAGAAAAAAATACTGATTACTCATATATTATGATCAGAGTGATTTTCTTTGATTGACCTGATTATACATTCTATTGCTTATTAAACTATTTTTTAATTACAACTCATATATATATATATATTTCATTAAAAATTTCTATTTCATTATATTTATATATATATTATATCCTTTTGAATTGAATTAATTTTTTAAAAATATTTTAATTCCCTAGAACGACTAGTTGAAAATATATTTAAATCATAAATGGTTTAATAATTACTGAATAAATATAAGAACACAAGGTGAGACAATACAAGGAAATTTTTCTGAAACACTACCTTTGACATTTGTAATTTTTAGATCTTGTTTTTAATGTCCATGGAAATAATACTCACCACATGGAGGTGGTATTTTTGATAGATATATAATACTATATAGTAATGGTGATTGGTGAAGCTATAGTCCACATGTTTCACAGTGTTCGTGGGAAGTTTTCAATAAATACAAAGTATATTTTGGTGATTTAAAAAAATGTGTTTTTTATTCTTTTAAATACTTATGTTGAATTTTTATTTGATGATTTTTGTAATACGAACAATGTAATGTTAATACATCATAAATTTTATCATATATTTCTTGGAAAATAATGCCCTTTTGATTTTTGTTTGATGCGAGGTGCTAGTCTCCAACCTTGGGGGTTGGGAATGCCTTTGAGGCCATGTCATAACAATATAGAGTATTAGGGTACCAGTTTATCTATACCAGATTGTGTCTAAATTGAATCAAAAGTAGCCAGGTCTCATTCCATTATGTTGATATAATGATTGTAATGTCATGGTACAAATGAGGTTGGATTTTTGTGACATGGGAGGTGGTTTAAAGATTGTTTCTCTCCAGATATCATTGTAACAAGCTATAAGATACCATGATTTTTTGGGAAAAGTGTATATAAGGAATATATTAATTTTATTCCTGTATATTACTGGATTTTTATATGATTATATTTTTAATGATTTAGTGTTGTATATTTAGGTTTGTGTCATCATGAATTCTAAAAAATGTTTGAATATATCGTGGGCGGGATAATAAAAATGAATGATCAAATGTGTATCCTCTAGGTGAAAAGAATCATGTAGATATGATGGTGTGTATTATTCATGATTTTGGAATGGTAATAATAACCATTCGGGATTAGTCTCCCATAATTAATTCACTTTGGGATGAATCAATTTATTTTTCCAAAGAGTTTTTCCACAGAAGCCACCATTTATCCATGTATATAATAATCCTAAAAAAGAAAAAAATTGGTTAAAATTTTTTGATATACTTTTTTTGTTCTTGGAAGCAATTGATTATATTAAATTCAAATGTTACACCTTCATGTTACAGTTTCTTGGTATGATATTGTGGGATTTGAAGGTAAAAGCGAAAAAAATAGAGTGTTTGGAGTAGAACTACTGAATATTTATTTTCATTATAAATTTAAATACAATATTTTTGTTTAATGAAATATTTATAGAGCATACATGCCTCAAATTAGGGGACAGGACTATGACATAGTATGTGAACCATATTTCATAACATCATCAGTTTTCTCAGAATCTAGTGAAAAAAGTGAAATAAAATCTCAATGATTTAAGAGGGGTATTTGATATGAAAATATATCCCAATTTTTTTTTCAATATCAGTTCTTATGATATTATACATTATAGAGAATTGATGGCAGTGTCTTACTTGTGTATTAGATAATGGTTTATTAGAGTTCATTTTTTCCCTAATGGTAGTTTTATTAGTCAAATTAAATAAGTTGAATTATTTATGAATCTCATATATACTCTATATAGTAAAAAGTATCCAAATTTCCTTCTTATATTGTAATATTCCCCATTTTCCAATTGTAGTTGGTATGGGTTACCAATTCGAGACAAGATTTCAATAATACACCCATGATTTAGGGTATGTGTGGATTTTCAGGACACATACTAATGTTATGTCTTTTATACTCTTTTCCATGTAGTGGAACCGTCTGATCAGTGCCAAAATGTAATTTGTTTTAACTATATGATTCATGAACTAGGGGGTTCCATCCATATGAATAAATAAAGATGCATCTTCACTTAGAGGAAGAACTACTAGAAGAAGATGGTGTGAGTCTGATGATAATGAGTGGTACCATCACTATAGGTTCATCCTTAGGGACATAATATTTTGATAATCTTCTATGTCATTCATTTATATAGACTCGTATTATTATATATTTAATACATTATATAGAGATTATGTATTATTTGATAGATATTACTACATCCCCCAGAAGAAAGTTAGTCCATGGTCTCTATTTCCACTCTTGTGTTAAGTCAATATCAGTGATCGAATTGACATGGAATTTTTTGGTTCTCAACATTAATACTCTTGACATCAATATTTGTATATATTAGATGAATTATCATGAGTCTTGGATTGAATTTTATTTTCATCGTGTCATTTTTATAGTGAATGAAGGGTTTTCTGATTTTTTTGGATAATGTTACCCCAAGTCATGAATATATAGTATTTACTTCCTAGAGTATGGTAGGTTAATACTGGTTTTTATTCCGACAGGGAGATATAATAATATAGTTTTTATCTCCCTTCAATCTCTATCTTGATTCCTAAAGCATTTTTATCTGTTTATTGTGTTTTCCCATGGTAATATTTGACGAATGCTCTATTGATTTATTACCTTTTATTGAGATTTATAAATTTCATATTACTATTAGGAAACAAAAAAATTAATAGAGTTGAATATATATTTAGATGATCTTATGTATAAATTATTTTTATGCCTAAGGATTTACATTGGGACGTGGATATTCATTTGTTAATAAATATGAGGGGACACTTATTAATTTTTTCAATTACCAACAACTCAAAAAAGTGATGGTAATGAAAAAGTAACTATTAAATAATATAGATTATCAATTTGAAATATCTATAGAGGGGAAGTGGTTCTAAATAATTTATCATGGATCTCGTTAACCCTAGTTGTGAATTAATTAATTTGATATCCCATAGACCACATTTATTATTATTCATACCCATTTTTAAATCCTTGTTATGCCTTTATGCCAGATCAATGATCTTGTAGTATATATGGAACTTATGAACATGATATTCCATGAGTCCCTCAACTCATGCATGGTATTATTTATGAATGAAATCAGGGTTTACCCTGTAACAAAGGAAAACCATGTTTTTCATTTGAGATAATTTTAATAAATTTTTAAAGAACATTTACATTACAAATATATTTCAAATTTTAATTTATTGATATGATTAGTGAATTTCATGAGACAGGTGGTCTCCAAACATTTTACTTATGTTGATCCAATGACTTTGAATTCAATTATGACATGACTACACCCATGTATTTTTTTGAGATATATATTTTCATTGTATTTTTGGGATATAAATAAGTATCATTTATGGTTTATTAATGTTGTATTCTCCAATGATAACTATAACATAGGTGAAAATCCATATTTTTTTGATTAGGTGAAATATATTTTTTACATTATTACTAGTGTTAAAAAATCCTACAGCTTGGTGGGGAAATTTTTTTGACACAATAGGTTTGGGTTTTGGATGAATTATTATCCATGATGATAACATGGTGTCATATTGTTCAAGACATCTTAGAACATACAAGGAGATATATGTGAACAATTATCTCAAAATCAAAGATATTAAACATTATCCTATGATTTTGATACATTAAAATATTGTAAAAATGTTATTCATTTATCATGATAAAAAAATATTGAGTTATATATTTTCTCAATGACATATTAATCTAAGATAAGGGTTTTTGGTGTAGTATCTACTACCTTTTTATTTTGACATTCCCTACACTCTTGGTAAGTGGAATTCTTTTATAGATGATTTATGTAGTAATATTTTGACCTTGTACATGAGATAATAATTAGAATAGTTCAATATGATTTCTCTCTTTTATCATCTATATTTGGGTGTCTGAGTGGATGTGACATTGATTGTTTTGAATAAATATCACATGACCTCCATTATAATAGATATTATTCATCTAGTGAAACAAATTAATGAGGAATTACATAATATTAGGGACTCCCTTTTTGGAGGTGAGACTATTGGTGAGTGGTAATTCACATATGAGGGTATCTGGTGATTATAATATTTATGTGTTATACCAAAACCTCAGAGAAATTATATGATTGTGTATTTCTATATTTTAGAGTGGTAGTGGCCCGTGAATCTATTAAAATGTTCTATAATATATACAAATTATTCATGTTTCTTGGTATTGGATTATAAATTTACTAATTTTTCCCCTTTATAAAAAATTTCAATATTTCAAGGTTAAGCATTATAATCATTCAGGATTTAAAGAAACTAGTTATTTGCCGAGAGGGATGTGGGATGAGATTATAGTTGGCATTAATTATATGATTCCATATACAACTCATGGGAAGAATGTGATATGGGTTTTGATCTATAGACAGAAAAAATAATCTCACATTATATAAATTCAAGATATAACTCCTCAAAGTCATTTTTTTTTGTTTTCATTTGAATGGATAAATAGTAAACATACAATAGATCCATTTATGAAAAAAAAACTTCAAGCATAGGGATATGAAAAATTAATCACAAAATTTCAAATTCAAATATCAAATTTTAGATTAATATATTGAGAAACAATCCACGTACCCACTATAAAATCATTGGGTTAAGGGAAAACATGGGTTGACCAACACATCACCTCAACACATTCCTCTCGTCATCATCTCCTCGAGCAAAGCCCCATCGGAATAAAATATTACTTTGAGATATAACTAATGTTTAGAATTTTGAACATCTATATGAGAAATATATTGTCATATTTTATGGAGTTATATCTAGTATAGTTACTTATAAAGATCCCAATTTTAATACACATTTTTTGTAGAGGCCTCTGGGAGGAAATGTGATCCCATGTACATTTGATCATAGCATATCATCTATTAATGTATTGATAGATTGAACATGATATAAAAATTCATGAGCTCATTATTTTTTGGGAATTTCTAACTTTTTCAATGATTCATATGACCATTTGGTAATGGGTGAGCTGGAATGAAATAATAGTTCCCTTTCCACAGTTATAATGGATTATCTTAAATACTTGTATGGTTGTCATTACAAATATGATATTTATTGTATAGTGATTGGTGAATCTTCCATGGTTGGAGTGAGTGAGGAACATGAGATGTCTTTGAATATTTATTTAATTAATTAGATAATGGTGATGGTTCATATCTTATATAGATCCTATGTTGTACTTCATTGAATATGTTTAGAGTTTTCACTTGGTGGAAAGATGTTGTTGAGAGTTTCACCTTGGTTCGGTCACTGAGTTCATATGAAATATGGATATATTACATCGAGTTTTTAAAGTCCTCATTAGATTTTATAGAAGGTGGAAAAGGAGGAATTTAATTTTATACTCCACCACAATTGAAATTGATCTACAAGGTACTTTATGTGTTTAATGTAATTATGTTTCTTTTGATCCCATATCATATCCTAAGGTGGGAATATATTTTTATTGAAAATTATTTAAATATGAAAAATAAACCAATATTTATTTTTAATTTAGTTTCAATGTTTATTTATGGGATGATTATACCAATGGTCTATGTTTCATAGAAGTATGGTTCTACTTCTTACAAGACATGGGAGTGTGAGGTACTGATTAGAGATCAATAGAATCATTTATATGATATAGAATCTTATTGAAAAGAAATAATAGGATTACAAGTGTTTATGGTAGGGAAGATGTTTCATCATGTTACTTATTTTATAGTAAATAAACACCATCAAATGGATTTTACTATTATTTGAGGCTCTCTGAGTTTGATTTGGTGTAATTTATAATTTTTTTTACTATTTTAAGCTATGTAATGTCTTAAATGGTTATGGAAAACCATATGGAATGGAACAAAAAATGTTTCCATGGTAGAGCCCCTATATGGAGGTACAAAAATTTTAAAAACTAGTGAACACCACTCCCTGCTGTGAACCCTATATATAGAGTGTTTTCATGGTTGGAAGACATTTAGTTCAACCATGATGCCAAACTGTGCACTCAATCTAGAAGACCAAAGGGTGTCTCATTATTTGTGGAAATTTAATTTGACAATGTGGGAAAATGTTAAACTCATAAATATTTCTAGTGGTGGTGTATTATTATGGATCCCAATTATGACTAAACATGTGACTAGTATAGTAAACTGTGATTGTGGTTTTTAGTTCTCGCTATTTTTTTTAATTAAAATTTAGATATCCTCTATTTAAATCTATAAAAATAGTCAACCCTGAAATGATTTATTTGTCAATATAAGAACTTGAAATATGTTTTTTAATTATCCAACAATGTTTCATGGGGAATCGGTGAACCTCTAATTATGTTTGATCTTTTAATGGAATGTAAATATCTTCTCATGTGGTATATCCAAATCTGCTCTTATCTCCTTCATAAAGACGGATATTTCATCATGTTATTGACATATGTATTCAATTTCTTTTATTGATCATGATATTATGATTCATTACATGATATCCTATAACTCCATAATTCATTAAAATATTATACTATAGGTGATTTGTTGATTTTATCATGAAATTAATGGTAGTTGGTTTGGTTAGTCATTATCCTAAAATAGAATCAAATGATACTTGATTAGTTAGAAATGAATTTATATATTATTTAGAATCCTAGATTTGAGATTATTTAATGAGTGATTCATATATTAAATGGATTTTGAAAATCACAAAATTAAATAGAATTTGAATTTTAGTATGGATTTTGAGAGAAATGATGGATTAGATTTAATGTTTATTTGATGAAATGACAGGATTTTGAGTATTATGATAAATTGTATAAAAATATTGATTATTTGAAAATTCATAATTTTAACGTAAACATGTTATTTGGATTTGAAATTAAATTAACATATTTAACACGGAATTTGGAATTTGGAATGCAAATGGAAATTTTATTTAACATGAATATTTTTCCCAATGATTATTTATTGAATGAATTTTTTATGGAATAACATGTGATCCTGAGTAGTGGGGAGGTGATTCTAACATGAATTATAGGACTCTGAATCCATGGTAAAGAAATGAAGATGAATAAATTACCAAAACATCTTCCAAATGATTTCTAATGATGGGTCCCCTAATGGGGTGTTGATTGATTCCCCATAAACCATCCTCTACCGGTTAGTTTATTCAAGTATGTACAAATACTTGAGACTATATTATGATTGTGAAGTGTGAGTATCATATGTCCAAAAACATACCTAACTTAAATATTATGAGCATAGATCTTTGAATTAATTTAATTGATTATATATCCAATTATTTATAGAACTAGATTATTCATGGAGTTTTTTAATTTGTTAATTTATAATTTTAATTTAATTCAATTTTGATGTGTCTTATATATTTTTATTTGAAAGAACATTTTGTTAAAATATTTTAAATAGATTATGTTGTATTATTTTATTAGAAATGAATCAAATAATGGTGTAATTATTATGGAACCGATTATGGAACACTTTCAATGACACTAAGGGATTTTTATCACACAGACAACATTTTTGTTTAGGTCATTATAAATATTATAATTCCAAGATCCGTGAATTTTACTATAACACATAGAGATGATATTTATTCTTAATATTTGAGACTCTATAGTGACAGGTATTGGTAGAGCTATGGTCTCTATCATTCTCATGGTTTGAAAGAATTTTTATAGAAATATATTTTGTATTTTAGGGAATCTTCAATTTTGGGGATTTTAGCCATGTTTCATGTTACGGTAATTTTATAATTGAGGATTGTTTTGAATTATGATTGTGGAATGTAATATCGTCAATAATTTTATATTATCATTGTTTAAAAAACATTCCATTTTTATTCTTCAATGATGCATGTTTCTAGTCAACAACAGATAGGGTTCAAGGATTCCCTAGAGGTCATTTAAGGAACAAATTAGGTATAATTGTACCAGGTTATCTATGTGAATTTGTGATATCTAAAAACATTTTAGTTCAAAAAATATGTACCTCAATGACATTTAATTCTACTTACAGAACATCAAAAGTTTGTTTCATCCCTACCCCCATGAATACCATCACTCTATGGAACCCTTTATTACATACTGACCATGTGTAAGGGTTCACCTTTTTGAATGATTATACAACCCTTATTCACCATGAAATAACCAATTCCATATCCATTGTTTCATAATGTAATTACACTATAATATTTCTTGGCCTCCTCTTCATAGGTGGACAAGTCATAGTACCTCATTTCCATGACATGACCCCTCCCTTCAATCTGTCCTTTACCAACCTGTCTATATATAATTTCATGTTAAAAAAACACCATGCAATGATGTTGTAGCTACTAAATAATATTACCATGGAAAACAAGTAACTCTATCTAGGTGTTCATTATAAAAATAATACCTCAAAATTTTATTATAAACCAATTAAAACACTATAATTATTACTACATAGTGATTTGAATCCATATATTAAAATTTACTATGATTATCATAACCCAAAATGAAAATGGTGATTACAAACAACCAACTATAATTCATCTCTTCTTCAAGAAGACATGATGGTTCCTCAAAAATAAATCCATACATGTTTAAATACTTGAGAATTTAAGAAAAAAATTAATTTTTATGAAATAATGTTTTTAATGACTTTTTTCACAAGTTACACTCATAAAAATTAATAGAGACACATTTTATAGTAAAAAAATAAATCTATTCCAATGTAGTAACTGGATTGGAGTGTATATAGAGATTGACCTAAATTAGAAAATATATTTAGAATGAAAAAAAATCCATCTTTAACAAAAATATGTTTCCCAAAACTAGTTTATATAGATAAATAACTAATCAGTCCATTTTATGCATAAAATGTTCATTGCATAAAACATTATTCTTATACTATTTTCATATTTATTCCATGAAAATAAGTATATTATTGTTAGATAGTGATATAATATATTGTTAATATGAATAATATATTAATTCTAACTTTAAAAAAATCTTTAGAAAATAATATTATGAATATATTTTATCTAAAAATTCCACTTTATTAAATAAATCAATTAATCACTATATTTATTCATTAATATGAAAGTTCACATAAAAAAATTTGGAATTTCAATTAGAAAAAATAATTTAATTTTTATATTCCCACTACAACTATTATATTAAGATAATTTTCATGGTTGTTTAAAAAAAGTATGATTTTTAGGAGAATAGTTAAAAAACGTTTTATGAATAAAACAATTTTTTGAAATATGTATATATAAAAAAATATATAAATTTTTTTAAATAATTGTTTTCACCAAATACTTTTTTTATCAAAATTTATAAAATTAAAAAATGTTAATTTTACTTTCGAAGATTATATATCACTCATTATATAATATGTAATGTTATTTTAAAAAATTAATATTTTATATTATACATTAATTTTTAAAAGATAAATATTATACAGAGGTATAAATATATTAATATTACATGTTTTTCAAAATTGCAATCATTTTTGGTATTCTATAATATATGCTATATATCGTTTTTTATCCTTGAAAATATTCTTAGGAAGGATAAGTATTTACCATGGATAAATTAAATAGTTTTAAAAGGATAAATTATTGGAAAAATTCTCAAAAAATATCAAAAAAAATATTACAATATTTATGAGGATGAGATGTTAGTCAAAAAAAAGTCTTCAATTGTCTATTATGATTTTAATTTATGAGGAAAAATTCATTGAAAATGAAATTTAATTAATATAACGTTATGAATATATACAAAAATGTTCCTCCACACATATATTATAGAACCCTTTACCACATAATATCTCAGAAAACACAAATCCTTTACTTATACTATATTACTAGAAAATAATTCCCCAAAAAACCTAGAACCATACTTGAGGTCTAGATATCAGTAAAATAACACCCTTCAATGAATAAATCCAATATTAAATGGACTAATTCCAAGGAGTAAAGTAAATAAATAGTAATCACACAATTTTCATCCTACAACAATATGTATTGTTCTTCTATTTACAAATATATCATAACAAACTAATATAATAACATCAATATCACTAGTATATTTAAATTAAATTACTTATAGAGAATAATTATAAAATATCATCCATGCTTCTCTTAAAAAAAGAATCTTTCATCCATGAATACATACGGACTACCACCTCATTGAAAGAATTTTTTATCGCTTCCTATAATGAGTTATTATACAAAATATTCTATATATACATATATATATTATCATAGAATAATATATGAAATTGTTTACAGACATTCTTATTATATCCAATTTAGTTTTGTATTACTTGAATCAAGATTATCAAGAACACCATTCAATCGATCCATGCAAATATTTATAATCATTTAGACCTGAGGGTGTATAAATTAATAAAAAAAATAATGAAATAAATATATTCTCATTATCATTATGTTTTAAATATATGTTAAATTAATGTCATATATTTCAGCATTTTGAAACATGTTAGAAACAATCATCTATACAATATTTGATATTGAAAATAATGTATAAACAACAAATTAATTTTTCATTAATGACTACATAAAAAGAGTAAAAATTGTTATATATTTGAATACTATTATGAAATAATTTTTTGTCATATATAAATATTTATTACTTAGGAGGAAATATTTCATTCAATGATATCGATAATTAAGTTACGTGTTTCCTCATATTAATTTTTCTTCCTTGTGATATACTACAAATTCATAATGTATATTATTTTTTATTATTTAAAAATAAAATTCATGATCTATTATTATACATAAAATAAACATTAATGGATTAACCAAACAATTTTATATACTAAAATTATTTGGATTTTTATTTGAATGGTAATAATGTTATAATGGATTTATCTAATCTCATTTTCAAATTGAGAATTTTTTACATGATTTTCAATCATGAGAATAAATGTGGGAAAATAATTTTTAGGAGAATTTTTTTTTCATAAATAATGGTTATTATTGAGGTTTTAAATTTCATCTCTTAATTTTATTTTCCATGTTAAATAATTTACCTAATATTATTTTTTAGGGAAATCATCCCAACCACTTCTATATGGTTGGAAATTTTTCTCAACTATTTCCATATTAAATTTAAGATTTTAAAGATTTTCATACCATAAATAATTAATTATATTTAAATATATAATAATATTTAGTAAAAAAGATTACAAAAAATATTTTAATAATTTTTACATATTCCATTTCAAAAAATGTATCCCTTTTAAAAAAATTTATATGTGCAATAATTATTTAACCATTATGATCATTAATAATTGGAAAGATTACATTGCAGCGTTATTGATGGTTTTAAATTTTTTTATGCATGAATTTGTTTAACAGATATTTTAATTGTCTTACTTTTTTTATAGCAAATGATTTATTTGAAAAAAAATTATTTTGTACCCTAATAAGGATTTTAATGGCTTGTTTTTTAGTTATAGAATAGTTATTGTTTTTTTGGTCTTCGGAATGAATTTTTTTGAAGTTATTTTTAAATTATAGATTTTTTTATTTTTTGGGTTTAAAGAGATAAATTTTAATGCAATAATTGGGCTCATCATATATTGTTTAAAAAATTCTAAAGAATATTTCACAAAATTAAAATAGGTATATATATTATAATTTTTAATAGTGAAATATCTATAATCTTCAAAGGGTTTCTTCATCACTGTAAATATCATTTGTTTCCTTGAATATTAGAATGGGAATTCATTTATATGATACCATCTTTCTACATTCGTTAAATAGACTATACAATTATCTATTGATTTTATCCTAAATATAGTCTCATTAGTACTTGTTAAATAAAAAATATTTAAAATTATAATCATTTCATATTCTCTAGGAAAAATAAGTATTATTTTAATTTTATATAGGGTAGACCATAATTATTTATTTGTCTAATACGTTGGTTAATGGTTTATATATCATGAGATACTGTGAAATAAAATACAGCATGAACCCAAAACACAAAAAAATTATTTCTATTATCTGACAGATAAATCATTACATGTATACATATAGATAGATATATATATCTATGAAATTAATTGGGTAATGAATTAGGTCTTATAACCAAAAATGTCAGGGATGATTAAGAGAACAAAATCAATTACAAGACACTATGCACAATCTTTTTTTCTACGGGGAGATAACCTAATCCATTATAGAACTCCATGTATTTCTTGATACTGGTCTTGGATGTAGACCTTGAAAAAAGAAAAGTTTTTTTATGTTTGTGATTGTTAGATTACTTTATATCTTTCATGTTTTCTTATCATGATGAATAATATTTTAAATATTTCATATATAAATATTCGTGGATTTATTATTAAAACTATATTATTAATTTTGGTATTATTTTTTGGTGGTATTTTCTTATATGGTGACTATTCAATCATATCTGCTTGTTTATATTTTTATCAGTTATAATAATTAATTGTAATATCTCAAGATTACCCTTACAAGGCTTATGATCTAACCTATTTCATATGTTTTCATTCCAGAGGTAATGAATAAAAATATTATGTATAATATTTCAAAAAGCGTAAAATGTGAGAAGATTTTTTTTTGGATTATTTGAATATTTTACATCAATAAGGTGATTTTGAATCTACTCACCATTGGAAATAAATAATTTTTATCCTAATTATGTGATATTATTGTGATTTTTAATGTCAATGTGAACAATTTTAAAGGTTACATTGGGTCATAAAACATTGACTAAATCATAGTGTTTAATGTACGGTATGTTTGTACTGAAGATGAATGTTCGAGGCTGGGGCATCATTACCTGCCTTAGTGTCTAATTTATTACTAGAATTCCTTGTTTTATCTCTAAAAAAATTTAGTTTTATAATTCCATACAGTAAAAAATATCACTGTCAATATTTTTTACTAGACACTCATTGAGATTCCCACACCATGAACCACAAATATCAAAAACTCTGAGAAACATTTTCACACTAAAATGTTGATAAATGCATCTGATGTTGTTTCTACATCATCGCATTAACCAAGATATAATATACCATAGAGATCCTCCTTTGAAAATCATTAACTATAACTTTCTTTCAACTCTTTTTATGCATATATTCATCCCCTAAACATTATTCCTTAATTCTCAATTGCATCATATAATCTTTCAAACCCCCCTCCTAAATTTGAAATAAAAAAGGTTTAATTATGTTTTTTCCACTTCGACTGGTGAAAAACATTGTCATAATATTCCCAATAGTTTAGATATGATTCTAATATTACTCAATCAGGGATTAAATCATATATTTTACACACTAGAAATTATGAATTCAGAGTCCTGAAAATTTCATACATATATATCAAATAAATGTAGATAAATATTCATTGCATATAATAATAATTCATGAAAGTGTAATAATGGTATAATATCATTATTTACATTGAAACAGTAAAACAATTTCATAACAGTTCAACATTATGTCCCATTTAGATTTTCAAAACAATTACCCTTCTTATAAATATCATAATAAATACAATTCTACATATCCTAGTAATAGATACATAATATATGGTGAGATTTGATTCTCATTAATGGTAAAAAGGTTAGATATTAATGATCATAAAAGTATAATATGAAAAAAGCATATTATAACATGAGAATAACATTTTAAAATCATACATATTATATTTGAGATAATATTATTATGTCATAGAATAAATGAAGTATGTTTAAAAGACATGAATCAAAAAGTGATCTTAGAACATCATCCTTGATGTTATAATAAAATCAAAATAAAAGGAATTATGGAACACACATAAGAATATAAGATCATTAAATTATTAGTTAAGAATTTTTTATCAAGACATTCATAGTGTTACGATGTCACTCCCAAAACCATTATAGTGGTCAAGGTTCACTAAAAAAGTATCATTGTGGAAAATGCATTCTACTGAACTAGATTTAACACCCACTGCAGGGATATATGCCCCATGATATATGAATCTCTACACAATTAATTGGAGGGAGATATTGGTCTCACCAGTCCTTGATTACAATGTGATCACTATTTTTCATTATAACATAACTACCATAGGTAGATTTAATGTAACCACCATCCTTCGTAATAACAAAACTACTATCCTTGGTTATAACATAATCATTTTCATTTAAAGAAATACATACCTTCTTGTTCAATATTATCATAAAACATTTATACTATCATAAGAAATGAAAATAAATTGGTTTCATTATAATTTTATCATAGCTTAACCAATGGAAAAGAAATAGGGTTCATAAACATTTCACCAATTTATTACTGTATAAACCATTAAAAAGCAACCAGTATTATTAAAATATTTTCATCATAAACATTATTTAACTCAAAAAATAATAAGAATGTTATCATTTGATCATATCCAAAAAAAATTAATTTAAATCAAGTATAGTTTTATTTAATGAAAAATATTATTAAAATATTCAAAATCCAAATAAATATTCCTTTTATTAACAACTTTTTAAAATAAAAAAATCAATAATATAATTGATAAAATATTCATTGAAAATAATTATGAGAACTTTTACAGGAATATTCATAACATTGAGTGGCCATAATTATTGGGAATTATGTTCATGCCGTATAAGCTAGAAAAACATTCCTTCAGTACTTTTATATGAAACAAAATCATATACATCACTGGGATATTGAAAATAATATTGCATTAGTTTAATAAAAAATATACAAACATGGGTAAAATTTACATTTAAAAATCATGGGATAATTTTTATTTTTCATAAAAAATTTTTTTTTAAAACATAGATATGGAATAAAATGTTTTTTTGTCCCAAGATATAAATGAAGTAGATTTCCCATAAAAAAATTACTTGTCTCTTGAATACATAAGCTGAGAAACAAGAATGAAAAAAATTATTTTCAATATATAACAATAGGAGATGAAAATTAATAACTTTAATGAGATGTGACTATTTTTTTTATCTGAATATAATGAGAAAAAATCCCAAAACATAATGAGATTTTAATATAAAACATCATACATCATGTTTTAATTCCTTCATATATTTACAAACCAACTTTATAATATATATAGGATTATTATAAATATTATCATAGAACCATTATCATATAAATAAAAAAATATCATTTAATTGACACAATTTATCACTGGTTTATTAACAAATCATCATTTAATTCACTATTATAAAGGATAATGGCTTCACTATTCATTTATGTCTAGAATGGGTAGAGTTGATCCTTTTACATTTATCATGGTTCGATGATCTCTTGGATTTTAATCATGGTATAAATATAATGTATAATTATCATAAATATTTTTATAGATTCCCGTGAAATTTATGTATATAAAAATTAGTTACACTATTCGTAGTGATGGTAAGCCATACGTATGCATGAATGTTGTTTTTATTTTTTAAAGGATTGAAATAATGAATGGTATTTTTAAATTCATCTTTACAGGGTCATAATAATTTTTTTATAACATATATATTGGTAAATATTTTCCCCCTTGTCATATATGTTAAATAATAATGTAAAACGAATCACATCACTTCATAGAGGTAGTAGTATACAAATCAAAATGAGTGATGTAATCATTTCTCAAAGGATTGGATAGTAAGGAGTTAGAAATTTTATTTCCAATAAAGAATAATTTATTTTTCTAAATATAATATATAAATATTAAACCTATCATACTACCCATATATAAAATATTTTGATAAAAAAATGTAGTATATCGCTACATGGAAACAGAAAGAGGTATATATGCAGAGCAATACATTTACTTCCCATTTAGTTGGAAATATTGTCCATAATGGCATTTTAATAATCATAATAAAGAATTAGTGTATTTATGATATTAATTATAATGTTTTATATCAATTACAATATATTTAGATGAGATGTCATCTATCAGCTTATCATTCTGCATATAAACACATCTCATCCCCCACATTGATGCAATACAATTGATCAAAAACCCATCTGCACTATATGGTTTTGTGAGTAAATAATATATGTAACAAAAAAAAATTTCATAGATGAATAAAAAATCATTTTAGAGATAAATAAAATAATTTTAATATGATAAAAGATCTAAAGGATAAGTATCTTTAAAAATTAGTCTTATAGATAACTTACTCATAGTAAAATGAAAACATAATTTAAATATTTATTCATTACCTCCAAAATCACTGACATTATTAAAATTAAATATAATCACTTGAGGTTAAATGTAAAATAAGGGGTGATCTAATAACTCATTAACGGTAGGTATAAAAATATAGGAATAAGAGACGAGAATAAAAAATATCGGTTTTCACACCGTCACCATCATGTTATAAGGATAGTTTGACCATCATAATCATGAGGGAATATTTTGGGTAATGAATGTTATATGTAATATTCATATAAAATAAAAATGAAATCATATTTTTCAAAGACCATACATAGTATTAAATGAAGCCTACATCATGTTCAATCATTACATATGATATAAAATTAAACAGTAAAATATGGGATATATATAAGTTTGGGACCACTGGCCACATAATTAAACTTTCATACAAATTCATGAAAAATCAAATAAAAATATATAAAAATAATAGTCCTACATTAGAGCCACAAAATGGAATGAGATTCATAAATTCTCTATAAATAATTCATTCATGATTAACATGTTTTAATCAGTGAATAATAATGAAAATTATATTTTGGAATAATACATTATCATTGTTGAGTGATGTATATTTATCTCAATAGGAGTGAATTCTTTGTTTTTGTTAATACATTCTCTTTGAAAATTTATTATATTTGGTGTAGAAATAATTTCAACAAATGTAAAACACTTATATCCTCCAAAAATAAAGGAATGAATGTTGAAAGAAAAAATAATGGGTATTACATGAAAATTCATTCAAAATTAAATTTGGAATATGAGAGAACACAAAATAATGAGTTCAAAATAAGAATCTCTTGACCATAAACCCCTATTAATTTCACAAAATTTTACCACGTGATTAATAAAAATTCATTTATTAGAGAGTTTATCAATAAGTGTGTTATGTTCAGTATTTTATATTCTTATCAATTCTAATATTTTTTTTCTTCTTTATTTTTATTTTTTTATTATAGATGGGTTTTAATAACATATTTTCAATAAAATATCCCCTCTTGATTCGATGAAAGGACATTTACTTATTTTTGTTAATTAACTTAAAATACATTACCAATAAGAATATAAATACTTATAATTATTCATTTATTTTAAATAAATAATCTTTTATGGGCATCTATAATGGTTATGATAATTATATTGTGAGAAACATACTCATGGGAGTTAACCAACCGTTGATGGGATATTGTCAAATGAGGAAAAAGAGGAGTATAAAATATAAATTAATCTAAATTTAAATAATTATAGTAAGGTAAAATCATTAATATGAATTAAAATTTGGATCAATTAATATGACTAGATTTGGGTTTAATTTAATAGATTCGTATATGATTGGAAGGGTAAAATTAGGGGGAAATTTAATGAAAATGTATTATCTTCTTGGTGTTGAATATATTTTACAAAACTAAAATCATAGAAAGATTGGAGTTGAGTTAATCCATAAAATATATAATTATGGGAATAATATTAGGAGAGGTAATTAAAGTAGGTATTTTTCATAGAAAAGGGGAACATATTTTTCTTATGGGGATGGAGATGGGATATTTATACTAGAAGAGTGGTTTTTTTGGAAAAAATATTGAATAAAATATTATTTTTAGGGAAAATGTTGTGATAGTGACTATTTGATGTTATAAAAAATATATTAATGAAATAACAAAATATTAAGCATTTAAAAATATTATAATTTGATGTTATTATGTTATTTAAAGGGAAATTATAAAAAAAATATTTTATGGTATACTTTAGACTTTAGGCCATGGAAAATAAATTTTATTTTGGGAAATTTAATTTCATTAATGATTTGAACTATTTATCATTATTTTTGTTTATCATAAAATTATATAATTAATCAGGTATTTATTACATTATTAATTTTGTCATTTAAAAATTATTGGTTATTAAAAAACTATATTTTTACTATTCACTAAAAAATTATTTTTTTCAAAAATAGTAACAAATAACATGTATAAATTCTCAATATAGGGATTGTAGAAATGAAATTAATTTTTCAAAAAAAATATCATGTGTTTTTTAAAAAATTAATATAAAAATAAAAATTATTATAAAATACAATAAAGATTAATTTATAAAAAAATCTACATAATTTCCTTGTTTTTTAACATTTTATTAATTTCAAATAACTAAAAAAAATATTCTAGTACTATATTCATGATAAATATTTTTATATAAGATATTTTATATTTTATTTCAAATAATTATTACAATAGTCATGTTACCATCCACAATGGTAATTTTATAATTTAACTTCTGAAATTACTCTCTAGATAGTCATATTAACTCCTATAAATTCCATGTAATTTATTTACACAATGATCCTTAATTAATATTCTGGTTCTAAATTGTACATTAAATAAATATCGACAAATTTACTAGTATTTTGATTAATTTCCATAATTGTATTTGTTAGAGAGATTTTTTTAGTATTTCATCATGACCAAATGAATATTTGTATACCTCTTAATTTTTCTATTTTTTTCTATTTATAACATTATAAATTCCCAATATATTGGTTTTTAACTTATAAAAAAATATCAATTATTGAAATTTCAGGTTTTAAATTTTTTTGTGTGATGTATGTTATTAATATTAAAAAATATAAAATGACAAACATTTATTAAGGAAACAAATATTATTTATAATTTCACTTTCATAACATCCTTCACCCCCATTATAAATTACTATATCAAAATTAAAATTTAAAATATAGATTTTTATATCGATGAGGGTGTTTCTTTTTCCATAGTTTCTGAAGAACCGATGTCACCACTTAATATTTAAGATTCAGTCATATTAAATTTTCAGGGTTAGTTGTCTTGTTACATAGAACATCGCATCTAGAATCTATGATATTCAATGTACATCTTATTAGAGTCTATTTTATAGTTATAAAAACTAATTATTCATTAAATATGATGGATTTGGTATGTTCTTCATTATGATAGATTTTTCTGATGCACTATAAACATGGGATATGTTTTGGGGAAATACAACCAAATATTCTAAATCTTTTATGTGATCAAGGATTCAATATGGCCAAAATACCATCTATTAATCTTCAACATAATTTCAAACCATATGTCTATTTTATATGGCTATATTTGAATGAACAGTTTTTCTACAATATTAAACTCAATGTCCCTTTGAGAATTTTCAACCAATCTCTTCTATTGACTTTCTGATGATTTTATATATTATTGTATGGCATTATCATTCTATGGAGTTTATTTCACATCCTCAAATCAAAGAAGATTCATTTCCAACTGATCATTCAAACAAGTATGGGATCCATATCTCTTCCTTTGTAGATATTCCTATGGATATCATTTAATAGCAAAATTAAATTTTCTAATGTATTATAACTCAAAAAAATTTAGATTTTTATCCCATCATCTGATAAATTCCAATGAGAATGTAATAAACATTTCCTAAGATGTATGAATAGTTATTTATAATTACAAATTAGATTTGGGTTGATAGTAAATACTAATATTTACTTTAGTAATAATTTCATGATAAATAATTCTCATGAAAATGAGGTATGTGATATCATAACTATTAGATATGATGGAAAGTGGTACCCTATATAGCCTCACCACATCCGTTGTATATTTCATGGGAAGATATTCAAGTGATAAATTTTATTGAGTTGCACTGAATTATTCTGTCTAGGTAAGTCGTTATACCACAACCCATACCACATTGATTATATTGGATTCATTCTAGATACTAATGAAAAAGTACCAGGTAATTTTCTCCCATTTCAATCAAGTTATAGTAAATGTTTATATAGTCCCCTTGGACAATTTTCCTTATAAAATAACATGTTTATGTAAGAATACCATTGAGTTAAACAAATTGATCTATATATAAATGATTTCCCACCATATATTATCAAATAGATCATAACCCATCACAGTTCTTCTAGTATGAATGGATAATCATTTTATAAGATAATTATCAAATAGATCATTTGTTATATGAGGAAATGAAGTAAAAAATGTATACATCCAATCCAAATGTAACCATCATCACCAATGTGGAATTTCAAAATCTTCTACTCATTTTCTACTTCATCTAACATATAATGCTTTGTATCATTCATTTAGGCCTATTTAATTTTCTCTTGGATTTATTGTAGAGAAATCATTTGTGAGTGAGAGGATTTATTCCCCTGTAATGTGATTTATAGATCCATCAGTTCTATATCCATGAATATATGTTCATTATAAATACACATCATTGATATACTAAATTATTTATAAATATTATTAGAATCATGTAACTTATTCAAAATTATATGATGTGTGTGAATAAGGAAATAGTATTCCATTATCATCTCTTATCATCTTCATTGATGTGTGTTCAACTCATTCGATGTGTGTATATGATTTAGACTCTTACGATCAGTATATATGTATCACTAATCAATACATAGGTTGTACCAAAAATCATCAAGGAAATTATCATTGTTGTTAACTCTATATCATGCATCAGGTAGTTATTATCTTAGATATTCAACTGTTGTGAGGTATAAACTATGATTTTCTCAATTTTCCTCTCCACACAACAAAATATTTATTTGAATCATCAACATATATCACAAACATTTAGCCAATTTAGCGTAATTAGGAATGATTATTATTGAATAACCTCTTCTTTATCTCATTTAATCATTCCAAACATTATTTTGTCAATACATACATTTCTCTGTTACATATCAACCATTTAATTGGGCCTAAAAATCCTGAGAAATATCTTATAAATCATTTCTAATATCAAAGTAACCACATAAAACAATATAATCTACAGAATTTTAATGTTTTTATCCATTAATTGTTTGTATTTGTTTTTTATGGGTCCACAAAAATTCCATCTATTCTGATTAGTTTCCCAAATAATGTGACCTTATATATGCAGATGTCCCATTTGTTAAAATTCACATACATTTTCTTGTTTCATAAGGTCTTAATCATAATCAATAAAATCAATTCATTGGATTCGTTCATCTGGGTGAATATTTAATTATAATAAATAAATAAATCAACTAATATTTAAATGTTGTCTCCAAATAATCCATTCCTTAAATCCATAATGACTATAATGGTATTTGTAAATGAAATTAAATCACAATTAAATCACATTTTCCGTAAAATAGATGAATGTATTTCATATAAATATATTCATTCTTTACATTCCATTGAGGATACCTAGATCTATGATCCACCTTTAAGATTTAAACCTCTCTTTTAGGATGGTAAAATAAGTCACCACACCATAGAATTGGATATATTTTCATTAAATTATTTTTTTGTGCATCCCTTTATTGGTTCTTGGAATCATTGATATAAAATTTTTGTTAATAATGATATATTTTTCAATCCAATGTGTTGTCGTAGGGTGAATGTTCCCTTTGACTAAATTCTCTTACAACTACTTATTCAATATATCCAATTTTTTCTGGGAAATAATATAGGGGAATGTGGAGATATGACTGTGTTCTAGAAAAATCTCTACTAATAAATCCTTCTCATTGTCTGGGGGAATGTAAATTAAATATTGGAAAAAATATATAATTTAATTCCATTACATGGTTAATTTCTATTATATTTATACTTGTAATTTTCTCAACCATTATCACAAGGTATTCTTCTACATTGTGTATCAACACCAACATTACTAAGGGATTTTATAATAGAGGATTATGCTTTTAATCATATTTGTATAGTATCATGGCATGGTTCCTAATATATAAGGAAATTTTATTATCCCAAAAGTTGATTATATATATATAATATGATTCAATGTTATCCCATTAAAATGACAAATTTCAATATGGGATGGATTTAACGATTCCATGAATGAATATTCCCATAGATATTTACTTGTTAAAAATACAAAACATGGGATAATTTGACCCCAAAACATGGTGTTACTATTAATATCTCTACATCATGGTATCAGGGTTGTGATGCAGTAGTTCTATAAATATTTTAATAAAATAATGTAATTTATTGAACCAGAATCAAATAAATCTTATTCCATTATGGATTAAATATTATTTTTTACATGAAAGAGATTATTTTCAATTTACTACTGAGTAGTATAGATGGAATTCCAATTACTTTTAAGAAATGTATTTGGTGGCTGTTGAAATTGATCATCCTTGATTACACATGGTTTATTGCACTGATATGAACAATTCATTATCTCCCTACATTTCAATCATTGAACCATTTTTGGGAAATTTATATTTACATTCTTTTCTTTTATATCATTTTCTATATTATTCATTTCCCTTTATCATTGATGATATTGGATTCCTTTTCTCCTATTGGTAAATATATTCCTTGTACCATGGTGGAAATTCCAATAATTCTTCTTAAAATGTTATTGACATGTGTGTGGTTGGATCTTCTTACCAACATTTTCAATTGGTCCTCTATATATAAATTCATTTCATCATATATAATATATATGTTCATGGAAATATTCTCCAAAATCCCTCTATACATTGATATATCATCAATCTAATTATATGTAACTCACCAATCCTCTTATATATACACCATTTAGGAGAATTATAATTAAAAAACTATATAAAAAATCTATTTTGAATACAGTTTTGATAAAAAAATATCATATTTTTTATCTTGTAGGAAATGTGATATTTTCCATATAATTCATGTTATATTCATACAAATCAATCCTAATATTGATTAATTATATCCATATAATTTTTTCAATAGTTTTATGGAAATGCATACTATGAAATATTATATAAATATCTTTCCTCTTCATTTCCTCAATTTTTTCCATCATCTTCATATTATTTATCATAAAAATGCATTGATCAATCAATCCATCAAAATATAATATGGTTCGAGTTACCCTCTACTTCTCATAATAGTGGATCACAAAAAAAATTCGTTGATTAAACCTGTTTTTCTGAGATTAGTGGATTAGAATCTATAATAATCGTTAGTGTCAATTGATACATAATAGACTTGATTGTTATTTCCTCATACAAAGAATGACGTTAGATGTTCCAAATAAAAAATATTACTTCTCTTATCTAGATAAAAATGTGTAATCATCTCCATGTAATTTTGAACACTACATTCCAATTTAGTTGGAATGTCATTTTGAATATCATTAAATTTCCCCTCACATAGTTTTTTGGTATAGTCTCCCTAGTGCCCACCATTTTCAAAATAGATATGGCTTTAAAAATATATATATTAACAAATAGTGAATAAATATTTTTTCTCATAATTTAATAAAATCTAAATTATTACCAAATGTGATCTCTTAATTTGGTTTATTTCTCAATTAGTGTCATATGATCATGTAAATTAGTCATTTTATAAATTTAAATAGAATAATTATATTTTATACATATCCATTATAATTTTTTAAATTGACTTTGTTTATATGTGAACCATATCCCTTAGGAGAGTTAAAATAGGTGTACAGTGATGCCTATATTCTACACTAGGTAACGTTCAAGTGAGTAACCAATCCATCATTTTAATGGTTATTAATAATAGGAACATTAATTGTTGATCCACATCCATGTGTGTAATCCATATAAAGATTTTATTTCTTATAAACTATTCAACACTATTCTTTATAATAACATTGGATTTTTACCTATTCATAGAAAAATTCTATGGTTTTTCAGAATGGTTTTCTATATTAATTCAAAAATTAACAAACCCATTTTTTACAACTATGGAGAACAATGTTTTTCATATATTGAGATTACATCATTTTAAATTTAAATAATATAATATAAACACGATTCCTAATTTAAATTTTTAGTACCTTTTAAAAATTAGGCTCATACATCAAAAATAAATAATAAGACATAAAAATTATTTAAATCCTACATATTTATCCTCCAAATTTTATTTACATTCTCTTTACTAAATGTTATCATAAAATGTTATTCATCAAAAAAATAGTGCTATAAAATCCTATTAAGGGGATGAAAACATTAGAGGAATAATAGAAATTAATCAATACCACATTTGTGCACATAATCATCATCATCATGTCACAATAATATGATCAACATAAAAATTATGATGGAATAACATTATAATGGAATGTATTATTGAATATGAATAATACTGGAACATCATAACATTGTGATCAGATACCACACAATGTTGTTAAAAATGATGAAAAATTGCTCATTCATAACTTAAATTTTGTTGATAAAGACTTAGTTTATTCTCGGAAGTTGCTGTAGTATAAAGAAAATCTTGCAACTTGTAGTACTAAGATAAACTCAAAGTGACTCAAACTCGAGGCCATATTGAGACACATAAGGGTAGCAACCACTAAGATACACCCTTGTTCATGTTCACATATAACATCTGATAAGAAATAATAATCCAATGATCATGTTTTCTTCTTAAATGCTGTTGAAACATATTGCAAAAAATTAGTGTTTTTTTCTTAGACGATGCGTGATTAGGAGCACTTATATTTCTTAAATTAATTATATAAATATATTTAATATATTTAATATCACATGCACATAGGTTTTCTAAAATAATATGATCAATATTACTCAAGGTCTATATCAAAAATAAAATAAAAAATTTGAATCTGTAATATGATTTTTACCCTATGGATGACCAAAATATGATTGGAACAATACTTTAGGAATGAGTGAATATTGGTGGGAGTGTTTAAATTAAAATAAATCATTAAATTATTTATTTAATTTAATGGAAATAAACAAATTTCATTCATATATATGATTTATAGAAGATCTCCAGGGTCATTCTTGTAACCCTAAGATCATTGAGAGAAGTGTTACGCCACCTATCATTTGAAAATTAACATCAAACAAAAATAATCCTTTATATTAAGGGGAAATGATGTGAAACAAAAATAAAATAACTTTTTCATGTGTTGGAATGTTCGTTCATCACAGAAGATTGATTTGAATAAAGGTATTACTAAATATATGTGAATTTCTTCTACTATGATTAAATTGTCTTGCATGGTAATTAATAGATGTATCGTCTACATCAAATCTGAGTCTCTACATGCAACCATGTATCTAATTTAAATTATTTATTCAGTTTACCCTTTTTTGCCTTATTTTCTCACCACATATACTCTAAATAAGAATTATTTGGGAAGGAATATTTATAAGAGTATTGTTTCAACTTTTTTGTTGGTTCATATCTCTAAAAAATTATTCATTTTCATTTCAGATTGGGCTTCTGGGTCTCGGTTCCCCGTTTCTAGGTGGGATAGGTCATGATCTAGTCCTTGGATTCATGGAAACAACTTTTGAGAAGAATGTATCAGAGATAAAAAATGGATTAAGAATCCTATTTCCATAAACTTTATGGCTAAAAATGGTGAAAATATCCTTCCTCATTTGTTCATGGGTGGTTAATGGGTGTGACTAAATATAGAAGAGACATATCCCAAGGATCTCATAGTGGATCTAAAATTATTTAAAAATCAGGAATACACATCGTGTAGTTCAAAATAACACATTGCATGTTCTTTTGGAAGTCTACAGTGGTAGGGTATTAAGAAGATTATAAATATCAAAAAACATGTGGGACAAAAACATGAAATGTCACATAGTGAAAGAATCTCTATCTGTACTCTAGGAGTACACAATCATAGGATCACCCACACATATTCCATGTACTACAACACAACTACTTAACTAAATTATGGGAAGTAATACATGATCATGGCCAGGATCACGTCTATCAACGTAGGTGGATGAGTAATGACATGTATTCCCATTATAATCAATATAGGACTACATGGATAGAGATCTATATACTGTAAAGGAAACAACAGAGTAGTGTGACAGGACCAAATAGTGCATTGTTCCCAGTACACGCCATGTACCCTTTTTATTGGAAGCATCTAACAATCATATCTTTTTTCTTTAGACTAATATTTTGTTCCAAGAGTTTCCAATCCTAATTTCATTCCATATATGATGTGATGCGGTCCTTTATAGTGTATTTTGAGTTATGATATGAGATATTCCAAAATTAACTCTTCTTTAGAAAATTCTTGACAACTGTAATGATAAATAATGATCATCAGATAGATTAGAGAGGCACCATCCTTCTAGGATAGGACAACAATCATAAATATATCAAATTAGTTGTAACTCAACTATATGATCATGGAATGGGTCCTCAACAAGTAGAGTGAAACCCTCTTATTGGGACAAGGAATGGGTCCCCTATCAAATATCTGAGAAGAAACATCCTGAGGAATCATGTCCTGGGTCCTCACGTACTACAATGGCACCCATCTATTGGGACTTAGATCATGTCCCCTATTGACATTCCTATTTTGATTATCACATGGTATCCAAAAATGGTACATCACCAATTATAGAGTAACCCACCAGCTAGATGAGCATGTGTTCTCATGTTACCATCTGAGTGGTAGCCTCATGTGGTATTAAGGAATGGGTTGTTGAAAACAAGAGTGGAACCATCCTATTGGGGAATGGTAATTCCCTTTATCAACTATCCTAACAGAATCCTCCTATAATATCAATGTATGAGGATCACCCACTAGAGTGGAACCCTCCTTCTATGATAAAACATTGTTCATATATATAATATCAGAGTGTAACTCTCCTACGATATCAGAACAACAGTCCTTGATAACTATAGTAGCACCCTTATACTTGAATAGGGAACATGTCCTCTATTAACAACAAGAGTGGAACCCTCCCTCTTGGAAAAGGCATGATTCATCTATAGACTACCTGGGAAGCACCCTACTAATGTACATAGGAATGGGTACTCTACCTTGATGTTATATCACCTCAACTATGCAACATCGTGGAAAGATATGACATGTCATGGATTCTTATTTGGATATATATGGTAGATGGGAGGCATTTTTTTGTTCCTCTATAACTAATATAAACAATTTTATTAGGTTTAGAAAAAAGATAGAGATACCCTTTCTATCTTGTTTGGGGTTTTTTGTGATCATATATATATATATATATATATACATGTTGTTGGATTTGTTACTGCCATTCTATGGGTTGAGCTGTATAATACTATTGTGTATCTTACTATCCCATTTGACATTTGGGACATCCTAATGGGTTGTATATACTAAACCATATAAGGGATATTCATGTAAATGTTGTGTATTATGTATATGATATAATGTTTTGCGGTGATTACAGAGGATTATATGGACACCCTGGTGCTTTTGACAACATAAAATGGTTAGAGCATAGATAATTAGAGATGGTGTCTCTCTGTATTTAATTTTTTTTTATTTTCAGTTTGTGGCATATTTCATGTTGGCTTTTATTCTCCCCTATTCCTTTCAGATTACACTCTCTTAATCTTGTATTACCTAGAGGATGTTGCAATAGAAGTCCATTCTATAGATGTTTAATATTTTACTATTATTTCCCTAAAATAATGCATGTTGATGGTAGGGTTTGTGCATACTCATACACTAGACAATTTAATACCGTAATAATTATGCCATTTTAAACATGTTGAAAAACCTTATCCTATGGAATAATGCTTGATGTAGTTGATGCACGAGCCCCATTTGGTTGAGTCATGCCATTTATTTATAAGATGTGGATATGGATAATGATAATGTTTTGTTTTCCCCCTTATGTGGTTTTTTTGTGAGTTAAGGAAACATTTTTAATGTGTTTTTATATATATTTTAGTCCAGGGATCTCAGGGTTGGGGCAGTGACCAACCTATACATTCACTATGATTATGAATACCTTATTGTTGAATCAGCATTCCAAGACACTGGGTTCAGGGGAAAATATTACATACATCTTATATTAATGATTATTTATCTATACATCCTGAGTCATCTCCCTATTTATATATAATCACCTTATGGTGGAATGCCATGTTCCTATCATGGGGTCTGGAAAAAAGAAATATAAACTATGTTAAAAGGTATTATAGTAGGTTACATATGTTGTCTCCAGAGAGGAGTGCTCAACAGTACTGTTTGTCACTTAAAATAAGAGAAAGAAGTGATGTCGTTTTTGAAATTGTTTGATTTGAAAAATAAAAGAATGAAACTAAATAAACAATGTAATTATGTGAAAGTTTTAAAAAAAATGTCCAATGATGTGATTTAAATTAGTGATATGAAATGGTGATCAGGTTAGGTGTTGGTTTTCCAATTGTAATTCTATCATAGTTTAATTTACCCAATTCTCCTCTGTTAAATCGTTAAGAGTGGGAATCCACAATCAATTCCTCTCACTCCCTTGGTCAAATAAAAATTTCGGAATAAAAATTACTAAAAAGTAAAACTATTCTACTGGCCTTCCAATGTGTAATATAGTTTTAGTGAATACCCCCAATTATCATAGACAACTACCAATTGGGTCTTGTTTATCCAAAGCAGTCAATAACATTCACTATTCCTCACAGACGTACCAGCGATCACGGAGTACTACCCCACTAAGTCATAGTTTATTCAATCATTTATAAAACAGAACCTAGTGGAGGGATATATTAATCATTTACCAAAAATAAATTAACAACCTAATCTAAAATCAAATATAATCATACATGATAATAAAAACTGTTATATTAAATTGAAACTGATTCGTAGAAGAGAAAAGTGGATATTAAGACATTATGTTCAAGAACTCAATAATTACAAAATGGTAAACCTACCCTTCCCTAATTTCTCAAAATATCTACCCCACCATGGTAAGGGTAACTGAGTTTAAGGGGGGTGAAGAATTCATTAAAAAGATAAGAAGAACAAAAGAAAGAAAAACATGAACATATATTTTGATCCTCCAGAATCAGTCCTCTAGAATTTTGCCTCTGTTATGCCCACTAGCCGACCAAAACTCACCAAGTTATATTCTAATATAATGTTGTAAATGTAGCTTTCTATCGACCCTCAACATTTCGGAGTCATTGTACTAGTTTGAAGAAATACATGGTGGAATTAATGGAAATTACTTTTCGGGGCCGCCAATAACTGTTTCACCAACTCAACTTGGATGCACCCAAAGGATGTCTTAAAAATATCCATATTTTATCAAATTTATCGTGTTCTGTAATTTGAATGTCCTATGTCGATCGCAGCTGGAATTGCCTCATTCTACGGTCTTATGAAGGAGATAGTGCTTATTTAATGCAGTGGGATCCATTCTCCCTACCAAAATGATTTCTCAATTTGATTGATTTTTTTTACCTTTGGGTTTCGAAATGGGTCTTGGTCCAGAGAACAAATTTAATTCCCTCTAGAATATGAAGCCTAAAAAAGGATTCATTTCATGTGGACCAATATTTTAAATGTTATTCCTGTAACACCCCGAAATTTTATGAAAAATATTCTTTTTAATTTCATTAATGTCTTGTGTTGTACGCTACACCAAAAGGAGCTTGCACAACACGCATCCTTGACTTGCCTTGCATTACACGCAATCGCGACCTTCCTCGATAGCGTGTGTAGTACGCAATACCGAGTTTCACTAAACAACGGTATGCTATTAAAATATTATTATAACTAGCCGTTATGAATAGTAATAACCACCTTTTAAAATTTTAGAAATTTTAGCTCTCAAAATGGACTTCATTTTTGGATTCGGAGTATCGAATTTAGCCTAAGGTGAAATTTTGGTACTTTTCGGATAACTTTCATATTCTGATGAATAGTGAAAATTACTAAATTATAATTAAAAACAACTTTTTTAATCAAAATAATTAATACTGATAAATTATTAATTTGAGATGTTTTAAAGTATATTTAGAATATATTTTTACAATTTAATACAATGTTGGTCATTGGATGTAATTTCACATTTAAACCAGACATAAACAAGTGTCAATCTTTTGATAGATATTGTTTCTTAAAAACACTCTATTTGTTTTAACAGCGGGGTTTAATTATAAAATTAATTAATGAAACTTCTATGTTATGAATTTGGTAAATTAGACTTCGTTTTTGAATTCGGAATATGAAATATAGCTTAGGATGAAATTTTGGTATTTTTCTGAAAACTTTAAATTTTTGATGAATAGTGAAACCAGTAAGTGGTAGGTTAAAAACTGAATTTTGCATAAAACATAATTTTACCGCTTCTGTGAATGGAATTTCGAAAATCCGACAGACACGGTTAATATAAAGGACTAAAATGTGGTTCAATGAGATGAAAATAATTTTTGGTGAATAGTAACTTTTTACTTTTTTTTACCACGGTTAATAGTAAATAGGGTAACTAAGGGTAAATATGATATTACTATTACCCTAACACATGTCCTAATTCTATTGGATAAATTTAATTAGACCAAATACAACCTTATGAATATAATATGACCATTTAGGTCCACTTGGATTAGATTATGGCATTTAATATTATTTTATATAATGAATAGTTAAAATAGTTAAAATCAAAGTTTAATAACTAAAACATTATTAATATGGGGTTATACATAAGATAAATTCGACTATAAATATTCATTAGAAAGCTAAAAATATTTCCTACATAATTATATTTTATTTATAATTTTTATACTTTAAATTAATTAATTTATTTATGACACAACGATGATGCAGTAATTACCCTTTTAAGGAAATATTAACATAATTGATGTTATAAATGCTCCAATTAATGTAATATGAGACTTTTTATGAATTCCACTAATTTTCTAGGTTACTATGATATATTAGTGTTGATTTAATCAACTTTGTTCGAACATATAATTCTGTTATGACTTTCACAAAAATCATATATCAAATAGTGTCAAAATTGACACAAAATAGTTTTTAAATAAACTATTATATTATTAATTGTTATTTTATTCCTAAAAATCTAAGGTTCGGCCAAATGACATAGATAAGGATATATATATTAATAATAAACAATTTGAGGTTCGTTTGTCATGTTATTGTATGTGTATTAACCATATAGTGAAAGAAAACAAAAAGACACGGTAAAAGATAAATTATTTAACTTAGAGTTAAATCTAATTGATAAGGTTAAAATAATATCCTAAACTTATCTAAATCCCATTGGTTGATAGTATTTCGACCCATCCCCACATTAGCTTCGAAATAAGACCCTTTGGAACCATTATAAACCGATTTTGACATTAATATAAAATAATATTTTGAGGTATTCCTAAGGTGCCCCTCTCCTCCCTTATAAAAGGACACCTCCTCCCCCTCCTCCTCACACAAATTTGAGCACTCAAGCTCGGCCAACCCCTGCCATTTTCTCCTCTCCACTTCCCTAGAAACATCCTAGAGGCTCTGGTCTTCCTCAAAGACCAATTTTAGTGCCCTAAGAGGAGGTCTCAAAGACGCGCTTCAAAGAAGAGGTAATTACCGTTACCAATTCTTTCATCTTTATTTCTTCTTCCACTTATTCTTCTTAGGTTGTTTCATTATGAAGTAATAACATAAGTATCACTCATATACTGATATGTTATTATAAGTATGAAACAACCCTATTTCACCATCTATCCATCCTACGGAAAAAGAAATCACCGCGCGTGCGTACGTACGGAATACCGTCTCCACGCCGTGGTGTAATCTATTTTCCACCACCACCTTACATGGATGGGTATAATGGTGTAAAGAATAACTATACATAGTTATTAAAACATCATATTTATTCTGATATATTGTATAATCCACTCCAATTCAATTCAATATTTATGGAAATGATATCATCGTTCGTGCGTACGTACGGACTACCGTCTCCACGACGCGATGAGATTCATTCTCCATGTTAACCATTTAAGAATGATTATAAAGTATATATATAAGAAATAATAATGAAATATATGACATTATAAAGCTACTGGATTTATGTATATATATATATATGTATGTCATCTACTTACTTCCATTCAAGACAATAAGGAAAGGAAAACAGCGTTCATGCGTACGTACGGACTACCGTCTCCATGAACGGTGTTTTTCATTTCATTTATCTATCTATTATATATATATATATATACTAAATATATATGATATATAAATCATATTTTATATTCTAAAAGTAAGTAAATCATGATATAAGTAATAATAATGTCAAGAACAACAAGTCAAAACACCTACGATAAATGAAACGATTTTACCCAAAACGCTTCTTTAACATTGAATTTACAAAAGAACGGGTAATATAATGTCATAAGTGAACCATATATGATATCATAACAATGAATATGATTCTGTAATAAGTCAATGACATTATTTAAATCATTATACAGGAGGTTCGGACACATACGAAGCAAATCGGACCTAAGGTAAGGGAAATATCACAATCTCATTTTTATCCGAGATTGTTTATACTTTAGTATTTACTGGGGCGTATTTTAGCATCCACATCCATGTTTCCTCAATATGTAATATTATTTACATTCAACTACAATTGTTTAAATCCAATTTTACCCTTCGGTGAGTTTTTAGTAAAATATATGAATGGAATCGTTTGTCGTTTTTCGTACGAGGTACTTTTTGACTTTTCCGAAAAAAGTACGAGAAGAATGATTGTTTTAACTTATACGGCATGAATGGATTTTTAAAACATTATTTACAAGAAGCTTCCTTTACAAGTTTTCAAGTTTATTTTTAATCAAATTCTTTTAGTTTAAAATTTTATGACATGTTAATAAAGGAAAAATGTTTTTGAAGAAGAAAGGATATTTTCCTCAAGAATGGAGTTCAAGTGTTTTATCAAAATTATTTTCCATCTAAGATAATAAAGGGTTCTGTTTTTATCCCTATTTTTACATTGATTTGATCATTTTATGATGGAATTATTTTTATGAATTCCTTTATCTTATATGAATTGTTTTATGATGTCATGATGTTTAAGATTCCCATTTGTATTACATGGGTTATGCAATGATGTATGATTTATGATTTTGTGTCACACATAAGAATGGTATCATTATGAGATGGGTGGGACATATATCTCCCTCCAATGCATTGGGTAAAGATTTTATATCTCATGAGATAGACATGGCTGGAATGGTAGGTTATACCGGTTCAGTGAAACAGGACTGAAACGAGGGTTACTCGATTCAGAAAGGGACTTTGTCCACTAAGATAGTCTTGGCAATGAGTCTTGACTAACAAGAAATGATTTTCTATGATTATGTGTGAATGCCACAAAGTTTCATGTTTTAAGTTATGATTATTGTGATTACATTTCACTGCCATGATTTATCCCATGTTATGAAATTATGCTCTCTTTTTCCGGTTAAGATTTCCAAAAGTTATGTTCTTATGAATATGATGTGATTGATTTATCTTTTGTATACCCTTACTGAGCATTTGAGCTCACCCTTTTATGTTTTCTTTTCCCCAGGATATAAAGAAAGGTTTTAGGTAAAAAAAAAGGGAAGATCTTTATGGTAGATATTGAAGATCTTTCACCATGATTAGAAGATTACGTTCCGAGTTTCCAAAGACACTAAACTATTACGATCCTTGTGTGTGTGTTTTTGTTATGTACTAAGTATTCCGCAAATTTAATGTAATATCCATGTACGTCAAGCTTCGGGTCTCTACAGTTGGTATCAGAGGAAAGGTTTAGTCAACCATTGGAAACTAGGATGCGAAAACGTTAGTGAGATCCCTAGAGATATTTCTAAGGTATGTCTAGGGATGTCCCTAAGGATAAGTATACGTATAGGATAGTCCTAGAACTATGGTAACAATCTTAGAATTTAACATAAGATGTTAGATATTGAGGATACTCCCCCTTTATTATGTTGTTTTCTCTAGCATGATTTTTGCCTCTCACAATATTCTTTTTGTGTTTTAGTTAATGAAGGGAACCTGAAGGAATTCGGTTAACATTGAATCCAATGGACAAATTGGTGACTATGAGCAACAAAATTGTGTAATTCCTAGAGAGAAAGATATTGTGATTATGCCGAATCAGTCATCGCGATATATGATTAACAAGGTGAAATTTAGTGGTATGCCTAATTCATCAAAGAAGAGGAAGATAAACTATTATTCATGTTCTCATGTTGAGGAGCATAAAGAAAGGAAGATTGAGATTTCTAAAGAAGGGAAGAAGAACCTTGAGGAATACCTCAAATGGAGGGACCGATGTTATCTGTGTGGAGAAAAGGGTCATAGAGTGACATACTGTTATGGAGTTCAATGTCTTATTTGTGGAGAACATGGGCATTACCCAACTCAATGCCCGGACCTAAAAAGGTACTTCTAAATCAAGGAAGGACTTATTCTAGGACAATCATTGAAGTGGATAGACTGAAGTGTTTATGTATTGGTATTCAATAATAATGTTGTTGAGGTACTTTTATGGTGTATTGAAATATTTATGTATTGGTCTATCGTGGTTTTCAATAATTCTAAGGTACCGGTAACCATGAAAAGTGATTCAAATATTTTGGAAAGTAGATGTTATGCGCATAATGAAGGGATAAGGAGGAAATGAAATGTTTGACAGTATTCATGAGCTCATGATTGATATAAGGACTAAGTGATATTATTTTTTGAGTATATAGAATTTTGAGGATTTTGGTATGTGGAAAGTGTTAAATTTTAACTGCATTCATGTTTTCACTAAGGTTTTCAAGAGAATACATGATTAAGGACTTTGGATGTTTGGAATGTGACCAACAAAACATATCTTATGATATATGGGGATCGACGATGGTGTTAAATCTCTGGTAATCGTTTTCACTATGTTGTGAGAGTGGACTGCAGTATTATGGATAAGCATAAAGATTAGAATGGATTATGTTGGACATAAGTTAGTATTGTTTAAGGATAGAAGATTTTCGATATTATTGATGGGATGTTATAGTAATGTAGTTTTAGAAAAAGGACAACCTGCCGGATGGGCGACAGCCCATCGCGTCGGACAAGGCTGTGGGAATCGAACCCACAACCGAAGTGCGACTGGCCTTTATCACCTACCACTGGCCTTCAGGAAGTCCCTGTTTAGTAGAAACTAGTTTTATTATATTAAGCAGTATGATATATGAAGTATAAGTCCATTTTAGGAACCATATGTGATTAATCTCACTATAGATCGACTTATGTATATAATTTTTTCTAACCTTTTGTTTGAGATAGATGGAATGACCTGTCATACTAACACTTCATGAATAACAAATTCAACTTCATTTATTTAAGAGATAGAGTGGAAATTGTTCAAGGCATGAACAACAGTGAGATTGTACCAAAATAAAGAAAGTATTTATTCTAATTCAAATTTTCAACTTTAGGGAAATGATCATGAAAACCAAAAATGTTGTCCTAGTGATCTTATACCTGATGAATCAGATGTTACCTTAGATCGTCAAAAATTTATGGATTTGTGATTGCTGGCTTTTCCATAGCCATGTTCTCTACCACTCCCCATCAGAACATGATGGTTAGATTTTTCTTCCATATCCATATTTCCACCTATGTGGAAACCCAGTGATTAGTTTATTTGGGGTAACCATTACGTTTCATACCTTTGTTTTTAAAGATTGGTTTTGGTATTCCTTTTTACGATGTGGGTTTCGATTAAAGAAACCTTCGAATAGTAAACCATTTATAACCCCGACGAATTTCGAGGGCGAAATTCATTTTAAGGGGGGTAGAATGTAACACCCCGAAATTTTATGAAAAATATTCTTTTTAATTTCATTAATGTCTTGTGTTGTACGCTACACCAAAAGCAGCTTGAACAACACGCATCCTTGACTTGCCTTGCATTACACGCAATCGCGACCTTCCTCGATAGCGTGTGTAGTACGCAATACCGAGTTTCACTAAACAACGGTATGCTATTAAAATATTATTATAACTAGCCGTTATGAATAGTAATAACCACCTTTTAAAATTTTAGAAATTTTAGCTCTCAAAATGGACTTCATTTTTGGATTCGGAGTATCGAATTTAGCCTAAGGTGAAATTTTGGTACTTTTCGGATAACTTTCATATTCTGATGAATAGTGAAAATTACTAAATTATAATAAAAAACAACTTTTTTAATCAAAATAATTAATAGTGATAAATTATTAATTTGAGTTGTTTTAAAGTATATTTAGAATATATTTTTACAATTTAATACAATGTTGGTCATTTAATGTAATTTCACATTTAAACCAGACATAAACAAGTGTCAATCTTTTGATAGATATTGTTTCTTAAAAACACGCTATTTGTTTTAACAGCGGGATTTAATTATAAAATTAATTAATGCAACTTCTATGTTATGAATTTGGTAAATTAGACTTCGTTTTTGAATTCGGAATATTAAATATATCTTAGGATGAAATTTTGGTATTTTTCTGAAAACCTTCAATTTTTGATGAATAGTGAAACCACTAAGTGGTAGGTTAAAAACTGAATTTTGCATAAAACTTAATTTTACCACTTCTGTGAATGGAATTTCGAAAATCCGACAGACACGGTTAATATAAAGGACTAAAATTTGGTTCAATGAGATGAAAATAATTTTTGGTGAATAATAACTTTTTACTTTTTTTACTACGGTTAATAGTAAATAGGGTAACTAAAGGTAAATATGATATTACTATTACCCTAACACATGTCCTAATTCTATTGGATAAATGTAATTCAACCAAAAACAACCTTATTAATATAATATGACCATTTAGGTCCACTTGGATTAGATTATGACATTTAATATTATTTTATTTAATGAATAGTAAAATAGTTAAAATCAAAGCTTAATAACTAAAACATTTTTAATATGGGGTTATACATAAGATAAAATCGACTATAAATATTCATTAGAAATATAAAAATATTTCCTACATAATTATATTTTATTTATAATTTTTATACTTTAAATTAATTTATTTATTTATGACACAACGATGATGCAGTAATTACCCTTTTAAAGAAATATTAACATAATTGATGTTATAAATGCTCAAATAAATGTAATTTGAGACTTTTTATGAATTCCACTAATTTTCTAGGTTACTATGATATATTAGTGTTGATTTAATCAACTTTGTTCGAACATATAATTCTGTTATGACTTTCACAAAAATCATATATCAAATAGTGTCAAAATTGACACAAAATAGTTTTTAAATCAAATATTATATTATTAATTGTTATTTTATTCCTAAAAATCTAAGGATCGGCCAAATGACATAGATAAGGATATATATATTAATAATAAACAATTTGGGGTTCGTTTGGCATGTTATAGTAAGTGTATTAACCATATAGTGAAAGAAAACAAAAAGACACGGTAAAAGTTAAATTATTTAACTTAGAGTTAAATCTAATTGATAAGGTTAAAATAATACCCTAAACTTGTCTAAATCCCATTGGTTGATAGTATTTCGACCCATCCCCACTTTAGCTTCGAAATAAGACCCTTTGGAACCATTATAAACCGATTTTGATATTAATATAAAATAATATTTTGAGGTACTCCTAAGGTGCCCCTCTCCTCCCTTATAAAAGGACACCTCCTCCCCCTCCTCCTCACACAAATTTGAGCACTCAATCTCGGCCAACCCCTGCCATTTTCTCCTCTCCACTTCCCTAGAAACATCCTAGAGGCTCTGGTCTTCCTCAAAGACCAATTTTAGTGCCCTAAGAGGAGGTCTCAAAGAGGCGCTTCAAAGAAGAGGTAATTACCGTTACCAATTCTTTCATCTTTATTTCTTCTTCCACTTCTTCTTCGTAGGTTGTTCATTATGAAGTAATAACATCAGTATCACTCATATACTGAGATGTTATTATAAGTATGAAACAACCCTATTTCACCATCTATCCATCCTACGGAAAAAGAAATCACCGCGCGTGCGTACGTACGGAATACCGTCTCCACGCCGTGGTGTAATCTATTTTCCACCACCACCTTACATGGATGGGTATAATGGTGTAAAGAATAACTATACATAGTTATTACAACATAATATTGATTCTGATATATTGTATAATCCACTCCAATTAAATTCAATATTTATAGAAACGATATCATCGCTCGTGCGTACGTACGGACTACCGTCTCCACGACGCGATGAGATTCATTCTCCATGTTAACCATTTAAGAATGATTATAAAGTAAATATATAAGAAATAATAATGAAATATATGACATTATAAAGCTACTGGATTTATGTATATATATATATGTATGTCATCTACTTACTTCCATTCAAGACAATAAGGAAAGGAAAACAGCGTTCATGCGTACGTACGGACTACCGTCTCCATGAACGGTGTTTTTCATTTCCTTTATCTATCTATTATATATATATATATATACTAAATATATATGATATATAAATCATATTTTATATTCTGTAAGTAAGTAAATCATGATATAAGTAATAATAATGTCAAGAACAACAAGTCAAAACACCTACGATAAATGAAACGATTTTACCCAAAACGCTTCTTTAACATGGAATTTACAAAAGAACGGGTAATATAATGTCATAAGTGAACCATATATGATATCATAACAATGAATATGATTCTGTAATAAGTCAATGACATTATTTAAATCATTATACAGGAGGTTCGGACACATACGAAGCAAATCGGACCTAAGGTAAGGGAAATATCACAATCTCATTTTTATCCGAGATTGTTTATACTTTAGTATTTACTGGGGTGTATTTTGTCATCCACATCCATGTTTCCTCAATATGTAATATTATTTACATTCACCTAAAATTGTTTAAATCCAATTTTACCCTTCGGTGAGTTTTTAGTAAAATATATGAATGGAATCTTTTGTCGTTTTTCGTACGAGGTACTTTTTGACTTTTCCGACAAAAGTACGAGAAGAATGATTGTTTTAACTTATACGGCATGAATGGATTTTTAAAACATTATTTACAAGAATCTTCCTTTACAAGTTTTCAAGTTTATTTTTAATCAAATTCTTTTAGTTTAAAATTTTATGACATGTTAATAAAGGAAAAATGTTTTTGAAGAAGAAAGGATATTTTCCTCAATAATGGAGTTCAAGTGTTTTATCAAAATTATTTTCCATCTAAGATAATAAAGGGTTCTGTTTTTATCCCTGTTTTTACATTGATTTGATCATGTTATGATGGAATTATTTTTATGAATTCCTTTATCTTATATGAATTGTTTTATGATGTCATGATGTTTAAGATTTCCATTTGTATTACATGGGTTATGCAATGATGTATGATTTATGATTTTGTGTCACACATAAGAATGGTATCATTATGAGATGGGTGGGACCTATATCTCCCTCCAATTCATTGGGTAAAGATTTTATATCTCATGAGATAGACATGGCTGGAATGGTAGGTTATACCGGTTCAGTGAAACAGGACTGAAACGAGGGTTACTCGATTTAGAAAGGGACTTTGTCCACTAAGATAGTCATGGAAATGAGTCTTGACTAACAAGAAATGATTCTCTATGATTATGTGTGAATGCTACAAAGTTTCATGTTTTAAGTTATGATTATTGTGATTACATTTCACTGCCATGATTTATCCCATGTTATGAAATTATGCTCTCTTTTGTAGGTTAAGATTTCCAAAAGTTATGTTCTTATGAATATGATGTGATTGATTTTTCTTTTGTATACCCTTACTGAGCATTTGAGCTCACCCTTTTATGTTTTCTTTTCCCCAGGATATAAAGAAAGGTTTTAGGTAAAAAAAAGGGAAGATCTTTATGGGAGATATTGAAGATCTTTCACCATGATTAGAAGATTACGTTCCGAGTTTCCAAAGACACTAAACTATTACGATCCTTGTGTGTGTGTTTTTGTTATGTACTAATTATTCCGCAAATGTAATGTAATATCCATGTACGTCATGCTTCGGGTCTCTACAATTCCCAAAGAAATTTAATCTATATAAAACTGTCAATTTTATAGAATTACCCCATTTTCACATTTAAGCCCAAAATACACATAAAAACATAAATGATGCAAATAAAATCAAAATGAATAATTAAGAGGGATTATATCATAGAAAACATATTAATAATATTGAAAATATTTACTCAATCAATTCCCCCACACTTATCACTTGGACTCCTGGACAATCCAAAACCAAAATAAAAACAAAGTAAATTCAAAACACATATCCATGAGATCCACCAATTTGATAACAAGAAACAAAATATATCATGCCTATTCATAATCAATTATTTCTTGTTCTTAATTTAAGAATAGTCAATAAATTTACTCTTCATTTATCCTCCCATGAAAAAAAACACTTACTTAACTTTCATTACATCTCATCACACAAATTTCATTTTTTAGCAATGTATTTCTCATCCAAACTCATACATGGGTCACTATAGGCTTGATAAATTTCTAAATCTCCACCCAATGTGAGTCAAAGACATATATTTATCTTGAGGACTTGTCAAATTTGTTATTGGATTTGGGTTGGTAGGATTTATATGTGAATATTCTGCAATTGAATGTTGAGGGCTTAACTCTTTTTGAAGAAAAATTCCATTACTCAAAATTTCACAGAAGTATTGTCTCCTCTTCACTCTCATTAGTAGAAAATAAGCTCTTTCTTCATAGAATATCAAGGAATGTTCACATAGTTCATCATTTCAGTGGCAAGAATTTCAATATTTTCAAATATAATATTTCATGAAAGCTCCAGAAAAGGCACAACATTCTTTCTTCATTAGAAACTCCCGAAAGGCACAACCTCTTTCATCGTGAATGCTCCAGAAAAGGAACAACATTTTCGAAAATGATTTTTTTTCATAGTAGTAACATATCTTCAGCATTTTATTTTCCACCCATGGTTTTAGAAAACGATCTAGCACCATACAAGACATCTTCCCCCACACTTAAGTTCAACTAGATCATGAAATTTCACATCCATAGCATGTTTGATAGGGAAAATTGGCTTGTAATGTGGCTAACCTAACAGGATGTTCATGGATTTTTTGAGCTAGAAGGATTAAATTTACAAGGTAGGCAATAATGAAAGGAATTATCTTGGAAAGTGGTCTTTCAAAAAAAATAAATGCATCAATCATTTAAAACACATGTACCCCAAACACTCTTGTTTTTAAAGGAATAAATCAAATTCTGGTTAAAAGAAGCATGGTTTTGTTCCCTCAAGAAGTGAGGTGAATGTAAATAATATAGAAATAATAGGTTTAAAAGCCTAACAATAATGTGATTTCAAATATAATGATATTGATATGTGGCATGGGATTCAAAAAAATATATTTTTATATGAAATTCCCAAAGAATTGAACATAAATGAATGTCATTTTCTGCATTCATTTATGCTCAGTTTCATGGAATAAATTATTTCTCCCATGGACATGGGTTTTAATAATGTCAAAGATAATCATTTCTGCACAAAATTTTCAAAAACACACAATAATTGAAAAATAAACACACAAAATTTGAAACACACAAATGTTTTTAAAAATAATAGGAAAACAAACAACATATAAAAATCCTAAACTACAAAGGATACCTCCCCCAAACATAAATGATGCAGTGTCCATAATGAATTCAAATGAATTTAACACATAATAATTTTTGAAATTGACTCACATAAATCAGTAAAATATAATGGGGAGGTATGACCTGATGGAGTTTATTGATAAATAGGTTGGAGGAGTGTGATATCCTCCATTGGATCATATGGCATGGTCCAAAGGAATTTCTTCAAACTGTTCCCATTAACAGTGAATGGATCCTTCACTCCATCCTTCACAATCATCATAGAACCAAATGGATATACATGATTAACTATTAATGTACCTTCCCACCTGGAATGAAGTTTACCTACCATCATCTTGAGTCTTGAATTTAATAACAACACAATGTCTCGGGGATGAAAGTATTTTTGTTGGATCAGTTTGTCATGAGCCACTCTTGTTATCTCTTTGTAAATCCTGGAATTTTCAAATGCTTCCCTCCAAATTTCTTCCATCTCCTATAACTGCAATATTCTCTCTTTCCCAGCACTTTCAAGATCCGGATTCATCTTCTTCATAGCCCAGTATGCCTTGTTTTCCAATTCCACAAGTAGGTGACAACAATTACCATAAATCAAACTATATGGACTCATTACAATTGGGGTTTTATAGGTTGTCCAGTAAGACCATAATGTGTCTCCTAACCATTGGCTTTAATCTTTCCTATTTGGATTAATAGACTTTTCCAAAATCCCACAGATTTCCCTATTAGACACTTCAGCTTTCCCATTAGTCTATGGATGATTGGGAGTTGATTTTTTATGATTCACCCGATAATTTTTTGGAATATCCTCCATTATCCTATTTCGAAACTGATTCCCTTTGATCACTAATGATGGTTATGGAAACTCTAAACATACAAAATATGTTAGCCCTGACAAAATTGTAAACAACATTAGCATCGTCAGTACTGGTGGCTTTTACTTCCACCAATTTGGAAACATAATCAATAGAAATAAGAATATAAGAATTTACAAATTACATCAAGAAATGTCCCATTAAATATATCCCCCAAAACTTAAAAAATTGCACAAAAAATTAGTGGCTTTTGAGGCATTTTTTGTCTCTTTGAAATATTTCTTATAAACTGACATTTTTCACACCGATGGAATAATTCAAGAGAATCCTTGGAAAGTGTTGGCCAATAATGAAAAGATTCTAAAACATTATTTGCTATCCTTTGGTGTACAAAGTGGCATCCACAAGATAATGTGTGACAAAACATAAATACTAATTCAATTTCATTTTTAGGGAAAATTCTTCTAATGATTTTTTCATTGAAAATATTCCAATGAAATTGATTATCACAGATGTAATATCTAGATTCATCTTCCAATTTGTGAATTTGGTGAGAATTTAGATGTGATGGGACCTGAGATATTACTAGATAATTTACCATGTTTTAATACCAAGGTACTTCTCCTTCAATCCAGTAAAACTTGTCTTTTGGAAGGTGATCATTTAGTGGTTCAGTGTCTCGAATTTCAACTTTAGTGGTGTTGGGTAGTTAACTTAAGTGATCATCCAATTGGTTCTCATATCCCTTCCTATATTTTATTTCTATCTTGAAATCATATATTAGTAGCATCCATATCACGTGCCTTGGTTTTTCTTCAGCCTTCATCATCAAGAACCTAAGAGCTTCATGATCAGAAAACACAATGACTTTAGTTCCAAACGGATATGATCTAAATCTTTCTAAAAAAACTGCTAAAAACACTTTTTCTATTTTTTTGTAGTTGAATTGGGCCACATCTAATGTTTTTGAGGCATATGCAATGACTTGTGAGTTTCCTTCAATTCTTTGAGAACGTACTGCTCCAACATCTAGGTTTGAAGCATCAAAAGTATCTCGAATGGATCTCCCCAATTTGGTGGTTGCATTACTGGTGGTGTAATCAATCTCATTTTGAACTCATCAATGGCTTCTCTACATGAACCATTGCAATCAAAATAAACATCTTTAAAAAGTTTTCTAGAGAGACGGAGAGAAATATTACTAAAATCATTGATAAACATCATGTAGAATCCTGCATGTCCTAAAAATGATCAAACATGTTTCACTCAAGTTGTGTAAGGAAAAGAATTTATCACATCAATTTTTTATTTATCAACTTCAATACCTTTATGAGAAATGAAATTATTAAGGAAAATTCCTCTCTCAATCATAAAAATACACGGTTCAAAATTAAAAACAAGGTTTCTTTCAACTCATGTTTTCAAAACAATTTCAATATTTTTCAAACAATGGTCAAAAGAATTTCCAAAAAACTGTAAAGTCATCCAAGAAATAATCAATGCAATCTTCAATGTGATCAGAAAATATACTTACCATAGACCTCTGAATGTAGTTTTGGCATTACACAATACAAATGGAATCCTTTTGTATGAAAAAGTACTCAAAGGACAACTAAATGTAGACTTCTCTTGATCTTCGGGAGCAATGGGTACTTGAAAAAAACCTGAAAATCCATCCAAAAAAATAATGAGTTCTACCTACCATCCTCTCTAGAATCTGGTCAATGAAAGGGATAGTTAAATGATCTCTTCGAGTGACCTAATTCTACTTCCTAAAATCTATGCATACTATCCAGCTATTCTGAATTCTCACAGGGATTAATTCATTTTTTTTATTCCTCACAATGGTTAGGCCATTTTTCATGGGGACTACATGTATGGGGCGCACCCATTGTCAATATGATATGGGATAGATGATCCTATCTTCTAACAACTTATCAATATATGATTTCAAAACCACTATCAGGGTAGGGTTCATCCTCCTTTGGGGTTGTCTGGTAGGATTGGAATCTCTCTCAAGAAAAATTCTATGTGAGCAAATTTTTGGGTTTATTCCCAGGATATCACCTAAGCTCCACCCTATTTCTTGGAATGTCTCTCTAAAAATCTCAATCAATGATTTTTCTTGAGTTTCATATATATTATTAGAATTTTTTTACTAATTTCTCTCCCTCTATAAGGTAAAAATATTTTAAATCAGTGGGGAGTGGTTTTAATTCTAGATCAGGAGGATGCTCAAGGGATGAATCTAAATTGAGGTTCTCCACTTCCAATGGTTTGACATCCTTCACACAAGAAATCATATCATCATCATCATTATTTGAAAAATTATCAATGAAATTAGATTTTACCTCTTCTTCCAACAGGGAATCAGAATCTCCATGAATTTGGACCTTTATATGTTCAGTGATATATTTATTGGAAAAATTCTCCCCTAATGATAAAAATTCATGAAACATTCCGGATTCTTCAATTGGTTCTATACCATCTTCATGGGAGTGGGAGAAGATTGAATGATCATCTGATGGGTGACTCATGGATTCAAAAATATTGAAGTGGGCAGTGTTGTCTCCAAACTCCATAGTATGCGTCCCTTCATGGACATTGATGATGGTTGTGGTCGTCTTCAAGAGAGGCCTACCCAAAATGATGGGTGAGTGTGATGGGATCTTATCATCTTCCATATTCTACACATAAAAGTAAAGAGGGAATAAAATATCTTTGACTTTTACCAAGACATCCTCTAGAACCCTGCTGGGAAAAATGTGGATCTATTTGCAAGCTGGACCACCACTCTTGTGAGATTCAAGTCTCACATCTGCAAAGAAGTATATAGTGAGTGAGGAAATTCATTAATTGATTCACCTAAATTGCACAAAGAATTAGATAAATTCAATGATCAAATGGTGCATGGAATAGAAAACATCCTTGGATCTTGACATTTAGTTGGAAATTATGGTGTGATAAGGGATGAGACACTTCTTCCCAAACTGATCCTATCATTCCCTTGAAGTCTCCTCTTCTTGGTGTATAGATCCTTCAAAAAATTAGCCTAATTTTGAATTTGTATGAGTTCTTAAAGAATAGATATGTTGATTTCCACTTTCTGGAATGTGTCTAGAATTTCTTTTTGCAGTGTTTCTTCTTGTGACCTCTTTGATTCAATCATCCTTGATGGAAATTGTGGTGGTATATCTTTATTCTCCCTTTTTCCTTTGAAATGTTTTTTACTATTTCCTCTTCTATGGCCTATCCATACCCTCTTCCTCTTTCTTATATTCTTCCCGATGCATTTTCAAATCATTTTCATCATTTCCAACTTCATTCTCTCACAGATCGGGTATTCTTGATTCAGGTTCAATGGTTGATGGTGTTGGGAGTTCTTTTTTGCTTCTTGTAGTTATAATACTAACATTATCTTTTGGTTTTGGGATTGTTTTAGAAGGGAGTTTACCTGTATTTTTTGTCAGAAAGTCCATTTGACTTTCAAACATGTTGTAAAAATCATTAATAGTGACTTTCAGTCCTTCAAAATCAGATTTTTGATGGTTTTGAACTTGAGGTTGGGCACAAGTGAATGGTTTCACATAGGGACTTTAGAGATTGGTTGGTTTTTGGTAAGAAGCCTGGTCATAAGATTATTTTTGTTGAAATGGTGGTGGATTCTAGAATTGATTCTAGAATGGTGGTAGGTTTTTAAACTAGTTTTGGTATGGGGGTCTACCTTGATTCTTCTAATTTCCAAACCCATATTGGACATGTTTACAATCTCTGCATCCTTGATTTTGTTGACACTTTCTTAGATGAAAGGTTGCTTCACATGTTTCCATTCCCTATATTTCAGAACGTTGGTAAGTGAATTGATCAGGTGATTATCACAAACCATGTACCATAGCTAGCGTTTCTTGGTCACTAACTTGCTTCAAGGCCATATGTGTCACCAAACTAGTAAGCTATTCAATCCTAGTTTCTAATAAGTGTGATCGATGAGAAGTGTGTACCTCATAAATACATCTTGTTCTAATAAATCTTGTTCATAACTACTACGAGTTCTAGGAAATCTTCTCAATCAAGCCCTTGGCTTCTTCTGGCGACTTTTCAATTAGTGCATATCCAGATGATGCATCAAGAATTTGTCATTGTCCAGTAGTCCTTGATTGAATATGAAAAGAAAGTGATGTTCCTCAATGGCTTTATGTGGACAGCTTGCACATATCTTCTTAAATCTCCCACAGTACTCATAAAGGGTTTTCCAGATGATTGTCATATGGCGTAGATTTCCTTCTTAAAGCCTATGATTCTAGAGGTAGGGATGAATCTTTGAATAAATAATTTTACCAGGTTATTCCAGTCATGTAAATTGTAACGACCCGAATCCAGAGCCCCTCCACTGGTGCCCCGTACCTGGTTCGCCACAAGACCTCAAGCGTGTTTCCCCAAATGCCAGAGGCTGCCAACTAGCAGCGAGGGCCTTAGTAAGCTATTGGGGAAACTATTCCATCATTTGGAATGGTATACATGGAAAGGAAGGCAAAAATTAAGAGCGGAAGATGTAACAATATGCATAACAACATAAACCAAACAGTGGAAGAAATGAATACATATAGTAATGATGATAGTGATGCAGCAGGTACAAGTATCTAAGGAAAGAAGAAAACACAACAATGTGATGAAATACAACTGAAACAAAGTTCAAATGAAAACAAAGTAAACTCCTTAGCATCGCGACCCACAGCTCGGTCCCATGCTCTCTAGCTCTAGTTCCATCAAGAACCTGATGTAGAAGCATGCTTGCCCTTATATATACCTACAGAAACATAGTCTTCTTGGGCCAAAAAGCATGGCCCAAACAGGGTGTGAGATACAATCCCAGTAGGCAATCACCAAAATATTTGTTTCTAACAGTCAAAGAATACATGGCAGTAATAAAACAAGGAGCAGTAACAGGATAGCACAAGAAGCTACAATCCATAGTTCTAACATACAAGTACACAAGTAAACAACCAACAACAAGAAGAAAACAGGTAACCCTCTAGGTATATCTCACAGCCTAACCCATATAGTTCAACCCACAAGTACTAGTAACACTCTGGGAGGCACACACAGTCTCATCCCTCTAGTTCAGATAAAGGGTAGACTCTCTGAGAAAGCACTCACTGTCAATTCCCCCTATAGTCTCATATCGTACAAAAGGCTCTCTGAGGAAGCACTCAATGTCTCATTTTCCTTGTGGCCCGCGTCGAGGATTTACAGACTCTTTGGTAAAGCACTCATCGTCAATAACCCCTATGGTCTCGCATCGTATTAAAAGACACTCTAGATAATCCCTTACGTCAATTCTCGCTATGGTCTACTACAGTAGGTTCTCACAGTCTATTGTATAAAATTAAAACATGCTCAGCGCAGATGCATCGTCCAAGTAAACCTCAAGAACTACTTGGATATCAACTAAGGCTCAACAGCATAACAAAGAGATAGTTCCTCTATCCTAAAACTAGGTATGGAAACTGGAAAAATGCCAAACATGAAAAACAAGCCTTGAAAAGTAACCTGAGCACAAAATAAATTACACTTATCACAAGAAATAACCTCTAATAAAGAAATCAAGCAAATCAGGAAAACAGAAGGGAAAAAACAGAAAACCACCAATTCCCCGTTCAAGGGAATTGGTGGAATTTTCACAAAATATTCCTAGACTTTCTATGGAAAGGCACAAACCACATACCTCAATCCTAATAGATCGATATATGTGAACCGCGAACACATATTCATCTTAGGCTCGCGTATATCTGAGAAAACGCACCAAACACTCAACCTACGATAACATGGAAACAAGGAGGAATCAAGAAACAAGGCTCAAGATGAAGGAAGAACACACCGCTGTGATTCGAACGCAATAGACTGTGCTTGAATTGGAGGATGGACGGAGAGACAGGAGCTCGTCGAAGATCCGTCCGTACGGGTAGCTCTCGGGTGGACGGGACCTAAATGAAGACGCTTCTATGCATCAGGCGCGACCCCGGTTCATTTAATGAAAAAAAATGAAAATACATGCCATGTACATCTTGAGTACATGACGTGTACTTCATTTTTCCGTACTCTGCTTTAACTGGCCTCCACCTCATCCTTACACACCGTGTGTGTGGCCCGGACATGGCCAGCACACGACATCTTGCGGGAAAATAGTATACGGCGTGTACTCAAAAAGTACATGATGTGTACATCAAAAATTTCCAGAAACTTCATTTTTCCCCAAAACATCAGAAAAAGGAAAAGCGTACCTGAAAAGAGGATCCAGGTTCTTACAAACTTCCCCCCTTAAATTAATTTGTCCTCAAATTTCCCTAACAAGGTGGAGAAGGAGAAACCTGAAACAGCTCTGACCACTGCAATCATACAACGGCATCCCTCTCCCATGTCTCATCCTCAACTTGCCCGTGCTTCCATAGAACTCATACCCTAGGAACAGACCACCCATGGAGAACATTCATACTACGATCGAAAATCGGGATAGGATGCTGCTCGAACAATGCATCTGCTTCAAGATCAAGTTCCTCATGATGAAAGAAATGATACGGGTCTGAAAGGTAGCGTCGGAGCTGAGAGACGTGGAAGATGTCGTGCATGTCCTGATACCTCTCAGTTAGTTGCAACCAATAGGCGACCTGCCCCACTCTCTCTAAGACCTCAAACGGCCTGACATACCAGGGTGAAAGCTTACCCTGTCTCTGAATCCTGTTGTGTCCCATCCTCAGTGCGACACGCTGGAAAACCTGATCACCAACCTCGAACTCCAGAGGTCGTCTCCACTGATCTTCATAAGAGTTCTGCCGAGACTGTGCTATATCCATCCTCTCTTGAATCAGCTCTATCTGCTCTGATGTCTCCTGTACAAGACGAGATCCCAGCAAAGCTGCCTCTTCGGCCTCCATCCAGCATAAGGGTGGTCGGCATGCCCTACCGTAAAAAGCCTCGTATGGTGCATTATGAATTTTTGCCTGGAAACTGTTGTTGTAGGCGAACTTGACCAGAGGAATATGCTTCTCCTAAGAACCTTCAATGTATAGAATGCAAGCTCGGAGCATATCCTCAAGCACATGGATCGTGCGCTCAGACTGGCCATCAGTCTAGGGATGGTATGCTGTACTCAAAAGTACCTATGTACCTAAGGCCTTCTGAAGACCCTTCCAGAACTGAGAGGTAAAGCGCGGATCTCTTTCTAAAACAATAGATCGTGGAACTCCATGCAGACGAACGATGTCTCTGATGTAATTTCTTCCTAGATCATCGACACTGAAGGTCTCCCTGATCAGCAAGAAGTGAAAAACCTTCGTGAGCCTGTCGATGACAACACAAACATTTATTGTTCCCCTGAGGTGATTTTGGAAACCCGGTCACGAAGTCCATCACAACATCGTTCCACTTCCAGTCCGGAATGGGTAACTGCGGCAAAATCCCCGCTGGTCGTTGATGCTCTATTTTCACCTGCTGACTTGTAGAACATCTCATGACAAAACCAGAAACATCCTTCATCATACCTGGCCACCAGTACTGGCGATGAAGGTCCTGATACATCTTGGTCACGCCAGGATGAACTGCCCAAACAGAAGAATGGAAATCCCGCATCCGCTCCTCGCGTATGTCTGCTGGCACCCATACGCGTCCCTGGAAACGCAAGATCTCATCCTCACCCACTGTCCATCCAGGAAGAGGGTCCTCTCCTAACACACTTTACTGTAGGACTAAGCCTTCTGAGTCTGATATCTACATCATCCATACCCGATCAAGTAGCCTGGAGGTAACAACCACAGAAGATTGAAAAGTCATTCCCTTTCTATTGTGCATCTCCAAATGCATCTCATAGAACAAAGCCATCAGCAGCCACTCACTACTAGCCCCCTGAACTGCCTAAATCTAAGTTCTCCTACTCAACGCATCCGCCACGGCATTTCCCTTTCCCAGCATATTGGCCAGCTCGAAATCTAAAGACTGAAGATACTCGACCCACCTGCGCTGGCTCAGATTCAGATCACACTAAGTGAAGAAATACTTGAGACACTTGTGGTCGGTGAAGACCACAAAGTGCTCTCCTTGAAGGTAGTGTCTCCAACTTTGTAAGGAATGAACAATAGCTACCAACTCCAGATCGTGCGTAGGGTAGTTCCTCTCCTGTGGCCTCAACTGCCGAGACCTATACATGACAACTCCATCTCCCTATATAAGCACAGCTCCTAGCCCGATACCTGAAGCATCACAGTAGATTGTATAGCTCTTGCCTGTCTCTGGAAAGACTAATATCGGTGCCGAAGTCAACCTTCACTTCTTCTCTAGAGAGGTTGTCTCACAAGAATATGTCCATAAGAATTTTCCCCCCTTCTTGGTCAGACCTGTCAAGGGTGCAGCTAGGTGCGAAAAGTCCTAGATGAAGCGTCGGTAGTTTCCAGCCAGCCCTAAGAAGCTCTATACCTCAATGAATTTCTTCGGTTTCTCCCAGGAAACTATAGCTCTCACTTTCTCTGGGTCCACTGATACTCCTGCCTCTAAGATGACGTGACCTAAGAAGTGAATCTAATCCATCTATAAGTGGTACTTCAAGACTTTATCATAAATCTGATTCTCTCTCAGTGTACTCAGAATGATCTCATGATGTGTGGCATGATCGTGTCAAGTGTGAGAGTAAACCAAGATATCGTCCACAAAGACCACAACAAAGGAGTCCATGTAAGGATGGAACACTCGGTTCATCAGTTCCATGAAAACTACAGGTGCGTTCGTGAGACCGAACGGCATAACTGTATTCTCAAAAAGACCATACCTGCTCTTGAAGGCTGTGAGAGGTATATTTGATGGTCTAACACGCAACTGATGATAACCAGACCTCAAATCGATCTTTGAGAACACCAGAGCTCCTAGAAGCTGATGGAAGAGGTCATCATTCCTCGGTAAGGGATATCGGTTCTTGACTATCATCTGGTTTAGCTTCTGATAATCCACACAAAGTCGAAGGGTAACTTCTACCTTCTTTGCAAATAGGACAGGAGAACCCCAAGGAAAAGTACTGGGTTGGATCAAACCCTTAGCCTGTTGCTCCTCCAAATACTCCTTGAGATCCTACAACTCAGGTGTATCCATCCTATAGGGAGGGATGGACACCGATGTTGCTCCTGGAATGAGCTTAATAAAAAAGTCTATCTCACGCTCTAGAGGTAAACCAGAAAAGTACTCTGGAAGAACATCCCTGAAACTATCCACCACTGGAGGAAAGTCCAACTTCAAAATCCCCTGATCATCCAGATAAAGCCTAGAAATCTGGGCCATCACCCCACCTAGCCCATGATGCTCGAGTCCATCTCGACTCACCTGAACACCCCATCCACCGCTATGAAGGAAAGATTCAGCCTCTGGTGAAATGAAACTAACTCTGTGGTGGTAATAGTCAACGACTTCCTGGAAGGGAACCAACCAGTCCATCCCAAGGATGACAACATATATTATCATCTCTAGGACGTAGATATCCCATAAGAAACGATACCCTGCAATCTCGAGAGGGCACTCTCTACATTGGCGTACACTATATTCCCTTTTCCCCAAAGGTGTGTCTAGTGTCAACGAGTCGACAGAAGAAAATATGCAGAGCCCAAGGCTCTCCATGACATCAATAGAGATAAAACTATGTGTAGCACTAGTATTGAAAAGGGATGAAGATAAAACTGAGGATATTATAACCATACCTCGAACTGTAGAAGTTTCGGGATCCTGCTCCTGATAAGTCTGCTCCATGGCAAAGGACTGGCCTACACCGCGGCCCTGCGCCCATGGCTGACCACTCTGACCTGATCCTCCCTACTGTTGCTGAGGGATTGGTGGATGACCTCCATGACCTCAACCACCTCCTGGGCCTGAACGGCAGGAAGAACTCTTGTTCCCCAACTGGTATGAAACCGGTGGTACTCATCTTAAACAAGGAGTCGTGGAAAGAACCCTGGTCACCTACTACTAGTGAGAAAACCTGGAAGAAACGCTGAAGGTGACACATCTTTCCGCAAGATCGGCACTCCACGGGGTCTCTCTGGCACTGTGGCCACGTGTGCCCTGACCGGCCACACTAGTAGCATGTCACCTTGCAGCCTGACGATGCGTCTTGCTTCCACTAATAACCGCGCTTAGACTCTCTATAGTGCTTCCTGCTCTCATCTTGAGGAAAACTAGCTCTGGAAGAAAAACAGCCCTGGCTCACAGCACTGGAGTCTCTCAGATTGCGCTCCGCAATCAGTGCCTGGTTGACGATGGGAGTGATGGAAGTCAACTAGAAGTTGTTCACCTGCGAGAAGATCTGCCTCCTGAGTCCATCCTCAAACTTCCTCTCCAAGAACATCCCACTTCCATCCTAGAGGGGTGTGAAATGCTGCAGCTCGGTGAAACGAGAGGAATACTCCATGATGGATAGAGTAACCTGCTCTATGTACATGAACTCCCGGGCTCGATCGGCCCTCAGGGTCTCCAGGTAGAAGTAGTCATAGAACACGTGCTGGAACTCCTCCCAAGCCATAGCATTTTGTTGACCCGCATGTGAGATCTATCCCACCACCTCTTGGTAGAGTCTCGGAGCATGTAAAAGGTGATCTTGACCCGCCTCTCTAGAGGCGTCTCCAAATGCTTGAAGATAGTCAGCATGGCTTGCAGCCATGACTCTGCAGCCTGAGGTCCTACCTCCCCCGAGAACGTGGGAGGATACTACTGCTGTAAAACCCGTGTCAAGTCTGACAAATCCATGGAAGGAGGCAGTGCTCCCTGAATGGTCTGCATCATCCTCATGAAGCCTTCCCTGAACTGCGCATCAGCGCCTGCAACTGGTATGACAGCGGGTGCCAAGGCTGGCTCGACTAGAGGATCGGCAGGAAGTCCCTGATCAGCCATATCTGGCGTTTGATCGCTGCCCGGCGACAGACGTACAACTGGAGGACATCTCGGAGGCATAACTCTGAAAGATCAAAATTACACCTTAGATCAGAAAAACAAGAACAGAGAACACAAGAGTAAAAACAGGGACATGGGAAGAAAAACACACAAGCTTACAAAACTCGTATACACGGCATGTATAAAAACTACATGGTGTGTTCACATAAACCAGTGACATGGGAGTGTAATCCTGCCCTACATGTCGTGTATACCTCAATCTACATTACGGGTTGACCCCACACACGGCGTGTACTTGAAAACTGTTCCCCTACCCAAGTCTCCTTACACGGTTAACCCACAAGGTTCGACATAACCCGATACTACACAGCGTGTTCTAAACAGAACACGGCGTGTACTAGACAAGGATTCGGTGGCCCGTGTTGTTAAACACACGACCGTCTAATAGGTTGATCCTTACACGGCGTGCTCCGAACAAACATGACATGTATAGGCAAGGTGAAATTTTCTCGTGTTGTTCGTTACATGGTCGGGTACCTTGGAAAGACTACACGGCGTGTTCCGAATAAACACGGTGTGTGGAACGGAAGGTAATGCTAGCCCGTTTTGTTCATGACATGGTTGGGTACCTGGACAAGACTACACGGCATGTTCCCTAGGGATAGGCGTGTTCAACCCGAGCTTCCCCAACATTTGTTGTCAGTGACATGGCTGGGTACATGGCGTGTACCTACCATACACGGTGTGTTCTTGAAGTTACTTTCACGACAACATGTTCTACTCACATGGTAAGTGACATGGCCGAAAAACTACACGGTGTGTATCCAAAAGTACACGCCATGTATTCTGGGTTTTTCTTAGAAGTATCTCAGAAACTGCACAGAATTCCACAAACTCTAAAAACAAGGGAAAGAGGTGCCAAATTTCAATCCGTGAGGGCCCATAACTCTTCAAGAACCAGAATATGGCATTCATTTTAATCAAAGAACAAAAAACTAGTTTTCTAACATGACAGTAGAGAATCTATCAAGCATCAATCACAAAAACATGCATAATCTACACAAAGTCTGTCACAACAGCATGCAATCGCTAATTCCCCCTAGATGGAATGGCAAGAATGCATGGCATGTGATTTCTAAAACTACCTATATGATGCATGAGATGGAATACCCTCATCTCATCGGGTTGTGACACAAATAGAACCGCAATATCAAAACAATAACATCACAAGTCATGTGAATCACTCTAGGTGACATCAGATCAACTATAAAATCTCAAAACAGCAAACTGTAATTAACTGGGTAGTATGGCTTTTCCCTGTACATGGGTTAGCTATTCCTGAGCACAGCTTAATACCAAGTAATGAATCTGTCCTATCCCTGGCCAAGTCTCCAAATAGTAAATCAAGAGAAAAGAACTCCTTTGATACCTCTTCGTAACAACCCGAATCTGGATCCCATCCATTGGTGCCCTATACCCGGTTCACCACATGATCTCAAGCGTGTTTCCTCAATTGCCAGAGGCTGCCGACTAGGAGAAAGGGCCTTGGAAAGATATTGGGGAAACTATTACCTCATTTGGTAAGGTATAGAAAGTAAGGAAGACTACAATCAAGAGCGGAAGTAGTAACAACATTCTTAACAACTGAACCAAAACAGCAGAAGCAATGGATACATATAGTAATGAGGATAGTGATGCAGCATGTAAAAGTATCTAAGGAAAGAAGAAAACAAAACAACGTGCTGAAATAAAACTGAAACCAATTGAAAAAGAAATCAATGTAAACTCCTTAGCATTGCGAGCCACGGCTCGGTCCCATGCTCTCCAGCTCTAGTGCCATCAAGAACTTGATGTAGAAGGTCACTTTCCCTTATCAATACCTGCAACAACATAGTCTGCTTGGGCCCAAAATCATGGCCCAAACAGGGTGTGGGATACAATCCCAGTAGGCAATCACCCAAAGATGTGTGCCTAATAGTCAATGAATACATGGAAGTATTAAAAAGAGTAGTAACATGATATCACAAGCAGCTACAATCCACAGTTCTAACATACAAGTACACAAGTAAACAACCATCAACAAGAAGAAAATAGGTAACCCTTTCGGTAGCACTCATATTCTAACCCCTATGGTTCTACCCAGAAGTACTAGCAACCCTCTAGGAGGCACACACATTCTCACACCTCGGGCTCGGTTAAAAAGTAGACTCTTTGAGGAAGCACTCACCATCAATTCCCCCTATAGTCTCATATCGTACTAAAGGATCTCTGGGGAAGCACTCAATGTCTCATTCCCCCTGTTCCCCATGTCGAGGAACTACAAAATATCTGGGAAAGAACTCATCATAAATTCCCCCTGTGGTCTTGCATCGTATTAAAAGACACTCTGGAGAAGCCTTTACGTCAATTCCACCTATGGTCTACTTCACTAGGTTCTCACAGTCCTATGAATAAAATTTAAACATGCTCAGCGTGCGTGAATTGTCTAAGTAAACATCAAGAACTAATTGGCTATCAAATGAGTCTCAACAGCAAAACAAAGCGATAGTTCCACTATCCTAAAAATAGGTATGGAAACTAGAAAAACACCAAACAGGAAAAACAAGCATGGAAAATCAACCTGAGAAAAAAATAAATTACTCCTCCCACAAGCAATAACTTCTACTAAAGCAATCAATAAAACCAGGAAAACAACAGGGAAAAAATAGAAAACCCCTTAATTCCCCTTCAAGGGAATCAGTGGAATTTGCACAAAAGATTCACAGACATTTTATGGAAAGGAAAAAACCAACTACCATGATCCTAGAAGATCAATATAAGTGAACCGCGATGACAGATTACCCGTAGAACGACGTACATCTGATAAAATGCACCAAACTCTAAACCTACAATAACATGGAAACAAGGAGGAATCAAGAAACAGGGCTCAAGAAGAAGGAGGAACTCACTGCTGCGATTACAACGCAATCGACCATGCTCTAATCAGAGGACGGCCAGAGAGGCAGAAGCTCGTCGAAGATCCGGCCGTACGGGTAGCTATCGGGTGTACAAGACCTAAAAGAAGACGCTTCTGTGCGTTAGGCGTGACCCTGATTCGTTTAATGAAAAAAAATAAAATACATGCCCTGTAATTCTTGAGTACACGGTGTGCACTTCAGTTTTCCGTACTTCGCTTTAACTAGCCTCCACCTCATCCATACACACCGTGTGTGTGGCCCGGACAAGGCCAGCACACGGCTTCGTGCGGGAAAAGAGTATATGACGTGTACATCAAAAATTTCCAGAAACATTATTTTTTCCCTTAACTTCAGAAAAGGGTTAAGCGTACCTGAAAAGAGGATCCGGGTTCTTACATATATCTCCCAGTTTCAGGCAATACAACCACTCTTTAGCAGCTCCATCCAATGAAAAACTGAAATGCCTTCCACTTAACCTGGTCCATAGTAATTCCACGGGGTCTGAAAGTTGAGCCAACATGAGTGAACTCTTTAATGTGTTTGTTGGGATCTTCTCCTACCAAACCTTGAAACTTTGGAAACAATGGAATCATATTAGGTTTCACTTAAAAATCATTTTGTTACACTGGCATGACATGCTGATTATTTTGATTAAGGAATTGTGGTGCATAGAGGTCTCTAAGAGTTAGGTTTTGATTTTCAGCCATGATGACAGGCTCAAAGTGAACAGAAGAAGTTTTACATGAGTCTACTAGGGAAATTTACCCAAAATGTGACTTCAAATTAATGATTCTATGACTATTAAACAATGTTTTTTCAATTTCAGGATATATGGGTAAAGGATAAGTTTTTGAGGTTCTAGTCATGCATTTTTGATGAGAAAAGACGAGAAGAGAAAAAAGAAAAGAAAAGAAATGTTATCGCTACCTCCCTAGAAACGGCTCGAAGTTTTGACATGTTCCTATAATGGGGTGTAGAAAAAAAAATATAACATAATTTAAAATGTATTAATGTGGGTTACCTATGTTGTCTCTAGAGAGGAGTGCTCAACAATAGTGTTTTTCACTTAAAGTAAGAGAATGAAGTGATGTTGTTTTTGTAATTGTTTGATTTGGAAAATAAAAGAAAGAAACTAAATAAAGTAAAGTAATTAAGTGAACGTTTTAAACCCAATTGAAAATATATGTGATTTAAATCAGTGATATGAAATGGTTATCAAGATAGGTTCTGGTTTTCCAATTGTAATTCTATCATAGTTTACTTTACCCAAATCTCTTCTGCTAAATCGTTAAGAGTCAGAATCCACAATCGATTCTTTTCACTCCCTTGGTAAAATAAAATTTTGATAATAAACCATAATAAAACCTCAAATTTTTCTACTCTACTTCCAATGGGTAATAGAGTTGTAGCGAATAACTTTAATTATCTTAGGAAATTCCTAATCGGGTCTTGTTTATCCAAAGCAATCAAGAACATTCACTACCCCACACACACGTACCAGTGATCACCGAGTAAAACACCACTAAATCATGGTATATTCCTTCATTTATATACCCAAACATAGTGGAGGGATATATTGATCATTGAAAAAATTTAAATAAACAAAAAATTTAAAAATCGAATACAATCGTACATGATAATAAAACCTACTATAAGAAAAAGAAACTGATTCTCAGAAGAGAAAAGAGGATATTAAAACATTACGTGCAAGAACTCAAGAATTAAAAAAGGGTAAGCATACCCTTCACAAATCACACAAAAGATATACCCCACCATTTTAATGGTAACTTAGTTGAAGGGGGTAGAATAAGTCATTAAAATTCTAAGAAGAACAAAAGAAAGAAAAACAAGAACAAAAATTTTGATCCTCCAGAATCATTCATCTGGAAAATTTCGTCTGTTATGCCCACCAGATGGCCGAAACTCACTGAGATCCATTCATAGTGAATGTTGGAAATGAATTTGGATATATACCCTCACAATTTGAGAGTCATTTGACTGGTTTAATGAAATATATGGCTGAATAAATTGACATTACGTTTCCGGACAGGAAAAATTGTTTCACCCACTACACTTGGACGCGCACAATTGATGTCTTGTGGGGCTCCATATTTTATAAAATTTATTGTGAACCGTCCATTGAATGTCCTCCCTCAACACCATCTTGAAGAAACCCATTCTACGGTTGGAAGAAGGAGATATTCCACATTTAATGCATTGGGGTCTATTCTCCTTGCCAAACTTATTTCCCAATTTGATTGATTTTTCTGTACCATTCGGTTTCGAATTGGGTCTTGGCCCTGAAGAAGAATTTTAAACCCACGAGCATTTGAAGCCTAAAAAAGGATTCACTTAAATTGGAACAATATTTTAAATGTTATTCCTAAAAAAATAATTTATATAAAACTATCAATTTTATATAATTATCTCATTTTCACATTTAAGCCCAAAATACACCAAAAACACATAAATGATGCAAATACACTCAAAATGAATAATTGATAGGGAATAAATCATTGGAAACATATTAATAATATTGAAAATATTAACTCTATCTTGTAACGTCTTGATTAAATTTTTTGGACACCTCTGTTAGGAAATAAGGTCATTTTATCGATTCTAAGTCATAATGACGATTGGATGAGTGATTATGGATCAGCTCAGAAGCCACTAAAAGTGATATTTACTCTATTTTTACTAGTAGCATCCCCCCATCCTGTTGATTAGAAAATAGTAAAAGCAATCTAGGTTGAGTAATAACGTTGTATTAGAGAACACCATAAGAAAATTTTCTAGAGGCCACTATATTTACATTGTTATATAGATCACCAAGAAGTGGATGATTGGATACAATTAATGCTCTGAGTATTTAGGATTATCTAGACACTCTCTAATATGGTGTTTAAACTAGCATCCAAATTTTCACATAGTAGTTTGGTGCTAGTAGAGTATTGTTAAACATATGAATGATGATTTTATACTCTCATAAACTTAATTCCCGTAGAAATATTTTGAGGAATGTTAGACCTCATGCTTGAACTTTTCTTACATACATTATTTTTTAGAGCTTTATCAAGAGGGATGAAAGTTTAGTGTATGTTTTGCAGTTAAATGACAATCTATATTGCACCATTATCATGATTCAAAGTGTATATGTCTTGGTGTGGATGTTTGATATGGGGTTCATTTGTTATATGTGTGACATTATAGTATCCATATGCATTCCAACCCATTAATTGTGTCTGAGTGAGAACTAGTGATGAATAGCTACATGTAAGATGAATGTAGGTAGATTTAGATGGATGTTTGTGTTATATAGATGATTCATCTTCCATATGCAGTAGTAAAAATCTAGTCATATCATGAAATATTAAACCTTCTCATGATCATGAACGATCATGTAGTCATTCAACACAGGGATAAAACTATTGAATAAGAAATCCTGGGGAGGGAGGAAATATAAATGTGATGGGAGAGGTCACATTAAATGTGATTTCCCACACAAATGTGATGAGGATGAATGCAAGATATGAAATGGAATTCCTTGAAAGATGCAAAGTTTTGATAGACCTCCCAAATGATGGAAGTATGGCCCCTAGGGAGGTGAAGATGTATGTTTAGTAGATGGGATTCCAAGAGGATTATTTTTGGGTTGTGGATGAATATATGAGCTCCTTCCACCACCACCATCTGATGGCCCATGATAGGATTAGTTGGCAGTCAGTTGGGGATGTGGGATGTTGTAGTCTATAGTGTCATCTGACGTAGAAGAACAAGTGATTATTTAATATACAAACTATGCTTATTATAATATCACATTGGTATGAATATATGTAGTTCCGATTCATTCCATCATACCTTTAATCCATGTGTCAGAGAAGTAAGAACATGTTGATTCATTATCTAAATAGAATTATCTTTAGGTTCTTGTATAGAATTATTCTATGATATATTTTACTGTATAATTGTTAGATAAATAAATTGGTGGATAGCGATTCTCTTTCACATTTTGGTCCTCAGGATGGGAACTTATGATGTAATATTATTAATGGATTGGTGGTATGTTCCCCATTCCCCAATTTACTATCACTATATATGATTAAAATTACTTAATAATAATAGGATTAGATTCTCTATTTTGATAATGATAGATCTAATGGGGTTCAACATATTTTTGAGAGGAGAAACATGAAAACCATTACCCATCAGTTGTCTAGTATAGCCCTTGGTGTAGTAGGATCATCAAGAATATAGATTCCGTTAGTAGTAGAAGATTATATTGTTGTATTCTATATGTAAGCACTTGGACTACCTATAAGGAAGAGGATGGAGTTCCACATCAACATGCATCCTAGGAACACATTGATGTCTCCAATGACATATCTGATTACCCCAAATGGGCCCTGGTAGCTGAGTATATCATTAGACGGATGTTGAGTTAATGGTTTTATTCAACCTAGTCTTTCCCCCCTCGTCATATTAAAAGTTTTCCATTAAATAGGTAGATGAGAGAATGCTACATTTTGTTGATTATAATCACATGAACCCGGCCATGATAAATAACAAGTAAACCATTTATTGATGGAAGACCTATTTGATATATTTTGAGGATATATATGTCTCTTAAAGACCGATCTCACATCAATCTAGCCTCAGTTTGGAGTTCACGAGGGTCATATTATGATTCTAGAATTCTATTGTTTCTATGGACACTATGAGTTCTGGGTGATGTCTTCCAGTGTGATTAATTACCCATTGGGATTATGGATTATATGTACCTTATCATCCATCCATGCATCGAATTAATTTCCATTATCTTAGCCGATGAAGTACTCATATACTCTGATTCAGATGCAGAGTATGTAGATAAATTTAGGGTGGTCTTTGACTTATTTTATGTGTACTGGATTTATTGTGATATATTTAAGTGTCAGTTATTTGTCTATTAGGTTCACATTCACAGGTGTGTTTTTTTATTCATGGATTAAATTTTGACACAGTGAAGATCGATGTTGTATCAGATTTTTATTCAAACAAGAGTGTATGAGGTTTTTATAGTTTTGTTCTCTTCTTTGTATCCTATGACAAGTATATGGAAGAATTATTTAGGATTTTACCCCCATAGACCACACTAATGTGGAAAGGTAAGACTTCTAACTAGAATACATTGTGCCAAATATCCTTTTAAGTGATGATGCTATGGTAGATGTATTTTTTTCTTTGATACTACAATATGAGGAAAAATATAAGGTAGTTTATTCTAATACCTCTGGGGAAAATCTCAACTGTGTATTATTGAAGATGCAAAAATTTGTGACATATGTGTTGTGGAATTTAAAACACAATGAGTTGAACTGTGAGACTCATGACCAGAATTTGGATGTGGTTTTCTTAAATATGAGAATTTAGGGAAACAACCTCTAGGGAGCGAAATTTATTGTTTACCCAGACAATCATACTTTCGTATATGTATTCAAATATTAGGACTTGAGCCTAAAATATTGGTGGTAGTTTGTATTCCTATAAGACATCGTTATTGAGATATTCAATACACATTGTAATTTCAATGTCGTAAAAATTCCATTATAAGAAATTCCTAATATCGTTTCCTGTAGGTGGTGTTAGATAATTTGACTTTGTTGAAGTTAACCCTAGATGAGGAGGTGGGTTCATCTTTTCTCTTATTGGAGGTTTTGAATCATCTTATCCCCCAACATATCAGAGAGTCCATGTTGGGGGACATTGGATGAGATGTCATACATGAGAAGATATCCTCCCTAGAATCACCAAAAGTGTTTTTTTGATGGAGAGAATGATTTCATCATTTTCCATGGGTGGATGGTTTTCATTGTAAAAGAGGGAAGATGAGATAGTTCCACACATCTTGATTAAATTTACATCCTTGTGTTGGTAGGATGTATCGATACCTTCAATGAATGTTTTTTTGGGATGCAATGAGATGGTGTGTGGATGAGTTATTCTTTTAGTGTCTCACACATTAGTAGGTGAAGCCTATGGACTAGGTTTAAAAGGTTTACTATAGTCTCTGAGATCCTAGTATGGAAATGGGATGACATATTCATGAATATTGATAATGTTATTTGATGGATTACAAGAATCCATGACACCATATGGATGATTGTATATCGAATCATGAGGAATGAATACTGACTTTTTCTAATTGAGTAGAGTTCAGTGGTGATTAAGGGGAATTTAAACATGATATAGATTATTTGTCGTCATGGGGTTCCCTCAATGATTATATATAACCATGATGTGAATTTTACGTCAGGGATTTGTAGAGTTTATAAAGAGGAATTCATGACCTAGATAGGGATTAGTAAAACCTTTCACCCCCAGAATGTTGGGAATACTGAGAACACTATCCATGTGCAGAAAAATAAATTGATGGATTGCATGATAGAATTTGGATGGAGTTGGTATGATAACTTGAAATAAGTAGAGTATGAATAAAAAAATAACTACCACTCAAAAATCAGCATGACACCATTTTTGGCCCTATATGGGAGGCCCTCTAGGTAACCCTTATGCTAGAACAAGATTTTTGAGGCATATTTTCTGGTCAAAGAAATGGTGCCAGTGATGAAAGAAATTTCCTAGTGATCCTCGAGGAGATGAGGATAGATGAGTGAAGGAAGAAATATTATGAGGATCTATTTCATATTCCCTCTGAGTTTTTGTTGGGAAACCACATTTCTCTATGAGTCTTTCTAAAATGGTAATTGTATATATTAGGTTAGGGAGGTATGTTTACCTTAATGTACATCTGGACATTCAAGATATTATAGTGAGTATGTATGTTTTCATAACACCATGGTCCACCCACACAGTTAGATTTGATGAACAACATCATCAAAATGTCATAAATGAAGAGATATGTGAATTTCCTCACACACATAGTTGTCTAGGGAGATCAGGACATTGATGATGTAGCCACTTTTGTTGACAACCTAGAGGAGTTATAGAATTGGAAGGAGATCATCCAGTATGGATAGACCATCTTCATAGTTACTGTGTTGAGGAAACACGAGAGCTTATAGGAGGTCACAAAGGAGAGGTAGAGCTAGTTGTGGGCTCTACATCCACATATTTATTTTCAAGGATTAAAATATTGTATGAGTAAAAAATGTATAGAACATTTTTTTTGAATTTTAAGAAAATTAAATACATGTTGCAATATGTTCATTGCACTGAGCTAAGACGAAGTGTTATTCCGAGGCCCAGTGTTCCCTAATATAATTTTATAGAAATATTAAATATATTTTATATCACAAAAAAGTGATTTTTAGAAATAATGGAATAACACTTAAGTGGATGGATGGGTAAAAAATATGATAACTTATATTATTTTTGTGATTTGTGGTCTACCCTCATTATGGTATAATTTTTTTTGGCACCTGACTTCATTATAGGTTTTCTATTTGAGGGTTTGTTTATTTTAATTTAGTTAATTAATTTAATAATTTCATTTAAATGATCAAATGTAAAATCTTCTATAACTATTCTATTATATGATATTGACACGGTTTGATGCATAACCATAGGATCATGGAGAAGAGAACTCTGACACATGTCATTGGGGACTACAGATCAGATGAAAATGAGCATGTGGATAAAGGTAAATTTAGTCACAATGAACATAAAAAACATTCATATTTCACATTAATTCATGTTATTGATTAATGATTGTTCCAAATCATTATAAAAAAATTATATATTGATTTATTCCCTTGTTATTTACTAATTTTTCATTATAATTCCAATTTTTTATATGTTTCCAATGTGTGACTTTACGTGAGCCCATGTTTCTGATTTATTTTATTTATTTTAATTACCAAATTATTCCATGTTTCCTCACCTTGATTATTCACTATGTGAATTAGTTATCCCTGAAAGATTTGCGAAAAAAATTAACCTTTTATCTTGTGAAATTTCTCCCAATTTTTCTTTATGTTCTTTGTTGATCAGAAAATAGGGAATCAGTTTGACATTGATGGGCATGATCGAGCATTAATGGACCCCTAGATTCATTCCAGTATCTTGTGTGACAAACAGATAATCAATATTATGATGGATTTGGATTATTTGATCATTACAGATGATTGATTCATAGATCTGGGATCTGTATTACTATTTTTTATAGTAATGGAGGTTTATAAGGTGCGTAGAGTTGGTGAACAAACAAAAAGGTATCTGATTTACATCCACATTATGTATTTAATGAAAATAAAATATTTAATTATATGATCATGGGTATTCTAGTTATGAGATTTAATTTGGAAGTGGTTGATATTAGGGAACATATAGAGTATCTTGGAAACAATATAAATTGTGACTACACACCATCTAGTTCATAAAAACACATGACATTTTCTTCATAAATTCATTATTCAAGGGATTCTAGAAGATTATATTTTCCACAAAATGTGTTAGACAAGCACATATCATGTGAACCAGTGCTTGTTTCCCAGCATGTACATTAGGAGTGAACAGACATATGCACAACCAGGAACATGTTTTGTACTCACACACATCTAGTGTACATGAGAATAATAAATATGACAATGTCGCGTCCAAGATCAGGGGAAGGACCCTAGATGGATTTTGTACACTCTATAGTATCTATACAAATCTGGTATGGATACATGGCGTGTGTGTCCCTGTATAAGCCTTAAAAATTATTTTTTATGAAACTACAGCCAATCATGTCACATTTATTTAGAATTGTATTTTGGCCCATTAGTAGCTGATATAGAGTGTTTTTCTTTATAGAACCCGATGGTGGAATGATTGCTGGATATTCAAATGCCATGTGAGATGTTTTGATTTTAATGATTCATTTGGTGACACTCAATGACGTTAGTGATCCAACATGATCCTTAGAGATATTACATTCAAACCCTTAGGCTAGGATAGATCATGGTTCCTCTATCAATAAATCATTGTTGAACACTCCTTCAGTATTAGGTAATTCATACCTAGTGACTAGAGTGAAAACCACCTAACCGGGATAGGTCATTGGCCCATTAAAAAATATTCGAGTGGTACCCTAATGTGTTTTCAGGGAATGGGATCAAGAATACTTGAGTGAAACCTTTCTTCTCAGATAATTTATGGGTCCACTATCGACAATATATGCGGCACCCTACTGCTGTATAATTCCATTGTTCCAAGACATCTAGAGTGGCACCCTCCTACGGGGATAGGGCATGGTTCTTCTATTGATTATTTGAGTGTCACGATTTTAGGGTAGAATGGATTGGTTTATATACTACTAGAGTGGAACACTCCTACTATGATAAATAATGGTTCTTCTATAGACTATCTAAGGTGAACCCTCCTCCATTATTGGGGAATGGTTCTATCACCACAAGAGTAGGACCCTACTACATGGATATGGAATGGGTTCTATATTGACTTTCAGAGTGGCACCCAATTTCTGTATCACAGAATTGGTCATTAGCTACTAGTGTGGCACCCTCTTGTATGGATAGGGAATTGGTACTATATTGACTAAGATATTAAAACCCCTTTACTGGGACAATGAATTTATCTTCTATTGACTACATGACTATAACTCTACTATTGTACATAGGCAAGGGTCCTTAACCTTTATAATATTTACCCTCAAATGTGCATCACAATGGAGGGGTGTGGCATGACATGGATTTAAGATAGATATGCATGTGGTTGGGAATCATTGGTGGACCTCTATAACTAATGCAAGCCTCTATTCACGGAACATATTGTCAGATCGAGATCCCCACACTACCTCTTTTGGTCACTTTTTCATAAATATATGTATTTGTATATCTATTTTTATATTATTATTTTTTATTTTTTGAACTCTATTATTATAGGTTGAGCTATATATTTCTATCATTTCTCTTAGTTTCCCCCAATAATCTTTTGGGAATTCTAACTGGGTGTTTATATACACCCCCCTACAAAGGGATTTTCTTGCACATGTAATGTCTTATCAAGAAAAAATGTATATATGTAGTGATTATAGGGGAGAATATGGATTCCCAGAGGAATTTTACCCCTTACGGTGGTCAGATATTAGAGATTCAAAGTTGGTCTCTCTCAAATATTACATTTTGTTCTTGTTATGTTGGGACATCTTTTTTGGTTGGGTGTTCATTTAACCATGTTTCATTTCAGATTATTTTTTCAAACTCTCATATTCCCTTGGGGATATTTCATGTATGATTTATTATCAATATGTAGAATCATTTATTATTATTCCTCAACACATTATCATGGATATGGTTGGGTGAATGCATACAAACAAACTATGAACAGTCCTCTCATGTTAGTTATTTATTTATATTCTTTTCACTAGAATATACAATATAGTGGTCATCAAGGGGTAGATTGCAATTTTTTTACAATGGTGGTTTGGCCCTTAAACATTGATTGGATTTTTTTACATATGAGGATTTCTTAGGACATAAGTAAATTATCTTATAGTGTATTGAGTGTGGATATTGGGCCATGGAATCAAGATTGGGTGTAGTGGCTAAGAAATGTTTTTCTACCTATAACCCATCAATTAGAGAGTTTTTTACTAATCAAAATATTATATTCAAGGATTAAAATTCTTTAAATCCAATAGGATTATATGGACATCTCTTCTGTGGAAGTTTCAAGACTAAAACATATGCGGGATATATATTTTTAATAATTTACATGCAACATGGGACCAATTTGATATCTTCTAAAACATATCATATAGCATATAGAAAGATCCATGATATATGGTTGTAGTTGTATGATCTCCAAGAGAAGGGTATTATAATGCCTAGTGTGTCTTCCAGGGAATCCCAAGTATTGTTCATGAAAAATGTAGTTGGGAGCTTGTGTATTTTGTGATTTTATTTCCTAAACTATGACACTATATAGAACATATACCCCTTTATAAAGATTGGAGATCACTTTAATAAGTTTGAGGTCATATATCATTCTCAAAGATTGATTCCAGGTTTGGATACCATAAGATGAGAGTTCACTATGATGATATTTTCAATTGTTCATTCCGATGTCTCTATTTATTGTGTGAGTCCCTGGTGATTCATTTTTATGTAAAGAATTTCCCTAATATGTTTAAGGATTTCATGAACCAAATCATCCAGCCATAATTGGATTAATGTTTTATTGTCATCATCAATTACATACTTATATTGTCTACATTAGAGGATGAGAATATAATGCACTTCCGAATCATCTGGGACATAGTGTGGGGGAATCAAATTTATGTTATTCTATCAAAGTGTATATTTTTGATCTATTACTTCCACTATCAAGGGAATATGATTTCTAGGAATAGATTTTCTATTGACCCAGAAAATATTGATGTAGTACGTACATGGGAACCACCCAAAAACACCTTTGAGATACACGGTTTTCTTGGTTGTGTAGGGTAACAAAAGAGGATTATGGAAAATTATCTATGATTATCGACCCTTTCAATTCCATGATGTATAAAGAGATTTTTTTTGACTTTGATAGAGAAGTTCTAGAAATCCATTATTCCGTTAAGGTTGATTCTGATTAGTGATACTATTTTAAGACTATTGGGGGATGGTGTGGAGTACATAGTGTATTGTGAAGCCTTTGAAGCATTGATCGAATGTGTAGTAATAGAGAGGATATAATTTGTTGCATATGGGATGTCGAATTTTAGAAACCATTAGCTGAATAACCTGACTTATTAACTATAGCTGTTAGAGGTGGTCATCACTCATAGGATATATAGGAATTACTATTTGGGAGACCGATGTTGTCTACCTAGACAACCAAAGTCTCTAGTATATCATCATGTAGAGAGACATAAACCAAAAACAATGTCACTATTTAGAGTTCCTTAAGACTATGACATTGAGATAGACCATACATTATGGAAGGGAAACATTGTTGAATTTACCTTAGCAGTAAGTCCCATGTTATTTTGGTAAAGGTGGTGTAGGATAAGTTATATTCTTTAAAGCTAACCCGAGTCGGGGAGTAGGGTAATACTTATCATCAGTTGATGGAGTTGGATCATCAGCTCCTCCAGCATGTGAGAGTGTCCTCATTGGGAGACATTGACAGTGTGGTATTATATCACTAGATAACCTCTGTAGATTCACCACATGTTTTTTTATGTAGTAAATCACATAAAAATTATTCAAGGATATACATTAGTCCTAGTCATGATATATAAGTAGGTGATGATAGAGTATAAAAAATCTATTTTGTTTGTAAAACCTAGTGTGTAGATGTTGTACGTAGTAATTTAGTGTATGTTTTGTGGGTTGGTATGAGACAAAACATTTTAGATTTCTACTCTTGATGCCTCACTTTTCATTAGGAAAAGGTTGAGAACCGACTTTTAGGGGTTTGTTTTAGTCACTTTATATCAATGAGTGGAAATTTGATGGAATATCCATGGATATTGTATTAGGGACACAATAGATATTGAGATTCCATGTTGCAATCTGGGTGGTAGTTCTCCAAATAAAAAATTCATCACAATTCCTTGATATCGGAGAGTAGTGTTTAGAGGTGATTTTTGGGAAGTGGAACATGTAGGAGAATATTCTCCTTGTTGGGGTACCCAAAACGATTGTCTCCGAACATGATATTCAGTTTACACCATGGTTTTGGAGAGGGATTCTAAATAGATTTAGGACCATGATAATGATGAGTAGAAAAATTAACCAAAAATGATGGATATTTCATGTGAACATTATAGATATCAGTGGATATACTATGATATTTTGTGTTACATTTTGGAAGTAGCGAGAAGGATCTAATTCCATAAGTAGATTTTTCAAAAAATAATAGATACTAGTCTTCTATGGAGATGGTACTATTTGAGACCCTATAAATTATACATAGTACATCACCCTTATATAGGACTATAATCTGTGATGAATCTCTTATTTGTTAAATAGATGGTGTATGTGATGAAAGAAATGGTGTAGGAGATCTGAGAGTGGATGAGGAAGACTGTAGAGACCCATACTTTATGTACATGGAAATTACATTAATTTTGTGGAATACTTAATACATAACGAAAACAAAAACACTAAGACCGTAATAGTTTATTGTCTTCGTAAACATGGAACACAATTTTCTAATCATGGTCAAATATCTTCAACATCTCCCATAAAGATAGTTCCCTTTGGTTTTCTTACCTAAAACCATTCTTTATATCCTGGGGAAAGGAAAACATATAAAAGTTGAGCTAAAAAGCTCATTAAGGGTAAACATGGAGAATATAAAACAATCTATAATCATTTGAACATAAAAACAAGAGCATAAAATCTAAACATCCAAATCTTGAGCAATGACATAAAACATTGCAGTACATAAGGCATAGATCATAAAGGAACATTCATCATGATAAAATAGCATGGGAATAAAACATGTAATTGGGGAATCCATTAAGCACATGTTATGATTTCCATAGTAGCCAAAGCATTACTGTCAGGATGATCATAGTGGACAATGTCCCTTACGGAATCGAGTTCACTCTTCGTTCCAGTCATGTATCACTAAACCATATTAACTTATCATTCCATCCATGAATATCTCAAGATATATATATCTTTACCCGATTAATTGGAGGGAGATATAGGTCCCACCCATCTCATAATGAAATCATTCGTACTTGTGCCACAAAATAAACATAAATCATTCATCATGACCCAACGAATAAAATGGGTTTCATAAACATCATCCCATAAAAATGTAATCCATATAAACCAAATGGATATCATTTAATCATAAGAAGAATAAAACCATATAAATAATAGAGAAATTATACTTGAAACATAATCATACTAAATTATTTCATCTTATATGGAAAATAGTTTTGACAAAACACTTGAAATGAATTCTTCAAGAATATTTCTTTTCTTCTTCAAAATCATTTTCTTTTCAAAAAATGCCATTCAATTTTAAAAGAAAGGGATTTTGTCGAAAATAATCAGGAATTATTTTAGACGAAGCTTCATAGAAAATTGGTATTATGAAACCGTAAATATCCATTCTTGACTTATACGTTAAAAAACATTCTCCTCGTATATTTGCTGGAAAATTCAAAAAGTTCCTTGTATGGTAATCAAAAGAATGATTCATTTCATAACACAATGTAAAAGTCAATGTGGGTTAAACATGAAATTAAAAATACATGGAAGAATATTAAACACTTTATTAAAAACATTTTAATGGACTTAGATGAAAAATATTACCCTAGTAAATACTTACGTAAACTATCTTGGATAAAAATGAGATTGAAAAATTATCCCTTACCTTAGGTCCAATTTCTTACATACAAGTCTCAAACTCCCGTATAGTGGGTTTAAAAATATTATTAACTTGTAAAAAAACATAATAAAATTTATTATATCATAAATTATTCACATATGACTTTATATTACCCGTTATTTTGCCAATTCCACGTTAAAGCAGTGTCTTGGGTAATATCGTATCATTTATCATACGTGTATGAACTTGTTGTTCTTGATATTGTTTCTTATTTCATGATATAATTACTTCCAGAATTTAAAACATGATTTATATATAATATATATTCTAGATATATATGTATATAATAGATAGATAAATGAAATGAAATACACAATTCATGGAGACAATAGACCATACGTACGCATGAACAATGTTTTCATATTCTTATTGAATTGAATGGAAGTAATTAGATTACAATATTTATATATATAAATCTATTAGAATTTTTATGTCATATATTTAATCAATATTTATTATATTTATCCTTTATACTCATTTTGGAATGGTTAACATGGAAATGAATCTCATCGCGTCGGGGAGACGGTAGTCCGTACGTACGCACGAAGGAAAATATCATTCTTTTGATATTGAAATCATATATAATTGGATGCTATATCATATATACAGAATCATCACAATGTTATATTTATTATTTACATCATTTATACTCATTATTATACCCATAAAAATGATGAAATGTTTGAATAACAAACTACACCACGACGTGGAGACGGTATGTCGTACGAACACACATGTGATGACTTTTTCATTCATAGGATGGATAAAATAACTAATATTGTTGTACCATTTTTATAATAACATCTCTTTCTATATTATATATGTGATTTATTAATTTATAATGGAAACAACAAAGAAAGAGGTTGTGGAAGAAGAATGGAACTTGAAATTGGTGGTGAGACATTTACCTCTTCTTCGGGTTCTTCCTTTTGATTTGATCAAAAGGGCTCCATTGGTTGGCTTTATGACTAATTTAGGGACTCTTGGATGAAATTAGGATATTTGAGAGGGTATTTTACCAGAGTTTTTCCAAGCCAAATGGCTTGGGAGGAGTGAACTTGAGAGATGAGGGGGTTCCCTTTTAAAAGAGGGGTGAGGGACACCTTAGAAAAAACATAAAATATTATCTTATAATAAATTCATTTTCGGTTTCCAATGGCTACAAAGTGACTTATTTAGAGTCTAGGATGGTAATGGGTCGAAAGCCTCTCTATAAATAAATTTTATACAAGTTTAGGTTTCCATTTTAACATTTTCATTTAGATTTAACTCAAAGTTAAATAATTTAACTTTTACTGTGTCTTTTTGTATTCTGACACTATATGGTTAATAAAATTTCTATAAACTTCCAATTGAACCCCAATTGGTTCATTAATATCATATATATTATTATATAAGTATTTTTTCCGAAACGTAGATTTTTATGACCATTAAATCAATTAATAATATAATATTTGTTTTAAAGTCTCTTATATGTCAATTTAGAAACTATTTGGTATTTTGTTTTTTCTAAATTCATAACAGCATTATTAATTCGAAAAAAATTCATCTAACCAACCATAATATATTATAATAACCTATTAAATTATATTAATTAATAAAAAGTCTCAAATTACTTTTATTAGGCTATTTATAACATTAATTATTTTAATATTTCATTAATAAGGTAACTACTTCATCATCATTGTGTCATTAATAAATTAAATTATTTAATTTATAAAAATTATAAATAAAATACCATTATTTAGGAAATCATTTAATATTTCTAATGAATATTTATAGTATAATTTATATTTTGTTTAACCTTATATTAAAAGTCTTTTAGTTATTAAACTGTGATTTTAACGCTTTTAACTCTTCTTTAAATTAAATAATAATAAATGTCCTAATCTAATCCAAGTGGACCTAAATGGTCATATTTTATTCCTAAGGTTGTTTTTGGTTGAATTAAACTTATCCAATAGAATTAGGAAATGTTTTAGGGTAATAATAATATCATTTTTACCCTTAATTAACCTATTTACTTTTAACCGTGGTAAATAATAGTAAAAAGTTACTATTCACCAAAAATTATTTTCATCTCATTGATCTACATTTTACTTACTGATATTAACAATGTTTCTAGGATTTTTGAAATTTCACTCACAGATGTGGTAAAATTATGTTATATGAAAATTTAAAAATTCTCCTAGGAGGTGGGTAAAATATGGTGAGAAGTTCAATAAATTTTATTATATATCTAAAATTATTATAAAATGACTCCAATGAATTACATTGAACATATATAGTTATTATTTATCTATTTTTAATTAAATTAAATTTAGTTAAAATAAATAATTATTTAAGTCAAAATTTGTCTTTAAACAATATCTTAGTGTTTTTTAACTATTCATCAGAAATTGAATGATTTCAGAAAATTACAAAAAAAATCACCCTAAGATAATTTTGATATTCCAAATCCAAAAATTAAGTCCATTATGAAATATAAAATTTATAAAATTTCAAAAAAATTGGTATTAATATTCATAACGGCTAGTTTATATAATATTTTAATAATATATCGTTGTTTAGTTAAACCCGGTATTGCGAACTACACATGCAATCAAGGAAAGTTGAGATTGAGTGTAATACAAGAAAAGTCAGGGCTCTGGGTAGTGCATACTACCTTTGGTGTTGAATTTAAAATAATCAAAACTTATTTCATTTATGCATTAAACAAAATCTATACTTAATGTTGAGCATAATAATTTCTACAAAACAAACTTGAAATTGTGTGTAACACGAGCCAAGAATAAGATTGTGTATACTGCAAGATATTACAGTGTTGCGTATAGTACAAGCTAATCTTGGTGTAAAATAGAAGACATCAAAAATTAAAAATAATATATATCTTATAAAATATCGGGGAGTTACATTCTATCCCCCTTTATATGAATTTCACCCTCAAAATTCGTCTAGGTTATAAATGGTTTACTACTTGAAAGTTTCTTTAATCGAAACCCACATCGTAAAAAGGAATTCCAAAAATTATCTATAAAAACTAAAGTATGAAATGTAACGGTTACCCAAATTAACTAATCATTGGGTTTCCACATAAGAGAACATATGTGAAATATGGATGTGGAAGAGAAATGTAACCATAAAGTTCTGATGGAGAGTGATAGAGAACATGGCTACAAAAAAGGCAACAATCACAAAGCCATAAATTTGTGATGATCTAAGGTACCATCTGATTCAACAGATATGAGGGAAAAGGAAATTTTTTTGGTTTTTAAGATCATTTCCATCTGTCTCAGACATATGGTTAGCAACAGTTATTTACATAAGTCCATTTATGTTGAGATTAATCGTATATGGTTCCAAAAATGGACTTATACTTCATCTATCATACCACATAATAAAAAAATACTAATTTCTACAAACCAGGGACTTCATGTAGGCCAGTGGTAGGTGATAATGGCATGTCGCACTTCGTTTGGGGGTTCGATTCCCGCAACCTTGTCCGACACGATGGGTTGTCGCCTGTACTACGAGTTGTCCTTTTTCGAATACTATACTATTTTAACAATCCAGGAATAATATCAAAAATTTATAGCCATAAACAATACTATCTGATTTCTAACTTAATCCATTCTAATCTTTAGGCTTTTCCAAAATACTTCTTTCCAATCTCATTGTATAAAGAAAACTATTACTAGAGAGGTCATCTACCAATCATGTAAATACCATCATTTACCCCCCATATATCATAAGATATATCATGTTGTTGGTCACATTACAGACTTGTGAATAACTTAATCATGTATTCTCATGAAACACGAATTACCAAATAATACTTTTGAAAACATGAATGCTGTCAAAAGTTAACTCTTTTAACATACTAAAATCCAAAAATTTCTATATAATCAAACCATGATATCACTTTTTCCTTATATCAGTCACAAGCTTGTTAATACTATCATTTTCTCTGTATCCCATCATTATGCACATATCATCTTCCTTCTAAAAATATCTGAATATCCTTTCATGGTTACCGGTACCATTCAACATATACTTTCAAATACATTAGGAAAATCAATAGTGTCACAATTCTTGGATCCGTCATTATTCTACAGAACCGTTATCTATACAACAGAACACTTAATAAACATAAATCATTCCACTACCCTCTTAAACCTTTGAACGAGCTTCAATAATTCTTGCATCTCATATATCATTATTAGTCTCTTCATCATCATCAGCATAAATGCTACCCATACGACCATGATGATTCTCTTCATGAGACTTTCCCTAAGGGAATTGGATTGAATAATGCTCGTACATTCCACATTAAAACATTTAACCATTGTTGATGTCTTACCAATACCATTATCCTTGTCCATGGTGTTAACTGAAACTTTTCCTATGCAAATTACTAGCTTTGTGTCTTTATTTTCCACACCAAAAGGATCTTCCAATTCCTATGAAACAACCTCCTTGATGCCTCTTCCCACATGATTTTCATGGGGGAAATTAAACTTTCTTTCCTCTATGATCATCATTAAACTCCATGTTCCTCTTGTTAGCTGAGTCAGGAAACTTACCAATGTTGAGATTGTTGATCATATTGTGAGATTGTTTCCTAGGTATAATAATGATGTTTGGACTTCCAAATCACATTTCATTTGGTTTCTCATGAAGAATATCATTACATTGTCCATCATATCATCCATTATCGTGAATTTTCCTATTTCCATCCATTTTCTAAAACCCAAATCAAATAGTGTGACAGGCAAAAATTATACTAGGAAAACAACAGAATAAAGGGGAGTAACTTCAATATCTAACATCTGAGGTTTAATTTTAAGATCTTTACCATAATTCTTGTACTATAACCTATACTTATAATTAACCTTATAGACATTCCTAGACATACCTTAGAAATTTCTCTAGGGATTTCACTAAACTTTTCGCATCCTAGTTTCTAAAGGTTAACGAAACCTTTCCTCTGATACCAACTGTAGAGACTTATACCTGACGTACATGGACATTACATTACTTTTTCAGAATCCTTAATACATAAAAAATAGTCACACTAGGACCGTAATAGTATAGTGTCTTTGGAAACATGGAACACAATCTTCTTATAATGCTGAAAAATCTTCAACATCACCCATAAAGATCATTCCCTTTTGTTTTCTTACCAAAAACCATTCTTTATATCCTCGGGAAAAGAAAACATATAAAGGGTGATCTCAAATGCTCAGTAATAGTAAACATGGATGACATAAAACAATCCATAAACATTTGAACATAAAAACATGAGCATAAAATCTAAACATCAAAATCTTCAGAAATGACATAAAACATTGCAGTGCATAAGGAATAGATCATAAAGGAACATTAATAATGATAAACTAGCATGGGAGTAAAAATATAATTGTGGACTCCATTAATAACATGTTAAGATTTCCATAATAGCAAAGGAATTTCTTCCAAGATCATCATAGTGGACAAAGTCCATTACTGAATCGACTTCACTCCATGTTCCAGTCCTGTATCAAGGAACTAGATTAACTTGTTGTTCAAGCCATGTTTACCTCATGAGATATAAATCTTTACCCAATTAATTGGAGGGATATGTCAGTCCCACCCATATCATAATTAAATCATTCTTACTTGTGACATAAAATAAACATAAATCACTCATCATGACCCACAAAATAAAATGGGTTTCATAAACATCATCCCATCAAAAAGTAATCCATATAAAAAATGGATATTATTTAATCATATGAAGAATACAACCATTTAAATAATAGAGCCATTATACTTGAAACCTAATCCTACTAAATAATTTCATCTTATATGGAAAATAGTTTTGACAAAACACTTGAAATGAATTCTTGAGGAAAATATCCTTTCTTCTTCAAAATCATTTTCATTACACAAAATTACATTCAATTTTAAAAGAAATTATTTTGTTGAAAATAATCATTAAATATTGTATAGTAACCTTCATTAAAATTAGGCGTTATGATATCATAAAAAACAATTCATGCTGTATAAGTTAAAAAAACATTCACCTCGTACTTTTGCCGGAAAAGTCAAAAAGATTCTCGTGTGGTAATCAAAAGATAGATTTATATCATAACACAATGTAAAAGTCAATAAAGGGTAAAATTAATTTAAACATACATGGAAGAATATTAAACACTTTATGAAAAAAAAATTATGGACATGGATGAAAAATATAACCCCAGTAAATACTTATGTAAAAGCAATCTCAGATAAAAATGAGATTGCTAAATTATCCCTTACCTTAGGTCCAATTTCTTCCATACGAGTCCGAAACTACTATATAGTGGGTTTAAACATCTTATTAACTTGTAAAAAGACCATAATTATATTTATTATATCATATATGATTCACTTATGACTTTATATTACAATGTTTTTGTCAATTCCCTGTTAAAGTAACGTTTTGGGTAAAATCATTTCATTTATTGTATGTGTTTGGACTAGTTTTTCTTGATATTGTTACATATTTCATGATATAATTACTTCCAGAATGTAAAACATGATTTAAATATCATATATAATCAGTATATACCTGTATATAATAAATAGATAAATGAAATTAAATACACCGTTCATGGAGACTGTAGACCGTACGTACACATGAACGATGTTTCCATTTCATTATCGAATTGAATGGAAGTAAGTAGAGTAATATATATATATATATACAGTAGCATTATTATGTCTTAAAAATAATCATTATTTATTATATATATACATTATTATCATTTTTGGAATGGTTATCATGGAGAATGAATCTAATCGCGTCGTGGAACGATAGTCTGTACGTACACACGAGCGATAATATCATTATTTTGATATTAAAATAGTATAGAATTGTATTTTATATCATATATAAAGAATAATAAAAAATTTATATTTATTATTTTCAACATTTATACTCACTATTATACCGATCCAAATGATAAAATATTTGAATAAAAAACTACACCACGACGTGGAGACGGTAAGTCGTACGTACGCACATGTGGTGACTTTTTCATTAATAGGATTGATAAAATAACTAATATGGTTGTAAAATTTTTATTATAACATCACATTGTATAGAATATACTACAGTTATTATTTTAAAATGGAAACAACAAAGAAGGAGGAAGTGGAAGAAGAATGGAACTTGAAATAGGTGGTGAGACATTTACCTCTTCTTCGGGTTCTTCCTTTTGATTTGATCAAAAGGGGCTTCATAGGATGGCTTTCAGACTAAATGAATGACTCTAGGATGAAGTAATGATATTTGAGAGGGTATTTGGGCAGAGTTTGGACGATCCATATGGCTTGGGAGGAGTGAATTTGAGAGATGAGGGGTTCCCTTTTATATGAGGGGTGAGGGGCACCTTAGGAAAAACATAAACTATTATTTTATAATAAATTAATTTTTGGTTTCTAATGGCTCCGAAGTGACTTATTTCAAGGATAGGGTGTGGATTGGTCGATCACATCTCAATAAATAGGTTATAGACATGTTTAGGTTTCCTTTTTAACCTTATAATTTATATTTTACTCAAAGTTAAATAATTTATCTTTTACCATGTCTTCTTGTATTCGTACACTATATGATTCATAAACTAACTATAAACTGCCAATAGAACACCAATTGGTTCATTAATTTTATATATATAATTATATAATTTTTTTGGCCTATCCTTAAATTTTTAGGACCATTATATCAATTAATAATATAATATTTGTTTTAAAAATACTTTTATGTCAATCATGACACTATTTGGTATTTTGATTTTTCTATATTTATAACAGTTTTATTACTTCTGTAAAAATTCATCTAATTAACCCTAATTTATTATATTAACATAGGAAATTATTTTAATACATTAAATGTCTAAAATTACATTTATTTTACTATTAATAATATCAATTATGTAAATATTTCATTAATAAGTTAATTACTGCATCATCATTGTGACATAAATAAATTAAATTATTTAATGTTTAAAAATGATAAATAAAAAACCATTATTTAGGAAATATTTTTTAGATTTCTAATGAATATTTATAGTCTAATTTATATTCTGTTTAACCCTATATTAAAAGTGTTTTAGTTCTTAAACATTGATTTTAACTCTTCCAACTCTTCTTTAAATTAAATAATAATAAATGTCCTAATCTAATCCAAGTGGACCTAAATGGCCATATTTTATTTCTAAGGTTTTTTTGGTCAAACTACACTTATCCAATAGAATTATCACATGTGTTAGTGTAATAATAATATCATTTTTACCATTAATTACTCTATTTACTTTTAACCGTGGTAAATAAAAGTAAAAAGTTACTTTTCACCAAAAATTATTTTCATCCCATTGAACCAAATTTTACTTACTGATATCAATCATGACTCTAAGAGTTTTGAAATTCCACTCACAAAAGTGATAAAATTATGTTTTATGTAAATTTGCAAATTCTCCTAGGATGTGGGTAAAAGACAGTGAAAAGTTCAAGAAAATTTTTTAAATATTTAAAATTATAATAAAATGATTCAAATTAATTACATTGAACTTACATAGGTATTATGTATCTATTTTGACCTAAATTAAATTTAAATAAAATAAATAATTGTTTAAATAAAAATTTGGTTTTAAAATATAACCTAATGATTTTTCACTATTCATAAAAAATTAAAGTTTTCTAAAAAATAACAAAAATTCCCCCTAATCTAATTTTGATATTCCGAAACCAAAAATGAAGTCTATGTTTAAATATAAAATTTATAAAATTTCAAAAAAAACAAATGTGTATTAATATTCACAACGGCTAGTTTATATAATATTTTAAAAATATATCATTGTTTAGTGAAACCCGGTATTACGTACTACACATACTATCAAGGAAGGTCATGATTGTGTGTAATGCAAGCCATGTCAAGGCTTTATGTAGTGCAAGCTCCCTTTTGTGTTGCATATAACATAATCAAAACTTATTTCATTTATACGTTAAACAAAATCTACACTTAATGTTGAATAGAATAATTTCTACAGCACGAACTTGAAATTTTGTGTAACAGGAGCCAAGAATAGTGTTGCGAATACTGCAAGTTAATACGGTGTTGCGTATAGTACAAGCTAATCATGGTGTACAATAGAAGTCATCAAAGAAATTAAAATTAATATATCTTATAAAATCACGGGGTGTTACAATGCCTAATAGAAGGAGGAAATATTATGAAAATCTATACCGTAGGACCATGTATTTTGGGTAGGGAGATGATATTTTCCAGACATTCACTCCATAAATTGGATTGTGGAGATTCAGTTGGTGGGAAAAAATTTTGTTAAGGTAAATTAATCCATTTAAGACCACACAGTGGATTTATGTGGTTTCTTAACAACTCTCAATACCACCATAATGGTATCTTGTGCATAATGTCATCAAAATTTTGTAGATAAAGAGATACATGGATGACCTCATACATGTAATTGAAGGCGGGGATCTGAAAATTGTGGATAATCCAATTTAATGGAGAACCCAATGCTGATTGGGGATCATGATGAGAGGATCTAGTATGGATAGACCATCCAATTGGTTCGTCTATTGTGGCATCACAGGATCATGGATGAGATATCCATGGAGCAGGATATCCAGATACTCTCTATGTATCCCCATATTTTTTTTATTTTTCTTTTCATGGAATAAAATCATGAATAAATCTGTAACTCATAGAAATAATTATTTTATTTTATGACATTGAAATATATCTATTATCATTTTTTGATCTACTCACTAATATGGGATGCTATTCTGAGGCTCGAAGTTCTTTTAATTACTTTAATAAAATTATTAAATATTTTTCTTTCACACACCATTTTATTTCTAATACAATGACATAAAAATTAAAGGGTGTCTCAGATCAAAACATTATAACCATGGATGAATCAAGACTACAATGTTTATCATAGGTGTGAGTTAATATTGGTGGGTGAGGGAATTTCAGATATAGTGATCATTGATGTTTGTGTTTAAATTAAATTAATTCATTAGTTTAATTATTTTATTTAAATGGCATAAAATTAAATTCTCTATAAATATTCTATTATATAACAAATCTAAGGTTAGCCACATAACCCAATTATCATTTAGAGAAGTGTTTTACCACTTGTTGTTGGTGATTCAAGATCCGATGACAATGATCCTCTAGATCACAGTGAATTGAGGCATAGAATAATATAAAAACCTCTCCATTTCATTGAAAAGAACGTTATTCATCCACTATTGATCCCAATAAATATAGGAATATTCATATGTGGAATTCCTAACTTATGATTAACTGATTAATCAAGATCATCTATAATCCATTTATATATGCGAAATCTGAAACATTATAAGGGCCCATGTGTAAAATTTATTTTATTTATATGATTTACCACAATGTTCCATGAATTTTCTTTGAAGATATTCCTAATTTTTTATTTATCGAACAAGAATTGTTGGAAAATTATTTTTCACCTTCATTCTTATGTTATTCCTCCCAACCATTTGTAAGGTTCTTCACAAATTATCATGCGACGTTTGAGTTTGACATTTCTGGAGAGGATCAACCATGTTTAGACCACCAAATTTATATCAGATTCATGTTTTAATAATATATATTTTATCAGAGGATATAATTTTATTATATAGGGGTATTAGTGATTGATTCACGCATCCATTATTTTAAGGGGAGATGGTTATTGTATGGGGGCCATGTGATACATGTATGGGTGTTGTACGGATCAACTCAAATATGTTTTCTAGACACCATATGGCATAAACAATGATACGATCCTTATTTTTTAGAATTTTGATAGTCTAGAGGTGTGATTCAGTAATGAGGATTAATATATCAATGAAAAATTTGATAATATGGGATTCAGTGAAAATCGCAACTACACACCAAGTAGTATGCAAGAACACACATCACGTTCTTTTAAATTTTTTGGTAGTACAGTTTTTACAAGATTATAAATATCACCCATCATATGGGACTCCCACACATCATGGTGGTTATCTGGAGTGTACTCTGGGAGTAAATATATGTGGGGATGACCATGAATATGTCATTAAATAGCACATGGTTAAGGTACATGGCATGAAAAATATTACACATATATGGCCATGAGAACGGGCATGAAATCTGGTGTCCATGAATTCCTATAGTACCATTATATATAGTGTATGGATACATGTCAAGAGATAAATGTACCAAAAGGCCCATAGGTATGTAGAAGGAAAAAATCACACACAATGTGGTCACCATATAAGCCATGTACCTTCTATTTTTAGGAAAATTCAACCTCTCGTATCTCATTGATAGGGAATCATATTGTAATGACTCATATTTTCTATGTATTACTTTTAAATATTATATGAACTAAATTTGAGAACTTCATTGAGATGACATGTGTTTTTAAGGCCAAGTGTGCATGGAATTTATGTTTGAGAAATACTAAATATATATAATTTGACTTTCATGTAGTTTTCTGGAAAATTTTAAAAGACATATAAATGGGGGCCCAAATCAAAAAATAGAGTAAAACATTAAATTCATAATATTGGCTTTACCCTAGCCATGACATAAAATTGGTCCACAATTTTCGATTATAGAAATCAATCATATTCATTTTAAATTAATAAAATATATTTATAAAACATTTTTGGTCAAAAAGTGATGAAACGAAGTGTTTATTTTAAATTAATTCTTTATAAGTGATCTATTGTTAGGATCATAACCCTAGAATACTATGGAGGCCCTTGAGGGAGATATATATAGAATTCTCTTGTCATACAAGGATATAACTTTATATCACAGATCAACGAACATTGTTCTTCATAAATCTCACCGACGATGACTACATGAAAACAAATCTTCATCATTGAGCGATCCAAAATCCAGGTAGGATGCATTATTTATATTTTTTTCATTATGTATTCATATAAAGAAGCCGCAGTAATCCACAAATAGATTAGCCTGTTTATTGATTGTACTTGTGGGATGGGTTGATATCTACTTGATTAAATAGGAGATTGATCTTTTAATGAATTAAATTATTCTATTATTATTCTAATGGTTATGGATTGAGATTTATAAAAACATTTATTGTGGTTTTTCCCAATCTTATATTTTTTTCTTCTCTCTCCCATTATTCATTTGTCATCGGCGATCATCACAAGGACTAGGACTCGACATATCTCGGTCAATCAATTTTTATGCACCAGAATTATAGAAAAACAATTCAATATCACAGATCCGGTATTAGTACAACATAAAGGATGTGCGACCACAAACATTGACTGATTTTGATGGTAGAGGTTCCATAAATCTTTGTTCATCTTTATTCTTGGTGCAGAACAATTAACAAATATTTAATCCATTTTCCAAATGAATCGGAAGATAAAACACATTGTTTGGGTGATTTAATGACTCGATGATCTTGGATATCTAATTTCATAGATAATAGACCATTGAATCAAAGGTAGGTAGAGATGGAAGAATTGGGGAGATGCTCTAGTGATTCTAGAAAATCGTCAACCACATGATGTGTAATCCAGATTACATGGCATGTGGGCCTCCATGAAGAGGCAAGTGTTTCAAGAGAAATTTAAGGAACACATATCATGTGACCATATATTAATATTTTTGAACTCTCTTGGTTATATCAGCTTTCACATGGGATTTATAAGGACACATGGTGTAGTATATTGGTTTCCTACATGATATTTACCCCACAAACTACATGGCCTGAACAAAGAACTAAGGATACCCCATATACTAGTACATGGGATGGAATAAATAGGATGAAAATGTATATTGGCACATGACCGAAGCACATGGGTGGACCACAGATGTAAGTACATGCAATATGACACTTACTACATATCGTGTACCCATATTCTACATGAAACATTTTGAAATGACATGGGACATTGTACACAAGTAATACCCAGGGTAAAGGGAAATAATGTGTGTCCCTACTACACATAGGATACCCCTTTCAACATGGAATAATTCCCCTATCCTCTGCATCATAGACTTGTTTATTTATGGTTTGTTCCCTTCATCCATTATCTAAAGGTAGGTATAGTACAATTTCCTACTCCTTGTACTATGATCAAGTTAGTAGGAAATCCTAGAGAACGTTGTTCAAATCCCACCAAGAGGCTTGGATTAGGATATTATATTTATTTGTTGTACCCTTGGTGGATTTATCAATATCGATGTGGACAACACTATATGGGCACTGATCCAATACATAGTGTGTTAATCTAGATTGAGTATTTGGAATCACCACATTACCTTGGATGTTATCCTCATCTGTTTTATTGTATCGTATCACTCATCAGATCTATCAGTGTATATATCTCCTGATAGTACTTGATGAGGAGTACCTCTCTAATGAACATCATCAGTTTTATCATACATATGTGTATGATTTCCTGGATAAGGTCTTCATGGAATCTTCAAGATGAATTTCTAGTTAGGGGTATAAAATGGTTGTGAATTACCTGTAAACTGAGTGTCTTTGTTTAGTATATCTGGTTTATTCTTGTTATATGTGTGGTAGATATATTCCTATATAGAGCAGACTATATGTTACCTTTTTTATAGAACTTTTTGGTTTCTGTATTTCTTATTGAGTACTATTATACTCACCCCTAAATGGGTTTTTCCCACAAGTATTGTGTCTTGTAAAGATGATAGACCATTTGATGGAGTCCTAAGTAGACCATGACCAGATAGTGCTTCATGAGACAAGATAGAATAAGTTACATTCCTACACCTATAGACAGTATTCCTAGTACATGTTTCCTAAAGATAGGTCATTTGATTATAGGATCTTTTTTGTGGTCTTGTATTCAGACCCTATTTAATTAAGTTTACTTTCATTCATACTTCTAATATGGGATTTAGTGGTTTTTATGAATTTTTTATTTATTGGTTTTTTAATTTGGTAATTTTGTCAGCTTGGAGATGTGTATGTTCATATAGGTACATAGTAAATGCTTAACATGTTAGTGATATGACTACTCGGTGCAAGTCATCATCGCCTGGACTATTAGAGACGGGATTAGGGAGTCGCAATATGGTCCCCACTGGGATGGGTCCTGACATAGTGGTATCATTGGTGGTTAGTTATACATAAGGATTGGGGGTCTGTGTTATTGGTTTGGGGCCACTGTGTTGTGTTTTTCATGTTCATATTTTTTGGCCAGGGACACAAGTGTAGTGTGGCGTCTAACATATTCATAAACCTGGATTCTAATATCCTATTTTTGAACTTGGTACATGAGAACAATAGATGTAGGGGAACTAATGGTACACACATCATATAGGATTCGGTTGTGGTTTCCAGTTTTTATTGACAATTATCTCTGGATATACTCATTAATAACTATACAAATTATTTCTTATTAGATCACATTGTGACATATACCATTTATGATTCATCAGCGTGATCATGAAGTTAAAAATTTTAGTGATGAAAATTTAATATAGGGATCAATTCCCCTTATTTCACTGACATGTGATGCACCATCCATTCCAACACCTATAGAGCATCTCATGGTACCCATTGTACCAGCAGATGAGGATTGTATGATGTGCGTGATTCACAATTTCTTCAATAGAGACCCCTCTAGTTTTGAGGTGATCCTAACCCATAGGCAGTTAAGGACATTCTTGACATGGTGACCAGAGTTTTATGTTTAGTCTGTACGCCACCACCTCAGATGAGGAGCCTAGTAGTGATCCTAATACAGGGATTAGTGGGGGAAATTGTGGATTTTGGATATCAATACATATGATTAGTTGACACTTTCATAAATATAGTTTGTTCCCCCCTTCAAATATGATTGATAACGACTTACACTATGATATTTGAAAAATCATGAGCTTCTTCTACTTCAATATGGAATTATGGAAATGGATGATTATTATTATAAGTTTATTATGTATTCCATGTACTCAATGGATATGGATAGAGATAAATAATTCATGGCCCAGACCTCTAAGAGAGTTTTTCATAGAGACATCTGATCCAATAACATCACTTTGGGAATTCTAACATATATTGGAGTTCTTGAGCCTGTATGTGGTGTTGAAATATTCATTGATGAGTATATACAAATGGTGATAGTAAAAAGTGGATGAGTATGAGAAGATACCTTGGAAGAAGTGATTAGAAATCTTTACTAGGGACATGGATGTTAGAGGCATTTCATGGGGAGGTCTTAGGATAGAGGATCTATAGTTCATGGCTCACAGGGTGGGTCTAGTCAGCATAGAGAGAGGTGGTGCGATTCATGTTATGGAAGGGAAATATTTCTAGAGATTTTCCAAACCACTTTACTATTTATAGAGAGAATATAGATGGATTATCGATGTAGAGATAGTGATAGGAGAATATAGACCTGCTATGTGATGAATGTGGTAGAGGATATGGAAGAGAAGTATGAGGTAGTTGATGTTTCGACTTGTTACGAACACCGCCCCAAGGTTTTCCATTCTAGTTTCAAGGTGTTAGATGAAATGGGATGTAAAAACTACATGTGGTCGAGGATTATGACCTAGGGTATCTAGGAATTATTTGAGGTATTATCTGTGTCTTTTATACCACTGTTGCGGTAATGATTGACACATATTATAGTCATTCCTTTCTCCCCTAAAATCTTATTCAAGACACAGATATTTTAATTGAATCATTTACTTTATCCTTACACTTACAGACAACTAAATAATAAAAACAATGAATTAACATCTATATCGGTAGTGTGACCTAACCCTTAGAGGTGAGAGTTTCATATGGATCCTTTTTGTGGCAATTTCAAGGCATTACAACTTCATTCTTAGTACATATTGGTTGCCTATGGTCCATGCCAAAATTGATAGTTTTAGTTGAAGGGTGTGGGATGTCCATAGTTATGGGATGATTTTATCATAATTTGGATAAAGGTAATCCTAAGAAGAATAGGATAGACTCGTGTATGGGAGGGTGCATCTGATTACATATTTGTTGGCTAGACTGACCCCCTGTACAAAAAATGTTATAGGATTCCAGTTTCCTACTGTGGTGGTGGATCATGATGGCTTATTTCAGTAAGATGTTCCTTGATTACCCCAACCCAATTGGGAGATAAAATTCAACATTTATTTACCCACTTGGATGACACTTATATCTTCACTAGATTATTATATGGCCCTTGTAGTGCTTCATGAGCTGGGGGTGATGTTGGGGGACTTTCAAAGGATGGGATTCATGAGACCTATTCTTTCTCCCTAGATGGCCCTAGGTTATTTTTTTACATATGTATATGGGAGAATGAAGATGTGTGTGGACTATCGGTGCTAGAACCAGGTGACATAGAATAACAAATATACACTATTGAGGACAGATGAACTATTTGATTTGTTGAATCATGCATGATGGTTCTCGGAGGTTAGACACAGATCAATCTATCACCAGATACTAGTATGTGATGAGGATATATCAAGGACAACCTTAAAATATATTTATGTTCATTTTGAGTACATGGTGATTACATTTGGCATGAAAAATTATCTAGTAGTTTTCATGGGACATATTAACTATATATTTCAGCCTTATATATAATGGTTCCTAATAGTCATCATCGATGATATCTATGTGTACACGATGTCTAAGGAGATGCACAAAATATATATTGTGATAGTTCTAGATACTCTGTGAGAACATCCTCAATGGGAATATCTTGATTTTTCCAGTTTTGGATTATGTCTATCCTCTTTATGAGACCTGTTAACTTAGCAGATTGTGTGGCAGTGGACCCAACCATGGTTGAGGTGGTGTTATCATGGGATCCACCTAAGAATGATATAATGGTGTGGAGTTTCCTCGAGATAACAAGATATTAACATATGTTTGTATATGATATATCTAGTATATCTATACCTCTAATATCATTAACTTGAAAGGGGATTCCATTGATGTGGATATTGAATTTCCAGCAGGCTTTTCAATATCTTAGGCAATGTTTATCGAGTGATCTGATTTTTAGACTGTAGGACGAGGGTGTCAACTACGCACTGTTTTGTAAGGAAATAGGAACCATTATAGGTTTTTTCCTGATTCATAATCAATACATTATTTCCAATGGTTCATTCTAGATGAGAAATATAAGAAAATATAAATGACCAATGATCTTGATTTATTAGTGGATGTCTCCACATTGAAGATGTGGGGACACTACCTAATGGGAGGGACTTTATCATATACATTGATCACAAAAGTCTCAATTATATATTACATCTAAAGGGTATGAACATGAGGTATAGGTGATGCCAATTATATCTCCACAACTATGATATTAATAGTTTCTAATCTTTTTAGAAGTGGGACATGGTGATAGATTATCTCATCAAGAGATGTATTTCATTATTGTGGAATGTGGTTTTAGAGAGGCTGGGATAGTAGTAGTTATCTCTTGTAGATGGAGATAGGGATGCTTACCTCCTATAAATGGTATTAAACACTCCACTCTTATAGTGGTTCAGGGTGGCACGACATGGGGATACTGACTATGAGACCCTACATGATCTGATATATGAATGGCATACTCATGATAGATATTCTAATTGTTGGGAGAATTCAGTTCTTTTTAGAGGATGAACTGTAGTTCTAGGGACATTGTAAGATGGTTTTTCAAGGGATTCTAACATATTCCCTTAGGATATAAATCTAGCTATGGCGAATATGTACCAGGACATCCAACATCATTTTTGGTGGCAAGGGATGAAAAAGAATGTGGCCAAGTTTTTTTCTCGATGCGTTATTTTTAAATAATTGAAGATTGAGCACCAAGTTTCATGGAACATAGTTCCACCTATTGAGGATATAGAGTTAAATTGAGAAGTAATATCGATGAAATTCTTGATGGGATTACAATGTACATCCATGAAAAATGATTCCATATGGGAGATAATTTACAGACTCACCAAGTCGTTTGACAAACCAGTTATCTGAGATAATAATTATTTAGAGAGCATGGGATGACTCTAAGTGCAGAAAATATTTCTACTCCATGGGGTTACATCAATTATTGTTTCATATCGTGATACTATATTTACATAATGGTTGTTTAAGAGACTAAATGAGGCATTTGGGACCGAATTATGAGTGATCATAACATTTCACTCAATAACTGATAGCCTGATAGAGCAGACCATTCAGTTTCTGGATGAAATGTTGCTAGATTGTATTTTAGGATTTGGTAATATTTGTTATGATCACCTACCACTGGTGGACTTGGTGTACAAAAAAAATTTACATTCCACCATTGTATAGTAAAATTCGAGTCTTTTTACAGGTGACCCTACAGGTCACCATTATGTTGGACCGTCCCTAGAGAGCCAGCACACATTGTCTCAGAGTTGGTGTGAGAATATAAGGACACGACCTTAAATCATTACATAATTTTGAATTAAATGAAAAATTCACATTGAGAATATTTTTAGGTTTAGTGTTTTAGAGAATTAGGCCATAACATATACATGAAAACTTTAATAATACATGTATACACATCTACTCAGTTTCTATTTTTTTCACAAAATAAAATCTATTGAAAAAACAGATTCTTGTCTAGTTCCATGTTTTAGATAGCTTGACATTTACTTGATCCCATCCTTGACCCTATTCCACTTTACGTTCATTGAAAAACATTTCAAAAACTTGTGATGCCCATAGAGAGCTCAGTAAAGGGCTACAAAAAGAAGGAAACTGTTAGTTTTTCAAAACAACAAGAAAAACATGAATACTTTACCATAAGTAATACTATTCACCTATATGAAGTAGTAAATAATCTTCCCTGAAAAAAAGATCATTTCATGCCCTTTTTTAACGGAAATATTACCATAAAAACCATAAAAACACATAACATATAAATGTAACTTGGGACATAAACATACATAAATGGAATAACCATACAGTTTACTTCCACACATATCACTAAATGGAATATCCATACAACCTAATTCCATACCCAATTCATTGGTGGTTTTAACTTAACCACCCATCCTGGTTTATCCTGGCAACACCCGTCATTTTGTTTATCATGTAACCACCGGTCAAATGTCCAATTACCATTATAAATTCACAACACATAAAATATTAAAAATATAAACATTCCACTAATAACATTTAATTTGAAATCACAAGAAATAATTTCAAGATATGGAAATAAGAAATCCATTTCAAAAACTATTTTCAATACCAAAACACCCAAAAACATAATAAGTAATTACCTTTTCATTTTAGAAAACATTTAGGCTTATAGAGGAAGCCAAATAACGATAACGATGGCGGGGAGGTCATTTTCCCCACAAATGTAAAAAACATTATGTTTTCCATTTAGTAAAACGCTTCATAGATAAAATATTTTCTTTTAAAGAAAGTAAATTTAAAATGATTTTATTTTTCACCGTGTAAAATAAGAAGGTATAAAATATCAAAATATGCCTCAATGAAAGGAGATTGAGAAAAATTCCCTTAGAAATATGGTATCATTAGATTAAGGATAAATAAATTACAATAGATTGTGTGATAAATAAAAAATAGAAAAAATATGATTTTATATACTCAGTAAATCAATCATTGGAAATTCACACATGTTTTTTCAATACAAAACCAATTACTTTGATGTTTAACTCAATGAAGGAAAATTGAGTAAAAATTACTCTTTTCAAATTAACATCTATTACATGAGAATTTATCAATGGACTGATTATGTGTATCAAATGAATATCCAAAAAAATGTGAGTGGAAATTACAAAAAAAAAAATAGATATTGATTCCACACATAATCATAGCATGACATAATTAAGAATTATAAAATTAACACAAAAATGGAAATTGGGATAAAAGGTTCCATTACCAAATTGGTAACTTACGTAACATACAACTCATGAAAGAAGGATCATAAAATGAATATATAAATATACAATGATATAATTATATTACACAATGAATAGAATCATGGGTAGTACATACACCACACAAAAGGAAATAGTGGCAAATATAGCATAAATCTCCTGAGAATAAAAAGTGAGATGAAAATATCTTACCACGTTGTAATCAATCGAGTCGTATGGACAAAAGTTAATATCCACTCAATGATTTACAGAATAACATTAATATAAAGAGAATAATGATAATATATACCAATTGGAAGTACACAACATACCATGTGCAATAAATTAGTGGTGAACAATGGAAATCTCACGGAATTAAAAGTATGATAAGAAATCTCTGACCTCTTCTCTAACATGACCTGTTCATTCTTTAATCTCCTGAATAATATACTAAAGTTAATTTATAGTTATTTTAGAACCTCTTTAAAGTTTAAAATTTCTTTTATATCACTTATTTCCATGTTATAAACATTATGTAATCATTTAAGTTAATAACATTCATTTTGTCGATATTTGGTACTTGAGTCAAAAATGGACTTCTTATAATTACAAGTTGTTCACATAGTCAAAAGTGTATTATATTCAGAATTATAATTATGATTTATATTTCATAAATTTCATATATATCTGGTATATACATTTATTTATAATAGTACATAGCATTTTCAGGTAAGAAATGAAATGCACCGTTCATGTAGACAGTAAGTCGTACGTACGCATGAACACAACATTCATTTCTATTTCATATTTAATTGAATGAAAACATAATGATAAATAGGGATATTATAATTCAAGTATAATATAATGTATAATATCATTAAATATATCCTCTATATGTCCCACGTATGACATGAACGAGTCATATCACGTTGAGGGTGTGGTAGTCCGCAGTTCTTTAAATGAAATTATCATGTTTACCCATAATGGAAAACATAAAGGTATGATTTAAATGAAAAATAAATAATCATAAAGAAAAAATATACATAATATATATAATTTATAAATAAATTTCAATATTTATGGCCGCCATGATAGGTGGTAAGAGATTGTCGAACAATCATTGTTTCGTGATGCATTAGTTTTCCATCCACATAAACAGTATGTTCTCCACCAATTAGATGGAGGTGTGTGTAATTTTAGTGTGAATATTTCTCAAAAAAAAATCCTAGTATATTTAAGAAAACATAATTTTAATGAAATAAAATAATAAAAATCTCTTAGGGGTTGGACAAGTAAGATGAAATAAAATAATTTAAGAGAAACAGTTACCTTTAATTTAAGTAACTTCTTTAGGTTTGAACAAAAAAGACATATTGAAGTGATTTATTCCTAATGTAATGCTTCTAGGAGGAGTAAAGGGATGTAATGAGCTTTATTGGGTAGAATTTGGATGATCCAAGGGCCTTGAGAGGTGTGAGGAATTGGTAAGATGTGAGGTATTTAAATAAGGGGGGAATGGCTCTTTAAGAAAGTGTGAAAATATTATTTTATTATATAATGGGATTAGGTTTCAAAAATTCCAAAGATAAATAAAGTATAATATTATATTACTCGTGGTAAAAATAAAATCATCCAATAATAATTAGACAGGTTTTGGATATTGTTTTAATATGTATAATCTTATTTAAATCAATTTTAATGGGGTAAATAATACATCATTATTGTATCATAAATAATTTAATTTATCTGATGTCTAAAAAATATAAAACAAAACCATTATGTAGGAAATATTTTTATCTTTCTATTAAATATTTATATTTGAAAAGATAATTTATATTCCCTCTTATAAAAATTAATTTACTAAGATATTTTTTTGTCATTTTTGCCTTTACTTTAAGCTAATTAATCTAAAGTATCGTTATCACTCCCAAGTGGCTAAATGGGGTCCCAAAATATACCGAAAGATGACCATGGTCGTAAATGTCTAAAAAAATAATGTTAGGACAAGTTTCATGGTAGTTTTTTATTATTATGATAATCTTTTTACCTTTAATTACCTTATTTACCTTTAACCGCGGTAAATAAAAGTCAAAAGATACTATCCAAAAAAGATTATTTTCATCTTATTGAACCAAATTTAACTTAAAAGTAGCAACCATGTATTTTGGATTTTCTAAATTCAATCCACTATAGCGGTAAAGTTTCATTGAAATGAAAACCTCAGTTTTTTTAACTACGACTTAGTTATTTCAATATTGATCAAAAAATGAGTTTTTTAGAAAAATACAAAAATTCAGCCTAAGATCTTTATGATATTCCAAATTTAAAACATAGGTCTATTTCACAAAATTTAAATAATATATTTTTTATTAATTAATTAATAATTTATTCCCGTTGTCAAAATGAAAAGCATGTTTTTATGAAATAATAACTATCAAAAGATTGATAGTGGATTATGTCCAATTTCAAAGTGAAATTGCATACAATGACCAACATTGGATTAAATGTTAAATACATAATATAATTTCATTTTAAAATAACTTAAAAAGGTAATATAATAGTATAAATATATTATATTAAAACACACTTTTGAATTAATATACAGTATTTTTCAATATTCCTAAAAAAAGAATTTTATCAAAAAAATGAAAAAAGCATTACCAAAAATAAATTTTGATGACTCGATTTTAAAAAAGAATTTTATTTGGTCAAATAGAACATATAAATGAGACTATATCTAGATTTAAAGAGGGTTGTCCATCAAAATGCGGTAAATCAACCATTTAAGGTAAATTATGATTAAAATTAGATTCATTCACATTTTAAGACACTAAATTTTATTGGATAAATGTAAAATCATTTAAAAAACATGTATAATCATATTATAGTTAATTAGGTCAATTCCCACCAATACCAAAACTATGCATTAACTACCATTTAAAATAATATTATATCATTATTTTTCAGTATGACTCAACATTTTGCGCAATGTAAGATTTCAAAGAATCCCATTGTTGTGTATCGGGTACGCCATGAAACATAGCATCCCATTTAATGTAAAATTAAAAATTAATTTAAAAATATTAATAAATATGAAAATTTCATATTCTTTTTTTACCTGGGATGTTACATCATTCCCCCCTTTTGGGAATTGCAACCTCTCAATTTTAAAATTAATCTCGGAAACATCATTGAATGTCCCACATATGAAAAAGAGTCAATAAAACTATCACTTTAAAATAATGAAAGAGAAGTAAAAAGGTCAACCAAGATAACCCATACTAGGATTACATATAGGAAAACATGGATATGGAAAAGAGAAAAATGGTCATGTTCTAACGGAGAGTGATATAAAACATGATTAGAAGAATGTTAACCAGCAGAAAATCACAAACTTACGATGTGTTAAACAGTCTTTGATTGCATAGAATGAAACATAAACCAACAACATTTTTTTAATTTATTTTAATAATTTTGAGGAATTCATTTACTACATAGAATAAGAACATAAGGAAATATACTTACCTTTATGTATAGTTTCATCCTTTAATAATTTTCTACCAAAAAATAATCTTTTCTCCAAACAATGAGAATTTAAAAATACATGGTCACAACAAAAGCACAAGAATCATCTCCTAGAGAATCACATAATCCACAAAATAAGATGTAAATATTTTTATTGTCTTTAGACATCAAATAAAACCAATATGGTTTGTATGAGATCATTTAATCTCCAAAAAGGAAAATCCTATATAAAAAGAAATAATATTATAAATCTCCAATATTCAACAAAAATTACCCAAAGTTCAAGAAAGACCATTCGGAACACAACTATCCTTAAAATTCTTCAAAATAATCCAAAGAATGATTGAAACTTAAAACTCCAAAGGATTTATTCACATAGTCTTCCAATATAAATCTTAACATTTATCTCCAAATAACCTCAGTTACTCATAATGTCTTATATTGAAAAGTAATTAACTTATTCCCATATTCTCCATGATAGGTTAATCAATTTCATAAATAAACTAAATCGTTATATGTCCATAATAAAAACATATATTTTTCCAAAATAAAATTTCAACCATTACTACACAAATGTAATCCTATAATATTCTATCTTCCTTAGGCATATAGTGTTTCCTTAAAATAGAGAACGTCTTCCACAACAACCTTTACAACTAAATCCCTAAATCATTTTCCTATACTACGTATATCCATTTGATAAAAAAAAGTTATCAAATTCAAATTATAATTGTTCCATAAAATCAGTTTAATAAAAAAAATAAGTCATATTAACCCAGGACTTCATGTAGGCCAATGGTAGGGGGTGCACCCTTCTAGCCCTTCATTTGAGGGATCGATTCCTGCGGCCTTTTCGGATGCAATAGGTTGTCACCAATCCTGTGGGTTTTCATTTTTATAAAACTCAAAATAACCCTAACATATTTTAACCTTAATTGTTTCTTTGTACCTCTCATTTTTATCCCAATTCACTATGATATCAACATATTAATTCTTGATGTCTAATATATATTGTATTTTTTTTTATTTCACCACCATATGATAATATAAAATGATCCCCAAAATAAAGAACATCATATATTCATGGTGTCCACTTGGATTCATCATCATCTTGTTCACACAGGTAGAAGGTCCACGATTTGCAACAATGATTTAGAGATCCTTCAAAATAATTTTCTTCCTCCATCCAAATACATATTTTATAACATGGGTCATATGGGTGTTTGTAGAAAATCAATTTTGGAAAATAATCATGTATGACATATAATTTCAAAACAAGTGATAAAACATGATTTTTATAAGATAGTCGGACCAAAATTGAGTTGAAACGTTCAATTAATGGTCCTTTTAAAATACCATATGTATGTGTTGAGTAACTATATTGTAAAAGTTAATATAAATAGGTTTCCCAAGGGTTTACTTCTTCAGCAACATTTTCAAAATCATAATATTCTTCAAAATCTTGTGATAATGTAAAATATTTGAAAATGCTTTGATAATATTTACCATTCTTGAAAATATGTGAATATTGTGAAAATATGAATTTTTTAAATAAAAACCATGATACACGATGATAATGAGGTATAGTGGAGTTGTTTGATATCTCAAACAACTTTTTGAAAGTGAGTTGTATGCTAGAGAATGATTCACAATCATCTAAACATTACTTTTAAATAATTATTGCAAGCATGTCATCAGGAATAGAAAGGAATGACATTTGAGATCCTCCTCCGTACATTTGTAACTGACTTTCCTTAATTGGAAAAAGTTATAAAACAAGGATTTAGCTGAAATAATAGATATAGTGACTAACCATTTGTCTAACAAAAACTCATAATCCCTAAAGTTTTCTAAACTGACCTCCGATTCCAACTATATGGACTCGGCTTTAAAACATTACATAATCATGAACTAAATGAATAATTCACATTGAGTATCTTTTTAAGTTTTGAGTTTTAGATAATTAGGCCATAACATATACATGACGACTTGAATAATTCATGTAGACACATCTACTCAGTTCCCATTTTTTTCACAAAAAAAACTCTTGAAAAAATGAGTCATTTCTAGTTCCATAGTTTAGAAAAGATGACATTTCCTCAATCCCATCCTTGACCCTATTCCACTTTACGTCCTGTGATTTTTTTTTCAAAAACATGGGATGAGCATAAAAATAACAATAAAGGTATACACAATGATGGAAAACTATTAGTTTTTCAAAACAACATGTAATCCCTGAATTCTTTATCATATGTAATACTTTTCAACATAATGATGTAGTAAATACTCTTTACTAAATAAAAAATCATTTCATACACATTTTTAACTGAAATATTTACATAAAACCCTTAAAAACACATAACATATAAAGGTAACTTGGGACATAAACATACTTAAATGGAATAACCATACGGTCTACTTCCACACATATCACTAAATGGAATATCCATACGGTCGACTTCCATACCCTATGCATTTGAGGATATAACATAACCAACCATTTGGTTTATCACGACACCACCCATCATTTGGTTTGTAACATAACCACTCATCAAATGTCCTAGTAACATTATAAATTCATAACACATAAAATATTGAAAATATAAAAATTTCACTAAGAAAATTCAATTTGAAATCACAAGAAATAATTTCATGATATTGAAATTATAAATCCATTTTGAAAACCATTTTCCGTTACAAAACACACAAAAATAGAATAAGGAATTTGTTTTTCATTTTAGAAATCATTATGGCTTATAGGGGAAGCCAAATAAAGATTACGACAGAGGAGAGTTCATTGTCCCCAAAAATTTTAAAAACATTTTTTTTGTTTAGTAAAACGCTTCAGAAAAAAAATATTACCTTTGAATGAAAGTAAAAGACATTGGGTTTTATTATACACTGTTTAAAAGAAGATGCTATATATTATTGAAATATGCCACAATGAAAGGAGATTGAGATGAAGTCCATTACAATGGTTGTATACTTAGATTAAGGATAAATCAATTACATAATAATTTTTGAAAAATATAAATACACTCAATATGATTGGATATTCTGTGTAAATCAATCATAGGAAATTCACACAAATTCTTTTAAATGAAAAACCAATGACTTGAATGTTTAACTCAATTAATGGAAATTGAGTTAAAATTACTCTTATCAAGTTCTTATCGATGACTTAAGAATTTATCAATGTTGTTAGTATGTGTATAAAAAGTATATCAACACAAAGGGGAGTGGTAATTACAATAGAAATAAATAAATATTGATTCCACACCTTATCATAGCAGTACATAATTAAGAGTTAGAAGATTAACCCAAGGAATAGACATTAGGTAAAAAGGTTCCCTTACCGATTTGGTAACTTATGAAACATAAAACCCATGAATGAAGTTTAATAAAATGTAGATGTAAATAAACATAAATTGAATTATATTAATCAATTAATACAATCATGGGGAGTACATACACCACAAAAAATGAAACCATGGCATATATATCCTTACTCTCATGAGAATAAGAACTGGGATGAAAATCGCTTACCACGTTGTAATCATTCAAGTTGAATGAAGAAAAGTTAATAACCAAAAAATGATTCAGAGAATAACCTTAATATAAATAGAATCATGATAATATATATCAATTGGCAGTAAAAAACAAACCACGTTTAATAAATGAGTGGCAAACAATGGAAATCTCACTAAATTAAAAGTGAGATAAGAAATCACTTACCTCTTCTTCGACATGACCCATTTGTTCTTTAATCTCTTGAATAATAAAATAAATATAATTTGTACATGATTAAGAACATTTTTCATGTTTATTATTACTTTTACATCACTTATTTCCCTGTTATAACCATTATGTAATCGTTTAAGTTAATAACGTTCGTTTTGTTGATATTTGGTACTCGTGTCAAAAATAGACTTCTTATAATTACAAGTTGTTCACATAGTCAAAAATTCCTCATATACAGAATGATATTCATGATTTATATATCATATATATCATTTATATCTAGTATGTACATGTATTTATAATATTACATAACATTTGATGGTACGAAATGAAATGCACAGTTCATGGAGACGGTAAGCCGCACATACGCATGAACGCTACTTTCATTTCTATTTAGTATTTAATGGAATTAAAACATAATGATACATAGTTATAATATAATTCCAGTATAATATCATTAACTATATCCTTTATACGTCCCATGTATGGCATGCATGAGTCATATCATTTTGAGGGGGCGGTAGTCCGCACATCCTCAAATGAAATTATCGCGTTTACCCATAATGGAAAACATAAAGTTATGATTTTAAAGAAAAATAAATATTCATAAAGAAATCATAAACATAATATATATCATATGTAAATATTTTTCTATATAAATTTCCACCATGATATGTGGTAGGATATAGTATAACAATCATCATTTCTTGAGGAGTTAGTTTTCCATTCACAGAAACTGTAAGTTCTTCATCCATTAGATGGAGGTGTGTGTAAGTGTAGTATAAATATTTCTAAAAACAACATACTTGTATATTGAGGATACTATATTATTTATAAAATAATGGAATTAGTATAGTTTAGGGGTTGGATAAGTACAATAAAATAAACTAATTTAAGGGAAACAGTTACCTTTAATTTGGGTAAATTCATTTAGTTTGAACCAGAAAGACTTATTGAAGTGCCTTATGCCTAAGGTAAGGCTTCTATGAATAGTATAGGGATGTAGGGAGATTAATTGGTCTGAGTTTGTACATTATAAGAGGATTGAGACGTGTGAGTAATTCGTTAGAAGTTACGGCTTTTTATAAGTGGGAGGAGGGGCTTTTTAGGGAAGTATGAAAATATTATTTTAATATATATTTATATTCGGTTTATAAATGTCCTAAACTAATTGAAGTAGAATATAAGATGAATAGAGTTCGAAATAAAATCATAAAATAAGAATCCGACAGGTTTTGGATATTTTTTTAATAATTATAATCATATATATTTAAATCATTTATTGATGAGGTAAATACTACATTATTATTGTTTCATAAATAAATTAATTTATTTGATATATAAAAAATATAACAAAATAACATGATGTAGGAAATAGTTTTATATTTCCAATGAATATTTTTAGTCTTAATGATAATTTATATAACCCCTGGTAAAAATTAATTTACTTAATGGTATTTGTTTTTGTCATTTTTGCCTTTACTTAGAGTTAATTAATCTAAATTGTAATTATCACTCCCAAGTGGCTCAATGGGGTCCCAAAATCGACCCATAGATTCCCATGGTCGTAAATGACTCAAAAAATAATTTTAGGACATGTTTTAAGGAAATTTTGTGTTATTATGATATTTGTTTTACCTTGAATTTCCCAATTTACCTTTAACCGCGGTAAATAAAAGTAAAATATTACTATTCACCAAAGATTATTTTCATCTTAGTGAACAAAATTTTACATACTAATAACAACCATGTATTTTGGATTTTATAAATTCAATCTGTAGAAGTGGTAAAATTTCATTTAAATGAAAACGTAGGTTTTTTTACTACAACATAGTGGTTTTACTATTCTTCAAAAAATTGACGTTTTTCATAAAATACCAAAAACTCATCAAAAGCTATATTTGATATTCCAAATTATAAATGATTTATATTTTAAAAATTTAAAACATAGAAGTTGTATTAATTAATTTAATATTATTTCTCATTGTCAAAAGGAAAGGTATGTTTTTAAGAAATAATAACTATCAGAAGATTGATAGTTGATTATGTCCAATTTCAAAGTGAAATTGCTTATAATGAATAAAATTGGATTAAATGTAAAAACATAATATAATTAAACAATAAAACCAAATAAAAAGATAATATAAACATATTAATAAATTATATTAAAAGGCACTTTTGAATTAAAATACAGTATTTTTCACTATTCATAAAAACTAAATTTTGTCACAAAAATACCAAAAATTTACCCAATGTAAATTTTGATGTCTCGATTTTAAAAAATGATAATATGTGGTAAAATGGAATATATAAAAGTGACTATAACTATATTTAAACAGGTTTCACCATCAAAAGACAGTAAATCAACCATTTAAGTTAAATTATGCTTAAAATTAGATTCATTCACATTTTAAGCCTCTAAAATTTATTGGATAAATGCAAAAACATTTAACAAAAATGTATATTAATATTTTAGTTAGTTTAGTCAATTAACACCAACTCCACATCTAGGAATTAACTACCATTTAAAATAATATTACATCATTACTTTTCAGTCTCAGTTAGCATTGGGTGCAACATAAGATTTCAAAGAAACCCATTGTTGTGTATCAGGTATGCCATCGAACATAGAATACCCTTTAATGCAAATTTTATAATTAATTTAAAAATATTAATAAATATGAAAATTCCATATTCTCTATTTTCCTTGGATGTTACAGAGATACTATAGATAAGGTTTAGTTCATAGAGGTGTGGATGTAGAAAACAGAGAGTAGTCAGATGTTTTAGGCTAACAAGTTTCGAAGGACTTTGGAATTTGAGGAAAGATACCTTGTGTTCCTTTGGGTTTCACCTCGATGTGGATTACTATGATTTGGCCAGTATAGAATGTTAACTACATGATTTTACATTCCTTTTTAAATAATTTTTTTAGTTTGTTAGGCGGCGTTTTTCAAATCACTATGCCCACAGCTAGATTGGGTACATAATTTCTAGAACATGTCACAGCTGAGAAGGTATGTTAATGAGCTATTTCATGTCATTGATTGGGGAGAGCTAGACATTGAGGATATAGTGAATTTTGATAAGTTTACAGAAGAGATCGAGGATCGTTAGGAGAGAATATTTCATAGTAGATTGATTCCTTTAGTGAATGTATAGTGGTAGCATGAGAATCTCTAGAAGATCACTTTGGAGTGGGATGATCACATTCATTCTTTGTTCCATAATATTATTGAGTAACCCTAGCTTTTGATTTTTGGGGATGTAAAGAAACATGGTGTGAAGAATATAATGACTCATATTTTACATGTTCTATTTTAAAATATTATATTGATTTAATTTTAGACCAGGCACTGAGATAGCATGAGATTTCAAGGCATGGTGTTCCTGGAATAAATTATTGAACAATATTATATTTATTAAATTTCACACACATTCGATTATCCTAAAATAATAAAATAAAATCTAAATTGTACCCATCATAGAATTTTAAGGACACCATTGCATTAATTTCATTTACCATACACTATACACAATGTAACATTGTTCTGAACATGTCGATTGTGTAAAGTCATCACGAGCCTTTAAAATGAATAAAATACATTTTCACATTTTTACAATTTTGTTGGTGCATGGGGAACGGTGATGGGTTAATCTAAATGATCTATTTAAAATAGATCCTAGGTTAGAGTCACAATCCCAGAATCCCCTAGAGGTCTCCAAGGGAGGGATATAGAGAATCCTCTCAGCATGATACAACAGAACTACAAATCAAAGATCTACGAATGCCATTCTATGTAGATCTTTCCAGCATCGATGACATATGAACAATATTAATCAGTTATCAGTCAAAAATCTTCATAGGATTCATTATTTCTATTATTCATTACCATTCTTGATTTCTACATTGATTACAGACTGATCCATGAATTTATTATCCCACAAATCAATCACACGTACGGGATGGGATGATATTTTCGTGATTTGATTGGATAATGATCTTATGATTAATTTTTTTTATTATCATTATAATAAAGAATTTTTCAAAACAACATAAAAATCAATATAGTTTAATTCCACTCATTTTTTATATTCTTCTCTCCCCCATTCATCTTTTATCACAGGACTTCTACGCTTGGACATTGACTTGAAATTTCCTAATCAATCGATCTTTGTGAACCTGATTACCAGTAAAACAATATGATGTCACAGATCAGGGATTTTCATGACATCAAGGAGGTGTGACAATAGAAATAGAGTTATTATTATGATATAATATCCCCAAATCTATGTTTTTCAGTGTTCTTCTATGTGGAATGAATAACAAAGATTTAATTTATTTTGTGAATTGATTGGAAGAGGAAACACGTTGGTTTGGTGATGTCATGACTCGATGAGCATGTATATCTAGTTCTCTAGGAAATTGATCATCATATCAAAGTTCCGTATCATTGTAATCATTAGGGAGAATCTCCTATGATTCAATAAAATTCTGAACAACATGGTGTGCAATCCAGATTACACGACATCTGGTGCCCCCTTGCAGTGGCTATGGTTTCGAAAGTAAGTTAAGGATCAAAAGGCATGTGACACCATCACACTATGTGTGACCTCTATCGGGTAACAACACATATACATGAGATATACAGGGAAATGGGGTGAAGTACATGGGTTTCATACATGGAGTGTACCCCCACAAATGACATGAACTGGACAAAGTACACTGGCTACCCAGAGTACTGGTACACAGGAAATAATACATGGGATGAAACCATATACTGGCATATGGCCAGAGTACACAGGTGGAAAATGGATCGAAGGAAATTCAATGTGACCATTACTATGAACCATGTACCCGTATTCTACCTGACATGGACTGGAATGACATGGGCCTTTGTACACAGGAAGTACTTGGGGTCATAGGAAATGGTGTGTAACCCTACAAAATATCATATAACCTTTTCTATAAGTCCTAATTCTATTTTCCTCCATATCTTGGATATGAATCATTATAGTTCATTCCCCTTATCAATTACCTAAAGATATTCATGGTATCATTTTCTACTCATAGAACAGTGATCCCATCATCCAGAATTAAAGGATAGTGTATGTTGGAATCCCCCCCCATGAGGCCTAATGAAGAATCCTCTATAGATTATTTGTTCCCTAGGTATATTTCTTGGTATCAACCTAACCAAAACTACATGGGTGTAGATACTCTACTTTGGGGGTTAATTCATATTGAGTTGTTGGTATCACCCCATGGAATTGGTTATTGTCCTCATTTATTTTAATGTATTGTATCTCTATTTAAATCTATCAATGTATCTCTCGCATAAAAGTAAATAATGAGACGTAACTCTTGACCAAATGTCAGTAGTGCTATCGAACATAGTTATGTTTTATCCCAGATGAGTTCTTCATGGAATTATCAAGAAAAACATAAAGTTTTTTGTATATAGTGGTTGTGACATACCTCAATACTAAGTGTATTACTTTGAGTATATCTAAATATTTTTATTATATGTTATGTAGACATATACTTATATTGAGAAGACAACATCTTTCCTTTATTATTGTTTCCAATGCTTTCACTGGGTTGTGCATCAATCTGCCAAGGACATTTTGTGCTATGGCCCATATTCCTTCTTTACAAAGGTGGGATACATCTGTTGCTTATTCAGTGTTTTCTTCTCCTTGATCGAAATGGGATGATGGGATGTTGGTTCCTCCTTCCATGGATTTCTCCTCGTAATTTGTCACCTAGTCCGAGTCTCTCTTAAGGACTAATACATTTTTTGAGAAACTGTTTTCTGGTGCTAAATCATCATTGATGCCAGTTAATTATGCTGCTTATGTCAGGATATTCCTTGGGGTCATGTCAGGGGAAAAAAACTTTGATCAGGGGAGTAGTCACATTGAACATTGATGGGGTGTCTAGATGATAAAACACTGCGGTGTCTGGGTTTCATTCCTTTATAATAGGTATTCCCGAGGGTTCGGATACCCGAGGCATACCACATCATGTGTGGGGAATTATATTCCATATAAAGGTCCTTGAGAATTCCCTCAGCTTATAGTGTTTGAAAAAGGGTATGCCACATGTTTAACATATAGAGACGACGGATTAGACTGATCAGAACGCTGATGGGAGTGGATCAGATAGGTGCATCCCCAAGGGAAAGTGCCTAAGGGGTTTACTGAATTAGTGGATCAAAAAATCCAATGAATAAGGATCCAAGGATAATGGGGTCCCTATAATGGGGATTCAAGGGTTTACCATTGGTTGGGATTGAACATTAAGAAGGTTTCCCATGTACCTTGTCCCGAGAGACATGGATCAATACCAGCATAGTTCTAAGTGGTGATGGGACACCATAGGAGGTGGCCCATGAGAATGAATGCATGGATGGGACACAAAGAATATATAACCTTTAGGTTGGGTCATGACATTATTGAAACGCAAAGGATCAAGGGAGAGACAAGGATGGGACATTAATGTTGAGCTTGAACCTCCGTAACGTTTCCTACATATCCATGTGGTTGGGAATCAATGTACATGTAGTTCATGATGAGGCATGGAATTAGGGCGTACAAAAAGGATAGTGAACAGATGGCATAATAGGGATTAAACGTGGTTAGAGGCCTGAGAGATGGTTTGAAACCACTATAGGATGGACCAAGGATGTTGGTCCAACAAATGGGACACCGATGTTTACCAGTATTTGTGGTTGAACATCAGGACGGCTTCCTGCTTATCATTCCAAAAATATAGGGATCGAAAACAACGTAATTTATGATGAGACATTGGATTGGGGTGTGCACGGAGGACAACGACCCGAAGATGATGTTGGGGATTACACCAGGGTAGCATCATAAGATTGATCTAATTCTTGGGGGGACTAAAGAGTTGGATCCCTATAAAGTTGAATACAATTTATTACCATGTATTGAGATTGATCCACGAGGAGGCTTCCTACATACCATGTCTGGGACACAGTGATGAAAGCTGTGTTGTTTTAGTACAGACATTTTAGCATCATTCATGATGAGAGGGGCAAACAGTTTAATGTCATGCGGGATGAAGGGTAACCTACATGAAGATGGTCATGAATAATGGGTAATGTCATTGAACCACATGGAGTCGACCTACATACCATTCTTGGAAAGGGAAATGATATAAATACATGTAGTTCATAAGGGGGTCTTTGGGATTACAAACTAAGGAGTCCTATGAAATATTCCATGGCCGATGCATACTCTAATCCAATATAAATCATGTTTGATGTGACAAATAAGGGGCATCAAAGACTGAACAACCATGTCATGAAAGTGTACACTCTAGGAATAAATCAAGTATTATGAATGCTTAATGGCCCATGGATATGAAAATTTGGACTTACTACGGATGGAGGCTCGAGGGGGTTAAATCCCAAAGGGATAGGGATGAGGTAACAAAAGTATATGTTTTCATCTATCCACTTACATTTGATCATGGAATAGGAGAGGAATAGCAGGGATTCCACCTTCTGAAAGAAAGGTTAGGGGTACACACCAAGGTGGTTTCCCTTCCCCACAGACATATTCTTTACCTATAAACATGATGTTATAAGGACGATGGTGCTTTGTAGTTTAACATCCTGCATCTCGGATGATGAGGATTCACTCCTCACCCCTAGGACATAGATAAAATATAGCCACCAAACATGGGTAAGGGAAGGAAGCAGTAATGTGGAGCGGTGATGTGGTCATGCAGTGAACCATTGATGGGAACACATTATTGTGGCTATGTAAAAAAGAAATATACATTAGCGTTCCCATGAGAAGAAGCATGAGGATAAGAAATTAAATATAAAACAATTCCCATGGTACATTGAGATATAATTATACAAACCTGGAGGGTCATACGGGAAAAGGGGTTTCGAAGAAAAGAGGTTCATAGTAAGGGGACTTCTGAATCTCTAGTGTCCCAAAAAGTGAAGAGACTCCACGAAGCGGTATACTTCACAATGTGAAGTAGCATTTCCTATGAATAGGGTCTACAAGAATATAAAAAGTGCCTCACGAAGTGTTAGTTCGTTTGGGGAGTTGGACATTGAAAATAATTGGTGCCTTGTAATGAGTGGAACTGTGAAGCAATGTACTTCATGAAGCATAGTGATCCTACCCTAGCATGGGGTCCACATGATCATGGAAGGTACTTCGTGAAGCATGAGTGATCTGCAAAGACCCAAGTTCCCTTTGGATAATCCTTCCTTTGTAATGGCATGTGGATTCCACAAAGGGAATCCCTGGTCAAAGTGGGATTGTATTTGACATTAGGGAATGATATTTCAAAATAATCAAATACATTGAACAACCCATTTTTTCAATGCATCGTAGTATAAAAGTGGCTTGATGATTTGAGAGAGGAAAAGGAAAATTATTAGGGTATCAATCTTTTGGGTCCAAGGGAAGCCTGGTATTTATGGGAAAGAGGTGATGCAAAGAACTAACAGCTCTTTGGGAAGCCAGATGGTGATTTATGATCAAAATAAGATTTTTTTCATATATTCTGTAACTGTAGAGTCGAATGTTATCCTCTCCTAAACACAGAGGCCGCATTAATCCCCATAGAGGTGCTCTCAGAGGCTTCTATCATTTCCCATAGAATCGTAGTGGCAATCGCCATCCATACGTATTGCGATGCTTTCCATCAATTGTGTCATAACCTCTGTTCCTTTCACCTATTTACTTAGCTATGACCGTAGAGGTGTCCTTGGCTTTGCGTCGGCCATTGTGTTGAGGGTCTCTGTGATGGTTCTTCCTGAAGTAGGCATTTTTACATTGCTGTTCCCATTTCATATTGTTCTCATGCACACATTTTTCTGCCAATAAATTACCCCATCATACTTGAATCCAATGGTAAAAATGAGGGTCAAACTATGAAGGTATATCTCCAAAATTATAAGGAAACTCACAAATCAATATCACAAAGAAGGGTTATGATGCAGAGAGGCAATGCGCTGGTGGAGAATGCAATGATGATCTCTGCATTTAGGCATGACCTGAAACTTATATGTCATTGCCTAAAAATTGGGGAGGATGAAAATTATTTATTCCTTACTTATCTATGTCGTTTTGGTGTTTATTCTTTAGATTCATGAATCATAACTCACTTTGTGACTGTTCATTAATATCCATTCCTTCTTTTCTCATTGGTGCATCGTGAGTCTTCCGAGTCCACGATTTTGAACTCAGTAGATTGTGCTTGAGTAGTCTATGGTAATGCTATGTGACCTACCTCTAGGACTGAGTTATGTGATCCTGGAAAAATGTTTCTAAAATTTTGAGACAAAATGAATCTCTAAGATGCTACAAGGGGGTTCCATCCAGATACTGTGTGGAAGACAGAGATGGCTGATAACCTGGGGATCGGGGACTGCATAAGGAGCCATTTAGAAAAAAAATCCCTGGTGGAACTATTGTTGGAAATCCAGTAGAACTAAACCCATTTTAAAATGACATCCTCTAAATGTATTTGGTCTATGGGATGACATTTTCATTCCCAAAGCATTTAGGTATGAGACGGGCTACTGGTTCATGAGCAGGTCGTGCCAGCGCCACTAGTTCTGGTAAGCCAATGATCATAATATGGAGAATTATACACCCATAAATGAAAAATATTTATATAATCATGTATAAAAAAAGTTTATGGGATGTAATTTCATCCATAGGTATCTCCCCCATAGTACCATACAATTTTTCAGGTGGCCTTGGGGAACTCAGAGAATGGGTGGACCAATGAGTTGGATCTTTGCTAGTGCAGAAATTTCATGGATGAATTAGCATGGGATTATTGGGTCTATGCCTCCAACGGGGATTTTAGGGTGGAGATGAGGTGAGTGGTATGGTAAGAGGTAGAATTGACCTCCCAATTCCACGCATACCAGCCGAAGAAACTAATGAAAAATTTGTTATGAAGGTGGTCATCAAGGACCAACAATATTCATTTTTACTAAGGGGAGTCTGATATCAACTGATGGGACCTCCACAAAATCTCAAGGATCCTAATATTGGAAGTGATGTATAAAAAGTTCTTCCATGACATGAATGGATGGGAGGAACTAGAGTAGATTCCATCGCAGGAAAAGGTAATGATGGACCTGGTTCCAGGAGAGGGCAAGAATTTGGTGAGGGATACCCATATTAAGATTCGTTTTAGGCAGTTCCCAAAGTCACATGTATATTGAATGATTTATATAAGGACTCCAACATTCCCAAAGGGGATCCTGCACAGCAAAGAGAACTCCTACATGAGAGTATTAGAGGGAAACCACTGGAATACATGGAGGTTCAGTGTCAGCATTGAGCATCAACCAGTCGTTAGGGTTGAATCATTGATATCAGTGCTCATTTGAAACCTGATACTACCGTTATGGGATACAAAAATGGTCATACGACCTAAAATTTTTATAATGGCATCCGTATTGGAGATGGTGGAACAGATCAACATGGGGATCTCGATGTTGGCTATGTTGTAAAAATTAAAGTGGAATATAATTGAGTTGAAGAGGTCTCTTAGGGTGTGAGGGACATTTATCCTCATTATGGATGGATAAAAACACATATGGGTTCCTACGAATACCTGAAACCCATTTCCCTTATAGGGAATAACTTTTGACAGGCTACATTTAATGCGGTGTGGAGATTCCCGCCCAAGATGACCCCGTCGTTGGTGCTAAACTGGGTCTGGAAGGCGGATAATTTCAAATTCAACCTATTCCCATTTCCAACAGGTGTGTTCACCAATGAGGTCCAGGGAATGGAAGAGCATTGGTCAAACCTTGTAGCCTTTTGGTAGGGATTCTTGGTGGTGTGGTTTTATTGTGAGCCTCTCGGTATGTCGTACACCCTACACCGCTTCATGAGAGAGTTTTGGTGCATGTAGAGGATGACACCATGAGTATACATTGGAGTAAATCCTGAGGACCATCCATGTGTGATGAGGTAGATGTGGCTCATGGTCAACCAGAGGGATTGGAAGAGGTGTAATGAGCTCCCTGTACCCATAAATGTATATGGTATAGTGAAAGAATATTCCATGAGTTGTGAGGCAGCGTACCTAAGTGATATGTTGAAGTAGCGAACTGTACATGCTAATTATGGGGTGCCTTTCCATCCCATAGGGTGGGTCTAGAAGGTTTCATAGACATCCAATGGTGGCAGGGTTGTAGAAGAGGTGTGGCCTACATCAATTGAGAGGTAGGAGGCGGTGATAGAACCAACATCCCTAGAGGAGCAAAATCAGCAAGAGGGGAGGCCACTCGAGGGGGTCGTTAAGATACCCATTCATGATTTTGGGAAGTGGTTTCAATTTATAGATATGCCTATGAACACTATTTTCATGGAGTCTTGAGACATCTAAAATGTTAACAGACAATTCATGAACCATTCCCAGATGTTGCACCATTTGAGGCATCTCGGAATAGATTTTTTGGGAATCGGTCAAGGCAGGGACAGCTTTTCTAGCTCAGGTGGAAAGGGAGTAGTACATAACCAATCTGGAAGACATCATGCACTCTTGAGGTGATCTGTGTCAAATGATGGGTCAGGTGAAAGTGATGCTTAATCAAATGACCCTCCTCTATTTTCATCCACTTAATTGAGGGAGAAATTACCCATACTATAAGAATCTTATGTGACATACTGAGGAATGAGGCTGGCAGAGGAAGCCCTCTAGAGGAAGATGAGGTCTGTCACTTAGAACTGGAGATTGAAGAATTTTCAGAGACTTTTGATGTAAACATTAAAACATTTTCATGTAATCCTCATTCAGGTCACCTTGGACATCCCAACTAACATTTTACAATTGTATGAGGGTCTAATATGCATAACATACTCCCGCACAATAGTGGATGTGGATTTGGGATCTGCACCTACGACGATGGAAATTACCATCCCTAGTGGGGATGTGGCACCCAGGGGGTTCTCTTGATGACTTTCGATTTCCACACCATATACGGTGTCCATGCTTTGGGGTCCCGACATCAAAAACACAAGGGTGAGACTGAATATTTGATCTCTCTATGTCTTATTCATAGAATTTCTAACTATCATCCATCGAATTAGGCTAAATGAATTCTATGTATTCTGACATGAACAATTTTTTAAATAGAATGGGCCGTATTGGAGAGGATGACCAGAGCTCATGTCGTTCCCTTTCCCAGGGGAATGGCGGTGCTTGTGGAAGCAATCTCCCATACAGACCAAACTTTATTACTCCTGATCACATGTGGGACCATCAATAAGATGGAACCAAAAGTCATTGAGGTGGAATCTGATGATGGGGATCAGACAGATGGCATGGGATGTGGACTACTTGACTAGACACCAGATGATGATCATGCTGATGAGTTCATGGAAGCACTCTACACATATCATCTTGTTGACCCTGAGGACTTGGATGTGATGGATTTCGATAAATTTGACTGAAATTCCATCCATTGCTGGTCATGGAAGTTGGTCAATCGATTAATTGGGATGACCCCACAACCACAATGGATGGATAAAATGTAGATTAATCATTCTTGGTTGTGTGACCTATGCTCTGTTGGAGTGGATGCCAAGAATCTTCATATGGTCATTCGAGATTTCATGGTAGTGAAGACAAGTGAACATGAACACACCCTTGATGTGGGTTGGTAATGGAGAAAGTCTGTGAACATCAACATGCTCCAGGAATCTAAAAAAGAGTTCCAGAATTTGAGGGCATGGGATGGTGAGTATTCTACATTCCTTGACATGCAATTAAGGCTAGTATCATGGTTGAAGGCCCATCTAGAAGAGGCTGAGGAATATATGAGACGATCCATTTAAGAGATGGCTATTATACATGCAGATGGGGGATGATCTTGGATCGAGGCGGATGAAATATGCCTCATTTCCATCGAGGATGAGAGGGATCTTGTCAAGAATAAATGGATATTGGATGCCGCTAGCCGGAGAGTGGAAGAGTTGGGACACTCAGTTGAAGAGTTCAACCCATCTATGTTAGGGTCCAATCCATTTTCGAGGTAACTTGTGTAAACCCATAAACATACATTCATAATTTTCTTTTTTATACTGGTTGTTTTAATTAGTTTTGTTATTTTTTTTGTTTGTTGTATTTTCATCGCATTACTAAAAAATCTAGCGACTAATCCCTAAGATCATGTTGTTAATTCCCGATGTAAGAAACAATGGATGACCATATCGTTATTCTGTATTAATAATAGAGTTCCAACCAAGCATCAAGAATATGGTTTATGAACAACTGATCTGCATTTCTGGGAAGAAAGTGGGGGGTCTGATTGGAAAATGATGTTATCAAAATAGTCTAATTTCTGTATTCCCAATGTGATCTAGTGCATGAGTGGGGTAATTCCATGGGCGTTAGAATAAATATGAATATTGGGTAGTGGAAATATGTAGATTAGGAATCCAAGTATTCAAAACACTATAGGTACATCCTGACAATGAAGGATAATTGCAGACCGTGTTCGAAACAATGCATCCCTATTGTGTAAGCTTGAAATGGGGATAACAAATATGGGCCGACCACATTCCATGTACAAAACATGGGTCTTAAATTGAAATAGTATTCAATATTTTTTGGTAATGTAGCCCAAGATAGTAGTCTATCCATAGGGAGTTCATCCATACTGTTAGGGGGTTTATCTAGGCATGAAATAGAATGAGGTTCTGAATAAAGGGCACTCAAAGCATCGAGGGTGGTGTGATGGGTTGTTCGAATGTATTTAAACACACGTCAAATTATCCCACCATGATGAAAAAACATTAGTTGAGAACATTGGTTTGGTCAAGGATTGTATTCATTTTATAAATGGATCTCTATAACAGGATCCTAGAGAAGTCCGTAGTTTTATGTCATTCCAATAAGGATGATAGACACATATTTTAATGTTATACTGTGGGGAAGGAGTCAATGAACTGTCCCTTGAGGGGGGAAAAGGCTGGGATGACCGTATAAATTTTTTGAAATCACATAGATGCATCTAGTAAATAGATATCCATATTTCACTACCTATCAAGCTATGTAAGGAATCTAAACATACATTGTTTTGTAGGACCTGTACAGTTTAATGTCATGCGTTACTGAATCATGGGGGAAAGGGATCTTCAAAGGGGTATTTGATGCGGTAACTATTAACCCGGTGTGAATGAGGACCAAGAAGGCCACACCACACCCCATTTTCATGGTGAGCTTCTTTAGACCATAGACTAGAGGTGGCCTAATTTGGGTCGGTCCTCAGACAATGTTTCTAGGAATTCCTACATAACCCATTAGGATGAGAATCATGCCATATGTAGTTTTCAAATTTCAATTTAACATCAAGTGCGACGAGAGGCATGAGTGGTTTGGCTGAACCATTACACACCCTGCCAAAACCACTAATCCCATGTGAGTCACACGTAATGTGGGAAACTAGGAATACTGATTGGATTTTCCTATTTCAAGGAGGCATTCAATAGGAGAAATGGAATGCTAGGTGGGTGATCTCCTAGTCATATTGACTCCCCAACATAACTCACATAGATGCGAGGAGGGGTGAAACCTTGTCTGTTGGAATTACACTTGAACATAAGGGAGTGGAAAGATGTGAATAATGGTTCTTGATATATTGATTTCAATGTTGGAGGCATGAATAGAGAACATTATTGTTGATTAAGTTAGAAACACAACATCTATTTCGTGATAGCATAGAATGGGAACAGAAAATTGAGGATCGACCACTGACCATGTTTGAAACACATGACCTATTGAAAAAATCCATGGGTTTCTGGGGGCCTAAAACGGTATGTAATCCAATGTGGAAGGAGAACATTATATAAAGGGGGTCCCTTCAGACATGGAAGATGATGGAGATCCAAATAAAGGTCTCATGAAGAGTGAATATGAAATGAGGAAATGTCAATGTGAAATCCCATACTTTGGACTCTTTACCACAACACATTTGAGTACACCAATGAGATGTTTCATATAGAGGGAGTCGAATCCCATTTCCTGAACAAGGGTATCAGGTATACAAAACTCTTTTTTAAATGTGGACATGGTTTAATGGAATGTGAGTAGGGTCTAAAAGTAGCAAAACCTGACACGTAGTTATTATATGATGATTATAGTTTATGGTCACAGAAAACAGGCCATGTTGGGAAGAGAAAAGTGATATATATGGTGGATTAATTACAAAACCATATTCAAATGGGGACAGTAGGAGTTTGTATCACACTATGTTCAACCATGGTTGATTTTGGGTGTAGCACTCAGAAATGAAACTTGGGATGGGCCCGAGGAAAAGTTCCTGGGCATTATTATGAATCCCATTATGATATAAATCAATCCATATGTAGTTATAGAAGATTTTATGGTCGGGTACCAATGCTAGGGAAAACACTGTCATGAAGGTCCATCCCATGCTATAGAAGAATCGACATATTATGGATCTTGTATCTTCTTTTAGGTGGATTTGTTTTTTTGTGATGTAACAAGCCTAGGACGGAGAATCCAGGTATCAATACAAGAATCAATACATATATAGGAAATGAAAAATGGGATGGTAGATGACTGATACTAGGCATGTTTCCTCCTCGAGGAAGGACATCACAATGTAGTGATGTTTTTCATCTTGCATATAGGACGATGGTGTCCCAGTTTTGGGTCGTATGATAGGACCATCGCACATATTTTAACATCTTTCAGCAGAAAATCAACAATTTGAAGTCATGTGAGACCAGGTATCATAGTTTAAGGTCATATGTATTGGACGATACTAGAGGGGACACTAACAGAGGAATGAGGTTTTAGATGGAATGTGCTAGGTGTGATCAAGAATACCTGATGTGAATGAAGTCAAGGTAGCCACCACACCACGCGCAACTATATAAAAGAAAAATCAGGTCTATGTGCCAAAAATTATAAGAGGAAATGCGACTGGACCCAAAGATGAAATGTCTGGGTGTTCTTATGTATCCCATGTTGATGTGAATCACGCTATACGTTGTTTTGGAAAATATCTTGCAGTTTAACGTCATGTGATAAGGATGAGGGAAAGACAATCTAGCCAATAAAGGGGTAGTTCATAGAGTGGATTTTAAAAAGTATATTTTAATGAGGACATAAGTCCACATATTCTACACCCTACACTCCTATTGAAGTCAGGTCAAAAAAGGCCAAATAGAAGAGATAATTGTTGAAGCCTGAGCTGGACCCTATTAAGAAATGTCTTGGAGTTCCTATGTATCCCATAAGGATGGGAATCATGATGTACATAGTTATGTCAATATTCATGTAGTTTACCTTCACTAGATATGGATGAGGTTGATATTAGTCTATGGTCATAGAGCTCGAACTGAACGATGTGAGAATCTTCTAAGGGGGCACAAACCTTGAAAAATTCCATAATCCCAAGTGATCCATTCCTAATGTGTGAAACAAGGGCAGATAAGGTCTTTGTAACATGAGGAATACATAGAAAAGGGAAATGGGGTGGATCCTCGAATGAAAAAACATTGTGCATTCAGCCTCGTAACGCTCAAACACTCACTGAGTTGTAGCACCAAGAGTATCAAAATTCCACGTAGACATGAGGGAGTGTAAAAGGATGTGAATAAAGGATCCAAAATTTAAGGCAAAATAGGGGTGGTGTAATGATGGAGGATTACTATTGATCATATTCAAAACACAACATCCATATCATGTAACATGGAATGAGAATAATCTAATGAGCGTCAACTGTTAACCATATTCACAATGTGGGACTTGTGTCAAATTTTCATTCAATATCCTCAGGGACTTTGTCCTAAGATGGAATGAGAGAACTAAGGCCTAGCATCCATGATGTTCGGGGGACCTACTAAATGTGAAAGATTATGGAAGCCCAAATAACGTGAAAAATTCAGCATAGAAATGAATGAAAATATGTCTATGTTTAATCCAAAACTCTATGCACCAATGTAGAGTTCTCGTTGGAGTGTTGGTGAATTTCCAAATAGGGACAATGGCCCAATATTATATTAGATGACTCGAGAAGATGTGTGTAGGATATGAGGATGGAGAGATCTTTATAGATAGATACGTGGCATGTCTATTACAAACTCAAAATGAGTGAGTACATAAATGCACAATACACCACATACCCACTCTGAGGAATTAGGAAAAGTGGCTAGAAGGAGGATATGGTTTTTATGTAATAAGGTTGGACCCGATGAAAAAATGTATAGGTGTTACTATCTGTCCCATGAGGATGGGAATCTAGCCTTACATAGTTCATGAAGTGGCAGGCAGTTTAACGTCATGGGGAATGGATAATGATGTGAGGGTGTACCTTGACTATGAATGTGTATGGCATTGAAAAAACCCAATGCGCATGAGGGTGTAAGCCCATGTACGCCCCACAAATCATAATTCCCATAGATAACTTAGGCCAAGTAGCCATGATAATGAATGGATGGACCCTGGTTAGACCCGAAAACCAAAATTTTTGGGATTTCCTACGTATCCATTGAGGATTGGAATCAGGTCATACTAGTTCTGGAGGATTTCTTAGTAGATCATAGATTATGGTCATAGAGATCAAACCGTAGATGCCCAGTTCAATGTCATGTGCATAGGATAGATGGACAGAAAGGGCATATCACGGTGTGTGTAATTTGGGGGACCATAGAATGACAATACAAATTGGGGATAACTACCAACCATGTTCGCAACATAGTATCCATCTCATGTGGCCTGGAAAAGGAACCAAAAATTGGGAATCTACCACTGACCATACTATCAACATGGGACATGTGTGAAATTTCTGTTCAAAATTGTCAGGGGTGTTGGCCTGAGAAGGTAGGAGATCCTTGAGGCATGTCATCCATGTCGTTCGTGGATCCTTTTATATGTGAAAGATAATGGAAAACCAAATGGTGGGAAGAATAATGTGTGGTGGTACCAGTGTAGTTAAATGTCCTATAGAATGGATGATAATGTTAGAGGGGTGTCTCAAGGGGATTTGTGTGGAATAGCAAAATTATCTAAATGTGAATGGGGACATAGAGACCATAACACACCGCACAACCCTAAGTGAGATCTTTGGCAAGCAGGTAGAATGGTCGAGGGACCTGAGGCTAGGCCACGAATGAGAAATCTAGGAGTTACAATGTATCCCATGAAGATGGGAATCAAGCTGAATATAGTTCTGAAAGAGCAATGCATTTTAACATCATATGATGAGGACATGAGAATATCATACTTTAATGTCGCACAGTTGAGTCCATTTTTACGTGACCGGTTATATTTGTATTGCCTTACCAAATATCCTTATCCAAAGGGAGAAATTATTAGTGTGGGAAACAAGGAACGTGATCAGGTTATCCTCAGTATATATGGGTATGATAATGAAGGAAAGAAATCAGGCAGGTTCGATCCCAACCAGACAAACATTCTTACTTGATGAATACTCTCTTTTGAAGGGATAGAAGGGAAAAAATTGAGAATCGCACCAAATATTTGGGACATATAGGTGTGGTGAAAACAATGTGTGACATTTGTTGACCATGTTTAAAACACAACATCAATAACCTGAGAACCGAGTCGTGATCAAAAAATGAGCATTGACCACTAAGCATAGTTGAATCATGGGACTTGTGTCAAATTAACTCTAAAAATCATCCATAACATTGGCTCAATACCATAGGCGATCCATAAGGCCATGCATCTGTATCATTTGGGGGTCCCTTCATATGTGAATGCTGATGGAGACCCAAAAAAGGAGATGTGTGATGCATGAATATGACCGTGCAGTTTAATGTCATTTGATAAAAGATGAAATATGTTGATATCTTCAATGAGGGTGTACATGGTGCACCCATGATATACTTGATGTGAATTAAGGAATCCAAGTCCCAAACAACTCCATGTGTTTGGACCCAAGGGAATATCTTGTAGTTTAGGGATGGACCTTTGGATGAAATCTCTGGGGGTTCCTACGTATCCCATGAGGATATGAATAAATCCATACATAGTTCTGAATGATCCCTGTAGTTTAACATTGCATGGTGAGGAAATATGGAGATTTTATTTTAAGGTCATAGAGCTCAGACCATTTCACAATTTATTGTCATCCCGGATGATTTCTAGGTAGTTTTACACCCTTCATCCTAGATGGATTATGCAGTTTAACATCATGCGGTGAAGACAGGATAGTTTTATATCGTGTGGTACAGTTCAAAAACATAATTCTTGATGAATTTATTATTGGTGGGAGGAGTAACACAATCATCATCAATGGTAAATCGAGAGTACACGCCAATGGGGTAAAAAATATGAATGATGTAATATCTTTCCCATTTGGGCTCTAGTATTGGTGGTTTCCTACTAGGTATCATCAATGTTCACTATTCTAGCACCATTTCACCTTTTAAGAAATATCATAGGTATACATTCTTGTTGAAATCTCTTACTATCTTGTTTTGATGACTCTCTAGTGTGTGAAGGGCACAAATCATGTTCTCGTCGAGTGCTTCCAATTCACCCATATGAATTTCTACAACATTATCTAGTGTCTACATATCATAGATAGCTATTCGCAATGAGTTCCACTAAATCTTGATGGGTAGGATGACCTTTGTTCCATACACTAGAGAAAATGGGGGCACCTGACTAAAATTACGAGTCTTCGTCCGATAATCATAGAGAGCATTGTGGATTTTATCTCTCCAACTATTCTTGTTCTGACCATCCATCATAGATATTATTTTAGAGAGGGCTTTGTTGAAAGCATTGATCGACCCATTTTATTACACATTATAGTGGATGGTATGGTTATAATGAATCATGAACGTGTCATACAACTTCTTCAGTTTGGCTGCCTGGAAGATGGTGTCATTTTCGGTGAGGATTCATGAGGGACCCCAAATTGGTAGTTGATATTGGAGCTATTAAATTCAATGATAGAATGAGACATGACGTATTTGAGAGGGACTCCCTCTCCCCCCTTCCAAATGAAATATGTTGCGGTCAGGAAGAAATTGCACTAGCGGTCTGTCGCTGGTGGATAGGGTCCCTTGACATCGAGTCCCCAGACCGCAAGGTGCTATGACTACATGGTAGTGTGGAGGGGTTCTGGTGGAAAATGCATACAGTTTTCTTGGATTTGGAACACATGATAGATCTTAGAAAACTATATGTAGTCACAAATCATAGAGGGCCAAAAATACCCCAATCTGCCGATCATGTGAGATTATTCTGGCCCTGTCTAATGAGCTCTGTAGGAACCCTCATGAAACACATGAATGAACTGATACATCTAACCAACATGAATGAAACAGAGGTGAAACCCTTCAAACTCATGTCTGTAGAGGTTTTTATCAATACTATGACCACAATAGAGGGTAAACAGCAATGCACACTGTCAGATAATCTCATCCTCTACACGATATGCCTGTAGAATATCATGGTAGAAATACTCAATAAATGGTGTCCTCTATATAGGATTTACATCAAACACTACAATTGGGGGACCTGACATAGTGGAATTTGTGGTAAGTTATCTTACATGTGGTCTATCAGTATCATCCAGTGTAATGATAGTGATTATACTCCCATGCTCTTTATGGATAATCAAATCATCCTAATCAGGATCTGCAAGAGATGTGGCCAATATATCAAGGGAATAGGCTCGACTGTTTTGTGAACGAGGGACAATTGTATCATCTGGCTGAGATGTGAATTGGGCCATTAGCTGGAGGGTACATTCAAATAGTTAAATGAGATCCAACTTCCTGACAACGTAGTCATCATTGACAATTTAATGATTTTTAAGGAGTGCCATTTCACTTGTAAGTGGGTAACACCAATATCAATAGCCATATCGAAACTAGTAATGAGTGCCGGTTACTAGACCTAATTATTGGCATAGCCTTCTGACATCAGGAATGAATATGGAATAACATATTTTGCTGGATTGATGAAGGCTATAACTAGCCCCTCATTATTGAGTTTGGGATCAGTGATACTTCTGCCTGCATGGCTTCAGGAAGAAACATTAAATTTCATTTTCCAATATTGAATGACTTGATATACTGAGAGGATTTCGTCATCAAGAATATCATTATCTAGAGACTGGTCTATGGGAAACGAATGGGCAGTGAGCATGTTTTCCAATGCATGTCCCTCGATATCAGTATGGGGGGAAAACATGATGTCAAACTATTGGAGGATCACTGACCACCGAGCTAGATGACCTATCAACATGTGGAATTTCAGAATGCACTTTAGCAGATCCACTCAAACACATGAGTTGTATATCATGGTGTTTCATGTAATGTCACAATTTATGCACTGCGTACACTAGAACAATTCATCTCTTCATGATAGAGTAATATATGGTCTAAATATGTTGTATCATGCAGTTAGGATAGTATTAAATGTTCTTTGTTCCATAATTGTTCTTCTAGGTCAAAAGGGCACCGAAAGATCATTGTAGAGTAGTCACATAATGGACTAGTGGCATTCTAGAAACAGGTGAAATTTTAACGGATGTCTATAGTAGGTACTGCTTGATTTCCTCAAAAATAGTCTGACACTCCTCATTCCACTAATAGTCAATGCCATTTTTCATGAGCTGAAAAAAAATCTTAAACACTCTAGATAGATTTTTAGTGAATTAGAATATATAGAATATTTGGGCTTGAATGCTTCAAATATCCTGAATGATTCTCGAAGGGGACATCTGACTGATGGCCTTGATCTATTTCGGATGGATCTCAATGCCTCTATACATAACAATGATGCCATGGAACATTCTGGAGGTGACCCTGAAGGCATAGTTCAATGGGTTCATCTTCATATGGAGGTATCGAAGTAAGTCGAACAATTTTTCAGGATCTTTGAGATGGTGCTGACACTAGTGATTTTCAAACACCATATCGTCCACGTAGCATTCCACAAATGTCAAGAGGATCGGCTTGAATAAGATTAGTATGGAAATCCAATTGGTAGAAACTGAATTATTTAGATCGAAGGGAGTTTTTTGGTTGTAGAATGTTCATTATTGTGGGCTAATGGCTTTAGACTCTTCATCCTTAGGGGCCATTCGAATTCGGTTATACCAGGAATACCCATCCATGATGAAGCTAGCCTAGAACCAATCTATAACAACCCTACACTTTATTTCACACTTAAAAATAATTTATCACATAAAATATTAACTCTGTAGGTCATTGATGATCGAGAGGTATAATGTCTTTTGTGATTAGGAACATTACATGACAACTTAAAACATGAAGTACCCATCTTTACTGAAAACATATTTGACAGGACCACACACATTCCTTTGTACTAAGGATTGCATGGTATAACCAGAGGACGTGCATAAGAAAAGGGTGAAATATAAATACCAATAATGGAGTAAATAAGGAATAACATGGAGAATACAACACGTGTTAATAAATAGGCTTATCAATGTAGAAAAAGAGAAAATTGATCATAAAGGCATGATATATAATATTTACCATAACATGGAAATGTGGAAACAACATTTAACATGATACTAGCTTGTGCCAAGGATCATTTCACATAGATAATGAGTAAACCCTCATTGCACTTGAATTAGTATGAGTGAACCCTCAATTCACTTGATGTATCTTGATACAAACCATTACACATAACATTGGAGTGCTACGAGGGCACGCCCTTCTTAATTATTTCATATCATGCACAAATGTGCCACTTGGATCATATATCACGGATTCATTAAACATCATCATTTATTCCATGATAAAGGAATGTGTAATTCACACATGAAACTATATAATCAATAATTAAATGTTAATAAATTTGAATACCCTTGATAGGGAAACAAGTATGGTATTCACTACACAATGAATTTGGATTGGAAAATCACGGCAAAATTTCGGCAACATTACTGCATGACATAAGAATTCATAAAAATGGTTGATTAGATTGAAAGGGGTGTCTCAACATATGTAAATGAAATTTAATGTAAAGGGTCATAAATATATATTTACCAACATATTTAATTTAATTTCTATTCATAAAAATAATAATTTCATAAATGAAAATGAGGAGAGAGAAATCCCTTACAAAATTTCAGCATAGTGATGGGTGTACATGGGAGGAATTAATCAGAGAGAAAGATGTATATCCTAATTAAAACATGATGAGAAAAGTATACAGGGGGTTCAGAATCATACCTTAAAATTTTTAATTAAAAAATTGGTATTACAACATAAGCTAATTTGTAAAAAATTGTGAAAGGAAAAAACTGTTACATGTAAGTGTGATCTCAAAGGCTTGGGAGAGGCTTGAGAGAGAATTCATGGGATCTTGGGGAGTCTTGGGGGGATTCTAGAGAGAGGATGAAGGGGTTGGTGGAGCTCCAATGTCATTGTGTGAATAGGCAGTGGGATCTTGGGTGGGTTTATATTGGAAAATAGTGATAATTATTTATTATTTAGGTTTTGGACACCACAAATTAAACTATTCAATAACACAAACCACCCCATGTTTTTTGACCAAGTTTCATTCCAAAGGGGATTGGAAAACATTATTTCATATGTCCAATTTCCGAATATAATAAAATATTCCGATTTCTCAGGTGGAGGTGAGTCACATTCCCAAATAATTCATTTTTAAAAGATAATTTGTTTTATAAGTCTTTGAGAGTCCACTAAGGAACAATAAAATTTACCAAACAAATCTAAAATAACATTATTTTAACGTTAAAACATATATTGTCAAGAAATACCATTTATAGTATTTTTTACATAAATATTGGGTCATTATAATGTCATATAACAAATTATATATTAAAACTATAATTAATTTTTAACCAAAAATTCAACTATCTACAAAAAGTGTGAAAAATTCAGAGTTGGATAATTTTGACTTCATGATTCAAAAAATAATATTAATTTTATTTTTTTCTAGATATGTAAATTTTTTCAATAAAAATAAACACTAACATTTATCAAAATTCATGGGCTATGTCAAAAACAACATTCAAACTTTAACAAAAATTACAATTGTATTCATAAAAATTAGCCGATCATTTATATTTAATAAAAAGAAATTTAGTAAAAATATTTTAGTAAAATATTATTTAATTCAATATCCATTAATTCATGAAAAGATATTTTTAATTGAATATTAACTAAAAATACTATTTGTGCTTTAAAAAATATATTTAAAAAGAAGCAATAATAAAATGAATGTATATTACTTATATATACAAAAATAGTGCACATAATCACAGTGGTAGGGTCATGTTACATATCCCTTTATAACACCTGCATATGACATAAGGGTAAGGTGTGCGATGGTGAAAGACTCTTGGAGAGGCTTAGATAACACTGCTTGGGTGGTAATCTCTATTATAATCAATTTCTCCCATAGGCAGTCCCATTCAAGCATAAAATGTTAAAGAACGACTTGGGATTGGTCAAGAGCAAAGCCTAGTGAAACCACCTCCTTTTAGAGCTCCAAAAAATGTGTACTTGTATGAATCGATTCTAATGGATGAGGTCATCACATCATTTGTTTGAGTAAATTGGATTTGTTAGAGCCCTATATTTATTTTAATCATGTGGTAACTGTTAAACGATTATATTAGCACCGATAAAAATTCATAATGGTATTTCAAAATGCAAAAACATGAAACCAAGGATGTGAATATTTTATATAATCATTTTAAATAATAATTAATTTTATTATATAAAGTTTAATTTTAATAAATTAAATTTTGGGTAATTAAAATCTTCCCCCTTATGAAATTTCACCCTCAGAATTTCCTATTCCCACATAAATAGATGTAGGTAATTCTGCTTCATTACTTCCTCTGATTCCCACAATGTTTCATCGAACTTTTGGTTCTGCCAAAACACCTTGATGAGGGGAATTGTCTTATTTCATAGAACATTTTCCCAATGATCTAATATCATCACTATATTCTCTTCATAGAAGAGTACACTCTCCTATGGTACCACCTCTGGATTAAGTAAATGTGGTGGTTCAGGTATGTACTTCTCAAGAGTGATCCATGGAATACATCATGTACTTGAGATAGGTTCGGTGGGAGTGGTAATCAATAGGACACTGCTCCAATATGATCAAGGATCTTAAAATGATGATGTACCTTGGATGAATCATTCCCTTCTTCCAAAATATCACAACTCTCTTCCAAGGTGACATGAATAGGAATACCATTTCTCTGATATCAAACATGAGGTCTCATTAATAATAATTAGAATTGATCTTTTGTTGACTCTGAGAATCATTAATGTGCTACTGGATGGTCTTCAACTTCTCCAACGTTTATTCAACCATTTATAGACCTAGGTGTTTTTGTTTCCCAACTTCTTCCCAACATGTCGGTATTCTTCACCTCTTCCCATAAAGGACATTATAAATATCGTTTTTAAATCAGGAGTGGATTCTATTATTGTAAGAGTACTCAACCAAAGGATTATGTTGATCCCATCCTCCTTTGATGTCCATTTAGAATTCTCTCATCATTTCCTCAAGTGTTTGGATAGTCAGCTCAGAATAGACATCAGTTGGATGGTGATAATCCATACTGAAGTTCATATCAATTTTTAGAACATGTTGTAGACTCTTTCAGAACATAGAGGTGAGTCTTGGATCTAGATCAGATACAATTGATTGTGGTAATCCTTGCGGTCTTACAACTTATCTAATATATATTTGTGATAGTTGATGTAATGACAAATCCTCTTGAATTTCAGTGAAGTGTGAAGTCATTAAAGGATGATCCACAACAACATAGATAAAATGGTTTCCATTGGATGTCTTCAGAAGTCTGGTGAAAATGTCCATGGTGATGTTCTCCCATTTCCATTCTATAATGGGTAATGGTTTCATCACCCCCTTAGAATTAATACCCTAAGACTTCACTGGTTGACATACCAGACACATTGATGTATACTTAGTGATTTCATTATTCATGTTATCCAACCAATAATTATCTTGGATATCTCGATACATCTATGTGTTTACTAGGTGAATGGAAAAATTCAAACTATGTACAAAATCTAAAATTACTTTCATTAACTCTAGATTTGATGGAACACATTATCTGGAAAAAAATATCACAATTCCTTCTTCATGAACATTGAACTCCAAGGATTTAACATTTCTAATAGTTTCCAATTTCTTTATAATTCCCACATCATCCTTTTCAGCATCCTTTAACCATTCCAAATGTTATGGTTGAGAAATAATATGTGAAAGGATTGATGATTTTCCATTCATTATGATTCCCATGTCCATCATCATAAAATATAAGAATATTGGATAATTTTCAATTCAATCAATGATAGAATATCTAAGACTATTCTACATAGGGCATCCTCCAAATTGTTCTATTTCCCAAGGATTTAATGGATTGAGAAATCATAGTCTTTAATCATCTCTAACAATATTGTTTGGAACATGTTAAACTCGTTCTATGTGAATATATACTTTCGGCTTTTGTGGTCCATGTATATTTCTTACTTCCCCCCAAATACATAATGCCGCAAAATTTTTAAAGCGATGATTACTGCAGAAAACTCCAGATCATCTGTTTGATATTTTTTCATAGAAAATTTCAATTTTATTGAATCAAATGAAATTAATTTTCCATTTTGATTCAACACATATCCCAGTACCTTCTATAAAGAATCACTAAATACAACAAAAAGTTCTCCACTTGTGGGTAATGTGAGCACGAGCACAATGAGAAGCCTCATTTTCAACTCCATGAAGATACCTTATAACTCATCACTCCAAGAAAACTTTACTCACTTTTGAGTTATCTTGGTAAGAGGGTTGGACTATCGTGATAAATTTATCTCAAATCAGCGATAATACCCAACTAACCCCAGGATGCTATAGATATCAATTACCGATATTGGCCTCTACCATACCTCAACTTCTTATTTCATGGTGTGATCCATAGATATCCCAATTCTTGTGATGATATGAACAAATATTGAGACCTACTTCAACAATAACTAACAATTTTTGTACTTTTCATAGAGATTCTCCTTTGGTAAAGACTCTAGTACAGTGCTTAGATGATCCTCATGCTTCTTTTTGGTTTTGAAGTATATTAGAATAGAGTCTATAAAGACTACCACAAATTTGTAGAGGTAATCTCAAAAGACACTATGAATCAATTCCATGATTATTTTTGGAACATTAGTGATTCTAAAAGGAATTAAATTGCATTAATAGTGCTTGTACCTTGTATGAAAAGTAGTCTTGGGGATTACTCCCTCTTCACCTTTACTTGGTAATTTCCCGACCACAAATCCACCTTGGAGATGTATTGTTCTCAACATAGCGGATTGAACATCTCAAAAATTCATGACATGGTATAAATTTTCTTTTATCATTTTTTTTAAGATCATGATAATCAATTAAAAGACGCATTGACCCATACTTCTTCTTAAAGAAGAGGACTGATGCTCCCCCTAGTGAAGCACTTGGGTGTATAAACCCTTTATCCTGATTCTCATGTATATTTTTATCTCTTAATTTCCATAACAACCATTATATATGGTGACATGGATATTGGAAACGCCCTTGGTATAATATCAATTTTGAATTCAACATCTCTTATAGGAGGAAGACCAGCTAATTCCTCAGTAAACACTTCAGCTAATTCAATTTCAATATGTATGTATTCAAGGATGGTTGCTTCCTTAGACTCACTCATATGATAATGATAAGAGTTCTCATAAGGTAGAAATATTAATTCATGAGATGATGGTGCTAAGGAAGATTCATCCTCATCATTTCACTTGAATTGAATTGTGGGGGAGATTCTCCATATAGAGTGTGATTTCCCTCTCACTAAAATTTATGATGTCTCTTTATAAAGAATGAAAATCAACGCCAATAATAGAATAAAATTCCACCACAGGGAATATAAAGAAGTTCGTTGAGAAGTTCAATCCAAAATTTATGATATGGGAGGAGTTATATTTAAGGGATACAATGATTTCCCCGTTTTTTCACTTGAATCTGTATTTCTATTATTTATGGTGGTGTTGGGATTGTTCTACTAATATCTTGCAATATAAAAAATTTTGTAGAACCATTAATGATAAGCTTATCATTCACCTTTATATTCTTGTTTTAAATAATCAAATATAGAATTATGGTTGTCTAATTTTAGACAATTATACATATAAACTGGAATCCAATGAAAAAAACATATTACCTGTAAATTAAATTTATCTCCTTAACTTATAATTTTATATGGTTTGATCTATGTTATCCATGATCTATTTCCAAATATATTTTCTTTGGGGAAAATTTAATTATTACCTTAATAATGGTTCATACTAAGAATATTAATTTACCAATGCATATCCCTTGGGTGTGTTGTATCCAAGAGTGCACCAAGGCCCATTATCGTGCACAAGTTCCCATTCGAGTCTAGCTCAAAAAAGTTTTTTCAGGTTTTTCCTCTAGATACATCTGTTCTACAGTTGCCTCTACGTAATCATATCTATATAGGGATCGATTTTCATGATAAAACACTTACTCAATCCTCACCAAAATTTAGATATGTTTTAACTATACATAATCTTATACCTACGACTTTCACTAGGGTTTTCTAATCCTAATCCCAAAAACAACTAAACCTATCCTCATATACCAACTGTAACTAACCTACCCTATACATCACACATAATAATTATTTATTACATAAAATATTCACTTGATATAACATAGAATATTGAGAGGTCTAGTGTCTTTGGGACTTAGGAACATTACATAAAAACTTAAATCAATAAATGAAAATCTTTATTGAATACTTCTTTTACATGACCTCACACATTACTTCGTATATAGAATTACATGGGATAACCTCAAGACATGCATAAGAAAAGGGTGAGATATAAAGCCTAGTAAGGAGTTAATAGGGAAAAACATGGAGAATACATAACATGTTAGGCAATAGGCAGATCAATGGATTAGAATAGAAACATGAACATAATGTCATGATATACCATGTTTATCATAACATGGAAATGTGGAAACAACCTGTAACATGATATCACCATGAGCCAAGGGTCATTACAAATGGAGAATTAAGAAACACTTATTTCACATGAATTAGAATTAGTGAAACCGTAGATCACTTGAGGTATCATGATACCCGTATTTACCCAATGCATTGGAATGCTATCCTGGTGCACCCTTCTTAATCATTTCATTTCATGCCTAAGTGTTCCACATAGAACATATAACATGGAATCATTAAACATAATCACTTGTTACATGATAAAGGAATGTTTAATTAATACATAAAACTATATAATAACTATGTAAATGTTCATAATGGTTATTACCCTTGATAGAAAAACGAGCTAAGTATTAACTCACAATGACACTGGCTTGGAAAATCGCGGTGTAATTTCGGTAGGACAACGACATGAATTAATAATTAATAAAAATGGTTGATGTGAGTGAATGGGGTGTCTCATAATATTTACATGAAATGGATAGTAATAGGGTCATATAGATATATGTCCCACCATATTTAATGGATTTTAGATTCATAAAAAAAATAATTGAGTGAATGAAAACATGGAGATAGAAATCCCTTATAGAATATCAGCGTGGTAATATGTATACATGGGATGAATTAATTAGGGATAAATAGGTATATCATCATTTAAAAATGAGAACAGAGGCATGGTTGAGGTGAAAAATCATACCCCCAACATTTTAAATTTATAACAAAATGGTATAACGAGATAATAAAATTTGGGCAAAAATAGAAAGGAAGAAATCCCTTGCTTTGAAGTGTGATCCCAATGGCTATAGAGAGGGTTCAGATAGGATTCATGGGAGAATGGGTCACCTTGAGAAAATTATATAGATAGGAGGGTAGGTTTGGTCGATATCCAAATACTTCTAGTGAAGAGGAAGTGGGAGATTGGGTAGGTTCATATAGGAAAAGTTACGGAATTATTTATTATTTGGGTTTTGGAAACAACACATTAAAATAATAAAAAAACACAAACCAAATAATGGTTTGTTCTAATGGTTTTTTCCAAAGTGTATTGGAAAAAATTATTTTATAAGGCCAGTGAACTATCTTATTAAAATATTTGTTTTTCATATGTAGAGGAGAGTTACACTCTCAAAGAAATCAATTTAAAAATTTTAAAATGTTTTATAAGTCTTGGGGGTCCACTAATACGCCAAAAAATTAATTAAAACAAATTAAAATATCATTATTATAAAACTAAAATATATATTGGCCAAATATCCCAATTATTGTATTTATTACATCACTATTAGGTCATTATGATGTCAAAAAACACGTTATATATTAAAACGGTAATTAACTTTTACCCAAAAATTGAACTATCTCATAAAATTATGAAAAATTCACCATTTCATAATTTCAAAATCCTTATTTAAAAAATAATATTAGTTTTATAAAAATGTTTTTTGAAATATGTGATTTTTTAATTTTATAATAAAAACTAACATTTATAAAAAATTCCAGGGTGTTGTCAAAAACATCATCCAAATAATGATAAAAATTAATATTATATTCATATGAATTATAAAATCATTTATATTTAATAAAAAATTAATTAGTAAAAATATTTTATCAAAATATTTTCTAATTCAAAATTCTATTAATTTATCAAAATAGATTTCTTAATTGAATATTAACTAAAAAAATATTTTTCCTTTTAAAAAAACTATTGAAAAAAATGAATGTATATTCATTATTCCATAGAAAAATAATGAAAATAATCAATGTGCTAGGGTCTAGTTACATAACCCCTTATAACACCCACATTTTTCCTAAGGGTAAGGTGTGCGATGGTGACAGACTCTTGGAGAGGCTCGCATATCATCCCTTAGGTGGTAATATCTATTAACTTCTATATCTCATGTAGGAGGATCCATTCAAGATTAATTTTTTGAAGATCAACTTGGGTTTTCTCAAGAGAAAAGACCATTGATGCATCTTTCTTTTTGATCTCTGAAAAATGGTCTTTGTATGGCACAATTTCGTAACACCCCGAGCTTCCACGATACGTTTCTCTTTTAATAATGCAATAGCTTGCATTGTACGCAAGTTCGAGATTCTAACACACCGAGACCAATCAAAATAGCCATTATGAATAGTAATACCCACATTTTTAAAATATAAATTTTTTATTTCAAAATGGACTTTATTTTTGGATTTGGAATATCAATTATAGATTAGGGTGAAATTTTGGCATTATTCTGAAAAACATCAATTTTTGATGAATAGTGAAACCACTAAGTGGTAGTTAAAAAACTGATTTTTCGTTTAAATGAAACATTACCACTTATGTGATTTGATTTTCAAAAAATATGACATACATGGTTTTCATTAGGATGTAAAATGTGGTTCAATTGGATTAAAATAATTTTTTTCTGAATAGTAACTTTAAAGTTTAATTCATCGCGATTAAAGGCAATTAGTGAAATTTAAGGTCAAAATGATATTATAAAAATATGAAAATACCCTTAGACTTGTCTTACCCCTATTGGATGAGTCATGGACGACCACGAAAATCCACGTGTCAACTTGGGGACCCCATAGAGCCACTTTGTTTGGATAATGACATTAAAAGCTTTTTATTTAATGTTAAATTAAAAATGTCACAAACATGAGTTGTTTTACTAAAACAATTTTTAAATGGGGTTATACAAGTCATCTTTTTGACTATAAATATTCCATAGAAATCTAAAAAGATTTACTACAATATGATATTTTTTTTATAGTTTTTAGAAATTAAATAAATTAAATTTTTTATGACACCATGATGATGCAACGATTACCTCATTAATTAACAATTCAAATAAAATAAAAAGATAATGTAAAATATATGGAAGAAATCTGTCCAAAACCTATTGTATGAGAGTATTTCGAATCCTTATCACCTTATACTAGAAATATATAAGTCTGGGACCTTTAAAATCCGAAACTAATTATATAATAAAGTAACATTTCATGACTTCCCAAGAGTGCCCCTCCTCTCCTCTTATAAAAGGCCCCCACCTCTACCACCTTACCCACACCTCTCAAGCCTCTGGCTTGGAAAACACCTTCCCATTTTGTCTCTACACATCCCACTCTTACTCCTAGAATCCTCACATTGGGAATAAGTCTTCCAAAAGAAGCCTTTGAACTCAAATCAAAAAGAGTTACCCGTTTTAAAGGTAATGTCTTCTCTTATGATATTTTGTTTTATTTTGCTTCTCCAACCCCATAAACTCCTTTTATTAATATATTTTGTAACAAAACAAGTATCCTAAATATACTAAGATGTTGTTATAATAATTATTCGAGCTACGCTTACGCACACCTACATCAAATGGTTATAGAACATACTGTTTCTATGGATGACGAATTTCTGCCTCATGAAATGATGATTGTTCAACACTCATATAACACCTACAAAGGTGGCCATAAAGATGTAACTATATTTATATATGATATATAATATTTTTATGTTTTACTTAAGCTTATGTATTTTTCATTTATGGAATACCATTATTGTTTCCATTATGGGTAAACGCGATATTTTCATTTTATGAAGTGCAGACTACCGCCCCCTCAAAGTGATTTGAATCATTAATGCCATATGTGGCATGTATAAAGGATGGATTAAATGGTATTGTAAATTATATTATACTGGAATTATATTATAACTTTATTTAATTATAATTTCATTCCATTAAATACAAAATAGAAATGAAAGTAGCGTTCATGCGTACATACGACTTACCGTCTCCATGAACGGTGCATTTCATTTCATACCTCTAAATGTTATGTAATATTAAAATGCATGTATATACTGGATATATATGATATATATGATATCTAAATAAGGAATATAATTCTGGATATAATGGATATTTCACCACATGAACAAATTGTAATTATAAGAGGGTTATTTTTGACTCAAGTACCAAAGATCGATAATATCAACGTTATTAACATAAATAATTACATAATGTTCATAACATGGTAATAAGTTATATAAAAGGAATAATGATAATATAAAAGGTTCTTAAGAAATTTGAAATTAACTCTAGTTTATTATTCAGGAGGTTAAAGAACGATTATGTCAAGTCGGACATGAGGTAAGGGAACTTCTTAACCCAATTTTCATTCTTTGGGTTAATCTCCTACTTTCAAATTATGTCATGATATTATTATGTCCTATCTTGTATTTGTAAATTCTTTATGTGTACATACAGTGAATACACATAATAGATCTATTTTATTTAAAAATGATCTTTTTAAGGGAATTCATCTCAATCTCCATTCATTGAGGCATATTTTGTTTTATACCCAAGTTTCTTTTATACGGTGTATAAACCCCTTTGACTTTTACGTTTATTGAAATGGAATCTTTTTATATGAATAATTTTACTAAACGAAAAAAGGAATTTTTTTCTTGTTGTACAAATGCGGAGACAACGAATTCTCCGCCGCCGTGACCATTATTTGTGTTTTGGCTTCCTCTACAAGCCTTAATTATTTTTAAATGAATAATAAATACCATGTTTTAATTTTCTATTATTATGGTATTGAAAATGGGTTTGAAATTGTTTTTATTATATCAATGTGTTGTATTGATATCTTGTGATTGAAATGTGGAAATTTTATATTTTTTTATGCATGTTTTATGTGATACGATTATGTTATGGTTAAGATATGTTTAAACCTGTTCATATGAGGAATGCATTTGACTTAATAAGTGATGGGTGGAGCCCGTTATAGCTCCTCGATGCATCGTCAGGTCTCATGAGAAAAACTAGTGTCTTGGCACGAGGCCTTGACAAAATATTATTTGTATTTTTGGCACGAGGCCTTGGATACGTGGTTCTGATTGTCTGGCATTATGCATTCCATCATTATGAAAGTGGTTATTGATATTGCATGTGATTATTCGACAAGTAGAATATCCATGTGAATAAGTAAATGAAATTATTTCATTTTAATTTTTCCATTTTATGTTGAAGTTCATGTTTTAAATGCTTTTGTTTTAGTTATACATTGCATTAAATTTTTATATTTATTTATGAAAGCTTTCGCTATATTGTTATCCTTACTGAGCATTTGAACTCACCCATTTCAATGTTTTAATTTTTCCAGGATGTGAAGAAGTATTTTATGAATGACCTACAGGGATAGTATAAAGGGGATATGAGTGTTGACTATGGAGACTATATTATTGTAGTTGTTCACTTTATGATGTAATGTAACATTTATGAATGTATCTAGTGTTTCCAAGGCTACTAAACTAATCGGACTTTCGAGACTTGATCTTTGTGATCATGCCAATGTTACGCAATAACGCACCGACTCTGGGTAACTGGGGTTGGGGGGTTACATTTGGTATCAGATGCAGTTTAGTACTAACCTTGGAAGATAGATTTAGATAAACTCTGATTAGATCACATAGCCCGAAGATAGACTTTGAGGATTAGTATATAATAACTTCCTAGAATTTGGGTAATATAGAGATTTTGTGAGTTTTCCGAGCAATACATCCCTGTCTGGATATGAGCTGGTAGAGGCAACTCTGGCATAGATGTACCTAGGGGTAAAACCTAAAAAACACTTATTTAAGCTAGACTCAAACAGGAACTGGTGCTCAACAACGGGCCTTGTTGCACTCTTGGTTACGACACTGCCGGGGGATATGCTTAGGATAATTATCATTTTCTTTACAAACCATTATGAAGGGATTATGAGTACATATTTCATCAAAGAATACATTTTTATGATTATGGATTATATCCATATATAGATAAATTTATGTTAATTGTTTTACATGTATGTAATTATGTATTTTAATTCATAAACTAATCTAGTTTATGCCACTGTTTAGAAATGGCGCCTAGTGGGAGGAATGGAAACCTTATCAATGCACGCACTCCGTGTAGGGATTTCCATCCTGCTCAAGATAATTATTATGGAGTTGGAGATACAATTGGTGCTGATCAACTAATTACCATATTGGGACAACTCACTCAGGTTATCAATAATAACCTTACTCGTATGGAGCACCCTGATCCGCATTATGGAGGATCAATGTTAGACCGCTTCATGAGGCAGCAACCGCCAACATTTAATGGGGGTAAAAATCCATTAGTAGCTGAGCAATAGATAAACTCCTTATAGAAAATATTCCATGCCTTGGGGAGTAGCGAAAGGTAGAATGTTGTCATAGCAGTTTACCACCTCACTGGAGATGCTGATAAATGGTGGTCGCTGATTCAAAACACAAAGGAAGATGAACAAGTAACAAGTATAGAATGGAGGGATTTTAAGGAAATTCTAGTAGAAAAATACATTCCTCATAACCATTGAGCAGATATGGAAAGGTAATTTTTGAGTCTAAGGCAGAAGGAGGATGAGAATGTCACAAAGTATGATGCTAAATTTACAAGGTTAGCGAGGCATGATGCAGATTATATACGTACCCTAAGAAGTAAGATCGATCATTTCATTGATGGGTTAAAACTGTTTCCCCACAGAGAATTAGTATCACAATATTTCTCAACATATGAAGATATAGTCTTGTGTGCTATCAAAACAGAAAAGGAATTCTCTAAATCTTATGACAATAAAGTAAAGCTAGAGAAGAAGAGAACGGTGGAACAAGAAACAGATAAAGGGAAAAGGGAAAGAAGGATTTTCCATTATGCAATAATTTTGGGAAGAATCACCCTGGTACTTGCCTAAATGGAATGGGAGTTTGTTATAAATGTGGAAAAAAGGTCACCAGGCTTGTGATTGAAAGGGAAAGAAAGAGGCTATCAATGATGAATGTTACAAATGTAGGGTAATGGGGCATTATGAAAATGAATGTCCTAAGCGTTAGGGAACCTTAACTCAGAAAAGTCCAAGGGATCAAGGACAATCTTATGCCGTTACTATAGTTGAAGTGGAATAATTAATTTATTGGTGCTTTTGGAACCATGGATTATATTCTGGTTATAAGAATAATGTGTTATATATAAGTATTGTACTGCAGTACTTGTTGTTTTCTATAAGGTTTTAATATTATGATGGTAATAATATTTTTAGTATGTGACAATAATAGAAACATTACTTTGTTTGGGGAATCTAATGTTACAATTGATTTTGGAATTTAAGGACCTTTTAGAGAATGTCTGTACGGAGGTATTTTGGATAACTATAAAGGTTGGAATGGATTAAGTTGAACTTTGGATAGTATTGTTTAAGGTTAAAACATTTATGAAGACTATTTTTGGCATATTATAATACTATTGTTTTAGGAATAGGACAACCTGCAGGTTGGGGGACAACCCATCGTGTCGGACAAAGCTGTAGGAATCGAACCCACAACCATAGTGCCACATGCCTTTATTACCTACCACTATCCTACAGGAAGTCCCTAGTCATTAAAAAATAGTTTTCCTAATCTAAATGGTATGTGTTAATATTTTGAACCTTGTACGATTAGGATAAATAAAATATTTTTTAGTTCTATTATCTTTTTGAGTGAAAGATGAGTTTGTGGTAGAAATTAGTTGATGGTTGAAACTCTATTTGTCAAGCATTAATATATATATAACTATCACTTATTCTATGAATAAATAAATTCTTAAACTTTATTAAAGGGATATTAAAACAAAAAATGTGTTATCCTAAGACCTTATGTCTTCTTGAACTGATAATATTTTAAATCAACATAGATTGATGTATTTGAGGCCATCAATTTAACACTTGTTTGTGATTGATGACCTCAATCACTCCCTACAAATAATTATGGTTTCCTCCAATTATATGTCTCTAATTTCCACCAATGTTCTCCTTATCAAGATCATAATTTGGTGGTGACTTTTTCATTTCCCTTTTTCTCTTATTAAGGCTAAATTTTATTTACCTTATTTCCAATGTGGGTTTTCGACAAAGGTATTTTATATTTTCATCCATTTATTTTCAAAGAAAAATTTCAAATTGCGAGGATGCAATTTGTTAAAGGAGGGGAGAATGTAACACCCCGAGCTTCCACTATACGTTTCTCTTTCAATAATGCAATAGCTTGTATTGTACGCAAGTTCGAGATTCTAACACCCCGCGACCAATCAAAATAGCCATTATGAATAGTAATACCCACTTTTTGAAATTATAAATATTTTATATTTCAAAATGGACTACATTTTTGGATTCGTAATATCAATTATAGCTTAGGGTGAAATTTTGGCATTGTTCTGAAAAACTTCAATTTTTGATGAATAGTGTAACCACTAAGTGGAAATTAAAAAACTGATTTTTCGTTTAAATGAAACATTACCACTTCTATGACTTGATTTTCAAAAAATCCAACATATATGGTTTTCATTAGGATGTAAAATGTGGTTCAATGGGATTAAAATAATTTTTTGGTGATTAGTAACTTTTAAGTTTAATTAATCGCGATTAATGGTAATTAGTGAAATTAAATGTAAAAAATGATATTATAAAAATATGAAAATACCTTTACACTTGTCCTACCCCTATTGGATGAGTCAAGGCCGACCAAGACAATCCATGGGTCAACTTGGGGACCCCATGGAGCTACTTTGGAAGGAAAATGACATTAAAAACTTTTTATTTAATGTTAAAATAAAAATGTCACATACATGAGTTGTTTTACTAAAAAAATTTAAATGGGGTTATACAATTTATATTTTTGACTATAAATATTCATTAGAAATCTAAAAATACTTCCTACATTATTATATTTTTTTTATAATTTTTATACATTAAAAAAATTAAATTTTTTATGAAACCATGATGATGCAGCGATTACCACATTAATTAACAATTTAAATAAAATGAAAAGATAATGAAAAATCTAAGTCATAAACTTGCCAAAAACCTATTGGATAATCATATTTCGAATCCTTATCACCTTAGACTAGGAATATATAAGTTTGGGACCTTTGAAATCCGAAACTCACTATATAATAAAGTAACATTTCATGACTTTCCAAGAGTGCCCCTCCTCTCTTATTATAAAAGGCCCCCACATCTACCACCTTACCCACACCTCTCAAGACTTTTTCTCGGCCAACCCCTGCTCATTTTGTCTCTCCACATCCCACTCTTACTCCTAGAAGCCTCACTTTTGGCAGAAGTCTTCCAAAGAAGCCTTTGAGCTCAAATAAAAAAGAGTTACCCGTTTTAAAGGTAATGTCTTCTCTTATGATCTTTTGTTTTATTTTTCTTCTACAACCCCTTAACCTATTTTTATTCATATCTTTTGTAAAAACAATAGTATCCTGAATATACTAGAATGAGTTTATAAGAATTATTCGAGCTACACTTATACACACCTACATCTAATGGTTAAAGAACATACTGTTTCTATGGATGGTGAATTTCTACCTCACGAAATGATGATTGTTCAACACTCATATAACACCTTCCAAGGTGGACATTAAGATGTAACTATATTTATATATGATATTTAATATTTTTATGTTTTACTTAATCTTCTGTATTTTTCATTTATGGAATACCTTTATGGTTTCCATTATGGGTAAACGCGATATTTTCATTTTAGGAAGTGCGGACTACCGCCCCCTCAAAGTGATTTGAATCGTTAATGCAATATGTGGGATGTATAAAGGATGAAGTAAATAGTATTGTACATTATATTATACTGGAATTATATTATAACTTTTTATAATTACAATTTCATTCCATTAAATATTAAATAGAAATGAAAGTAGCGTTCATGCATACGTACGGCTTACCGTCTCCTTGAACGGTGCATTTCATTTCATACCTCTAAATGTTATGTAATATTATAAATGCATGTATATACTGGATATATAAGATATATATGATATCTAAATCAGGAATACAATTCAGGATACAAAGGATATTTTACCACATGAACGACTTGTAATTATAAGAGGGTTATTTTTGACTCAAGTACCAAAGATCGACAAAATGACCGTTATTAACTTAAATAATTACATAATGTTCATAACATGGTAATAAGTGATATAAAAGGAATAATGAACATGTAAAAGGTTCTTATGAAAATAGAAATTAACTCTAGTTTATTATTCAGGAGGTTAAAGAATGATCGAGTCAAGTCAGACATGAGGTACGGGAACTTCTTAAACCAATTTTCGTTCATTGGGTTAATCTCCTACTTTCAAATTATGTCATGATATTATTATGTCCTATCTTGTATCTGTACTTTATTTATGTGTAATTATAGTGAATACACATAATAGATCTATTTTATTTAAAAATGATCTTTTTAAGGGAATTCGTCTCAATCTCCATTCATTGAGGCATATTTTGTTTTATACCCAAGATTCTTTTATACGGTGTATAAACCCCTTTGAGTTTTACGTTTATTCAAAAGTAATCTTTTTATATGAAGAATTTTACTAAACAACCAAAAGGAATGTTTTTCTTGTCGTACGTATGCGGCGACAATGACTTCTCCGCCGCCGTGACCATTATTTGAGTTTCGACTTCCTCTACAAGCCATAATTTTTTTAAAATGAAAAATAAATACCAAGTTTTAATTTTCATTTATTTTGGTATTGAAAATGGTTTTGAAAGTGTTTTTGTTATATCAATGTGTTGTATTGATATCTTGTGATTGAAATGTGGTAATGTTATATTTCCTTTATGCATGTTTTATTTGGTACAATTATGTTATGGTTTATGATATGTTTAAACCTGGTCATATGAGTAATGCATTGGACTTAATAAGTGATGGGTGGAGCCCGCTATAGCTCCTCGATGCATCGGCAGGTCTCATGAGACAAACTAGTGTCTTTGCACGAGGCCTTGACAAAATCTTATTTGTATTCTTGGCACGTGGCCTTGGCTCCGTGGTTATGATATTCTGGCATTATGAATTCCCTCATTATGAAAGTGGTTATTGATATTGCATTTGATTATTCGACCAGTATAATATCCATGTGAATAAGTAAATGGAATTATTTCATTTTAATTTTTCCATTTTATGAGGAAGTTCAAGTTTAAAAGGATTTTGTTTTATTTATACATTGCCTTAAATGTTTATGTTTATTTATGAAAGCTTCTGCTATATTGTAATCCTTACTGAGCATCTGAGCTCACCCCTTTCAATGTTTTAATTTTTCCAGGATGTGAAGAAGTATTTTAATAATGACCTACAGGGATAGTCTGAAGGGGATATGAGTATGGAAAATGGAGACTATATTATTTTAGTTTTTCACATTATGATGTAATGTAACATTTATGAATGTATCTAGTGTTTCCAAGGCTACTAAACTAATCGGTCATTCAAGACTTGATCTTTGTGATCATGCCAATGTTACGCAATAACGCACCGACTCTGGGTAACTGGGGTTGGGGCGTTACAAATTCTACTAGATTAGGTCATCACATCCTTTGTCTGAGTAAATTGGATTTTTTAAATCCCTATATTAATAATAAGCATGTGGTTACTATTCAACATCTATATTAACAACGTTAACAATTCATAATCATATCTTAAAATCAAAAAACATAAACCAAGTAAGTGCATATGTTATATAACCATTTTACATAATAATATATTTAGTTAGATCAAGAAGATTTTTCATTAATAAAGATTTGGGTTGTTACACTAGTGGTGAAGTAAATCAATAGTTTTGTTGCAGGAAAGGAAAAGTCATACTTCGCACAGTGATAGCTGGGATGTCGGATGTCAATGCTGACTCTAATCAATATATTATTCTTCAAGAGGGGCACAATTTTGGCTAACCATTTGGGGGTACTGGACCTCCTTACCAAAGTTTTCTCTAATGAGCTTATAAACCTCAGCCTCAACCATGGCACCATTGGAAGGGTGCATATTTCTATGAGTTTTTTTGAACCTTCAATGACTTGCTAGAACATTGAGGCAATGGATGGTGACCTAAGGATCTACTGGTTTAATCTCACCATAAATCCATGAAAACACATCATTATGAAGCTTTTGAAGTCCATGTATCATTATTTAGCTCCGAAATGCGTATAGGAACTGATCAATGTTGGTTTCAGATCTGGATTATTATAGAGGTTCACCGATGAAAATTCATCAACCATAGTGATGAAACCCTCTTTGAATGTGGGAAAATAATTCTAAAGAAATTTTTCTTCACTCACAGTTGATGGATCCTCAGTGAGAGGTAATTATTTTGAGTCGACAGATCTAGACAGTACATTAATGCCAACTTGAGCGGCGATGGACACCGCATCAGGGGGCTCCTGTACTTTTGAGACCATAGAAATGAAATATGTTGAACTGACCCCATCTGGCCTTTGACCCAAGAGTCCATGCCTGATGATATCAATTAAATAGTGGCATATTGGATTGAGTAGGCTTATCCCATCCTGTAGATTAAGCAAGTATGACATATTGTTGTTTCTATGGGGAGAACATCCAAATAAATTATGGGAGTAGGAGGCTCTAGGATCACCAGATCGTAAATTTTATAGGTATACTAGGTGATATTATGATGTACCTTAGTCACGGGAACATGCTTTCCCTCATTCTAGAAATGAAAAATCATTCCCCAATGTACGAGGTCATGTACTCTAATTGGTGGATCAAGAAAATTTTTCCACCATCCAGACATTTCCATAGGTCGGTTATATCTGTATCGTGGTCCACCTTGTTATTCTAAATCTTCTTTTCCTTGCACTTGTAGTAGTCATAATATATCTAGAGGGATTCACAATTGTAAAAGGGATATGAATCACCATGTAGTGTGCCTAATATACTTTTAAGGTAATACTCAAGGAATGGGTGATATGAACAAGGGACCTCCGTATTTTGGTGGAGCGATGTTCCACCCCTCAATGCATTGATGGTGGTGTCTGGTGAGACGACCATGAACATGGTTCTAGCAACCAGGACACCAAATAGGGTCTTCAGGTGGACCTTTCGAACCAGTTTCTGTTCTATCCTATCATAAAAATGAATTTTTTAGGTTAGAGGGACTGAGATCTTTTTTGGACAACCCCATCATTTGAAGTGTCTGAGTCGGGATGACGTATATCTTTGAACCTATGTCGACAAGGCAATGGTGAATCACCACATCATTGAAATGTACAATGATGTACAGTGGGAGAATATGACCATGTATGGGATAACCTTCTTCTTCTGTAGATAAATAAATAATGTCCTGATGTTCATAATTCTTGAATGTCTCTGTATGGAAGTCTTCTACAGCTGATACCTTTGTCACAAACTGGTGGGGGCTTTTTAAAACCTCAACAATGACTTCACGCATATGTACTGATAGGTGAAGTGACATGAGGATAGATAGCCTCTAATGAATGCTGGAATGATTCTTAAGGATATCATACTTCTGCTCCAACAATAACATCTACTGATAAGAGTTCATTCTGTGATAGATAGTGTAATGGGACCTTTTAAATGAATTGAAGGCCAACTAGTGTTTTGGATGTCCCATTGATCACTATTCAAAATGTGTGGTGAAACATCTATATTAGGGATTGATAAAAAAGGATGATCCTCAATATAATGTGGTCGATCGTAGCACGATCATGGTAGCTCCTCCTGATCAAGTAGCACAAACGACGGTGGAGGCGGATCTAATGAAATTAGACTAGAAGCTTGTGCATGTTGAGATCTACATTGAGATTTATTTCTGTGTTCGGTGACATTCACAACCTAGATGCAAGTATTGATTGGGGGATTTGGATTACTCACAAAACCATGACCAAGTCGACACTGGTGATGACTAGGGATTTTGGGGGGATCCATTTAGAGCTCCCCGTCGTTGGAAATCAAGTAGGTGTTTACCAACTCCACAGTGTTTACTATAGCATACACGTGGATATTACTCAAAGAAAACTCCATAAATGCAAAGAATCTAGGGGTAATCGTCAAATCATATGGCATTAATGTTTTGAGATAATGGTATGACGGTGGCATCAGTGGGGGACTTTTTTCCCGGTGTCGTCGATGTTTTCCCTTTTGGGAAGGGGAAGGCTGGGGCATCGATGTTGAAGCTGTATTTATTGGTTACGAAGAGATTTATGAAGGGTCAGGTCAGCTCAAACGTGCATATATAATACCATGGTCATAGGTAGCGACCTTACGAGTCATCCTATCAACATATTCATGAGACCCGCAGTTTGGAACCTACTACCACTCCCATCCGATGTCATTGTCATGTCAGGATTTATGATTGTGCAAGCCTCCTATGCCGAGGTTGGTCCTAACATGACTATGATGTTATCAACCTAGTCATGGATCTAGTCATTAAATATATAGCACATCATGAGGTTGTTTCCAATGATCTGGTGATAGGGACTGTAATGGGGTTGATCCGGGAGATCTTCTCCTTCAGGCGTCCTACATTCCTGAAACCGTAGGATTCCATGTTCAATAAAACTTCTGAAATAAAGGGGGACCTGATCCTCATTAAATTTGTTGGTATAGTTCCTTCTATATAGAAAGGGGACTTGGGGAAACATTCCCTGATGAGGGTCTTGAGGAGATTTTCAAAGAGGTGGAAGCTGATTCTCTCTCCAAGGATGCGGTGTCATATTACACCGGGGGCCTACCTATTCTGTGGTGAGAAATGCTGGAATGGAGGCTGAACCTAAGGTGGTGGGCCTCAGGGATGTTGTGGATGTGGATCCACTGGTAATAACTACACCAACCTGGGGGCCGTAAATTTTGCTACTATAGAGGGCTCAACCTTAGTGACTCATCTCCCGGGGACTTTAGGAGGCAACAGACAAGCCTACATAGCATGGTGTAAGGATTCCTCTAGATGCTGGGCATTGTCAGTTAAATCCTGAAATCCCCTTTAGTAGTTCTGTATAATGAAAAGAGGGACTAGTTTAGTATTGATGTTCCCCACACACATTTTCAGTATTTATTCTTGATTCAGTGACATATCAAGGGAGTAGGTAAGGCCTTTCCACCTGGTGAAAATGTCTACAACGTGCTCTTCAGGCCTATGCTCGCACTTTAAGAGATATAAAATAGTCTTCTTACTTGTGGTTGAACTAAATTGGTAACGAAATTACCTACAAAGATCCTCTGGGCCATTTATTGAGCCGATGGGTAGCTTGTTGTACCAAAATAACACATTCCCTTAGATTGTTTGTATGAAATACTAGAGTTTTGCAGCTTCCTGCAACACTGGAGTTCCCAACATGGGTCAACACCTTGAGATGAAGTGGGACATATGCTACAACAAATATCTCATCCCAATAAAAGGGGAGAGGTAATATTTTCAAAACCTGGGTGGGTTGGCATATCATCCACCCATGCCGAATATGGCATGCCATAAGGTGGGATTTCCACCTGTTGAGTTTCCAAAACCTCGAGGCAGAAAATGAGTGCTTCCGTTTGATCTTCTGGGTAGAGATTCATGTCTTGACGAGGATCCCTGACCGCCACCACATTGGATGATTCCTCAACATGTTATGAAGGCCTTAAGGCTCATGGTGTGGTTGGTGGGATGACCTGGAAAGCAGACGGGGGAGACTTAGCTAGCTCTTGGGGAGGGTTATCATGCAATTCAAGCAGATTTGGCAAGGCATATCATGCCCTTTTTCCATAAACTCAAGAATCCACCATGTCTATGTGGGTAGGATGGTCGTGTTCACATAGAGGAAACTCACTGGGGGGCCGTGTATAACTACTTCAACTACCCTAGTCAATGGATACCATAGTATGGTCACCGCTCTACAACATATTCTGTGAGAAGGTCATTGATCATATTTTTAGGATCATCATGTTTTTGATGAAATGAGGTCCTTTCGGAATCATCTTCTATCTTTTTTATGAGGCTAGATGTGTTAGAGGGTTTTATGACTACAATGTTCCCTTTTTCCCTTTTTGGGATTCTCACCTAGGGATAACATGTTGGAAGGTATGGGAAGAAACAATAAACTTATATGATGGAGATTAATCCTTTGCAACAAATAAAATAGATGTGGAACTCCCTTGAGGGGTATGTTCTCTTCAAGGAGCTCTATATCTTTCTTACCCATGATAGGTCAACCATGTTAATTATGACTATAACTGAAGGAATATCTTTAATATCACAAGGAAATTTGGTATAGTTGTAGATAGAACTGAAATTAAGTGTCACATACTACCCCCATTCATGGATCTAAACATGGGGGAAGCCTATTTAATAATTATGTAGAAAAATTTAAAGATATAAATACATTGTTGTTGGTGGGACCTATGAAGACTGAGTGACTCAGTGTGATGGGCCACAGGGAGCACGTCCAAGTCGACCATAAAACATTACTGTCCAATATCTTCAATGTGTGCCTAAATCATGGGGTAATCCACCCACCTAAGATATAGGAGGATCTTTGTTTCCCAGAGGGTTTGGAGAAAGTACACAACTTCATCCTGGGTACGTGATTCTATCATACTAATGTTTTTGGTGGCTACTGACAAGAACATCTCTAGGAAATGCTCCACTAAAAGGATGTCCCCTAAACTCCATGGATCAAACGTAGGACCATGCTCTTGGATACTCCATTCATTGCCTTGGGGTGGCCGAGGGACCTATAACGAGACTGAATTAGGCCATTGAGATGGTAGACTTACGAGTGGAAAATACTATGAGTGAGCTAACAAACTGTCACATCTTGGGTTGTCCTCTTAAGAATGAAACCTCTATGCAAAGAGACCTCAGGGATTGGGATTAGCAATGAAAACATTTTGCGTAGGAGCTACGACTACTGACGGTGGTCCATGTCATTTCCCTCCCTATATTGGGGCCCAGAACAACTCTCCATGATCTCTAGTTGAGTTACATATTGAACCTATTGACGATAGGGGGATATCATGGCTAGTCCCTAGAAAGGGGACAAATATCCCTCTTCCCGTATATATCTCTTGAGGGAGGAAATAATCTGGTGCACCTTACTTTTTAGAAGGATAAGTTCTATACACCATGTTACAGACCCCGACCTCAACATAGAGGATCATGGTGAAGGTTCCATTACCAACTCACAATCCACCTCAAAATATGAATAGATGATAGTTTTAATCATGGTCTAAAACATATTTGTATTCATATTTTTGTGGTGGTGACCCTCTCTCCTACCCTGGGATGACTCTTCAAGATAGGTTAGGTTTTCATCACTAGGAGGACCTCCGACCAAACTGGTGCTAGGGCGGAGAGAACACCCAAATGGGTGAGTTGGGGTGCGAGGAGAACCTAGAAAAATATCAAAAGGAACACAAGGAGGTAATCCATGTCCACAAGTTAATGTTTGAATCGAATCCCTGTGGGAATATTTTTACTGGGTAGGACCTCCACGGGAGCTGTTGGGGGCATGAGAAGCAATTAAGTGTTTTCCCACTTAGTAGTGATGTAAGGAGGGGGCCATTGTACTGGTCAAACTAAACACATGGTAGACCTTTGCATTGCGTGCCAATAATGCAAGGAATACCTCTGCTTTTTTTATTTCCATGATGAGGAGGACCTTCATTGGTTGTGGTAAAAAAGGGGTAATACCCTAATAGTTTTAGTTGACTGGGATAAAAGGATATTCACATCGGCGAATTTCTACCAGAGGAATAGCTCTATACTGTGTGTCACAGGTGTAGAAGAAACATTTATGTTGGATGTTAGTATGGTGGGAATGGACTTCTCTCAGATTGATTGTGGCATGGGTAGGACTTCCACTATGACCTTAGGAGCATGGATGACATGTGCCATTATTTTTTGTGGCATGAAGAAGACCTTCATACTAGATATCATCACCACAAGTTGGCCCAAAAAAGTCACTATCTATCTCGGCAACCAAGGGACTTGTCCCAACCAGCCCTTGAGGTAGTTGGGGCCTCGATTCGAGATAGAAATATAAGTTCCCCTATTCACTATAAATGCGGACTTCATGGTATATATTAGCGGTTTCACAGAAAACTGTAGCCATTAATGATGACGCCCCCTTACTAGTGCCCTCCACAGCATTCACCAGACATTTTAGTCAACTTAACTAGACTGGGGTCGGTGGTGTATGTCTATAATTCACCTTTTCCTCTTCATATGGGACATGCGGTGGAACAGATGCAGCCTGGTGGATGCCCTATTTGGCAGACCCTTGGATGGGTTCACAGCTGGGCTGGCCCAAACATCCCTCACCTAATTTGCATAAGGGAGTGAGTCGTCAAGGTGATTCGGTTAGAGGATCCTGAAATGGTTGTAGGTTGAAATGGGGAGTTGTGGCTCCCTCTTCAGCCCTTGTGGGAAGTGGCGACAGTGAGGCATGGAGGCCTTTATGTCCTGCTAGGCCATATCCTGAGTTGGGATAATTCCATATTCTTCTTCATATCGTCGAATGAGGTCGTTAATCACTCTCCTATGAACAAGTACAGATAGTGAAATATTGCATGGTCACCCACAAACTATGGATGTGGAGGACATCAAAGAAGATATGGGGTCACGTGGGATCCCAAATTAGTGTTTCCCTAGCCTCAATATCGGTAGGTGAGTGGTGATCGGTATTTGGTAATATAATCTAGGGTATTTCAATGCAGGAAGATTCAACCATTAGCGTTGAAAGAAGGAAAGAGAAGTCTAGTTCCCCAACACCATTCTATCTCCAATTATTGGTATAATGGATCCATAATAAAAACATCACATATGGGGATTTCCAACATTCAACCACCCCAATATCGGGTGAGTTTCACACCAGGCCCACTATTTTCTTGGTGGGATCTAGCACCAGATAGCTAGATCTGGTGAAAGGCTAATCCACTGATGTCTCGAAGGCTACTAATCTCCGCATTGAGGAGAATAATTTCATGTCAAATTCACCATTTATATTTTTGATTCTTTTTTCAAGGCTTGCATCAATATGTCAAGGAAGCGCCACACTACGGACTCCCACTTTCATGCTTTTTAAAGGCAGGCATTATCCAAATCATATTTAAAGATGTATACTTATGAATCAAAATGGGATGATGGGATTTATATCCCACCTTCCATTTATTCCTCCTCAGAATTCATCACCAATCCAAGTCTCCTTTAATTATTAAGACTTTTTCTGTGAAACTCTTCCTTGGTGCCATATCTTCATGGACGATGCTTAATTACACTACATCTATTAAGAAATTACAAGGGGCTAAATTTGGGAAGAAACCCTCGATAAAAGGAGTAGTCACGTTGGACATCGACGATGTGTCTGGATGCTGAAACACTGATGTATCTGGGATTCTTCCCCTTATATAATGGAATCTCGAGGTCATGAAATCCAAAGGCATTCCACATCGAGTGAGGGGAATTTTACTCTATAGGCATGGCCCTGTGAATTTTATCTGCTTCCCATGTTTGACACATGGTATTCTATGAGTTTAATGTCTATAAGAGATGGAACAAACTCATCCAAACACTAATGGTGGTAGACTAAATGGGTGAATTCTGAAGGGGGGCACCTAAGGGGTTTACTGGATGAGTGGATCAAAACATCCGATGAATATGGATCTGAGGATATAGGGGTCTCTATAAATGGGATGCCAAGGTTTAGCATTGGGCGAGATTTAACCATATGGAGGATTCCAATGTACCATGTCCCAATAGACATGGATCAAAACCCACAGAGTTCGAATGGGTGATAGGACACCTAAAGAGAAGATCTGTGAGAATGGAAGCACGGATTTGACCCAAAAGATGTAGAACCATTGGGTTGGGGCATGAACTTCTCTAAATGTAGATACTTTAGCGAGAGACCATGATTGGAAATGAATGATGAGGTTGGACCTCACTAAATCTCCCAACGTAACCCTGTGGCCGAGAATCAAACTCCACTTTTTTCATGATGAGTCATGGAATTGGGGTGTACACAAAGGACAATGTCCTGATGGAATACTGGGGAATACATGTCGTTAGAAGCCTAAGAGTTGGTTGGATTCCACAAATGTAAGGACCGTGGATGTGGGTCCCACAAAAGGGTACACTACATTTTACTTGTGTTTGGGGATGAGCCTCAGGGAGGCATTCTACGTACCCTACTATGGAGATATAGATCAAAACACACATAGTTCAGGGTAGGTCATAGGATCGGGGAGTTCCTATAGGACGACGACACAAAGACAATGTCAGAGATTACACATGTTTAGAATCCGGAGATGGATCAAATTCCTGAGGGGCGAACTAGTTCGTTGGGTCTCTACAATGTGTAATAAAATGGATTACGGTAGATTGGGATTGCACCTCGGGGAGGATTTCTACATACTCTTTCTGGGAGACATGGAACAAAACATGCATAGTTTGGATACATATAGTTTAACATCATGCGATACGAGAGGTGAATAAGGTTTAACATCATGCGAGATGGGGGTGAACCAAAGTAAAGATGTTCGGGACCGATGGGTGATGGGATTTAAACATAGGGAGTATCCTATACATGTTACATGGAAATTGGAAAGGATCAAAGTCCACTTAGTTCATATGGGGTACTTGGGGATTACACACTATGAAGACCAAGGAAATATTCCATGGTCGATTCTTACTCTAATCCAACGTCAGTCATGCTCGGTGTGAGAAAAAAGAGGCCCAAAATACCTGACGACCACATCTTGAAATATGTGAACATGAGGAATGAAGTGATTATTATGTGTCGTTATCATCCCTCAGAGAAATAAATTGGGACTTACTCTAAGATAGAGACCTGATAGCGATAAATCACAAAGGGAGAGGGATGGGGTAATGAAAGTCCTTATCCCATCTATCATCTATCATTTGCGTTTGGAAGAATAGAGGAAGATAAAGGATGCTACATCCATAAAGAAGGGTTAGGGGATTTCATAAAGGTGGTTTCCCTTCCTAGTGGATATATGTAGTTCCTTGAAAGGAGGATCTCATTCTTTATGAAGAAGATTTCACTACTGTGGAGACTAGTGGGTGTGGAAAATGTCTGAGATGCGGCACACCATGAATATTGCACGGGGAAAGGCTGTTGTTTAATTTCTTCTAATGAGGATGATGGTACTTGGTATTTTATCTTCCTACAACTTGGATGATTTGCATTCTCTTCTCACTCCTAGTATATACATAACCAATACCCACCCACATTTGGTAAAGGGAAGGCATTAGAAATTCCATGGGGAGATAGGGTTGTGGATTGATCCATTGTGGGGCTCATTTTACCATGTCAATGATCTGATGAAATATATGTTAGCGTGACTATGAAAAGAATCAGGAAGAAAAACAACTCAATATGAATCACTTCTCGAGGGACCTTGAAATAGATTCGTACAAACATGGTTGCCCATATGATAGAATGGTTTTCAAAGAAAAGAGGTTCACATGAAGGGGACTTGTGAAGCTATAGTGCCCACAAAGTGGATAGAATCCGTTAGTGGTTATACTCTGTGAAGTGGAGTGGCCTAGAAAAAGAATAGGGAATAAACACATATAATGGGTGCTTCATGATGTCCATGTGCTTTCACAGAGTAAGACTTCACGAACCAAGGGTGCCTTGAAAATTAGGTCACTGTGAAGAAATGTACTTCATGATGCACAATACTCCATCCTTATCATGGGTTACACATATGCATTGAAGTTACTTCATGATGTATGAGTTCTCTATGAAGAACTAAGATCCCTTAAGGAGAACCCCCCTTTGTAATGGCTCTTGGGATCCATGAAGGGATGCCATGTTTGAATAGGGGTTGTATTCTAGCTAAGGGAATGTTATTTCACAATGCATAAATTAATTGAAGAGATAATTATTCTCAATTAATATCTAATTAGATGTTGCTTCGCGATTTGAGAGATAAGAAGGTGAAAGGTCGGGGTATCCTTCCTTTGAGTCCGACCGAAGCATGGTATTTATAAGAGGGAGGAAGTTGATGCTCTTATAGCTTATTGTGATTCCCCATGGTGATTTTCAATCAAAATAGGATTTTGTCATGTTTGTTTACTCATGTAGTCAACCTTCTTCCCCTCCATAGTATAGAGGCCTCCTTAATTCCCTCTACACTACTCGTTGAGGCTTCTATAAAATTCTATGGGACAGAAAAGGCAATAGACTTCCCTCTATATTGTGAAGATTTCTATTAATTGCATTGTAACCGTAGAGTCTTCAACATCTTTAATTTTCACTATTCATGGAGGTGTACATGTCTTGGAACTAACCATGGAGAAAAGGGGCTCCATGAAGGTTCTTCGTGAAGCAACCCTTTTGCAATTTTTGTGATATTTTCTTATTTTTCCTCTACACACATTATTTCTCTAACAGGTAATTTCATTATGTTTTCGGGGTATCCTACTAAGTATTTTTACACTCTCCCCTAAACTGGAATAGCCTAAATGTTTCATGTCTTGTGTATATGGTCGACCTTTTGATGTAATCCTAGGCTGAACTGGACCACACGGTGCTTCATAAGAATAGACAGACCGACGCGTGTTTCTACAACTACATACAACTTTCCTAGTAAATGTCTCATACAGGTTGGACATGTGGTTAAAGAATATTTTGTTATGGTCTTGTATTCTGACTTTGTTTACACTACATTACTTATTGTTGTTCACTGGTTATGTGAAATAGTGGTTTTCATTTATTGTTTACATAGTGGTTTTTATATTTTATAATTTTTTGGGCTTCGAGATTTGTTCATGCTTACAAGTACATAGGAAATACCTCCCATGTAAGTGATATTACTATTTGGTGTTATTCACTAGCCACTAGCCTATTAGATGTGGGCATGGGAAGTTGTGACATGCCCCCCCCCCTTGGGATAGGTGGTTAAACATATTGTGTCCCACAAGTATCATATCTTGATTGTTTTTTCACATAGAACATGATGCTAGCCTTTATGTTGGATTTTGGGATATGATGTGATATCTTCTGAGTGTAAATTTTCTTGAGGAAATGCTCTATGATAGAAGCGATTAGGTTAGGATAATCAGAGACATTATATTGGTTTCTTCTTGATGGGGCGTGGCCTTAGATCTATATCTATCTATCTATTTTCAACAATCCTGTAGTATTAGAGAATTTGTCTTCAACCACTAGAGTGTCACCATTCACCTATTATAGGGAATGGGTCCACTATCAACTTTTTTAGTGGAACCCTCCTACAATTTTAGTGATTGGGAACTTGACCAGTAGAGGGGGTCCATACTTCTTAGATAAGGAAATATTCCTCTATCGACTATCCATGTGGCACCCTCCTACAATATTAGGGAATGGGTAATCCCCCAATATCGTGGAACCATATTGCTAAAAAAGGGAATGGGTCCTCTATCGACTATCTGAGTGGAACCCTCTTACGGTTTCATGTCATGGCTCACTGACCACTAGAGTGGAACCCTCTATATAAGATAGGGAATGAGTCCTTAATCGAATAATTGAGTGGCACCCTCATGTGGTATCAGGGCAAGGTTCCTAGACCAATAGATTGCAACCCTCATACTAGGTCAAATCACGAGTCTTATATAATATATTTATGTGGACCACTCTTTCAATATTATGGAATAATCTCTCTACTACTTGAGTGGATCCATATTTCTAGGATAGGGCATGGGTACTTTGTCAACAACTAGAGTGAGACCCTCTAGTTGTGATACAACATGGGTCATATGTTGACTACCTGATTAAAACTGTACTATTATACCATGACGTGTTTCCTCTACCTTGTGATTATGTATCAAAATATCTATGAAACAATGGTATGGTTAGGATGGTACTGATAGAAGACTCATTTATTGGGCTGGTATGTGTTATGGATATCTCCTTTCTCTCACCGTTGTGTTTCTTTTATTAGAATATATATATATATATCCATACTATTGGTTATTTACTAAATTTCAATGGTTTGATATGTCTATTCCTATGGTGTCTCTTACTTTTCCCCCTTTATCATTCAAGGAATCCAACAAGTAATGTATATAAACACCCATGCATGGGCTTTTCCTACATGTTTCCTATCTTATGCAGATAACAGATAGGTCAACATCGATTATAGAGATTCATATAATTACCCTTGTGAATTTGACGATGTACAATGGTTAGAGATTTGAGATACTGGGATTTGATCTCTAAGAGTTTACATTTCAGATATTTTTACGTAGGGAAATCATTCTATTTGAATGTGTACTTTTTTTCTTGTAAGATTATTTTACTTTACTTTTGTAATCACAATTGTTTTTTTCATGCATGGTTTATTCTCTAGATGTTACATATTTTATTATTAATCCTATTCAATTTGTAATGGATATGTTTGGGTGAATTTGAACAGGTGCACTTGTAAATCCAACCCTACATTAGTTATCCCATGTTGTTCATGTTTCTAGTCCCAAGCCAATAGCGGCAGGCTAGTGATGGTTTCAGCTCGATCTCTATAAGTTCGAGTCGCAAGAATAAATATTATAACTATCACCAATTATAGAATCATGTTCCCTCATAATAAACATAAAACATCAAAAAATAGTAATAATGATGCACTATATATTGTAAGGGAACTTAAAAAAATGAATTAAATAAACTCATCGAATAGAATGAAATTCATAATGAATTTATAAGGGGATATTTAATAACTATCATTTGGGGTTCTAAAATGTATAAGTGAAAAAATATTTTGGAATGAAACATCATCATTCCATAATGGTGTAGATGTATTTCTAGATGGGTTAATGATGTTTTTTGGAAAATAATGTATCCTTGAGATATCATCATATTAGTCATAAAAATAAATTCAATAAGGTAAAAAATTATATTTACCTGATAATTGAATGTTATGATTATTAAAAGGAAATCAACTAGTTATTATAGCAATATTTATAATGAAAACATTGTGATATTAGAGATAACCAAAACAACGGAGGTGGGTTAGAGATTCTCGATTCCATAAATCTACCATTATTTCAACACATGTCTGACTCCTATATAAAAAAATTAGATTAATTAAATAACAGATACAGGTTAGATTTATTTCCATATTTTGACATTTGATCAATTAGAATTGATGTATTCTATTCTTAAAATCCAATTATATAAGGTGAAGTGTTATGATATCATACTTTCCATAAGATATCACATCATTCTTTAATTTAATGGCCTTTAGTTATTGTTATTTATACATTACTAATATTAAATCTACAAGATTATAAATACTTATAAATATATATATACCATATTATATTAGAAGTAATTTCATTGATTTATCAAAGTGGTAGTGATAATTAGAAATTTGGAAATGTTCTCATGGGTGATTAATAGACCATTGTTTGTACATTTTCAAAATAGAAGGAAAGAGGGGAATGAAAAATAAATTCCCTATAAATATAATCAATATATTAGGTTAATAAATTAAATTTAATTTTTAAATACATCATAATAAATAATATATGATTTCATTTGGAATGTCATATATTCATACAGTAAGAGAATTTGAAAATGAGAGAATAAATTAACAAAATATGGCATCTTTTTAGTGTTTCTTATATTGTATGGAACTAAAATATTGGAATTTATGGATTTGAGTTACTATATAATGTCCTAAAGGATATGAAGGTGCGTTTAAAAAGGAACTAAAACAAATTATTGACTTTGGAAAATAGATGGGTAGTGCTTTTTCATGGCAAGTGGGAGTGGGTATTTATACATGAAGACATAGGTTTTATTAGAATTCCATAAGGAATAAAATTTAATACCCAATGTAAACCATGTAATAGAGTTGTTTTATAAATTATGGAAGATATTTTCATAAGATATCACAATTTTTGTATTTTATAACACATTATAATTAGAATTAATTCTCTTACCAAAATAATACGAAGAGAATGAAAAAATGATTACTAAAAAAATAACATAAGATTTTTAAACTTTTGTAAAATAATTTTTTGATTTCAAAATTGAATTTTGATGATTATTTAACATATTAATCTTTTTTTCAGCAGCTTATAATTCATGAAATTACTAGGTCATTAACATATCATGAATAATGATATTTACAATTTTCTAAATATGAGGGAATTTTAATTATTAAAATAAATTAGAAATTATAGAATTTATAAAAATTCCAAAATACTCCATTGGATGATTTTAATAAACAAAATAAAAACAATATTCTATTTATCAAAATAAATATCCAACAATGAAATTTATTAACATGTATTATAATAATTAACAATATTATGATATAAATTAAAATAACATTTATTTTAAAATAAATAAAATTTCTATTATTTTTAAACAAGATATTTATATTATCATTTTAATATAGTTATATTTTATTAAATTACTATAAATAAATTAAATATATATTTATGTTAAATATTTTGATGTGAAATTATTGATCCAATGGTTTTGTTACTAATACTAACGCTCATGTTTCTTTTCATTACTGTCACATTAATGTCCAAGTAGTAACATTCTTATTTTAGTGGTCATATTACCTTATATAAATATATTGACAGTCCTTCAATCACCAATCTACTATATTTCTCTCAATATTAAATATTTTTTTTTTAAAGAATTATTGTTTTAGTAATATTTTTTCATTATTTCCAATAGTTTTATTAATGGATGCAGAGATTCTTATTGATAGGTATGATCAAAATTTTCAAACTCATATTTTTATGTTATCTATTTTGTTCGATTTTAATATTTTAAATTTTTATTGGTTTAGATGTTGATTAATTAAATGATCTCCATTAGAAAAATAAAGTGTTCATTGTTCTTATATCATTTCTATATTAATAATACTAGAAAAAAAAAAATTATAATCACCATTATTAGGGAAAAAAATCACTAAAAAAGTCTAAGTCCTTACAAGATGTAACAAAAATATAATCAACACTAAAAATATACTCCTTTCATTTATTTTTCTATGGAACATGGCTCTATTCAGATTTCACATTGTTAGAGGATTATATATCTATGGGGAATTTTATAGAACTTATCCATAAAACTATCACATCTATGGAATCTATTGTATCTAATCCTAGTCTTTGGTCTATTCCAAAATTCAGTAACTTTCACTATTGATTGAAAAACCAGTATAACATCCATTGATATTATTTAACCAATAATGAATCAATAAATAGAAATAATTCCAATGTGGTAACTTTATTGTACTACTTCACCTTATTTTGGGTATTCTATAAAATCTTCATGTTATCTTCATGGGCATATGTTCCCTTGAAATATACATGAATATCATCAATAATGACAATTAAAAAAATGATCATAGTATTATATAATATCTATATTCTTTAAATCCATGAATTTATGAGGGGTATTAGTTAGACAAAACGGAATCAGTATAAATTATTCATCTTCATATGTTATAGATAATGATGTATTTTATATGTATTCACTTTTGAACACCAAGAGACGCTATCCTAATTTAATATTAATTTTTGATAAATAATTTTTTCCACATAATTGACCAACTGAAATCATCAAAATGATAATGATAATTCTGATTCATTATTGTAATATTTTAATGGTCCAAAAAATTAGTTTCAAGAAAAATTGTTCCAACAATATCTCTATCCAAATGAATTGGTTGACCCCAAGGGGTCACCCATGGCTGAATAAATCTCTATTCAATATTCCCTCGGTGTTTCTAATTAAATTATTATAAATCAATCATTGATATTATATTTGGATTTTTTAAAACAATTTTAGGATAAGGTATATGTTTTAAAGAAACCGCAACCTAATGATTCAGAGGAAAACAAGTTCTTACATGGAGAAATATAACAATTAACTTCTAAAAAATATTAATATATTCACTGCTAATTTTCTCACAAACCATCTGATATAAATACACCCATTAAATATTAATCCATACTATTAGAGTGGATGAAATTTTCATTACATGGTCTTACTTATTCCTTTATTGATTAAGGACCACATGTTGTTTCATAAAGTAAAATGTGACCTCCCTTCCTCAGAAATAGATACGAGAGTCATATAAATAAAGTCACCCAATGTCAAAAAAACCCTCAAATTCAACTACAGGGATTATAAATCGATTTTTAGAATGTTTAGTCCCATTAGCCTCATTTTAAGGATAATCATAGACGTGATTGGAAATAATCATATGATTAATATATTTAGAATCGAGTGACACATAAAATAATTTATCTTATAATGTTATAAACTTTGTAAATTCATCAATTTTAAATAAGGGGTATGTCTAGAATCAAATAAATTATTAGGGGTTCTATAGTGTGTGGTTGGGGTTATGTTCACCACATTGATATCATATCGTACATCAACAATAGAGATTGAATGAAATTTTTCATTCTATATAGACATAAGATATTGATGATGTTAATTATATTCACTAACATTCAAATTTCATCACATGACTAAATGATTATTATAATCTATAAATTTTAATAACATTATGTTGGGTGGGTGATTATGTGAATATTCTCTCCATTTATGTCATCATAAAATTTCTTCCAACCACACAATAATTTAGATGCATTTTAGCCACTCATTCCACAGTTATTTAATGTTAATGGTCCTTAAGAGAAACTCCTTCCATGTTTCATTCCAAGCTGCATGCAACAAAAGAATCATCATTATCAATCATTATTAGAATATACATTTATTTATATCTTAATTTTTGTATAAAAACCATATGATTTCTGTTTCACATTGATATAAATTTACACATTAATAGAAATAAAAGCATTTTCCAATATAAACTAAATTATCCTTTTCATAATTCAATAAGAAGAGATAATTTTAAGACAATATATAAATTAATTAATATTAAATTATTGTTAAATGATAACCCTAGTAGCTTACCTGGAATGTCTTTCAAAACTACACTCGAATTTAATAATTAAATTGTCATACTATGACTTTATGTTAACTAATTCAACCTACATATTAAGTTGAATAATGAAAGGGGTGTAATTATTGAAAAATAACCTTAAAAACTCATGCCACTCCAAATTGATTATTTATTTATGATCACTTGAGTTCTTTAAAATAAATTATGATTGATCTTATTCTCTATCGAAATGATAAAAAACCTAAATAAATGTTTCATTGACTATAAATTGGAAAATAGAAAATATGGTTTTCATGGTACTAAAACATTGTTCAATAATTAGTATTTATGAAGTCCCACTATATGTTTAATAGATTTTACTTATAGTGTAAAAAACTATTCCATATTTTTCTCAAATGAATGCTCAGTATGATTCATGTATTGATATTGTTTTTCATGTATAGAAACAAAATGTTTTATTCTATGCCCCATTTGATTTTGTTCCCCAAGTAGAAAATCATTTCATAAATCATCACATTCATTATTAAGAAGATTACTTATGGTCACATCAATTGAATGAAACAAAAATTTACCTAATGAATAATTATTATTATTGTCAGAAACCATATTAGAATGAAATTTATATATATGATGTCAAAATGACGACACCTTAATTTCAATCTGGGACACCTAAGGATTAATCTATGATATTTCCTCAAATAATCTAGTCAAATCATTATTCATGTTACTTAATGAAAATTATAATTTTCATAATCGTATCCCCTTAATGGGTATAGATAGGTATACCATCTAAGGCTAAAAATCCTGCAATAGGGATGATCATGTTAATACCAAATTTGTCGAATTAAGAGTTATTACCCTTATGTAAATCTAATCCACAACCATATCCAGAATATATTATCTAAACACTATTGTATATTCATTGAAAACCATATTATTTTTAATCAATACTATGGAATTTACATAATACCATGTCTTATCATATTGGTTCTGACTAACTTTTTTCATGTACTAGTTTCAAAAAATAAATAATACATTATGTGATTCCTATATAGTACCTCATTAATTTAATAGAAAATTATTACATACTATTATATTAATTATTATTATATATCAATACAATCTATTGTATATTTGTAATGGTATAATTTATTTGAGTCATGGATATATAAAAAACCTATACATAAAAGATTTATATCATTTCATAAAAAATGTTCTTTACAACTAGAACCCTTGTTTCATATATAGTAGTTGAATCAATTCATAATATCGAAGTGGAAAAGAAAAAAAATATTTGTGAGCTCATTTTATCCATAGGGTAAACAAAGGAGATATCAATGTTGGTTTAATCACTATCTAAGATTAACGGTATGAAAACATGAGCTTCAAATTAAAAAAACACAATAATTCTTAGATCATAAGGATGAGTAATGCAGTAAATATTCATTATTAATTATAACTGATTATAAAAAGAATAAAAGAACATGTGTTATGAATTTATAGAATTTCAATTAGATCAAATCATTAAAGTGTTCTATAATGTGTCATAATAAACATGTGACCACACTCTCAGATTTGATATCGAAATCCTATACATTACATTTCATGCATTAATGCTGATAATTATAGCCAAATTTCATCATCTAAAACATAAAATAACAAATGGGAAAATTGAATCACTTAAAAACATGTTTATATATTAGGGTTTTAGTTTTAGATAATTATGATAAATTCTTATATAAATAATGAATTCGTCTTTAAATAAGAATTTCGTCCACTTAACCCATCGTTTTTTCACATTAATGCATCATTATCATGCATATGGAATCCCTTCTTGAAATAAGTCATACAGCATATTTCAATCATACTAGGGGAAAGGAAACATAAAATGGGCGGCATAAAATTCATAGAAATCGTAAACATACTAAATCATAATTTTATTTTATCAATGAGAAATACAAGTGCATAAGGGTATTGAGATAAAATCGGTGTTCATGAGTGAATCGTAATATAACTCATAACCATCATTACCATGATCATAAAATATGAAAAAAAGGAAAATAAAAGAGTTATTATAATTAATAATCGAGGGAAATGTGATATCAATCTCAATCATGAAAATCATTATAAACACAAAACAAGAAATTAAGACCCTTTTTGGTATCATGGTGAATTCATTTTAATAAAACACTTTTAACCCCTTTTAATTGGAATAACTGTATAATCGACCTCCAATATATTCATTAACAAATGTGTTGGAGATCAATAATGGGTATCACACTTTATATAAGTTAAATAATTTTTTCTCGTGAGTTATAGTGGTGATATACCCTTTCTACAAGCTATATTAGTCTAACCAATTTCTCATGAGCTATAATGGGGCTCTACACTTCATATAAGATATATCAGTCTTACCCATGATCTATAATGGGCCTCAACCCTTCATATAAGCTCTATCAGGATCACTAGTTTCATATAATTCCCTTATTCAATATCATTAATAAAATACATTAGTCATAAAAACCATTGAAAAACTCATTAAAATAGATATGAAAAACACTTTCATAAAGAATATCATTTTCACTAAAAACATTTCAAAACTAAAACTCAATTTCCAAAGCCAAATAACCAGAAAATCTAAATAGTTTTTTCCATTTATGAAATTATGTAATAATCCCCTAGAATCTAAAAATAAAATAATAGTCACAACCATAGAAAATTCATTGTCGTCGACTATGTTAATAATAGAATCAAATTATTCGTTTGGGAATCGTTACATGTGAAAAATGTAAAAAAATTTACTCTTTAAAAAAATTAAAATAAATAAATGTGAAAAAAATTAATTTATAAATATTTAACATCCATATAAAATTATTTATAAAATTAATTTTTAAAATATGGGTATGGAAGAGAATAAGAGTTTGAGGGAGACATTAAAAGATGATTTCTAAAAGAAAATTTCATAATCCAATAAGAAATAATTGAATCATAATACCCATGAATGATTTAAATTGAAAAAACATTATATATATTTATTTTGATGAAATTAATTATATAAACTACCAATCGGGCTTTATATACACATTAAAAAATAATAACGGTTCATAACATCAATAAATTATTCAATGAAAGTAAATTGGTGTGAAGTACCATACCACTTTGGTAACCCGGAAACAATAAAAATATTTAACCAGATGTCATAAAATGGATATTTAAATCCCCATAAATATATTTATAAGGTTCATTCAATATATTTATGAGCATTATATAAAACACAAAAAAAAATAAGTGGTGAATGTGGGTTGTATCTCACAGATATAAATGAGACGAAAAACTCATACCTCACGATCACTTTTAGTAGAAACTGATTTAACCTCCTATATTGTGGGTTTAAAAATGTCATTAAATTTTTAAAAAATATTATATATATTTTTAGTATAATATTTTATTTTCTTATAAACATTCATTAACAATTTATTAAAAATTTATGTTAATGTTACGTTTTGTGTAATAATAGATTTTTTATCAAATATATTTTTATTTTTATTTTTTTGGTTATCTCACATTGATCAATATTTCATCATCTATAGAATTATAACCAGAAAAATTTTCAAATCCATTAATTATAAATTTATTTCATGTAATCTGTAAAATTTTGTGATAGTAAATGAAATACATCACCCATGGAGATGGTAAAATCTATGTACCCTTGAATGCCATATCCATTTTCCTTTAATAATGTAAGAAAGAAAACTAAATGAGAAATATATATATATATATATATATATTCATTAATTTATAATTTTATATGTCATTTATTTTAAATTTTTTATTGATCTCATCTTTAATACATTACATGTTATGCTAGAATGAATTACATGACTTCAGGAGTCGGTAGTTGCTTGTACACAAAAATGAGGTTATCATATTCACAAAAAATTGATTTTATGAAATAATTTATATATAATAATTACATAATAATAACATAATTATATCATATATATAATATATAAAAATAATTTCTAACATTATTCCAAGACTTGAATGTTTTTAATGGAAAAATGAGTAACATCTGTCCATCAGGCGGTAGTCCACCCTCCAAAAAAATGATGATATCATTACCAATTTTATGGATGTTTGTGTGGGTTTAGGTTTTAACCATAACATAAAAACATATCAATATATTAATGATAATGAGTCTATTATATTATCATTTTTATATAATTATTTAATGGGTATTAGGTAGAATTAAAACAAAAACGTTTGTTGATATATCTTATCTCTTTTTCGAGTAACACCATTTAGATTGAACAAAATACATCCCATGGTTTAATTTATTCCTAATTTTTTCTTTTATAAAAAGTGTATGGAGTTTTTAATGTTAGTTTTGTTGTGTTTGGACAAGATAAATTGCTTTAGTGGTGTGAAGAGGTGATGAGAGTGAGTTCCCTTTTATAGTCAGGGAGTAGGGGAATTCTTGTAAGTGATCAAAATTATTCACTATTGGGAGGTTAAAAATATATAAGAGGATAAAATATTGATAAATAATGGTTTTTAGGGATTATATTTTAATGAAAAACATCCACCACACAATGAAACACTTGTTGTCAACATTTCATTCATTAACTATATTTTTTTCATTTCTTATTTTCAATTTTCCATCAGGGTAACTAGTTTTAAAATCAATGTAATTTATTCATTTTGACTAAATGTAACACCCCAAGATTCCGTGGTACTTTTCTCTTTCTAAAATTCAATAGCTTACAATGTATGCAACTTTGAGATTCAAACCACCTGTGTCCAATCAAACTAGCAGTTATGAATAGTAATACCCACTTTTTAAAATTTTGAAATTTTATTTTTCAAAATTGACAACATTTTTGAATTCAGAATATTTATAATATCTTAGGGTAAAGTTTTTATATTTTTATGAAAAGATTAAATTTTGTATGAATAGTGAAAAACACTGCATTATTGGTTAAAACTGACTTTTTATTCAAATCATTATTTATTTTATTTAAAATTATTTTAGGTCAAAATAGATACATAATACCTATATATATTCAATGTTATTCAATGGTGTCATTTTATAATATGTTTACATATAGAAAATTTTTATTGAACTTTTTACCGTCTTTCACCCACCACCCAGGAGGATTTGCAAATTTTCATAAAACATAATTTTAATGATTCTATGAGTTTGATTTCATAAATCCAAGAGACATGGCTAATATTATTAAGTATAATGTGGTTTAATAAGATGAAAATAATTGTTTGTGAATAGTATCTTTTGACTTTTATTTACCATTATTTAAAGTAAATTGGAAAATTAAGGGTAAAAATGATATCATAATTAAATTAAAACATGTCTTAATTCAATTTTATATGTATAATTAGACCATAAACATCCTTAGGAATAAAATATGAACCCCTTTGGTCCACTTGTATTAGATTATGACATTAATTATTATATTATTTAAAGAAGAGATAAAGAGTTAAATTCAATGTTTAATAACTAATCAATTTTTAATTTAGGGTTACAAAAAATAAAAATTAGACTATAAATATTAATTAGAAAGATAAAACTATTTAATATATACTGTTAATTAATTTATAATTTATAGATATTAAATAATTTAATTTATTAATGACACAATGATGATGCAGTAATTACCTTATTAAAGAAATATTAAAATAATTGATATTATAAATATTCAAATAAATGTAAATTGAGACTTCTGATAAATTAAAATAATATTATTGGTTAATATGACATGTTAGGGTTGGTTAAAAAAATTATTTGTTGTGATAATGTTTTATGGATTTCAAAAATTCAAATACTAAATAGTGTCAAAATTGACATAATTGAGTTTTAAAAACAAATACTATATTATTAATTGATATAATATTCCTAAAAATATAAGTTTTAGTCAAAGGACATAGATAGAGTTATATATATTAATAATTAACCACTGGGGTTTCTTTTGGCTGGTTATAGTAAGTTTATTAACCTTATATTATAAAAATACCAAGACACGTGGTAAATTTAAAACTATTTAACTAAAATTTAAATCTTAACGATAAAGATAATATGGTGACCTAAACTTATCCAAAATATATTTTCTGAGTGTTTTTCCTCCCATCCCCACCTTATACTATTAATAAATCATTTTAGAGCCATTCGAAACCGAAAATTATTTTATTATAAAATAATATTTCACGATTTTCCTTATGTGACCCTCACCTCTCTTATAAAAGAGTACTTCCTCTTCTCTTAATTTCACACCACCAAATCCATATGTATTAGCCAAACCCTACCCAAATATCTTTCCAAATTTCCACCATTCATCCTATAGGACTTACTTTGATCTGAAAGCCAACCTATAGAGCTCATTTTGATCACCTAAAAAAGAAACACTCGAAGAAGAGGTAATAATTTCACCACCCTCTTACTTGTTTTTTCTTCTTCCACATCCTATTTTGTTGTTATTTCCATATAAAAATAATAAATCCAGTACCTTAAACATATTGGGATGTTATTATAGATATATTACAACCATATTCGTTATTCTATCAATCCTATAAATGACAAAGTCCCCATACGTGCATACATACAGATTACCATCCCCACACCATGGTGTAGTTTGTTGTTTACTCACTTCATTATTTGGATCGGTATAATAATGAGTATAACTAATTTAAATAATATATATAACATTCTAATGATTCTTTATATATTATATACCATCAAATTACATATTATTTCACCATCAATATAATGATATTTTCACTCGTGTGTACGTACGGATTACTATCTCCACGAATGCGATGATATTCATTTCCAATTGTAACCATTAAACAATAATTTTCATTTGATGATTTAAAATATTTTTTATAAACTTAATAACATTCTGGATATTAATCAAATATATTCCATCCATAACAAACATGGCTTATGTAATAAAACTTATAATGGAAAACGAATCAGTTACCAACTGAAACGATGATAATACAAAAATATTATTAATAGAGAAATATTAGAAGATCAAATGTGATATCATATTTATGTGTATGGTTCTTTTATAATTTAATAAAAATGATTTAACATTTATAATGGAGGTTAACATACCCTCTACAAGGGAAAAGTATATGGTAAGGGTTAATTTTAAAATCTCTTTATTATCTGAGGTTGTTTTTACGTAAGTGTCTTCTAGGACCTCTATATCCTCCACATCTGTGTTGTCTTAAAAATGCATTTCAATAAATTTTTACTATTTAATATACTATGGGTTATATTAATTTATACTCTTATTTGAAATTATATGTTCATAAAGGAATCTTTCCATCGTTTTCCAAACAATGTACTTTATGACCTTTTTGACAAAATTAAGGTTAAACTGTTTTTTAAAATATACGGAGGGGGAGGCTATTTTCTGCTAGTATAACATCATAGAAGCTTCCCTTTCAATCATATCAGTGTATTTTAAAAATAAATGTTTTCTTTTATAATTATGTGACTCCTAAATGTTTTGAGAATAGAAATTGGTATTTATTTCAATTATTATTCATTTCTTCTATGTCAACATCCTTTGATAGATTTTAAACATATTTGAAGTGGAATTATTATGAATCAAATCATCCATATTGTATTGAACGTTTTGTGATATGATTGACTGTGGGTGTGTAATTTTGATACCAATCATTTTTTCTAGTTAATGTATTGAAGTTTCGTATGATATATTTAATATGGGTGTTTATGTTATGTTTCAACCTTTTCATATGAGGAATGTATTGGACTTAATATGTGATGTGTGGAGCTCTCTATTTCTCTTTAGTGCATTGGTAGGTCTCATGAGACAATTAGAAGTGGAATTGTCTGAGGCCTTTCCCATTTTGATATAAGGTTTTGGACGAGGCCTAAATCATTTTAGACGTCTTTTTCGAGGCCTTGATAAGATGTTTTAGGATGTCTGGCATTATACATTACCTCATTATGAAAATAATAATGATGGTTTATGTGGTTATTCGACTAGTAGAATACCCTTGACAATGTTTTATTATGGTATTATTTACAAAGCTCATATTTCTTCCATAAAGTGTTCATGGTTATTATTTAAAAAGGAATTAGTTTTTAATTATTCACCATTTCTAATGTATATTTTATCTTTTGATGTATTTCTTACCCTTACTGAGCATATAAGCTCACCCCTTTCTTATGTTTCATTTTTCCAAGATGTAATGATGTTAGTTATGAGTGACTTTTAGGCATAATATAGGAGGCTTGGATAGTTCTAATGTAATAAATTAGTGTTGTATTTCTTTTCAAGTTGTAATGTTGAACATATGTATGTATATTTTCTTCCAATAATACTAAACTAATTGGTCTTTCAAGATATGATTCCTTGTATCATTCCAATGTTATGTAATAAAACACTGACTCTAGGAAACTCAGGTCAGGGCATTATAGTTGGTATCATAGGAATTTTAGTACAATCCTTGGAAACTTGAATTAGATAAACTCTGATTAGATCACATTAACCTAAGATTGACTTTGAGGATTGGTAAAGAAGAACTTCACAGAATTATGGTAATGTAGAGATTTTGTGTATTTTCCAAGAAATACATCCCTATCTGTATATGAGAAGGTAAAGACGGCTCTGTAACAGATGTACCTAGGAGTGAAAACTCCGACAAGGATTTTCAGTCTTGACCCGGGGTATCCTGGTACATGACAATGGGCCTTGCTGCACTCTTGGTTACGACACTCCCATGGGATATTCTTAGGATGATTCACATTTTAATTACAAAGAATTATGAATTATTTATGAGTATATATCTTCTTAAAGAATTTTTTTTATGATTATGGATAATATCCATAAATTGCTCAATTTATGTTAAGTGTTTTACAATATTGGAATTACGTATTTAGATTCATAAAATAATCTAGTGTATTCCACTGTCTAGAAATGGTGCCTAGAAGAAGGAATGGATACCATATCAATACAAGTAAACCATGTTTTGATTGACCTATTACTCAACACAATTATAGTGGAGCTAGTGATGCAACTAGTGTAGATCAACTTATCACCATACTCGGAAAACTCACTCAGGTTATTAATATTAACCATGCTCATTTGGAGCACCCTGATCCACAACGTGGAGGATCAACTTTAGACCACTTCATGAGGAAACAACCACCAACATTCAATGCGAGTAAAAATACATTAGTATCTGAGCAATGGATTAGTTCCATAGAAAAAATATTTCATGCTTTGTGGAGTAGCAAAATGGAAAAAGTTGTCATGGCAGTTTATCACCTCACCAGAGTTGTAGATCAACGATGGTCATGAATTTGAAACAAAAAGAAGGATGAATAAGTATAAATTATGGAATGGATGGATTTTAAATATCTTTTCAATGAAAAATACTTTCCTTGTGACCATCAAGAAGATATGAAAAGGAAATTTCTAAGTTTGAGACAAAAGGAGGATGAGAATATCACAAAGTATGATGCTTACATTACAATGTTAGAAATTCATGGTGAAAATTATATACATAACCTAAGAAGTAAGATTGATCATTTCTTTGATGGGTTGAAACCATTTCTTCATTGAGCATTTGTCTCGCAATCCTTCTCGTCATATGAAGATATTGTATCATTTGCTATCAAGACAAAAAAGAATTCTTTTAGTCTTACAACATTAAAGAAATGACAGAGAAGAAGATATATGCTGAAAATGGTGGGAAAGAAAATAAAGAAATAGGGATGAAGGGAAGAGTTAAATTTCCACCCTGTGATAATTGTGGAAGGAATTACCCTGGTGCATGTCTTAAAAGAAAATGAGTATGCTACAAATGTGGAAAGAAAGTCCATCTTGTTGGTGATTGTAAGGGGACGAAAGAAGCTATTGATGTTCAATTATACAATTACAGTGGATATGGGAAATTATGTAATTGAATGTCCAAAGAGTCAGAGAAACATACCTCAAAAAAGGACAAGGGATCAAGGCTAAGCTTATGCGATCACTACTGCTGAGGTTGAAGTTTCGAAAGACGTGGTGGCAGGTAATTTAATGGTTACCTCACATTTATAAAATTAATTATTTGATTTTGAATAATCTCATTTTTTCTTGTCTTCCTAGTTTTCTATGAAAATTAGATACTTCCAATTTCATTTAAAAACAGAGTTATCAGTAAAAACTCCTAAGGGAAGTATCATTGCAACAATGTTTTGTGAATCAGTTCTCATTAATACATATAAATGATATTAATATGCTGATCTAATCACCATACCCATGATTTAATTTGATATAATCCATGGTATGGATTGCCTTTCGGACCTTGATGCGAAAAATTATTTGTTAGTAGAATGAGGTTACAATTCGGGATGATTATAAGGCATACATTATCTTTAGAGAAGAAACATCCCCATCTAATTCTTATCAAGATCCACCCTAGTAGGTCTAATAAATTAAATTACTGGGGAGGATTAAAATGAAATAATTATGTGTTAAGAAAATAAAGTTCAAATGGAGGACATACTTATTGTGAAAGAATATGTTGATGTGTTTCCAGAGGATTTACCTAGACATCTTCCAGAATGCGAAATTGATCTTTCCATTGATTTAATTCCTGGTTCAAGACCAATATCTAATAACCATTATAGAATGTCCACTATGGAATTTGTGTAATCAAAGAAACAACTAGAGGAATTGAGTAATAATGGATTTATTCTCCCTAGTGTTTCTCTATGGGGAGCCCTTGTCCTTTTTGTTAATATGAATGTCTAATCTATGAGGTTGTGCATTGACTACAGGTAGATCAATGCTATAACAATAATGAAATAATATCCTCTACCTCGAATTGATTATTTATTCTATCAACTTCATGGATCTCAATATTTTTCAAATACTATCCTTTGATCGAAATATCATCAATTGTGTGTGAATAAGGAAGACATTTCGAAAACAACATTTCAATCCATGTACGGGCATTACGAGTTTACAGTAATTCTTTTTGGATGGACTAATTCACCCTCCTTATTAATGGATTTAATGAATATATTTTTCAAGGAATATTTTTATGACATTGTAGTGGTATTTATTGATGATATCTTCATATACTAAAAATTTTATAAAGATCATGAAAATCAATTATTCACTATTTTGAAACCCCTAAGAAGAAATGAATTATATGGGATATTTAGAAAGTGTGAATTCTTGATTCATTAAATTTAATTTCATTGACATATTTTCTCTATGTATGGAATCTCTTTTGATCCTTAAAAGACCAAGGAATTCCATGAATGGCCAGTACTGATGAGTAAAAATGAGGTACACAATTTTATTGGATTAGCAGGTTGTTATAGAAGTTTCTTCCAGAATTATTCTCGGTTGGATAACCCATTAAACAAGCTCACACATAAAGGGGTTAAATATTGGAAAAATGTGTGAATTTTTTTTTGAAGAAAAAAATAGATGACTATTCGATGATCCGATTTTGACTCTACATCAAGGAATGATGGGTTCGTTGTTTATTGTGATGCTTCAAAGAATGGAATTGGTTGTGTCATTATTCAGAATGATAGAGTTATTGCCTATGAATCATGACAGCTAAAAATTCAAGGGAAAAAATATCCCACTCATGATCTTGAGTTAGCAGATGTAATATTTTCAATGAAGACATGGAGACACTATCTCTATGGTGAAAAATGTTAGATTTATACTGATCAAAAGAGTTAGAAGTATATTTTCTCACAGAAATAATTCAACATGAGGCAATGGTGATCTCTTGAACTACTCAAGGATTTTTATTGCACTATACACTACCACCCAGCGAAGGAAAATACGGTGGTAGATGCTTTGAGTAGAAAGGATCTTGGAGTTTTGAAAAAGATGAGAATTGAAAGGGATTTTATTTTCATGGATATAGTAAATATGAATCTGGGAGTAACCATTGAAGGTGAAACATCAATAAATTTTCAAATGGTTTCCAAACCATATTTAATAGAAAGGATAAAGAGTTCTTAGAATTATGATCTAGAGATACAAAATAAGATTAAAGCTATGAATGATCAGAGATTGTGTGACTTCATATATGAAGATGGAATTTTTTAAATTTGGGAAAAGGCATTGTGTTATTAACAAACCTGATCTAAAAATGGAATTGTTGGATAATTATCAAAGCCCTAATTTCTCTATACACCCTGGGACCATCAAGATGTATTGATATTTGAAGGAACATTTTTGTTGGGACAACATGAATAGGAAGATTTCAGATTTGGTGTCAAGATGTATGGTTTTTCAAAAAGTGAAGGATGGAAAGAAACAGCCTAGAGGAGTCATGAAACATCATCCCATACCAGAGTGGAAATGGGATAATATTACGATTGAATTTTTTATGGGTCTGCCAAAGTCTCCTAAACAGAATGATGCAATATGGTTCATTGTTGATCGTCTTACCATGTCAGCATATTTTCATACTATAAGGGAAGATTTAACTCTTCAAAATCCACCAAGACTATATATTAATGAATTTGTAAGACTCCATGGTGTACCCCTATCAAATTTTTCTTTTTCGAGCCCAATTTTACATCAGGATTCTGGAAAAGTATTCAAAAATACCTAGATACTGAACTTCGTTTGAGCACTGCCTACCACCCTCAAACTGATGGACAATCAGAAAAGACTATTCAAACTATAGAAGACAAGATCAGATCTTGCTCACCTAACTTTAAAGGTATGTGGGATCAATATCTACCTCTAGTAGAGTTTTCCTATAACAATATCTTCCATTAAAGTATTTAGATGACACTATATTAAGTGTTATATGGAACGAGATGTTGGCCATCAACTTTTTGGGATGGTGTTGTTGAAAGAATACTCATAGGCCCAGAACGTGTTGAGGAAATGATTGAAAAAGTGATGATTATCCAAACCCACATCAAGGCATCTCAATGTAGGCAGAAGAGCTATGCCGATAATAGAAGGAATGATTTGGAATTTCATGTAGGAGACAATGTTATCTTGAAGGTATCTACATGGAAATAAGTTATAAAATTCGATAAAAATGGTAAATTAATTCCCATGTACATCATTCCTTTCAAAACACTACAATGAATTGGGGTTGTAGCTCACCGTTTGGAAATTCCACCAAGTCTCTCCAAAGTTCATGATGTGTTCCACGTATCACTATTGGGCATATTGATTCCTGACCAAAAGCATATACTCACCTATAAGAAAATTGAATTGGAACAGGATCTATCTTATTATGATGAGCCTGTAAAGATTCTTGATACCAGAGAACAAGTGTTGAGATACCAGATGACTCATCTGGTATAGGTTCTATCGAGAAACCATAAGATATAATAGGAAACATGGGTACCAGAGGAACCTATGCTGAAAAACTAACCCAATATTTTTGTGAGGTGGAATTCTAGAAAATTTGTGGATGAAATTATTTGAAAGAGGGAAGAGTGAAACACTCTAAGCTTCCACGGTCTGTTTGCCATTGAATAATTCAATATCTTGCATTATACAAAACCAAATTTGTTATTCTATGCATCCTATAAATGAAAAACTCACCAAACGTGCATACATATGGATTACCATCTCCACGTCATGATATAATTTGTTATTCAAACATTTCATTATTTTGATGGGTATAATAATGTGTATAACTAATGTAAATAATAATTATAACATGTCAATAATTCATTATATATGATATACAATCCAATTAAATATGATTTCACCATCAATATAATGATATTTTCGATCGTGCGTACGTACGGAATACAGTCTCCACGGATGAGATGAGATTCATTTCCCAATCATAACTATTCAAGAATAATTTTCATTTGACGATTTAAAATAATGTTTAAGAACTTAATATAATTCTGGATATGAATAAAATATATCATATCCATAAAAAACATGGATTATGTAACAAAACATATAAAGGAAAACAAATCATTTAACACCTAAAATGACGATAATGCTAAAATTTTATTAAAAAAGAAACATTAGAAGATCATATGTGATATCATATTTATTTATATGGTTCTTGAAAAATTTATTAACGATTATTTAACTATTATAATTGATGTAAACGTAACCTAGACTAAGGAAATGTACATGGTAAGGATTACTTTTACAATATATTTATTATCAGAGGATGTTTTTACTTAAATATATACTGGGACCTCTATATCATCCACATCCGTGATTTCTTAAAAATGAATTTGAAAACATTTTTACTATTTAATAGACTATGGGTTAAATTCATTTATAACATTATTTTACCTAATATGTTCTGAAATGAATTTCTCCGTCATTTTCCAAACAATATACCTTATGAACTTTTCGACAAAATTAAGGTAAGAATGTTTTTTTAACTTATATGGCGGGTGAATCTATTTTACACCATTATAACATCATCGAAGCTTCCCTTAAAAGCTTATAAAAATATTTTCGAAATAAATATTTTCTTTTATAATTATGTGAATCTTAAATGGTTTCCTAATAAAAATTGGTATTTATTTAACATATTTTTCATTTCATCTATGTCAACATCTTTTGATGGATTTTAAATTTGTTTAATGTTGATTTATTCTGATACAAACATTTCATATTGTATTGATGGTTTTTTGTTATTTGTGACTGCAGATGAGTTATTTGTAAACAATTCATGGTTTAGGTTAACGTATTGACTTTTCATATTCTAGTTTGAATACCAATGTTTATGTTATGTTTCAACCTTTTCATTTGTGGAATGTATTGGACTTAGTATGTGACAGGTGGAGCCCTGTATATATCCTCGGTGCATCGGTTGGTCTCTTGATTCAATTAGACGTGGAGTTGGCAGAGGCCTTTCCCATTTTTATATATGGTTTTGGCCGAGGCTTAAATCATTTTTAGACTCCTTGGCCGAGTCCTTTACATGATGTTTCAGAATGTTCAACATTATACATTCCCTCATTATGAAAATAATAATTATGGTTCTTGTGGTTAATCGACTAGTAGAATACCCATTACTATGTTTTATTATGGAATTATTTACTCAACTCATATTCCTACAATAAAGTGTTCATGTTTATTACATGTATAGGAATGTTTTTTTAATTATTCACCATGCCTAATGTTTATGTTTTCTTCTCTAGTATTGGTTACCCTTGCTGATCAATTGAGCCCACCCCTTTCTTATGTTTTATTTTCCCAGGATATGAAGATGTTTGTTATTAAAGACTTGCAGGCATAACCAAGTAGGATTGGATCTTTATAATTGAATAAATTAGTGGTTTATTACTTTTCAAGTTGTAAAGTTGAACTTAAGTGTGTATCTTGTTTCCAATAATATTAAACTGACTGATCTTTCAAGACACGATTCCTTATGTCATGCCAATGTTATGTAATAAAGCACCGACTCTAGGTAACTGGTGTCGGGGAATTACACTAAATTGTGGTAATAATTGTATGAAAATTAAGACCCCATGAATATAAATATTAAAATTTGATTATAATATAATCATCCCATGTGTATTAGGAATAAATATTAACAGAAGTTCTTGTAACCCATAGAAAGACTACGTTAACCCTAATCGTGACAATAATGTTTTTACTATATATGGGTCAATATGTTCATTATAAAATATCAATGGGTAATTGAATGGAAAATATATTATATTTATTAACATTAAATACTGAAATGTAAAAAAAACGTTTTTAGTAATTTTAAATCATTTATATAAAATATCATTTTTTATAAATTAGCCTTAACGTAAAATTTGACATTATTTTTTAATTTATCTTTAGTTATATTTTAATATAACATGGAATTTGAATATATTATGGTAAAAAAAATGTAACATTATATATTTCAAATAAAAAAGTAATGAAATAATATAATTCAATCAATTTACCATACAAATAATATTTTTATAATAATTAATTTTAGTAAAATATTTAATAAATAAGTACAATATTTCCAATTATTATGAATTTTAAGTAATTATTTCATATAAAAAAATTTATTTTAAATTATCATGATAAAAAACTCATTTTTTCAAAGTGATATATATAACCGAACATGTGTTGTTTTTTCCTACAAAAATCCTTTATAGAAATTAAAATGAAAAATTGGTTCTTTTTTTCATTTTTGTTTACTTAATTTATTAAATGGTTCAATTCAATGAAATATTGTCCAAAAAATATATCCTATGGTCATAAAGGGTATACATAATTCTAGAAAATTAGATTTGGATGACTTTCTTTTAATTGTTTACACTTTTGTTTAATTTTTAATACATTGGTAAACTCGTCTTTACCTCATTTTTTGTAATTAAAGTAACATATTTTCGCTAATAATTTTGTCAAACCAATAAATTTTAATTATTATAAATTATAAATTATTATTTTTATAATTATGGAATTAATATTTGTAATTACTATTTAGTGAAGTTGAATATTTTAATGTAATATTAATCATGTTGAGGCGGTGAGATAATAGTTTTCTATTGGCAGAACATTCGATCCAAAAAAGTTGAATCTGTATTCGTCCAATGACTAATTATAATAATTTTATGAATCTGAATGAATATTTACTATTATATAATATAGAAATTTCATTTAAAAATTATCCTATTCTCTCTACGTTAATAAATTAAAAAGGAGAACCATTATGTATTTTAAAACAGTTTTTAGGAAAACCTGTTTCAAAAACCTAAATAGAATATTATTTTGAAATATAATATAATGTTTATTAAAAACTAATTAATTGAAATAAATATAAATAAATTAAACTTAGGTTTCTTAAAAAAAATTATTCAATACATATTGGTAATTTTATAATAATAAATTTAATGAAAAAAGAAATCTTTTTTCCAAAATATCTATATTTTACTATTCAGTAAAAATAAATATTTTTCAAAAACCCTAAAAATGTCACAATATTAAATTTTAGATATTCTAATTAAATAATCAATGATAATTATTGGAAATAAATTTTTCAAAATTTAATTAATTTTTTATAATTTTTTTCTGAAATGAAACAGAAAATATTTTTAAAAAAAGAACATATTTTGGAAAAATAAAACCATCGTACTAAAAATTGATTAAATAATTACTTCTAATATATCAATACTTTATATTTATAGAGACAAATATAAATATATAGAAATTTAGTTAAAAAATCATACACATAAATTTAACTTCTAGGTTATAATGGTAATATATATCTTGGATTGTTTAGGTCTGATAGAACTCGGTCCTGAGTGTAACAAAAACTATCAAAGAAAATAATAGTTTCATATCCATTACACTATCATATATAATTTAGTTATTTTAAAATATCAATGTATTATTACCACCCCCTTTAATAAATTGACTTCAAACAATTTTAGTTTTGTCTTGGTAATCCATGGTTATATATTTGGAAATACTTTTATTCTAAACCCACATCATAAAAAAGGATAATAAAAAGTCATCTTAGTTAGAGGGAAAGGTTATTTAACTGGTAATATTTAATGAAACATTACTAGGATTCCATATTGGATAATTATGGTTGGAATAGAGTAAAATCAAAACTAAATATAAAGGGTAATTGAGATCAATGATCACAATCATTTTATTTATCAGTGGAATGTTTAGAGAATAAAATCCATAAATTTTGTATGATATAAAAGATAATATGATAAATTTGATATGAAGGTACTGAGATATATTTTTTGATTCATGAATCATTTCCTCAGGATGATGAACTCTATTACCATATATACTTTGAAAATATGATAATATACTTTTTTATGAGTATAATTTCATCCATTTACCAATTATCACTATAATTTCATCTTTTTCTCCAAATGATGAATATTGAAGATGTATTTTTCATGCATGATACACTAAAATATAATTTTAATGAACACATGCCTCTAAATGTTAAAAAATATATTCCTCACATCATTAAATAGTAAACAAAACCGAAATGGTTAGAACATGGTAAGATTATTACCATAATAAATAACCATTCATATGATACACCACCATCAAAAATCAACAGTAATACCAGGATATAAAGATAAATTATTCTATAGATAACTATATTAAATATTTTTCAGAAATTAGTTTATATGTTCAGAACCCAATGATGACATGGATTTAGTCATATGTCTTTTTTAATAAATAAACAATTATTCCTAAAACAAAATCTCATATTTTTCCAAAATAACTGTAATCTTAAACATTAAAAATTTCATAATTATTAAGGAAACCATGTAGGATTGTGGTAATCGAGAAACATTTATCAAACATTAGTAATGTGTTCACACCCCACCTCCTATATAGGTGTCAATGGATCTCTCCCATCATACTGATTTCCCCCTTTTCTCTATAATACATAAAAAATCATCCCTACAAAAACATAATGTTGATCAAAGTTATTCAAAATACCTCATCCCAAAAAACATTTCTCCTACAATTTCATTAATTACATCAAAACATTTACTTCATTATACTCTCAAATGAGCATTCTAAAACAATGAAAATATGATGATACTTAATCTTATAAAATTATGATAGTATCCATAAATATTAGTATAACCTCACATGAATAACTAAAAATATTCAAATTTATCTAATATGAATTTTGATAACATCTATAATATCTCAGAACCCACACTCTCAGATTCAATGTTGAAATCGTATACTTAACAATTCCATATTTGATACAAAAAAATGTGACTATTTTTTATTCATTTAAATTTCAATGAATAAAATTGAAAAATTGGATCAAAAAATAACCTAGTAGACCATTTTGGATTATAGTTTTATATAAATAGTGAAAACATGAACATAAATAAATAACAGGACTTTGAATGAGCTTTCTACCCACTAGACCCAGCTTTTCTTTTCCCAAATTAATTAATAATCATCATCTATATGAAATCCCTTTAATATATAATTCATAATTCATATTTATTTAAAACATGTGGAAGCAGAAGCGGGATTTAAAAATCTTATTAAGGGTGAAGTTAATAATTATAAAATAAATTTTATAAATTAGAAAAATTAATATATAAGGTTATGATAAATTAAACATAGTACATGAGAGAATCATAAAAGAACTCATACCCATTAATAACTTTATCATCAAAATTTGAAAACATGGAAATGGAAAGTGTAATAAAAAATTAATCATGAATAATGTGCTATCAAAATAGATAATGAGAAACAGTATAAAACCCTAACATATAATTAATCCCCATTTCGATCACATGGATAATCATTTTCATAAAACCCTTTAAAAACCCTTTTCTTGGAAATAACCATATCTAAGGCCTCTAATATAATAATTACCCACATCATGTGTGATCTTTAATTATAATCAACCCTAGTATAAGCTATATTGGTCTCACCTATGAGTTATAATGGGGATACACCTTTCATGTAATCTATATCAGGCTCTCACATTTCTCAACAGATAAAATTGGGATCAAACCACCATAAAATCTATATTAGGATCACTTGTGGGCTATAAGGGGGATCAACCCTTTGTATAATCTCTATCGGGCACACAAATTTAATATAATTGTCATGTACCATATCGTGAGTAAAATAAATCATCATCAAACCCTTTTAATAACACTTTTATACCCATATGATTTTTTTTGAAAAAAATACCATTTTCATTTAAAAACCAATTTTCAATACCTAAAGTTCATTTTTGTTGGAAATATATTTTCTATAAAAATTAAAAATATGGAAACTAAGGATTCTGTTTTATATAATCACTAAATATTGTAAACAAATCTATAAATTAAATAAATTTCATGGTGATGGAATATTAAATTTTTCCATACACGTTATGAATATGATATCCTTTTTGTAATTTTTTGAAATGTTCCATATAAAACACATAAAATTATTCCTTTTAAAATAAAATTGATTTAAAAAAAGAGAAATAATCTTTAAATTAATATTATTTTATGTCTATATAAACTCATTTATAAAAAATATTGTTAACTTCTCGACATGGAAGAGAAAGAGTGTTTGAGGGAAAAACCTCCATAGAAGAATTTTCAAAGGACAATTACATTATAAATTCTTAAATAGTTTAATAATTATACCCCTAAAATATTATCATTAGAAAGCATAATCTCCATATGAATATATAAACCCATTATATAATATTGCAAACATGCTTTATACACACCTCATTAAATAATAAAGTTTCATATGGTCTATTAATGCCTCAATGAAAGGAAATTAAGATGAGGTCCCTTACCGATTTGGTAAAATTGAATCTCTAGGAAACATGGAAGGGAGATCATAATATGGATATGTAAATCCAAATAATTTTTTAGGGATTATATAATACATCCATCATTGTGTATACACCAAGGAAAAAAAAATTGGTGAATTTTCAATATATATCACAGAAATAAAAGTGAGAAACAAAAACCCTTACCAAACAATCCCTTTTGGTCGGATATGATTTCACATCCTTTATAATGATTTAAATCATGGCATTAACTGAATAAAGAGACATAATATTATTTATAATATGATATATTATTTCATTATTAACTTTTACTACCTATTTATTTATAATTCCATTTTAATGTTATGTTTCTGGTAATAACCACTTTGTTTTAATATACATTTTTATTTAAAAAATTTTTCTACATATATTGATCATTATTTAATCATTTTCATAATTATATCCAAAATATAAATATCATATATATTAATTACATAATTTTTTACAGTAATCCATTAAAATAGTCTATAGGAAATGAAATACACCATTAATGGAGATGGATGGTGTTATGTGGGCATTGATGCTATATAGATTTTCATTTAATAATTTAAATTAATGTAAATGGTATATATATTTATATATTTAATCATTAAATTATTATTTTTACATCATATATATATATAATATTTATCTTATATTCATTATTAATATATTCTAATTAAATCATGAATGTATCACATCACTCCCTGAGGAAATAGTCCACCATACACATGATCAACGTTATCATATTCCATCAAAATAGAATGAATGATGGTTTTTATAATATAATAAATATAGAATTTTAAAATATAAAATTAAATATTTATCCTATAAAAAAAATACATAATTTTTTTTATTCCTGAATGGTGATAATGGAATAAAGATCCAAATCGGATCATGAGGTGGCAGTCCACCATAAACATTAATACGGATTTCATAACCATTTTATGGAAGTGTGTTGTTGTAGTTAGAAACGATAAAATAAAAACATATCATTATATTTGATAGACTATGATTATTATAATTTCATTAAATATTCAATAGTATTCACTATGGGGAGGTCACAAATACCTTAAGTTGATATAAAATTGATAATTAAAGGTTGGTGGGAATTATATGGTTGAAAAAACCTCCAACAAACAATGAAACTAATTTTTTAAAATTTTCCCTCTAACTCCTATGTTTCCTTATTATTTAATTTTTGGATTTCATTAAGGTAACTAGTTTTCTACACCAACTGCTTTATCTTTTAATAAAAAATTTAATTGAGATTTAATATAAAATAAAAAAACATTGATTATAAATATTCACTATATATTAAAAAAGGATACGTGTTTTGGAAATTAATTTCAATTGAAACAAATGTGACATGAAAGTACACTTTTTTAACATGAAATAAGGAAAAAAATTTATAAAAGACCAATTTTTTAATGTCCCCAACCTGGGAACCACTAAACTGGTTCCTCGAGACAGGTACTTATGTGACCTCAAGCCTTCCTCCCCCTACTATAGAGTTTGTCTACTATCTTAGAGGGTGTAATAGGCCATATGTGTAAACTTTACACTTATTTCTAGTGTAAGACGCAATAGAGAATAACATAAATAACATAAATAGAATAGAACAATCAATAAAATGAATAATTAACCAATTCCAAAAACTGTGTACAACCGTATACAATGGTAAATTTGTCAAGCCATTCTACAGTGTCACATGAGTAAATACAAACAAGAATGAAAATAGAAAGATCCCCAAAAATGGTTTGGACTCCATGTCTAGAACATCACCAAACATGTCCCATCTCCAACTAAACTCCTAAGCATAGGTACCCTTCCCTTGTCTTGACCTGCAAGCTTGAAATCTGCTCGGATACCCAACGGCGGCCCAAGTAGGGTGTGAGTATTACTCAATATGCCACCACAAATAGTGTCTACCAAATATCATGAAAATATAGATAGTTTATGCAAGTGATAAATGATGACAAGTAAAGATAAACAGTTCATCGAGGCATTCTAGACTGTGTTCATTTTATTTATTCTACCATTGAATTTGTATTCACTACTTAGTAATTTCATGATTTTATCAACCCTTAACACATGTTCAATGGATTTGGAACATTCAATATATCCAAGCACATGGGAATAAAATAATTTCATATTTCACTATGAATCAAATTATAATGAACATTTAATCATCACCTCAAAGACTCAGTCCGAGTGGAAGGTAAATATTAGGGGAATGAATCTTCATCCCCATCCATAACTCATGCATTTTGTGGAGGAGCATGATCCTCAATCAAACTCAACCCATGGGCATAGAACCTCGATTAGATATCCCACTCAACCAAGCCATGTGAACATGCTAATTTATCATGACCCATAATAAACCATATCATAAAAACATAGCCAATATCATTAACAACATCACAAAAATATCATTAAATAGGAAATTAACATTACTGCCTCAATCCATTAACACGTTCATCATTTATATTACTAAACCCTTTATCCTCATTTCCCATTTCCCATGTCTCTCTCACTAAGCTTATTCATGTATGAAGATAATCCCCTAGCATTTTCCAATTAATCCATTTCATGTTTTTTCATTCCAACCAAACAATCTCTTTGGTCGTTACACAACAAAAGAGTATTACTATACACTAATAACACATCCTTAAATAATATTAACATATTATTCATAGGCCTTATGTTCTCGTACAATGACCTTACACATAATTATCTAACTATAAGGCCTAAAAATATTGTCATTCCCCATGGGTGGACCTTATCTAGTTGAGTCATTATCCATGCATCCCATGTAGATCATGAGGTGTTCAATTAACCATTTAGGCACCCATAACTCCAACTCATGTCAAAGGAACAAAGATCTCACCAAAAGAGGGAGTGAATAACGACCCTAAACACACAGTCTATACAAAAACCAATGGATATAACCTGTAGACCACCTACCTTGAATCTGTTGGTGAAAAACCCCTCAACTGATGCCTTAGATCCTGGTCCAACCAACACTTGATGCTTTTCCCTAAACCTCACCGCAAAAGATTGTTTTGAGAGGTTCTAATGGAGAGGGAAAATAAATAGAAACCCAAATCCAAATAAAAAATCATGGAGGGGTTTAGCCTTACCCAGATCTTCAATCTGCATCTAACGGATCTCTAAAAGTCCATAAGTTGAGGGAGATTGGTCCTTGGAAGCTCTCGGAGATTTTGTGGAATAACATGGGATGTAGGAGGAAAGAAGCAGGAAAATCCCTAGTGGTATAAGAAATATCGTAATGGAATTCAGGATTTATTAGAAGTTTCCATGATACACGATTTACCTACTCACCCTCTCCCTCACTCAATCTTCCAAACAGTGTGCAATACATGCTGATTGCCAATACCTGCACAGTCTCCCATCACATGGTTTTCCAAACACTGTGCAAACTATGCGGACTGCCCCAAAATCCCCTTTCCCCTAATTTTTCTTTCCTGAACACATGGAACACCCCTGGTCCATTATAAGGACTTGAGGAAACACATAGTAAACCAACAAAGTGAACTAAAACTGATGCATAAACAAATACATACCTTATTGAGAAATCTAGTTTCTTAAACCCCCCCCCCCCCCACCATATAACAACTCCTACATGAGCTAGTCTTCCCAAGCATCATTGATCTCTCAAGGGAATGTGATTGGGCCACTATGCCCACATATTAGATCCCCCCTCCCATGCTTCTTCCTGAACGTTTCCATGCTTCAGTAGAACACAAACTGTAACACCCTGAGTTTTTAAGAAAAATATTCTTTTAATTTCATTGATTTCTTCTATGATACACTACATCAAGTTTAGCTTGTACTATACGCAACGTCGTATTAGCTTGCAGTATACGCAACACTATTCTTTCCTCGTGTTACACACAATTTCAATTTAGTTTGGTGGAAATAGTTCTACGCATCATTATGTATAGATTTTTTTAATGTATAAATGAAATAAGTTATACGCAACACTAAATAGATCGTTCACTACACGCAACCTTGACTTTGCTTTCTTTACACGCAATCGCAACCTTCCACGATAGTGGGTGTTGTACGCAAATCTGAGTTTCACTAAACAACGATATGTTAATAAAATATTATATAAACTAGCAGTTATGAATATTATTACCCACTTTTTGTAATTTTATATTTCAAAATGGACTTTATTTTTCGATTCAGAATATCGAAATTAGCCGAGGGTGATTTTTTGGTATTTTTCTGACAACATTCAATTTTTGATGAATAGTGAAAACACTAGGTTACTATTAAAAAATAGGCAATTTATTTAAATAATTTTTTATTTTAATAACATTTATTTTAGGTCAAAATTGATACGTAATACCTATATAAGTTCTATGTAATTCAGGGGAGTCATTTTATAATAACGTTCGATATATAAAAATTTTATTGGACTTTTCACTGTCTTTTACCAACCTCCTTGGAGCTTTTGGAAAACATAAATAAAACAAAATTTTACCAATTATATGAGTGGAATTCATAAAATTCGAGAGACACGGTTAATATCAAGGAGTAAAATATGGTTCAATAAGATAAAAATAATTTTTGGTGAATAGAAACTTTTTACTTTAATTTACCACGATTAAAAGTAAATAGGATTATTAAGGGTAAAAATAATATTTTCATTACCCTAACACATGTCCTAATTCTATTGGATAAGTTTAATTCGAACAAAAAAAACCTTAGTAATGAAATATTTCCCTTTATATGCACTTGGATTAGATTAGGACATTTATTATTATTTTATTTAAAGAAGTGTTAAATTTTTTGAAATCAAAGTTTAATATCTAAAACATTTTTAATATAGAGTTATACATAAGATAAATTCGACTATAAATATTCATAAGAAAGATAAAAGGATTTCCTAAATAATGGTATTTTCGTTATAAATTTTAGACATTAAATAATTTAATCTATTTATGACACAATCATGATGCAAGAATTATCTTATTAATTAAAAATTAACATAATTGATGTTATAAATACTCAAATAAATATAATTTCAGACATTTTATGAATTCAACTAATTTTCTAGGTTAATATGACATGGTATAATTGATTTAATTAACTTTTTGAGAACTAATCATGCTGTTATGATTTTCACAAAAATCAATTACCAAATAGTATCAAAATTGACATAAAATAGTTTTTAAAACAAATATTATATTATTAATTGTTATTATATTAATAAAAATCTATGGTTCGGACAAGATACTTATATCATTATATTTTTATCATTAATGTACAACTTGGGGGGTCTCATGTATGTATATTGTATGTTTATTAACTATATGATATAAAAATACAAAGTGACACGGTAAATGTCAATCTAATTAAATAAGAGTTAAAACTAAAAGGTAAGGTTAATATAAAGACCCAAACCTATCAAAAATCTATTGGTTGAGAGGATGTAGTCCCATAACCACTTTATATTCCATAGAAATCACTTTGGAGCTATTATAAACAGAATATGACTTTATTATAAAATAATATTTTATGTTTTTCCTAAAGTGCCCCTCTCCTCCTTAATAAAAAGGGCACCCCTTCCCTCTTCTCTTCACACCCTTTTGAGCCTTGAAGCTTGGCAAACACTAGACCATTTCTCTTCTCCACTACCCTAGAAACATTTTGGAGGTTCTGTTCTTCTCCAAAGACCATATCTACTTCCTTAAGCGGAAGCTTAAAGGAGGCGCGTCGAAGAAGAGGTAATCTCTTCTTCCAATTCTCTCAAGTTTCTTTCTTCTTATACTTCTTCTTCTTTATTTGTCTCACTATAAAGTAATAACATAAGTATTAATTATATACTGATATGTTGTTATAAATATGAAACAACCCTATTTCACCTTCTATCCATCTTACGGAAAATGAAATCACCGCGCGTGCGTACGTACGGAATACCGTCTCCACGCCGTTGTGTAATCTGTTTTCGACCACCACCTTATTTGGATGGGAATAATGGTGTAAATAAAATACTATATATTTTTATTTTAAAGTGATATTGATTCCTAAATATTATAAATACGCTTCAGTACAATTCCACGATCATGGGAATGATATCATCGCTCATGCATATGTACGGACTACCGTATCCACGACGTGATGAGATTCATTCTCCATGTTAACCATTCATTAATGATTATAAAGTATATATAAATAATAATAATGAGATATATAACATAATAATTATAATGGATTTATGTATATATATATATATATATTTTTCATCTACTTAATTCCATTCAATTCAATAAGTAAACGAAAACTGCGTTCATGCATACGTACGACCTACCGTCTCCATGAACGGTGTATTTCATTCCATTTATCGATATATCATATCATATATATATATATATATATTCTGAATATATATTATATATAAATCATTTTTTACATTCTTGAATTATGTAAATCATGATATAAGTAATAATATCATGAACAACCAGTCGAAACATGTACAATAAATGAAACGATTTTACCCAAATCGTTGATTTTACATCGAATTTACAAAAGAATGGGTAATATAAAGTCATAAGTGAACTATATAAGATATCATAACAATGAATATGATTCTGTAATAAGTCAATGACATTATTTAAATCATCATACAGGAGTTTCGGATACATACGGATCATATCAAACATAAGGAAAGGGATAAATTTTCAATCACATTTTTATCCGAGATTGATTATATGTAAGTATTTACTGGGGTTATGTTTATCATCCATTCACATGTTTTCTAAAAATGTCTTCATAAAAAGTTCACTATTCTTCCATGAATGTTTGAAGTCATTTTTACCCTTTATTTACTTCTTACCACATTGTATGGATGGAATCATTCCTTTGGTTAACATATAAGGTACTTTTTGACTTTTCTGAAAAAAGTAAGAGGTGAATGTTATTTTTAACTTATATGGCATTAATAAATTTTTACAGTTTCATAATGCCTTATTTTAATTAAGAATCCTCTAAAAGATTTCATGATTATTTTCATCAAAACCCTTTTCTTTTAAAATTACATTTCATTGTGTGAAAAGAAAATGATTTTGAAGAAGAAAGGAAATTTTCTTCAAGAATTCATTTCAAGTGTTTTGTCAAAACTATTTTACATCTAAGACGAAATTATTTGATATGTGTACGTTTCATGTATAATGTATCTATGATTTACATGGTTTCACTTCTCTTATGATGAAATTATACCCATTTTTTTATATGGATTATGTTATGATGAGATTATGTTTATGAAACCCATTTTATTTTTTGGGTTATAATGAATGATTTATGTTTATTTTTTGGCACAAGTAAGAATGTTTCATTATGAGATGGGTGGGACCTATATCTCCCTCCAATGCATTGGGTAATGACTTATATCTCATGAGATAGACATGGCTGGAAGGGTAAGTTAATCTGGTTCAGTAATACAGGACTAGAATGAGGAGTGAACTCAATTCAAAAAGGTACTTTGTCCACTAAGATGGTCTTAGCAGCAATGCCTCGGCAACTATTGAAATCATATCATGTGCTTAATGGTTACCAAAATCACATGTTTTATTCCCATGCTATTTTATCATGATTAATGTTTCTTTATGATCTATGCCTTATGTAATGCCATGTTTTATGTCATTGCTCAAGATTTTGATGTTTAAACATTATGTTCACGTTTTTATGTTCAAATGTATATGATTTGTTTTATTTTATCCATGCTTACCCTTACTGAGCATTTGAGCTCACCCTTTATATGTTTTCATTTCCCTAGAATTTAAAGAAAGGTTTTATGTAAGAAAATCAGAAGGGGAAGATCTTTAGGGGAGATGTTGAACATCATTCACCATGATTAGAAGATTACGTTTCGAGTTTCCAAAGACACTAAACTATTAAGGTCCTTTGATGGCTGTTTTTGTTATGTATTAAGTATTCCGCAAAAGTAATGTAATGTCTATGTACGTCAAGTAATGGTTCTCTATAGATGGTATCAGAGGCATAGGAGGTTGGAATGAATCTGATCCTTGGGAACTCTCACATGTGAGCGTTAGACGAAGCATGGATCTCCACCCAAGGGCTTCATGAGATAATGGATGCCATTGGGGATGGTGGTGTGTCCCGCCTAGGGGGTTTAGCCACCCATGGAGTGCCCTAATAGGTATCAATTATAGTTCAATGGAAGTAATTCCATAATGCTATAGTTGGTATCAAAGGAACGGTTTAATTAACCTTTAAAACTATGAAGCGAAAACTTTAGTGAGATCCCTAGAGGTATTTCTAAGGTATGTCTACGGATGTCCCTAAGGATAAGTATAAGTATAGGTTATAGTACTAGAATTATAGTAACGATCATAGAATTTAACCTAGGATGTTTGATATTGAAGGTATTCCCCCTTTATTATGTTGTTTTCCTAGCATACATTTGGCCTCTTACACTATTCTTTTTGGGTCTTAGACGATGGATGGAACCCGAAGGAACCGTGTTGATCAATGTAATGGGCAATGCAATGATTGTCCTCCAAAACAAACCAATGTTTTTGGAGATGGAGTGAAAAATCTTATTGCTATACTTACACAAGCTATGAATCATTATAGACTTCTGAATGAGAATAGAAGGGAACAATATTCTATTGAGTCCTTTATGAGGCAATGTAGACCTTCTTTCAATGGGTCTTCTGATCCACTTGCTGCAGAACAATGGATCAGTACCATGGAAAAGATATTTTCCATACATCATTTTTCATAACATGATAAATTCATTCTAGCTGTTTACCGTTTTGAAGGTGAAGCAGACCAGTGGTGGACTCTAACTAAGAATACAACGCCCCAAGATGAAATTGAATGCATGGAATGGGATGAGTTCAAGAACTTGTTTTTCAGTAAGTACTTCCCTCATATTCTTCGAACAATGATGGAAAATGAGTTCCTTGAGCTTATGGAAAAGGATGATGAATCTGTTGGTCTATATGAAGCAAATTTTACAAGGCTTTCAATGTATGCATCTGGCTTTATCATCCAACCTAAAATTAAAGTTGATCGATTCTTCAATGGCTTAAAACCAATTCTTCGAAGGGCATTAGCTTTAAGAGACTTCATTAGCTATGAAGAAATTGTGTGTTGTGCTATCAAGGTAGAACTGGAAGTTGCTGTAACATATACATCTCCTAGATTTGACAAGAAACAAAAGATGGAGTTCAAGGAGAAATCTCAAAATAATGGTGAAAAGAAGATGAGTGTTTCTTTATGCTCAATGTGTGGAAAGAAGCATGGTGGATATTGTCTTAAAGGGACTAGAAAATTTTTTATGTGTGGAAAAGAATGTCATCGAGCAGCTGAGTGTCGAAGTAATGGAAAAAGAGTTTCTAATGATGCGTATAAAGAAAAGACTGTAGTGAACGCACAACCGACACTTCAATGCTTCAGGTGCAAGGAAATCGGGAATTATGCTAATCAATTCCCTAATCCAAGGGTTAATGATGATTGACACAAGCAACCACTTAAGGCAATGGAAAAAGGGAAGTCACATGCGATCACTATTGGCGATGTTGAATATGATAATGATGTGGTGGAATGATTAAGTGTTCATGTAATGTAATTCCAAAATAATGTTGTATATTGTATCATGGAAGATTGGAATATTTATGTATTGGTCCCTTGTGGTTTTCAAAAATTTTATGGTACCAATAAACAAGGAATGTGATAGAGATATTTTTGGAATGAAGATGATATTCTCATAATGGTGGGATAAGGAGTAAATTAAATGTTTGATAGTATTCATGAGCTCATGACTGATATAAGGGAAAAGTTATATCATGGTTTGAGAATATAGAATTTTTTCATTTTGTTATATGGAAATATTTATATTTTGACAGAATTCATTTTTTCACTAAGATTAAATGGGTATTCATTTTTTAATAGAATTCATGATTAAGGTATTAACATGTTTGGAATGAGATCAAAACGATATATCTTTTGATATATGAGGGATAAATGATGGTATTGATGTGCTTGTAATATGACCTTTTTTGTAATCGTTCTCTTTATACAATGAGTTTGGAAAGAAGTATTTTGGATAGCCTAAAGATTGGGATGGATTATGTTGAACATAAGTTAGTATTGTTTAAGGCTATTTTTTTGATATTATTGATAGAATTTTAAAATAGTTTAGTTTAAGAAAAGAAACAACCTGTAGAACGGGAGATAACCTGTCGCGTTGGACAAGGATGCAGGAATTGAACCCACTACCAAAGTGTGACAGGCCTTTATCACCTACCACTAGCCTAGAGGAAGTCTCTGGTTAGTAGAAAGTAGTTTTATTTTATTAAGCGCTGTGATAGATGAAGTAGAAGTATATTTTTGCGACCATATATGATTAATCTTAACATAGACGGACTTCTATATATTTAGTAAATTGTGCTAAACTTTTTGGGATAGAAATAGATGGAATGACCTATCATTCTATCGCATAATCTGCTAACACTTCACAGAAGACAAATTCAACTTCATTTCTTTAAGATATGAAGTTGAAATTGTTCGAGGCACAAGCAACGGTGAGATTTTACCAAAATCAAGTAAGTATTTCTTTTAATTCAACAATTCGTCAACTTTAGGGAAGTGATCTTGAAAACAAAAAATGTTGTCTAAGTGCTCTCATATCTGATGAATCGGATGGTACATTAGATCATCACAAATTTATGGCTTTGTGATTGTTGGCTTTTTCATAGCCATGTCCTCTACCACTCTTCATCAGAATTTGATGGTTATATTTCTCTTCCATATCAATATTTTCACCTATGTTCTCCTATGTGGAAACCCAGTGATTAGTTAATTTGGGTAACTGTTAAATTTCACACTTTAGTTTTTAAAGTCATGTTATGGTATTCCTTTTTAAGATGTGGGTTTCTATTAAAGAAACTTTCAAGTAGTAAACCATGTATTACACCGACTAATTTCGAGGGCAAAATTCATTTTAAGGGGGGTAGAATGTAATACCATGAAATTTTATGAAAAATATTCTTTTAATTTCATTGATGTCTTCTCTTATACACTACACCAAGTTTAGCTTGTACTATACACAACACCGTATTAGCATTCAGTATACGCAACACTATTCTTGGCTCGTGTTACACACAATTTCAAATTAATTTTGTAGAAATTATTCTACACAACATTAAGTATAGATTTTGTTTAATGTATAAATGAAATAAGTTATACGCAACACCAAACAGAGCTTTCACTACACACAACCCTGACTTGGATTGCTTTACACGCCATCACAATCTTCCACAATAGCGTATGTTGTACGCAAAACTGAGATTCACTAAATAATGATATGTTATTAAAATATTAAATATACTAGCCGTTATGAATAGTAATACCCAATTTTTGAAATTTTATCTTTCAAAATGGACTTAATATTTGGATTCGAAATATCGAAATTAGCCTAGGGAGAATTTTTTGTATTTTTCTGAATATTTTCAATTTTTATGAATAGTGAAAACACTGGGATACTATTTAAAAACCGACTTTTTATTTAAATAATTATTTATTTTATTTAAATTTATTTTATGTCAAAATTTATACATAATACCTATATAAGTTCAATTTAGTTCATTAGAGTAATTTTATAATAATTTTTGATGTATAAAAATTTTATTGAACTTTTCACCGTCTTTTACCTACCTCCTAGGAGCTTTTTGCAAACTTACATAAAACATAATTTTACTGCTTCTATGAGTAAAATTTTGAAAATCCGAGAGACACAGTTAATATCAAGGGGTAAAATGTGGTTCAATAATATAAAAATATTTTTTGGTGAATAGTAACTTTTTACTTTTAATTACCACGGTTAAAAGTAAATAGGATAATTAAGGGTAAAAATGATATTATTATTACCCTAAAACATGTCCTAATTCTATTGGATAAGTGTAATTCGACCAAAAACAACCTTAGGAATAAAATTTTTCCCTTTAGGTGCATTTGTATTAGATTAAGACATTTATTATTATTTTATTTAAAGAAGAGTTAAAATGGTTGAAATCAAAGTTTAATAACTAAAACATTTTTAATATAGAGTTATACATAAGATAAATTCGACTATAAATATTAATTAGGAATATAAAAAGATTTCCTAAATAATGGTATTTTATTTATAATTTTTAGACATAAAATAATTTAATTTATTTATGACACAAAGATGATGCAGTAATTATCTTATTAATGAAATATTAAAATAGTTGATGTTATAAATACCCATATAATGTAGTATGAGACATTTAATGAATTAATCTAATTTTATAGGTTAATGATACATGTTTTTCTTTATTTATTTAAATTTTTTTGAACTAATCATTCTTTTATGATTTTCACAAAAATCAATTACCACATAGTGTCAAAATTGACAAAAAGTAGTTTTTCAAACAAATATTATATTATTAATTGTTATTATTTTACTAAAAATCTAACTATCATACAAGATACTTATATAATTATAGGTTTATCATTAATGGACCACTTTGGGGTCTCTTCTATGTATATGGTATATTTATTAACTATATAATATAAAAAAACAATGTCACATGTTAAATGTCAATCTAATTAACTAAGAGTTAAAACAAGAAGATAAGGTTAATATAATGACCCAAACCTGTCTAAAATCAATTGGATGAGATATTTTAGACCCATAACAACTTTAGATTCTAAATAAATCAGTTTGGAGCTATTATAAACCGAATATGACTTTATTATGAAATAATATTGTATGTTTTTCTAAAGTTACCCTCTCCTCCCTTATAAAATGGGCACCCATTCCCTCTTCTCTTCACTTTCTTTTGAGCCTTGAAGCTCGGCCAACCCCTGACCATTTATCTTCTCCACTTACCTAGAAAAATTTTGGAGGTCCTGGTTTTCTAAAAAGAGCAACTCTACTTCCTTAAGCGGAACCTTAAAGGAGGTGCGTCGAAGAAGATGTAATCTCTTCTTCCAATTCACTCAAGTTTATTTCTTCATCTACTTCTAATTATTTAGTTGTATAATTATAAATTTTTATCATTAGTATTACTTATATATTGATATGTTATTATAAATATGAAACAACCCTATTTCACCTTCTATCCATCCTACAGAAAATGAAATCACTGCGCGTGTGTACGTACCGAATACCGTCTCCACGTCATGGTGTAATCTATTTTTGACCACCACCTAACATGGATGGGTATAATGGTGTAAATTAATAACTATGTATGATTATGTAAAGTTATATTGATAATGAAATAATATACATACACTTCAATACAATTCAATGATCATGTAAATGATATCATCGCTCGTGCGTACGTACGGACTACCATCTCCACGACGCGATGAGATTAATTCGCCATGTTAACCATTCATGAATGATTATAAAGTATATATAATGAATAATAATGAGATATATGACATAATAATGATAATGGATTTATTTATATATATATATATGTATGTCATCTACTTAATTCCATTCAATTCAATAAGGAAACGAAAACAGCGTTCATGCGTACGTACGGCCTACCGTCTCCAAGAACGGTGTAATTCATTCCATTTATCGACCTATCATATATATATGTATATGATGAATATATATTATATATAAATAATGTTTTAAATTATTTAATTAAGTAAATCAGGATATAAGTAATAATATCAAGAACAACAAGTCTAAACACGTACAATAAATGAAATGATTTTACCCAAATCGCTACTTTTACATCGAATTTACAAAAGAAAGGGTAATATAAATTCATATGTAAACTATATATGATAGCATAACAATGAATATGATTCTGTAATAAGTCAATGGCATTATTTCAATAATTATACTGGAGTTTCGGATACATATGAAGCATATCAGACATAAGGTAAGGGATAAATTTTCAATCTCATTTTTATCCAAGATTGATTATACATAAGTATTTACTGGGGTTACGTTTATCAACCATGACCATGTTTTCTTAAAATGTTTTCATAAAATGTTTACTATTCTTCCATGAATGTTAAAAGTCATTTTTACCCTTTATTGACTTTTTACCACATCTTATGGATGTAATCATTCCTTTGGTTACCATATATGGTTCTTTTTGACTTTTCCAACAAATGTACAAGGAGAATGTTATTTTTAACTTATACGGTGTGAACGGATTTTCTTGGTTTCATAACTCCTCATTTTCATGAAGCATCCTCTACAAGATTTCATGATCATTTTCAACAAAACCCTTTTCTTCTAAAATTGCATGTCATTTATTGAAATGAAAATGATTTTGAAGAAGAAAGGAAATATTCCTCAAGAATTCATTTCAAGTGTTTTTTCAAAATTATTTTACATCTAAGAAGAAATTATTTCATTTGTGTTTGTTTCACGTATAATGTCTCTATGATTTACATGGTTCATTTTTCTTTTGATGAAATGATATCCCTTTGTTTAATATGTATTATGTTATGATGGGATGATGTTTATGAAACCCATTTTATTTTTTGGGTTATGATGAATGATTTATGTTTATGTTGTGGCACAAGTAAGAATGATTTCATTATGAGATGGGTGGGACCTATATCTACCTCCAATCCATTGGGTAATGATTTATATCTCACGAGATAGACATTGTTGGAACGGTAATTTAATCTGGTTCAGTAATACAGGACTGGAACGAGGAGTGAACTCGATTTAGAAAGGGACTTTTTCCACTAAAATGGTCTTGGAAGCAATGCCCTGGCTCCTATGGAAATAATATCATCTGATTAATGGTTTCCACAATCACATGTTTTATTCCCATGATATTTTATCTTGATTTATGTTTCTTTATGATCTATGCCTTATGTACTGCCATGTTTTATGTCATTGTTCAATATTTTGATGTTTTAACATTATGTTCGTGTTTTTAAGTTGAAATGCATATGATTTGTTTTATTTTATCCATGCATACCCTTACTGAGCATTTGAGCTCACCCTTTATATGTTTTCTTTTCCTCTGTATTTGAGTTTTAGGTATGAAAACCAAAAGAGGAAGATATTGAGGGGAGATGTTGAAGATCATTCACCATGATTAGAGTATTACATTGCGAGTTTCCAAAGACACTAAACTATTATGGTCCATTGGTGTCTATTTTTGTTATTTATTAAGTATTCTGAAAAATTAATGTAATGTCTATGTACGTCAAGCAATGGGTCTCTACACGAACCTATGTCACAAATTTTCCACAAAAAACATTCTCACTATGATCAACAATACAAAAAAGGCATTTCTCAAAGGACACATCAGCCTCAATCATCGATGTACTCGACATTTATCACAGGAGATGGATCAGGATGATACTGTCAGAGTTGTGAAACATGAAAAACATATTTTATCCACCTATGGTAATGTGGAAGATCCAATCACTATGCCATGGGTCTGAAACTATCCACAATATCAAATGGCACCATATATATAAGCACCAACATTACCTACATCCTAATTCTATGGTGACCCAACATTCGTGACACTTGAATAAACACACTGTCACCCACCATGAACTAAAGAGTTCTAAAATTCTGATCTTCATATAACCTATCCCAAATCTAACCCATTTTCATACACTTTTGAATCAAAATATACTTTTCCAATGTCTCTTGCACAAGAATCGGTCCTAAGATCTTAGATTCTCTTGTCTCTAACCCTGACAATAGAGATATACATGGTCTCCCATAAAGTTCCTCAAAATATTCCATCTGAATTGTAGTCTGAAAAATATTTTTAGATGAATAATAAATAAGGGGAATGTGTTTCTCCTCCAATCCTACCAACTCTGGAACACATTCCATAAACTTGTATTTTAATTACTAAATTGTACACTCTGATAGCATGTCTATCTGTGGGTGGTAATCCATACACAAAAACTCCTTGGCACATAGTGCCTTCTGTAGCCCCTTCTAGAAGGGTGAGGTGAAACATGGATCATGATCTGAATCTATGGTTCCCAGCAATCCATGAAACCATACTATTTATAGAACATAGAATTCTCTTAACTGGTCAACTATATAGGTCTCCTAAATCGGCATGAAATGGGACACTTTGGTCAGATGATCTACCACCACCAAAATTGCATCATTCTTCTAAGGCCTCCTCGTATTATCCACTATGGAGTCCATAGTGATTTAATTCCACTTCCACTCCATAATAAGTAATGAATGCAACAACCCCCCAGGATGATGATGTTCAAACATCACATTTTTATATGTAAGTCATGATGCCAAAAATCTCAAAATATATTTCTTCATTGCTGGATACAAAAACATCCTATGAATATCACAATACATCTTAGTAAAACTCGGATGCACAATAGAATTTGATGTGTAGAACTCACACATCAACACCTCCCATACATCTTTCTGCACCACAACAAGACCATAAACATAACAGACTCAATCATCATTGAATTTCCAACAAGAAGGTGAATACCCACCTTTAAGACATTCCTTCATATCCAAACATTCCAGATCATCGACCTGATTGTCTTTAACTCAACCCAGAAGTCTAGATTCAACTACTATAGATGCAAGGGTCATCTACCCGTGCCCATCTTGAACCTCCAAATGCATCTCAGCGAACAAGTACATAATCATACACTCAGAACTGGATTCGGAAACTACCTGATTCTGAGTCTTCCATATCAAAGTATCAACAACACTATTTCATCTCCTTAATGTATACACCAACTCAAAATCCAAATAATGTAGGTACTCAAATCACTACTGCTATTGAAGATTAAATTCCCACTGAGAGAAGATGTATTTGATATTTTGATGATCGATAAAAACTTATAGGGTTCTCCAAACAAGTAATTCCTCCAAAACATTATGTCTCAATCCACACCAGCTAGCTATAGGTCATGAGTTGGATAGTTTCATTCTTGTGTACTCCATTACTTTGACCCATAAGCTACAACCTGATCATCCTGCATCAACACAACCCCAAATCCAATTCCAAATGAATCCCATAATAATATGTACTTCATACCTGGTTCAGGAATGATCATGATTGGTGAATTAGTCAACCACATTTTCAACTCCTTGAAATATGACTCCCAAGCCTCAGACCAATCAATCATAACCCATTTCTTGGTTAGGAATGTGAGTGGTGCTGCCAAATGAGAGAAATCACTGATAAACCATTAGTAATAACCATCCAAACATAGAAAATTATGAATATAAGTGATTTTACTATGCTTCTCCCAATACACCATATCCTGAACCATTTTAGGATCCACCAACACACCAGACTCAGAAGTGATGTTTCCAAGCAAGTGCACCTCATCTATCCAAAATTGATATTTTGAAATCTGGTCATAAAACCTATGCTCTCTTAGTGTACTCATGATTATGTCATGATGTTTTTCATGATTGTGTTGAGTTCTTGTGTAAACCAAGATGTCATCAACGAATAAAACTACAAACCAATCTGAATACTGGTGAAATATCTGGTTCATCAAGGTCATTAATAGAGCTGGTTTATTGGTCATACCAAACGACATTACTAGGAATTCATATAGCCCAAATCTACTATAGAAATATATTAGGGGTATGTCAAAAGTTCCCACCCTAAAATTATGGTATCCCAATCTCAAATCGATCATTGAAAGCACAGAGGCACCTCTGAGGTGATCAAATAGGTCATTGATTCTAGGAAGAGGGTATTAGTTCTTAACTATCATCTTGTTAAGCTTCCTATAATCGACATATAGCCTTAGTGATCCATCATAATTCTTAGAAAATAGTTCATGAGATCCCCAATGTGATGTACTAGGATAAATAATCCCCTTACTCATTAATTCCTATAACTGAACCTCTAGTTCATGGTGATTTGATGGTTTCATTGGATAAGGTGGATTGGAATCTGGCTCCACTCTCGAAAAAAAATTGACAGTGAACTCAAAATATCTCTGAATTGGTAACCCCAAGATATACTCATGTAACACATCTTGCAAATTCTCCACAACAAAAATGGGTACTGGAAGTCCTTTTTCCTCTTAATCTATCAAAATCCATGCCACATGTGGTGTGTGTTCTTCCAACTGCTGGCGTAGTGGCACTACTTGGCCTTCTCAAGTATCCCACTCACCATGATGGACATAAGTGCTCCCATCAAGAGATGGGAACATTACCTGACCTCAGTATCAGTAGATATGAGCTTGATATAACCCCAACCAATCCATACCCAAAATTAGGGCAAAACTATACATCTATAGGAAAACAATCCAATAGAAAGCGATACCCACCAACATCCCAAGCAGAACCCTGACACTGCCTGATGTCCTCAACTCATACCTCTAACAAGGTATCAAGTGACATTACCCCGCATGACATTTTGATTATTAATCCCAATATATCTACGGACTAAGAAGAAATAAATGGATGTATAGCACATGTATAAAAAAACTCACTATCATGCACGGATTATTGAAGAATCATACCTCGAAAAGTAAACTGTCCTGCCTTACCACCCTACTGTGTAGCTTTTTAACTACCCAAATATTTATAAATGATTATTACTCATGATATAATTTAATGAATTATTATGTAAAATGGTTATGTAAAACATATGAACTTCCATGATTTTATGTTTTTGGATTTTAAAATACCATTAAGAATAGTTACAATTGCTAATATAGTCATTGAACAGTGATCACATGAATAATATAAATATAGAGCTTCCACAACTCCAATTTACACAGATAAAGGAAGCGATGGTCTCATTTAGTAGACTTTCCCCTTACAAACCAAATTTTTCAATTATTATAAAAGGTGTTGGAATCAATGTTATTTGCTCTTGACCACGCCCAAGCCGAGATTCAACTTGTTAACCTAGAGCAGAACCACATATGAGAGAAGTGTAAGTAGATAGAGATTACCACCCGAGCGATGATATCTGAGACACCCCAACAGACTGTAACCATCGCACACCTTAAACATAGGAATTATGCGGGTTTTATAAGGGGTTATGTAACAAGTCTCTAGCACTATTATTATGTTTTATCTATTTTATAGATAATATACATTCATTTTATTAGTGTTACTTAGTTAATTTTTTTTAAAGATAAAATATCATTTTTCAGTTAATATTTAATTAAGAAATCTATTTTGAAGAATTAATTGATTTTTGAATTGAATAATATTTTAATGAATGTTATTATTAAATTAATTTTTATTAAATATAAATGATCGTATAATTTTTATGAATACAATTGAAATTTTTATTAAGGTTGGATAGATGTTTCTGTGAAAAACTCATGAATTTTTTATAAATGTCTGTTTTTATTTTAAAAGTAAATAATTATAATTTTATGAAAAAATTTTAGATTTATGGAATATTAATTTTTCTAATCATGACATTGTAATTATCCCATAGCCAATTTTTCATAATTTTATGAGGCAGCCATTTTTTTTGTAAAAATTAAATACCGTTTAAGTATATAATATGTTTTATGACATCATCATTATGTATTAGTGATGTAATAAAATAATATAAACCATGTGTTTGGCCAAAATATATTTTACCAGTAAAATAATGTTATATTAGTATTGTTTAATATATTTTACAAAGCACTAGTGGACCCTCAAAGACATAAGAAAAAAATTTTCTTTTAAAATTTATTTCATTGAGAGTGTGAACCACCTCAACATTATCAATCCTAATATTTTAAGAAATTCGTAAATAGGACATATAAAATACTATTTTACAATCCAATTTGGAATAAAACATTGAAAAAAACCATAGGATGGTTTTTGGTTTTGATTAGTTTAATGAGTAGGGTCCCAAACCTAAATAATAAAGAATTCCCTCTATTTTCCTATACAAACCCGCAGAAGATCCAATGTTATATTCACTCAAATCCCTTGGATCTCGAAAACAATATTCCATCCTTTCTCTAGAATCCCCCCAATGTGACCCAATCTCTCTATAAGCCTCTCTAAATCCTCTCTCTATCCATTGGGATCACACTTCCAAGTAATTGATTTCTTCTTCTCTCATTTTTTCCCAAATTTCACTATGTTGTAATACAATTTTTTTTTCAATTAAAAATGTTTGGGGTATGATTTATCACCTTTCCTATACCTACCTCCTTATGTTTTATGGATGATATACCCATTTCTCCCTCATTAATACCTCCCACGTACACCCGTTACCATGCCAAAACTCCCTAATGGATTTCTTCCTTTCTCAATTTTGTCAAAATTTCATTTTGTTATTATGCCATTTATTTCAATTAAAAATGTTGGGGTATGATTTATAAACTACCCCATACTCCCCTACTTATGTTTTAATGATTATATACTTTTTCCTCTCTCATTAGTTCCTCCCATGTACACCTATTACCATGTCAGGATTCTGTAATGGATTTCAATCTCATCATATAGATTCATGAAATGATTTTGTATGATGAATCTAAATGACATTATATATTTTGGGACATGGTCTATATGACCCGAATACCTTAAATTTCAGGTAAATAGGATGACATGCCACTTTCTCTCTCATCAACCATTTTTATGAATTCTTATGTCACACAGTTATGCTGCTGAAATTGCACCATGATTTTCTATGAAAAAGTCATTGTGTAGTAATACCATGCCCAGTTATCAATCAATGGTATTCAACTTTGTGAAAATTTAATTATTGATTATATAGGTTCATGTATTTATTCCACATTCCTTTATCGTGGAATAAATGAGGTTGTTGACTGATTCCATGTTATATCATACATGTGGCACACTTATACATGAAATGAAATTATAAAGAAGGGTGTGCCCTGATAGCACTCCAGTGCATTGGGTAAAGATTAGTATCATGATAATCCAAGTGCAATGATGGTTTACTCATGTTAATTCATGTACAGTGAGGTTTTACTCTTGCTCCATTTGCAATGATCCTTAGCTAGTGCTAATACCATGTTATGTGTTGTTGTCACATTTCCATGTTATGATAATCATGTTATATCATGATTTTATGTTCTTGTTTCTCTTATGATCTATTGATCTTCATATTTCATAACATATATTGTATTATTCCTGTTATTACTTGTTTAATACTTTATTAGGCTTTATATCTCCCCATTTTATTATTCATGACCTCAGGTTATCTCATTCAATGCTAAATACAAGGTAGTGTAGTGGACATATAAAGGATTTAATCCATAATGATGTTTTGTTTCATATTTTAAGTCGTTATGTAATGTTCTTAATTTCCCAAGACACTAGACCTCTTGATCCTTAGTGTTTTCTTAAGTGCAATTTAATGTAATAAATAATGTTTAAGTGTGAAATAAAGTGCAGGGTTGTTATAGTTTTTATCAAATCATAAGTATAGATATTTTTGGGATTATTATTAGAAAACCATCGTAAAATCATTATGGATAAGAATATGAATAATAATAACAACCCTAAATTATTATGAGTACTGAGTAAGTGGTTTATCAAGAATATACATTCTAGTATAGATATGAGAAGGAAGAGGAGGATCTGGAACAGATGTATCGTAGGGGTAAAACCCGAAAACACTAATTTATGATAGACTCAAATGGGAATTAGTGCACAGTAATGGGCCTTGCTTCACTCTTGGTTATGACACTCTCAGGGGATATGCTTTGGTAAATTCAAAAGAATTGTATGAACCATTATTATGGGAATTAAAAAAATACCCCCTAATAATATATTTTGGGAAGTAGATCATGGATAACATAAATTGAAGGGAAATGTATGGAAATAAAAGTAATTTATAAGTTATTTGTTTTTTTCTTTGGTTTAACCATAATGTCTTACACCTAACATTTCTTTTCCAGACAATGGCTATTAATAGGAGGTATTGAGGTAACAAATGATTTGATGATCATTGTGTTGATTGTTCTAATGAGATTCCCAATCCAAAGGGAGTAGGAAACGAGAACTTTGACATGATACTCTCTCAATCAACACAAGATTTGAATATATTCATTGGTCCAGAGGAATGGTCAACCTCACTAAGATAGAATAAGTCACAATCGAGAGCTTTATGAGCCAAGGGCCTCCTACTTTTAATTGATTATCCGATCCCTCTATCGCCGAAAAATGGATAAACTCCATTGAAAAGATCTCTTAAATCCTTCATTGGTGCAAACTAACGAATATTGTTCTAGCTGCTTATTATATGGAAGGTGAAGCTGGTCAATGGTGTACATTGACCAATAATATTAAGCCAGAGGAATATATCATGGTTTTGGAATAGAAGGATTTCCAGCATTTTTTTTTCAATAAATATTTTACGCACACCCTCTGGATTAAGATTGAAAGGGAATTCCTTGACCTCAAGAAGAAAATACAGCAAATCCATCATAGCATTCAACGAAAATATTAAAAGGATTTCACGATACACCTCTGAATTATTTGTTACCCACAAATGCATGGTTTTATCTTCTTTGGTGGGATAAAACCTAGCCTATAGAAAGAACTGGAAATCTGGGACATTGATAGTTATGAGTAAATTTTCTGATGTGCCCTCATAATTGAAATGGTGATCATAAAATATAAGGGGTTTCATGGGGATACGAAGTGTAGGGTGGACATCAATTATGGTGGTCCGATGGATAAATTCAATGGTGATATGAAAATACTGCACCCCACTTTCCAAATGTGTAGAAAGAAGCACCCTGGAAATTGCCAGACAGAGATGAGGAAATGCTTTTGGTGTGGAATTGAAGGACACCTAGAAAAAAACTATCGACAAGAAAAATATGCGGCTGTGAAAGTAGAGAGGAATGCTCCATTCAATCCTCAATGCATTTTTAATTGCTTCAACAGAAAATAAACATGGATCATTGAAAATTATTTCACTAATCCAAGGGTTTCCGGAGGCAACCAACAACATCAAAGGTAGCAAGGGAAATCTTTTTCTATCACTTCCAGTAAGGTGAACCATGAAAATGATGGGGTAATAGGTGAACTAGTGATTCATTTCGGAATAAAAAACATAATTTTTTATTATGGTTCTTTGAATTCTTTTATATCCAAAAAGTTTATATGATCAATCACAACACTGTCACAAATCATTCATGCAACGATGTTGGTGAGAATGAAAAATGGTTCAATCATTGCATCCCTTGAAAATAAATTCTCCCCGGTCACAATCTATGGATTGAAGTTTCACCGAACCTCTACATACTCCATATTTTGGAATTTTATGTACTAATTTGCATAGATAGGATTTCTTTATATAAGGCCAATAAAAATTTTGTGAGAGGGAAATCACTCTCTATATAGAGAATTGACCACCAATTCTATACAAGTTCAAGGATGAAGATGATTCTTCTTTTGAACCATCGTCTCAAGAGTGGATATTATTGACCTATGAGAATGAGTATGTAGATCATTTTATTGAGTCAAAAGAGGAATCCATCGTTGAAGAATGCCTATTGTGAGAGAATTTTCTGAATTATTTCCCGAGGAATTGTCTGGTCTTCATCCTAAAAGAGATTCTGAATTTAAATTGACCTTATACCTAGGGCAATGCCTATATTCAAGACATCATATTGAATGGTTGTTGTGGAGCTTGAGGTTCTGAAGAAACTACTACATGTGAATCTAGATAAGGGGTTTATATGACCTAGTACTTCACCATGGGGTGAACTAGTCCTCTTCGTCAAGAAGAGGGATGGATTAATACACTTTTTAATTGACTATCGTCAGCACAATAAAATCATGATAAAGAAAATATATCCTATGAAATGAATTTATGACTTGTTCAGTCAGCTATGTGGATCACAAAAATTCTCCAAGGTGGATTTTTGGTTCGGATTTTTCCATGGATGAAGAAGGAGGATATCCCCAAGACTGTTTTTCGTACACGGTACGAGCACTATGAATTAATAGTAATGCCTTTTGGACTCACTAATTCTCTAGCAATCATCATGAACAAGATGAATGGAGTATTTAGATATTAACTCGAAAAAATTTGGTTGTTTTTATAGATGATATTCTAATATACTCCCAAAACTAGGAGGAGCATGAAGAAAATCTAAGCACTGTACTAGAGACCTTCAGAAAGGAATAGAACTATGAAATGTTCAACAATTATGAGTCTGGTAGAAGGAGGTATCATTATTGGGTCATATCATCATAAGAAATGGGATATCTGTGGATCCCTCCAAGACAACAGCAATTAAAGGATTGATTATTCCCACATCGGTAATGAATATATGTAGCTTTCTGTGTTTAGCTGGAAATTATCGCCGATTAGTGAGAAAATTTTAACGATTTTCCAAACCTCTTACCAAGAAAACTTGGATGTTTGTAAAGTTTTCTTGGAGTGATTAATGATAATATAGCTTCAAGGAGTTGAAAAGGAAAATTATCGTAGTAACCATCCTCACATACCCTCAAATGGGGAACTTTTTGTGGTATTTAACGATGCTTAGGAGAAGGGAAAAGGATGTGTGTTGATGAAAAATGACCAAGTCATTTCCTATTATTCAAGAAAATTGAAATTTCATGAGAAAATCTATCCAATATATGATCTGGTGTTGGCTGCGGTAATCTTCTATTTGAAATTTTTTCATAATTAACTCTTTGGGAAGAAGTGTGAAATATATACGGACCACAAAAGCCTCAAGTATATATTAAAATAGAAAGAGTTTATTATGCGCCAATGAAGATGGTTAGATCTGATCAAACACTATGACTGCTCAATCCATTACCACCCTGGGATAGTGAAAAAGGTGGAAGATTCCCTATGTATGAAATACCCAACAATTGTATCATTGGGGGTGCCGGCAGGGCACCGGGCAGGCTATGGGGGCACCGGGAAGGGCGCATCACGTCCTCCGATGGCCGTGGTGGTACCGACAGGGCGCTGGGCAGGCTGTGGGGGAACTGGTCATGGACACTGGTAGGGCGTCGGGAGGCCATGGGGGCGCCAGCAGAGGGCCGAGTAGGTCACTGGGGCACCAGGTATGGCGCAGCAAGGCTCTGGGAGCCCTGGGCACGGCGCGACAGGGGCCGGGCAGGCCGCGGGGGCACCGCCGGGGTTCCGGGCAAGACGGTTTGATGGAGCATGGGCCTGTGCAGGCCGGCGGTGTGATTCGCGGGGGCCGCGAGCCGAGCTGCCTTTGTCGTTGCGGCCTCCATCACCTCGTCGTTGATACGTCTCCATGCCATATAATGTCACAAGAAGATAGAGATTGATGGAGGATGTCGGGCCATGTTAGTTTGGACCATACTATCCGCGTTTAAGGAGATATCATTTGGCTAATCATGGGAAAAAGATGATCAATAATACGTCTGCAACAATCCCTTATTATTCTTTGAATAAGGGAAGAAAAAGGTACAACTTCAACATATAATAAACCCTCTACCTTTGATACAATGGATGAATTCGTCACTCGTTGATGGAGTTATGAAAAGAAGACGATAATGATCGTTATTCGTCACGTTCGTCACACACTACCAATCTCAAGCTGTGTCGGCCGTGGAAGACACTCCATGTTGGTAGGATCCGAGGAAGGATGTTAAAGAAGGTTGTTGGCGTTCTTCTTTCTTCGTTGGAAGATGAGGTTCCTTGTTATTAATTTGGAGCTTTTCTCCCTAGCTCTCCTCTTCCTCCGTTCTACCAAAATGAATAATTCCAACAAAAATAATAGATTGGTTATCTATTATTCCGTTGGAATAGAATTAAGAAAGGAGAATAAATAAATTTTCTCCATCTAAAAAATGTGAAGGATTAGCATAATAAATTATGCATTTTCCAATTAATTAAAAGGGAGATTGTGGAACCATAAATGGTTGAGGAGGTCAAGGGAATCCTGCCTCTTTAATGAGGGGAGTTGAGATATTTTCCACCCATCCATTAATTGGGGGGATTTAGTCTAGTGTGGTTCCCAAGTCGTAACCTCTCTCGAGAGGTTATGTTCGGGTGGGCCCCACCACCATAACCTCTCATGGGAGGATAGGGTGTGTCATTCCCACATCCAACTCCCAAGTGGAGGATTTAACCAACAATCACACAAATGGAAGATTAAAAATAAAATAAAGTGTTTTACACTTTATTTTATTATTTTTTTATAAAAACTCAAAAACTAACTTTTATTCTCAACCATCTGCCATCGAGGTTAAAGTCTTCTTAAGTGAATACTGGCGCTGCGAGTTCACCGTTTTCCTCTGATTTCAATTCCGAGCACTGGTTTAAAAGTTTTAAAATTCTACCCATACGTTTACTGAATGTACCCAAACAAAACATCAAAAATTGATTTTGGGCACATCGGTCCTTGGAATCAAGCGTCGTAAATTTTCGCGGACTCGTAAAATTATCATGTATTTAAAAACAAATCCATGGGATTTCCCGGTCATTACATTCTCCCAACCTCAGGTCTTTACGTCTCCGTAAGCTACAACTCAATCCTAGGGATCAAATGGTGGTACTGAGCACACATATGAGCCTCCCACTCCCAGGTGCTCTCCTTGAGGTTCACGTACTGCCAATGTACACACACCTAAGGTATCGAGCATACACACATGACCTGCTCTTATCGATCATCAATCTCCATTAGAACCTCCATAAAAGTCACCACATCACTGACGTTCTGCTCCCCATGGTCGATGATGTGTGAAGGGTCATGCAGGTATCTCCTCAACTGGGATACGTGGAAGACGTCATGCACTCGGTGAAACTGAGGTGGAAGAGCTAAGGCGATAAGCCACCTTTTCTACTCTACTGAGGACATGGAATGGTCAGATGAACCTCAGATATAACTTGTCGCCTCTGCCAAATCTTTGTAAACCTTGTCGGGGTGAGACTCGGAAATGATGTGGTCACCATCCTCGAACTACAGAGGTCTCCATCTACTATCAGAATACGACTTCTTCCTACTCTCTGCAGTCTTCATGTGCTCCTGGATGATTTTCACATTCTTCGTGGTAGCCCGTACCATCTCTGGTCCCACCATTGCTGACTCCCCGGGGTCTATCCATCACAAGGGTGACCTGCAAGGTCCCCCATACAATGCCTTGAAAGGTGACATATCGATGGTGGAGTGATAGATATTGTGGTATGAAAACTCCACCAAAGGAAAATGATCCTCCCAGCAGCGACGAAGTCGAGGACACAAGCACACAACATGTCCTCGAGGGTCGGAATGGTCCACTCAGTCTGACCATCTTTCTGAGGATGGAAGATGGTGCTCAGACGTAGTTGTGTTACGAAAGCCTCCTGCAACCCCTTCCATAGCCAGGAAGTAAACCATCAGTCATAGTCTGAGACAATAGATAAGTGTACTCCATTTAGCTGCATAATTTCCTTCACATAGATGCGTCTCGTGCTCTCTACTGATCCCTACTCTCTAATCTGTAGGAAGTGGTCCGACTTGGTGAGTCGGTCGACGATCAATAAAATCAAGTTGTGACCCCTGGCTATATGTGGAAGACCCATCACGAAGTCAATGGATATCTCATACCACTTCAACTCTAGGACCTCTAAAGGCTGGACTAAGCATGATGGTACCTGGTGCTCTACCTTCATTTGCTGACAAGTGAGTCATCGAGATAAAAACTCCACTACTGCCTTCTTCATACCCAGACACCAGTGCTTTCATCTGAGGTCTTAATACATATTTTCCACTCATAAATGTGCCGCTAAAGGGGATGTGTGGAAGTCCCTCAACACTTCCTCTTGAATTGACACATGTACCATAGTACATCCTCTGAAGAGGATTACATGCTCCCCACCTTCAGAAAATCTATCAGCTGCCTGCCCTGTGGATATCTGAGCACGTCGTTTCTCGCAGTCAGCATCCCCATGATGTGCCTCCCTGACTCGCTGATGAAGTGGGGGAGTGACCGTAAGAGGCTGTAGGAAAGGTTCTCCATCTCTATCCATGAAGGATATTTTTAAAGAAGCCAGCTGCTCTATCGCCTCTTCTAGTAGTTGTATATCAGTCCTCCTACTGAGCACATCTACAACAAAATTCCCCTTCCCAAGAGTATATACTATCTCTAAGTCAAAGTACTAGTGAAACTCAATCCAATGTCACTATCTCAAGTTCAGGACCTTCCAAGAGAAGATATACACGAGACTCTTGTGATCAGAGTACATGTAAAAATTCTCACCCATGAGATAGTGCCACCACATCTTCAAGGCGAATACCAATGCTGCAAACTCTAGGTCACGGGTAGCATAGTTCTGCACGTTCAGTCTTAGTTTCTGAGAACCATATGTGATCACTGCTTTCTCCTGCATTAGGACACACCTGAGTCTGGTCTCTAATGAATCGCAGTAAAATACATACCCTAATCCCTTCTCTGGAATCCTAAATATGGGGGCCCTAGTCAGCCTCTGCCTCAGCTTCTGAAAGCTCTGATGGCATCTCTCCGACCACAAAAATGGGTTTTCCTTCTTTTTCAAGGGTGATTGTGGTGCTGCAACTCTTGAGATGTCTAGTATGCACCTCTCGTAATATCTAGCCAAACCCAAGAAACTCCATACCTCTGTCATACTCCAAGGTGGATCCCAAGAAAGTGCCAACTCAATCTTCGCTAGATCCACTACAACTCCAGCATCCTAGATAATGTGTCAGTGAATGTGAACCTCCCAGATCTAGAACTGTCACGTCGAGAGCTTACCATAATTTTGGTGCTCTCGGAGTGTGTCCAGTACCACCCGCAAATGGTAGGCATGCTCCTCCTCAGTAGTCGAGTAGATCAGAATGTTGTCAATGATGACTAAGTCATAATGATGAAGGTATGGCTGGAAGATATTGTTCATGTGTCTCATAAAAACATTTAGAGTATTGGTTATGCCGAAGGGCATAACCAAGAACTCATAGTGGTTGTACCGACTCATGAAGGTCGTCTTCTACACATCCTCTTCACATACATTGAGTTGGTGATAGCCTGATCTAAGGTCTATCTTTGAAAACAATTGTGCTCCCTTGAGCTGATCAAAGAGTTCGTCAGTCCCCGAAAGTGGGAACTTGTTTTTCATGATCACCTTGTTTAGGTGACGATAGTCGACACAGAGCCTCAAACTCGCATACACCTTCTTGGAAAATAGAATCGGGTCTTCCCAGGAAGAAACACTGGGCCAGATGAATCCATTCCCCTACAAGTCCTCTAGTTTTACCCACATCTCACGAAAGTCAGTGGGAGCCATCCGATATACTGGAGTATATATAAGTGCCATCCCAGGGTAAAATTCAATGTAGAATTACCCCTCTATACGAGGAGGTAATCTTGGAATATCGTCAGGGAAAGCATCCATGTGCTGGTCCACCACTACATGATAGCTTGGACTCTCCACATATATAGCTCCAAGGGTATTGTAGGCCAAATGATGAGTGATCGGCTACACCATCCTCTGAGTAAGTCAATATTGCACTGAAAAGGCTCCCTTATCACTAGTGAAGGTGAACATGGTCCCATTCGTGCGGACACACTGCACTTTGAGCCTAATACAGTCAATCTGAGCATGGAATGTAGATAACCAATTCATACACATGATGATGTCGTATGGCCTCGTCGCCACTACTAGGAGATCCCAGTCGAAGCACTAGCCTCCTAGAGTATTCTCTCACTTCTTGCAGCAGTGCATATACATCGAATCATCTATCGTAGGAGTCTCTAGCTATAAGGATTGAGCCAACGACTCCATCAGAATTTTCGTTCTCCGAATGAGGGTAGTGGCAATGAAAGAGTGACTGGAACTTGTGTCTATAAGAACTACAACTATGGAGGAGTAGAAACAGATTGTACCTCAAATCATCTATGGAGCACCATGGTCATATGCCACAGCTGCATGGAGCTGAGCTCTCCCCTGTCCACCTGCTCCCTGTGGTCGGGGTGTACCACCTAGTGGTGGTGGCGGTAACACCTCAAAACGTCTCTCACGGCCATCTGCACAACCCTCTCTTCTACCACGTCCACCTCCTCTCTACGGACTGCCTCGTGTGAAGATCTACCTCTGCATGGGAGGTCCCTCAACTATCTAGTGATCATCTAAATTGCAGGACGGACAGTCACGAGCCATGTGACCCTGCCCGCAGCCTGAGTAACACTGTCTGCCACTGGCATTTGGGTCTCTGCTCCGTGTGCCCCACACAACTGATCCTGAATCATGTGGTCGACCACCTGTAGGTTTAGTCCTTTTAGTCCTCTAGGACATCTGTCTACTTCCAGCAGTAGAAGGCTCAGCTGTTTGTTGGATAGTCATGGGTCTCGCTGCTAGTGACTGCTCCGCAATGAAATTATCCACTAGGAGGACTCTCTCTAACTCCCCCGCCTGCGTCGGGATGCTGAGGGAGATCATGTATGCTCTGATCTCTTTCTTGAGCACCTTCTTGAAGGTCCATGCTTTGAAGAATAGGTCCCAAACCATATCTGTGGAGTAGCGTAAGAGGTCGGTGAACCTCACGGAGTATTGTGCTACAGTCATGCTTCCCTACTATAGATGATGTAGCTCATGTATCGACACTGCACGTTGGGTTCCTGAGACAAACTCCGCCAAGAACAGGATCTCAATGTCTACCCAGTGTAACATCACCTCATCATGCCCCAGGAGCATCAGGATCCAAAATCTGCATGCTACTTCCTGAGAGAGACACTCGACAATGATCACCATGAAGTCTGATTGTGTCCCTTATAGCCTGAAGACTCTCACCAGAGCCTCCAGACAATCCTCAGCCGCCTATGGGTCCATCTATCCCCTGAAACTTGGTGGCCTCTTATGTTGGAACTCATGCAACGCTGTCAAGCGGTGTGCATCGTCTTCTGCTGGGGCTGGTGCCATCAGTGGCCCAACAGAATCTAGTACCGCTGGTGCCTCCGCTTTTAAAGGATCCTGCACCTTGACCTTATCGCTCAGTGCGTTGTCAGTACGTACGACTCTCGGGGCTCTAACTGGTGATCTTTGGGGAGGCAAATAGAAAGAAATAGATGCATCACAGTCAAAATACTATACCTGGTGAGCTGACCGGGTTGATCAGAATTAAAAATATCTATTGGAAACATGCATACAATAAGGGTTTCGTGCACTCAGTCAGAAATCAGAAGTCAGGGTCCTAATGTATGGATACGTCAGTCGACTGCACTAACACTAGACTTCTTGAACTGAAAACCACACATAGTACCCTTAACAATATTTCTTTATAGAAAATAAAGATCAGAGATCAAAGTTATGTGCTAGAACTAACCCCTATGATACCAATTTGTCACGACCCATCCCTCGGGTCCCATATCCTGACTACCCCAAGCCAGCCTTCCATATAAAAGGGGATGGCGACTAGAAATAAAGGCGTAAATACCTAAACTAGGAAGACATTCCTATATAACTGTAAAAAAACACATCAGAGTACACAACCAGAAGAAAAAGTAATAAGAAAAACTGTATGAAAAAAGAAGTGCGGGAAAGTAAAAGGGGCTGGAAATACAAGCCCAACAGGAAAGTACAAGTACAACTGAAACCAAGTACAACTGAAGAAAAGTAAATCATATACTGGGTCGTCCTTCAGGGTTCCTACCTGAAGGGTAGGTACATATGGCCTCCTCAGTACCGACATCTGTCGGTCTCCACTATGTACCCCCACACTAAGTGGTCCATCTCTAGGTACCATCCAGTCCTGCTACTCTCTGCCTCAGTCAGCACTATCCTTCATCTGCAACCAACACAACGAGGTGCGGGCATAGCCTGTGTAGGTGTGATTGTAATGATACTTAGTAGGGACCCCGAGACAATCAATGTCTCCCAAAATACAATAAGGATAAACCACAAATTATGAAATCAATAGATAAGAATTGCTTATGTATATTCTAATACATATACCTAAGTTATCCAATAACCCATCTCAGTGATGAGGAAAACAGAAAAGTAATTGACTCAGCTCAAACAATGATATTTATTATCGAATCCATGGCTGGTGGCGTACTCCTCCTCTATCGAGTATAGTGGGCATGCCACATCACATAGAGGCGCTTCACACTAACCTTGGACTACTGAGGTACTCCTCCAGTCGATCACCGTGGGGCTTCCACATCACGTAGAGGTGCTCCCAACCACAATTCTGTCATGCTAACACATTAGTGCTCCGCCTTGTAGCCTGATGAGGTACTCCACCTATCGAGTACCATGGGTCTGTCGTCCTAACACAGAGGATCTCTCCACTGTGGGTTAGCCGTGTCACATAGAGGCACTCCCCACTTGGCTAGTTGATTCAATATGAGTCGAATCAGTCAAGCAGTTTTCATGTCTCAGCCAGCTACTAGGTCTTCATACTCTATCCGCTCACCTCTATAATGATCTGCCCCAGGAGATATTGTTCTATACTCCAACTATCACGAACTTCCATGAAGAAGTAACTCAAAGGTCTGCCATGTCATAGGGGTCTCAATGAAACACACGACACGTCGATCGGGCACCCGTTCTGTTAGTTACTAGCCTTTTTGTCCCAGGGCCCAGTTGGATTTGTGCACGATCCAACCTAACCGTATCTCAACTATACCGCAAACTCTAATGGGGTATTCTCATAGGGACATATTTGCTCCAGGAATACTAGTGCCGCTAACGGTTCATCAAATGGACGTCTGGTGCCAAAGATATGGCCTAAGAAGGTATGGGGTCCGAAGTGGGCATGGGTCCTATCCTACCCGATTGGAACGACCCGGCCCATTGGGCGTGTCGGTCCGTTAAGTCTGGCCCAGTCCGTTGGGCCCAGACCAGCAGAATATGGGGGCAGTTCGGCACAGGATCGGGACCAGTTTGGCCCGGAGCGTTGCGAGGGCGCGGCCCAATGCGGCTCGGCCGTGAGTTTGCGAGGGATCTAGGATGCCGACATGGCCGGGAGTGAACAGGTTTCATTGAGGCTGGCTCAAGGGTGGATAATTCGGGGTGGCACATGTGGAGGCCGGCTCGGGGGTGGCCAGACAGGCCTCAGTAGGGTGACGAGCAGGCAGCGGGGGCTCCGGAAGGGCACCGGGTAGGCCGCGGGGGTGCATGGCTGGGTGGCAGGTGGTCGTGGGGGTTCCAAGCAGGGCGCGACAAGGTGCTAAGAGGCCGTTGGGGCACCGGCAGAGCACCAGATAGGCAACGGGGGCGTCGGGCAGGGCGTGACAGGGTACCAGGAGCGCCGGTGAGGGAGCGGCAGGGGCCGGGCAGGGTACGGGGGCACCGTGCAGGCCGCAGGGTGCCAACATTTCTCCAGACAGGGCACGTTAGAGGCCGGGTAGGCCGTGGGGGAATCTTCAGGGCACTGGGTAGGGTACGGCAGGGACCGGGCATGCCGGTTCGGCGGATCACGGGCTGGCGCGGGCCGGCAGCGTGATTCGTAGCGGCCATGGGTAGTGAGGCCTTTGTCGTTACCACCTATGTTTCCACTTCATTGATACATCTCCATGCCGTATAACATCACAAGAAAAGAGAGATCGGTGGAGGATGTCAGACCATGTTAGGTTGGCCCGCATCCCCTGCGTTTTGAGAGATATCATTTGGCTCATCATTAGAAGAAGATTATCAATAATACATCCGCAACAATCCCTTATTATCCTTTAAAGTATTTAAGAAAAAGTTAGAACTTCAACAAGTAATAAACCCCCTAACATTGATTCGTCAGTCGATGTTCGTCGATCGTTGACTGAGTTTTGGAAAGAAGACGATGAAGATTGTCATTTGTCGCGTTCGTCACACACTCCCAATCCCGACCTCCATCGGTCGTGTAATACACTCCACGTTGGTAGGATCTGAGGAAGGAAGTCGAAGAAGGTTGTTGGCATTCATCATTCTTAATTGGTAGATGAGGTTCCTCCTTCTTAATTGGGAAATTTTCTCCCTAGCTCTCCTCTTCCTCCATTCTGCCGAAATGACTACTGCCAAAAAAAATAATAGATTGGTTATCTATTATTCTGTTTGCAAAGATTTCAAAAAGGGAGAATAAATTAATTGGATCATCTCATAAATGTGGACGATTGGAATAATAAATTATGTGTTTTCCAATTATTAAAAAGGGAGGTGGTGGCACCATAAATGGTTGAGGAGGTAAAGGGACACCCCCCTCATTAATTAGTGGAGTTGAGAGATTTTCCCCCCATCGATTAATTGGGGGGTTTTAGTCTCATGTGGTCCCCACGTCGTAACCTCTCGCGGGAGGTTATGTCCAGGTGGGCCCCACCACCATATCCTCTTATGGGAGCTTAGGGTGTGGCGATCACACCACTAACTCCCATGTAGAGGTTTTAACCAACAATTACACACATGGAAACTTGAAAATAAAATAAAGTGTTTTACACGTTATTTTATTATTTTTTAATAAAAATCCAAAAACTAACTTTTATTCTCGACCATCTGTCGTTGAGGTGAATGTTTTCTTAAGCGATTACCGGAACTATGAGTTCAAAAATGTCCTTAGATTTCAATTCTGAGCACCGGTTCAAAAGTTATAAAATCTCACCCGTACGTTTACTGAACGTACCTGAACCAAATTTCAGAAATTGATTTTGAGCACACCAGGCCTCAGAATCAAACGCCTTAAATTTTCATGGACTCATTAAATTCCCATGTATTTAAAAAAAATCCATGAGATTTCCATGTCTTTACAAATGACTTAATAGTGATGTGTTAATTTAATTATTTACATATTTCGTAATTTTCAAATTTTACTATAAAATATAATCATGTATTTCATAAAAATCCCAAAAAATTACCCAAGTTTTTTTCATTGTATAGAAATTAAAAATTATGCTAAAATTTTTGAAAATAATTTTCTAAATATGTAAAAATATATTATTAAATAAAATCACATTTTATTAAAAAAATAAAAATTTATAAACTATAACAGATATTATATCACCTTGAAAAATTAATCAATATTTCGTTATCAGAAAAAACTTACAAAAATAAAATAATAATATGATTAAATATTAATATGGTTAGTTATAATATTCATAATATTGTTAATAAGGGTTTGTTACTATTCCATAATGAATATGTTGGTCTATCAGACTCTAAAGAAGTTACTGATCACAATCGTAGATTATCATTTTTTGAAATTAAAATCATAGACGTAGAAAAATAATTTTTAACAATTAGTTTATAACTATATCCTTAAAATAAAGTATCTTTATATAGGGAGTCAGTGTTTCATAAATTTCAATGTATTCTTAAAACCTTTTCATGTTATAAGATTATATCATAATATTTTTATACATAATGTATAATAACAAAATCTATTAGACACTACGAAAATATTGAATAATTTATTCCTAAAAATTCAAAAAATAATAAAAAAATTATTGGTCATTTTCCTAAAAAAATATTTTAAAATTATTCATAATGGGTTTTAAATAAAATTTATTTAAAAAAATTAACATACCCAACAATATTAATAAAAAGGTGTGAATCAGGGGTCTTTTCCAGGTACCATGAAATACTAGAGTCACACATGACAATCCATTTTCTGAGTGATTACCCTAGGCACATCTATTCAATAACCACATAAACCTATTATATCTCAACATGTATTCGTTTCTAGATAAAAAATATAATCCCTGCATTGAAAATTATTATGATACCATAATATACATAGGATTTCCTATAAAGTAAATAATAGGGTCATATTCCACAATCTATGCGGTCTAAAGTCTATTTCTCAAGATTTATACTAAACATTCTCTAATAACAATTGTAAAGACATCAGCAATAGTCATTTAGAGATAGTGGTTAATTTTTATAGAAGCACTAGAAGCATGTAATCACATCACAGTGTGATAAAAATCTTCTTAAAAGTGGTAATGTATATTCATACATGAGAATTTTAATTATATTTCAAAACATACTATACACAATATTTTTTATTGATAACAACATTATTTCCATTAGAAAATAAATGTATATCAATTATAAAACACTCCATGGTATACAAGGGAATATAAAACCTAAGAAATATGAATGATTTTATGATCATTTTGAATATAAATATAGTGTATGAAATCATGAAAAAATTAGAATAATCAATATGAATTGGTAAAAAACATAATAATTAGACATTTATACAACAACATTAGCATAATATTGTTGAAATTATTGATTCAAAAAAATTCATATAAATAATATCATTATCTTAAATCATGTACCTATATATTTAAAATAACTTTATAATAACATGGACATTAATACAAAATATAATAATTAAAGAATTCATATTTTTTACGTAATAAAAATACTGTCTTGAATTTTTACAAGGATCTTTAATACTATGGTTAACTAAAAATTTAATATTTGATAACTAAATTTCATTAAAAATATTCTCATGCTTTTATGGGATATGTAATTTAGAGACCCCCACATCACATAATAATTCTAATTAATTCATTATATTAAATGGGTGATACTTAATCAACCTAAACATTCATATTGATCAATAAATAACATAAAATTGTAAATACATACCCAAATCAGTAAACATATTCTTAAACTATCTAGAATAATATAGTGATTGGTAAAAAATAGTACTTCAATAGAAAAAATAATTATATCCCATTCAGAAAAATAATAGGGAAGGAATCATTAGATTATATTCTAATTTCATCTTAATAATAATAAGGTTTTATGAAATTTATGAATAGAAATTAATTATAGAGATAATTAAGACAATCATTAATAAAATGAATTTTTTTTCATTAAAAATATACTTTTATAATTAAAATATAACATTTTAAAAAAAAATTCCATTCATTGACTATAAAAATTTATAAATATATAGGAATATTTTAAAAAAGATAGTGTTCATTAATTTTGGGGAAAAAATTTCATGTCATTCATGTTAAAATAATGATTCCTATCTCATTTTTTGGTAAAATATATATATGACTTATCTGGATGATGAAATAATTATTTCATTATAATGAAATTAAAATTTCATAATTGAGTAAAATATTACTTAATGATATTTTTTATAATTTTCAAAAACATTTAACACATTCATAAAAAACATTGATTTGGAAAAAATACATTTTCGTCTTAGAAGATAAATATTATTTCCTTTTCTTGAGATATAAACACACAATAATTTTAATTATGAAATAGAAAAAATAAATTTATTACATGAAAATTACATTAATTACTAGTGTAGGAGAATATACATTGGTATTATGATTAGAATACCAATTAATTCCCATTAAGGTATTGTTCAACATAAACAATAACAAATAATAACGAGATTGTGAAATACAACCATACTACAATAATATAATTTGAATCACAACCCCATAAACTAAATTAAAAAAATTATACTATTTTTAAAATGATGATAAATAGTACAATTATATAACATAAAATGGGTAATTATGTACACCATATTAATGGAATAAGTGGTGAATATGGAATCTTTCGTAGGTATATAAAGGTGAGATGAGAAATCCTTACCTATGCTTCAAATTTCCTCAGATGGGTAAAAATTACTATATAGTAATTATAGGATTATTATAAATATATTTTGAAACTAAAATCATATAAATTATACAATATATTATTTACTTATATTATTTTATCCCCTATTTATAAACAATTGTATGTTAAAATCACTATTTATGGTGATTACTGCTTCATTTCTATGTATGTTTGGGTTCTGTAATTTATGTCCATTTCATTTGATCATTGATATGAAATCGCAAAAATAAGGACAATGATATTAATATAAAATATATATATATATTCATTATATTTTTTAGTGTAATCTATTAAAATTAGTGAATGAAAATGGATTACATCACTCAATGAGACGGTTGGCCACACATATGAATGATCTCTTTTTCTATTGTTATCGAAGGATATAAAAATAAGATAGATAATATATAACATGGAAAATTAATTATGATTTAATATATCTAAAATATATTGAATATATTTATCCTTATTATATTCTATGTAAATTATTAGTAAAAATGAGTTACATTGCTTCTTGAGGCGATAATCTATTGTGTATATGAGTGAAATTATCATATCTCCCATGAAATGTAAATTTAGATGGAATAATTTATAAAAAAATTAAATGTGTGTCATTATGTAAAAAATATAATTTAAATTCATTTGATCAACCCATTTAACTATCAAATTAAAATATAAATTTAAAAAAATCATCACATTATTTCATTAGTTGGTAGTCTACCATAAACACAAGAAATAATATTGTTTTCAATCATGTATAAAAGTAATAATTGTTATTTTATATTTTAAATATTAAAGTATATTAAATTAATAAATTTACTATACATATTATAAATAAATAATTTTTATCCAACCATAAGTTGGGTGATGGAAAATGAATTACATCTCGACAGGATACGGTAGTTCATCGTGCACAAGATTAGTAATTTAATTTCCCATTTTATTGATTTGAATGTGGATATAGGATATGAAATTAAAATAAGAAAGTCGTAGTATATTTTATAAACTATTTTTATTATTTTATAAATGTTTACTAAAATTTTATGTTTTTGGAGGAAGATATAAAATGAAAATCCAGGGTTAATGAATATACCATTTCGAAGGAGATCATCTTTATACAAACACATAAGGCTTTTATAGGTGGATTTTATAATAAAACTATTTAATATTGAATGTGGGGAGGGATTTATGGAAGTGATTTTGTAATTTATTATTTAATCCAAATGAATTTCGGATGTGGGATATGGAGAGGAGAGTGGGTTTCCTTTTATTAGTGGGCGAGAAGACAGAGATGGAATTTTTAAAAATAAAAAGTGATACCAATGATCATATCATTAAAAAGGATCTAAAATTTTTAATAATAAATCTATGATAGATATGAGGTCTAAATATTTCCATAAAATTAATATTTTTAAAAATATTGGTTCATTCGTAACGCTTATAATTGTTGTTAATCCATCGATGGATACATTTTTACCCTAACCTTAGTAAGTTATTTTTATTGGTTTTACATTTCATTTTGACAAGAAAATAAGTTGAAATTTTATATAATAAAACATATTACGATTTATATTATAAAAAAAAATTCAAAAAAATTTAACATAACTGTAAGTCCACAATTTCAAATTAAACTCATAGATGTGTCAAAAAATGGTTTTTCCAATGAATGTTTTTAAAAAATATGTTATAATTAAATATGAATTAATTTCATTCAAATAAATTAGTAACATTGTGATAAAATAGAAATAATTTTCCATTAAAACCTCTTTAAATTATAATTTATAATTGAAAATAATTCAAATGCAGTGTCCATGAAAAACATATTGTTTTAGTATTCATAAAAATTATTAATCATTTTAGAAAATTCATAAAATATCAACTGAATATTATTTTATAATTTTTTTTCCAAAAATGATTTAATTATTAAATATAATCTTTCCAAGATATGTAAAAATTAATTTTAAAATATATATATAATGCATGACTAAAACGCCGTTTAGATTCATAAAACATTTCCTTTAAATGATTCTATCTTTTTTTTTTCTAATCAATATAAATCCATTGAATTTATTTAATATATTTATAAATCAAATAATTTTAATAATTTTGAATCTAATTTTTATACTCTAACATAATGTGTTGTTTATATGGAAATTTTTTGATATTAATATTTTAATATAGGATCTTCTTTTATTTAAAATCATTATTGGGTGCATCATATGATATTGAAGAGTTTGATTTTATATAAGAATATGTATAATAAATTCATAGGGAGTGACAATCACTAATAATCGTGATTGCATGTGTCATGTATGCTATCGAATGTGATGTTCCTCTTTTAAAATATTATGGCATTAGAATAGTAATATCATATATTAACATTATTATAATTATGTAATTAATATCATATATATATATATACAAAAATATATATTATTTTGATAAGAAAAATGATCTATTTATGGAAAAAAGAACACATATCTTTGTCGTGGTTATAGTCCTCAGGAACTCATGAGTTTTGTAATAATTTCCCAAAGGAATTAGTATAAAACCGAATGGGGTAGTCAAATCAATATAATATATATATTTAAGATAAAAATGTTTCTATTCAATAATTGTTAGGATATAATTTTATGAGGTAAAAAATATGTAAATTTAAATAACACATTAAGAGTTCTAAATATTTTTTTCATATCACCATGTGTCTAACAACTTGATACATTCTAGAATTAATATTGGCGATTAAAATAAAATCTAAGACGCAGATATAGAATATAGGATGGTACCTTTGAGACAATGTATGAGTTTAATGGTTCATGATGGGGGATGATAATAGTTTATATGGTTTTCTCTTATATGTGAGGTGTGTGGCAGATATGTAATTAATATAATAAATAATATAATATAATGATTCAGTAAAAAACAATTATGTTCCAAATCTCTCCATTATGATGTATGGATGAGATATGATGATAATAAAATCATAAAATTTCATTAAATAGATTTTGTGTTTATTTTAAACCCAATAAATTTAGTTAAACCCCTCTTTTCCATATCTAATAGTAACTATTATAACACATTCTTTACAATTTAATACTTGTACACATAATTTGAAAAATTAAAATTGGATCATAAATGATTCATTCATGAACATCATGAAATAATTCCTAATACTTGATTAGATATATGATATTAATTATTATATTTTGATTTGTAAAATATAACATTCAAACTATTTCAAATTATTTTCATGACTGTTCACAAAATTTTACATAAGATTTATAAACATAATAATATAATTTTAATAGAACCATATACACTCTATGTTATTTATTATTTGTGTATAAAATTCATGGTACCAAACAATTAATCCAAAATATATTAATTTTTATGTTTATATTTTTTTTGATAATTCCAATAATATAACAAGGTATACATTGAAAATGTGTTAGTATTAAATGAAATTTTAATATATAAAATCTAATAGTATATTAATAAAATAAAAAAATCCATTATAAAATAATTATTTACAATTATTCATATAATATATTTATCCCAATGAAATCATATTATAGATAATAATAAAAAGAGGGTGGTATATATGAATTTTTTATCACATTAAATAATTTATATATTATAGTCAAATTCCAGTGGAACATATGATATTAAACATTTAATATATTATTATGAGGGTATAAATAAATCACCAAATATTATTTAAGTGGGGGTTTTGGCCCTATCACAATGTATTTTCTTTAATTAAGATGGTTTACCATTTTCCATGGTAACAAATTTTCACCCTTTTAAATTTAATAAAGATCAATATAAAATTGAACACATAAATAAATTTTATTCTCATAATTAAGAATATGTATTCAATTTTACTTTATTCAATATGTATAATTAGTGGAAAATAAATTTAATATATGTTATCAAAATTTAATGAAAATAAAGGTTTTTAAATGTGTACTAAGAATAAAAAAGATATTATTCTAACATAAAACATATTATTGATTCCTAAAAAATTATTTTTATGATGTTAAACAAATAGAACTAATATAAAATTAAAACATAATTATTAATTAAATTTTATATTTAATTCACATTATTTAATGAAATAAAATGTGAATTTCTTAAAAGTCTTTATTTTTCACTCATGAAACAAAGATGATTCTTCGAAGAAACAATCAAAAAAATATATTTTCAAACCCATTAAAAAATGGGGATTTAAGAAATTATGTCAATCCTATTAAATACAATAATCCAAATAAGAAAAATAAACTATTATATGTAGTCTCAAAATGCAATAGAACCCATTCTAGAATAAAAACTATTTTTGAAACATAAAATTACATTATTCTCATTCCATTGAAATTTAAAAACCATAAATGAATTTTTTTAATTAAATTTTATATATGAAAAACTTATTTCAATATAATCATATACCAGTAGTGTAAAATTTAAAATATTATGATATAATTAAATTTTATATAAATTGTTTTATATGATAAACATCGATTTTATAATGGAATATTTTAAAATTAATATCCAAATAGTTGATAGTTAATGATGTATTTATTATTTCTTTTATGGTGGAACTACTATCTAAATATAATTGAATACATTGTTATTCTGATTCATAGTTGTAAATCAAAAAATGGGTTACAAATGTCATAATTAATTAATAATATTTCAATAATATATTTTAGTTTACATATGATCGGTTTGATATACAACATTATATAATATATATTTTTTATTTGATATTAATTATCGAATCATTCATTATAAAATCATACCCCCATATAAAAATTATATCTCCATAGTTATATATTGAGTCCTATAGAATTTAATTCAATCATTATTTATCATAATTTCAAATAAGTGGCTGATAAAACATCTGATCCCTAAAGGGATTTTTAAATATTTTAAAAATATCATAGTTGAACCCCTATATTATAAAAAATGTATTGAAATTTTTAAATTTGAATAAAGGTTAATGAAAATATGATGTTCACTTATAATAACATGAAATCATGTTCCTATATGTGTAGATCAATGAATGGATGTTAAAATATACATATTGAAGAGAAATAATCACCAAATATGATTACAATTATTTTAAACCATTTTATAATTATAAAAATTTATATCCTTTAATGAATAAGAATAGAATTAAATTTTAATTTTCCAAATGGATTAAGAGGATAACAATTCAGTATAAATGTTTTGAGAACAAATTTTTGTTTCATTTCAAGTTCCCTTTCACAATTTTTGATTGATTATTTTAGATTCCTGGAGGATTACATGATAATATAGACATACAAGATTTATTCAAATCCATAATTAAAATGTCATCATTTGGTTGTGTTTTAAAAAATTTCCACTTCTATCCATTCTATAATTTCATTAAATGAATATTAAACATCAAATTCTAATTAAAAAATATAATATTAATTTTCAACCATTCCAATGATCAAAAATTTATTAAATGTTTTCCTCCATTATTTTTACATTAACCAATACAAAAAAATGTTATAATAAGATTAGATAATATCCATCATTAATAATATATCATGTCATCAAATTTGAATGAAATTTCAAGACACTCAATAATGACACCAAATTTTTGTCATAGACAATTTAATAACAAAACCGTAAACACTTACTAATAAACTTAACCAAATTCAATACCAAAAATAAGAATCATTTGATCATATATTCATTCAAAATATAAAAACATTTCTCCAAATTACAACTATAAATAATAATTTCCTATACCAAAAAATATATTTTCTCTAATTATATAGTCTTGAAAATATGGTAATAATTTCAATAAATATCTTAAATAATGATGAAACCACAGTAAACTAATTTAAAATTCCAAAAACAAAATTTACCATTATTTTCCAAATAAAATTTCATCTATGAAAATTATTTATTTCAATTAAATTGTTTTATAAAGTAACAAAAATTTAAGAACTATTTAATCCATAATAGTAGTATTTTACTTACCATGAATGATCACATTAATCTTCATGAATGTCAATACCAACTATATTATGTCTGAAAATGAAAAATATTTTTTATAAATATAATCATTTCATAAAAACTCATCTTTATCTTAATGATTACATAAATATTAAAAATATATTATAAACCAATAAATGGCTTCCAATGTACATTCATAACAAAAAAGCTACAAGGTTATTTAATCATTTATCATATGATTATAATTAAAACGAAAAACCTCAAATGGTATCCATAATTGTTAAATAATGATAACATGATAACTTCATAACCAAAAAATTTGTATAAACCATTATATTGATATGAACTATAAAATAAGTTTCCTTAAATAGTCCATAATCACATTATTTCTATCAATGGTTTCACATTCATATATATTGAGTATAATTTCAAATAACACTTTTAGATTATTATGATTAACTCTTTAATATTAAATAATTTTAATGAAAATAGTACTAGACCACTCAAAACCATTTTTTTAATGAAAAAACTTTGTAAAACATGAACTGCTATTTTATTAAAAAAAATTAATTTAATGATAAATCACCACTACATTTATGATTGACGATTCTATAATCCCTTCCCTCCAAAAGTTCATTATATGTTTTTTAAAAATATATATTTTTAATAAGAATCAAATTAATGGGAATATAATAAAATGAAACCCATTAGTCAATTTTAAATCCTATGAAATCTATTAAAATATTTAGTATTTTAGTAACAACCATTTGAGATCAATTACCTTTTTAAACTTCCCTAACCCCAATATAATTTTTAAATTGAATTTATTAAACGTTACATATGATATCATAGATGAATAATAAAAAACACAAGGGTTGGTTTTAAATCATGAATACTCGTGAATACTCAATTTTACTATTCTATAAAAAATAACCTCTCATCATTCATAATAAATATGGTATATATATTAAATAAAAAATTATCAAATTTAATATCATTTTGAAATAAAATGATTTCATTAAAAACCCATTATACAAATATTAATTTGATACCTGGGAATATTATACATACAGGGAATAATAAAAAAATCCATTACATTGGAATTACAAACCAAAATAATTTCTATATATCATTATAGTAACATGACCCCAGTAATATGTGTCACCTAAACCAGCACATTTGAGATTTATTTTAGGATCAAAAATAATTCATATAAAATATAAAAACACCATAGCATGAATAACATAATATAACATTATATTTTATCAATAAACCATCTTAAATTATACTTTATGACCATATGATATAATACATTATCTAATATCATAAATATTTAAAAAAATCCCTTTATATTTTATTAAAACTATACATTTTAATAATATTAGGAGATATACATTCACCGAAAATAACTATGGAAAATTTTATGGGAACCATGATATTTATTCATTCATATGATAGATTAATGAACATGACATATCATACATTAATATTATATATTAATATGTTAATATTCCAAACATTACAAAATTATCTACAACGTTATTATTTTGGTTTATTTTCTTTTAGAAACATGGATAGAACAACCATGGGTTCATAAGTGATCTATGTCATATCCAAAATGGAACTTCTTAACTACAATCATTATTTTGAATATCAGACATAATACCTTTCATCGTAACCCGATGAATGTAACCATAAGAAAGGATTAGCTCAGATTCTCAAAAAGGGTAAACAAGGGATATATCAAAATATCATAAGAATAAGGTTACGCGAACTTGAGAATGACATTTGAAATCCATATCCTTAATATATTATCTCATAAACATGACTCATGGAATAAATAATTTTTTTTGTTTTAATTCGTAAATATTTATGTAATAAAAGAGAATGAATCATGATAAAATAACATTGTCATCAGGAATTGATTTTTTTCATGAATGTATGTATAAAATATCATTTATATTGATGTTATGGGATCATTTGCCGGGCCTTCATTGTGGAATGTGTTCACTCCCTTTTACTGTCATAGTATAAAAGGTCCACTCCCAAGACTATAATATTAGATATAGTACCATACTAAACTAGTTTCACTCTCCATTTAATTCCTATTTATCTTAGGAGATATAATTCATTACCCATAAAATTGGAGGAAGATATGGGTCCCACATGTCCCATAATGAAAATCATACACATGTGTTGCAAAATATCAAACAAAAATTATCATATTAGAATTCATTAAAATAAATATGTTTATTAAATATGTTATTATAAAATATAATATAGAAAAGAAATAGGTTTGATAATCATTAAAAAAAATTATCAATTCAATGTATGTGCAAAAACAAGAACATATCATTAGTATTTTATCATGGTATAACATGTGGAAGTGAAAATGGTTTCATAAACATATTATCATCATAATCATAATCCAACCAGTAAAATAATAATTTTAATATCCATTTATCATATCACCATTAAATCATTAGTAACATCAAAGGATGCCATAATTTAACAGAAAATTATTTTGGTATCATTTCATGAGGTAAATAACATAACATTGAAAACATCATTTAAAAAATTATTGAAATAATATTCCCTGAAAATAAAATTAAATGTGTATAATGGATAACATCAAATAATATTATGTTTATGATATAAGGAAGTTTCAGTAATACCTTATATGATAAAATAAATATTCATTTTATATTTTCTATAGTTACCAAATGACTATTTTCTGGAGACTGACATGAATATTTCATTAAATGAATTTAAAATTTAAAAAATTGGTAATTAATTCATCAATAAAATTATTTTGATTATGTCGAAATAATTGAAAACATTTTAAGAAAATTGTATTTTGATATTTGATTTGTTTTCCATAGAAAAGAGAGTTAATTGTTATTTTTATTAAAAACATTCATTTCAACACATAAATGAAGAAAGAGAAAAAAAAGGGAAAATTAAATATAATGACATAACCATAGTGTAATTAAATTCATGTTTTTACTATTTTTTACATAGTATTATATCATCAATATAAACATTAATATAAAAACACATTATAAATAATCAGATTGTATCATAAAATTGTTTCCACTTTGGCAACATTAAAACATGAGAACTACAAAAGGGAGCCCGAAATAGATATATAAATATACATAATTTTCAAGAAAATAATCAAAATTTTCATTTTTGGGTATAATATACACCTCTTAAAATAATAATATGGTGAATTTGGCATGTGTTTCAAAGAGTATGATGTGCGGTGGAAATCTCATACATTGAGTCCAATCTTCATAAAATTTTATTTATAATCATATATATTAAATATAAATTTATTATACATATATTATATGACATAATAATATATATAACATCATATATAATTTAATAATACCTTTTTATATCTCATTTTTTAACAATTCCTTGTTAAAATATATTTTTTTGGGTAATAACAGCTTTATTTTTCATGTTTGTTTTGATTTGTTATTTTCAGTCCTCTTAGATTGGTCATGGTTAAATATTCAAATTAATGGTAAAAATTATATTAATATAATATTTATTCATTATATATATATATATATATCATAGTACATAATATTTAGATAATGAAAATGAAATACTCCTTTCATGGAGACGATATGACATATGTACACTTGAATATTATTTCCATTTTCTCAATGTATGAAGAAAATGAATGATAAGTTATATATTAACCTCCTATAATCATTTAAATTTCATATATATATCACATTAATTCAATAAATTAATCCCTTATTAAATCATGCATTTAAAACATATGTTGAAAATGAATCACAACTCTTAATGAGGTGGTAGTTTTCCATTCACAAGATCGGCATTATCCTATCCCCCACGGATTGAAAATCACAATGGAATATGAGATTATATAATTATTGAATTGTTTTTAATATATATATAGATAATTCATAAAAATTATATGTTGGGTCAATTAGGTATACTTATGATTTTTCTATTCCTTCATATTTTGAAAATCACAAACAGCCTTTCTTAAGACAAATTTAATTTCCCATAAGATTTATCTTATTAATGAAATTTTTCCTTCCACATGGAAATTTTCTCCCTATCATTGTTTTCATTGCTCATGATTTAGTTTTACTAAATCTAACTCATTCTAATTCGATGTGTAAAATTCAGTTCCTTATCTAAAAACCTTGAAATACTATAAATACTTAGATATAGAGTATTCTGTTTTTAGGATCTGAATTCAGATTCTAAATTGTCTGAAATTCATATTCAGAATTCTCTAAAATTTAGATTCTGGATTTTATGAAATTGAGATTCCAAATTCTCTATAATTCATATTCCTAATTCTTTGAAATTCTGATTCTAAATTCTCTAAAATTCAGATTCTAAATTTTTAGAAATTCAGACTCCGAATTCCATATAATTCCAGCCCCATATTCATTAGAATCTAGTTTTGAATTCTTTAGAATTCAGACTCTGAATTTTATAGAATTCGGGTTCTAAATTCCTAAGAATTCATGTTCTGAATTTTTTATTCTTCAGGTTCCGATTTCATTATAATTCTGGTTCTAAATTCCTTAGAATTTAGGTTCCAAATTCCACATAATTCAAACTCCGAAATCAATAGAATTCTTAATTCTTAATTCCTTGAAAATTTGAATCTGAATATCCATGTAATATAGACTCCTAATGTCTGTTTTCCTTTACTAAGAACATTATTGTTCTTTAGACTCTGAAAATTAGATTTGGTTGTGCAACCATATGTTAATTATCCTTATTAATGTTATGAAACTATTTTGTGTATTCTGTTTCTAACTATTTGTTGTCTGAGATACATGTGTACAAGTCCCTCTAAAATTCATGGAAAAATATGACCATTGGCGGAGGGAGCCAACTATTGGGGAAATGACTATAAATAAGTGCTCATTTGAACGAGCTCATAACAACAAGAAAAAAAATAACTCAACAACTGATTCTTCTAAAACTATAGAGATTACATGTTGTTGAAGTTATATCTCTAGAGAATGAATCTCATTCTTTGTGTGTATTGAACATCATGTTCAGATCGCTTCGTGTGACTCTAATTGGTGATGTGTACAATCGAGGGTTTCCATGGATAGGAATACAGAGTTTTAGGGTACCTTACAGTTTGAGGACTTCCATGTTAATGAAGACAAAGGTGCGATCTACCTTGAAGTTTGATGGATTTCCAGGATAGCAAGATAGACTCAGATATTCCTATCGCGGTCTTACCCTTGTGTTGGTAAGACATACATTCTTGAATGTATAAATCATGGTACCTTTATCCAAGGTTTTTGTATACCCTACTCTTTTGGTTAATTATTTCTACTTGTTACTTATGTTGTTTCTTGTTTATTTCCCACTGCATTTTGATGAATATAGAAAGTATAACTATCTTTTACTTTCTCGTACCTGTACTCTAATTAGTAAGATTCTATATGATTTAAGGTATAATCATTGTCCCTATAAAAATTTCTTACGTTTTATTTCTGGAACCAGATTTCAAATATCTTGAATGTTTGTAGAACTAAAAGGTCTTCATAATTTACTCTATTTAACATTGTTAAACATTATAATGTTTTAAATCAACATTAAAAGTTCCAAAGGAATTTTATAAAGGATACAATTCACCTCGCTCTTATATATTGAGCATAAAAATATTATTTAGATCCAAAAATTGGTATCAGAGGAGGTACCTGAAATGCATATATCCACATATATGTTTTCTTGCTACTGTTTTCATTGTTCTATATTTTCCATGGTTAGAATTTTTATCCTTTTTTAAAAACATTTTCAAATCACATGTTTTTGTTAAAAGATATTTCTTTTGATGGAAGGAATGGATGTTGGTTCAATTGAAAATCTTAATCCCTCTAGACCACCAATATTTGATGGAAATTACTATTAATAATGGAGAGATAGAATGATGAACTTTGTGATAAACATAGTTGTGTACAACCCTATTATGTTAACTGGTGACTATAAGATTCTATATAAGGAACTTAGAACCTTTAATATTCTTACAAAGGTGGAATACCAAATGAAAATTAAGGTACAAAATACTTTTCTTTGTTCCATGAATAGTAATATATACACCCAAATTTCATCCCGTGAAGCTGAAAATAGTATTTGGAATAAGCTTGAAGTAACAAACTGTGGTACATCCAAGGATATTGAAACTAGAAGAGCTATGCTCAGAGCTGAATATCATGGTTTCTGATTTCATTATAGGGATCCAGCGTGTATGGTACAACAATGATTCGTGAATATTGTCAACAGTTTACAATCTATGGTTTAGAGTGGTTTGGATAATGAAACTCTTGTGGATATGATTAGACACATTATGCCTAACGAATGGGAATCCAAGATAACAACTATAGATGAAAATTGAAATGTCACTCAGATTTCTCTTGATGAGATGTTTGGAACCCTTCTTTAACCTAAAACCAGAATGAAAATATATGGTGATTTGAATAACAAGAATAATGGAAAAGGAAGTGTTTATTTAACAACTAATTCAAATCATATGAAGTCCTAGACTAATGAGAGAGTTACAAGATCTAAATCTAAGAAGTTCGCTATTCAATATGAATCTCGTGGATGTGAAGCTTCAGAAAATGAACTATATAATCATGCTCTAAGGATGAATAAGATTGTTGGGAAGAAAGACTTTCAGTATAGATATAAGAAGAAAGAGATAAAGAGAATTAAAGAATCTAATGTCACTTGTTATGAATGCAACAGAGCAGGGCATATAAGGCCAAATTTTCATATGCTAAAGAGAAAGGAAATAAAGGAAAATCATTACGAGAGGAATAAAAAGACGTTCTCGAAATATAAAGCAAAGAATTTTTTGAAATATAATGACACCTGGAGTGCCAGTGGTGGAGACTCTTCTGATGAATCCCTAGAGTATGAATCTTCCGGTCAGATGAGTCATGATTTACTTTCCAAGTTTCCTATTAAAAATCATTGTTTAATGGCTAAGATACACAATGCTGAATACATAACCAATGTATCCTTGAATTCTAATTATTGTGATAGTAAATATTATGAATATTCATATTAATAATCTTCTTCTGTTAAAGATAATACTTAACCTACTTATGAAGACGTTTTTGTGTTTTCTAAGCTCTTTGAGAAAGAAAATTCTAAAGTCAAGAACAAGAATGATGAGGAATATTCTAGAATATCTATTATTACTAATGTAGTATCAGATCATTCTAATGATCATGATATGAAAATAATGATTTTGAAAATGTTTAAAAACCCATTGAGGAAGTTAATTCTGATAAGGATAAACAATCTATGGATTTAAAAAAATTATTTTCTATGAAAAATATTTTAGAGAAACTCTTGTGGTAAAACTAATGTTTTTTAGGATAAAAAATTATTTATTAGACTAAATTCAAAAATATTTTCCTTGAGTAAGTGATTTTCAAACATTACCTTGGGTAAGGAAAAACATTTACAAGATGTATTCCCAAATTGGACCACTATGGAATAATTCTTGATTTTGTTATACTAATTCAAAATTAGTTTTTTGTAGTAATTATTTTGTTCCTCAATGTGACAAATTATACACTATGTGTCAGTGTGGGGTTATTGGAAAAAAAATGTTCCATAAACAAAAATAATTCTTTAGGATTTCATAAAGATTACTTTTCAAAGAACATGTGGATTCCCATGAAATTTCTTTTTGATGGTTCCGGATCCAAGAATGTTTGGGTTCCAAAAGACTAAGACTCTTATTTTCAAGAAAGTGAATACAGTACCAACAAAAACACTTGGTACATGGATAGTGGATATTCATGGAACATGAATGGTAACAAAAAAATCTAACAAAATATTATCAAGATGATGGTAGTAATAGTAACTTTCAGAGGTAATGCTAGGAGAGAAATTATTGGTATCTGTAATATAGTTCTTCCTAGAAAAACATTGATTTCAAATGTTTTATTTTTTAAGGGTCTTAAGAACAACCTTATTTGCATAAGTCAATTATGTGATGAAGGTTACCATGTGAATATTACAAATGACAAGAGTTTAGTATACAATTCCATGAGAGAGGTTATTCTTTCTACCAATAGGTAAGAGAATGCAAACACACTAAACACAGAAGACCATATGAGCCACAATCTACCTAGTCTTAGTGAAATGGAAGATCATTCATGGTTATAGAAAATAATTTTAGGACATTATATCCTTTATAACCTATTCAAAATCTCTCTTTAAAGACTATTTAAGAATTTACTAGATCTTATATTCGAATATTCAAATGTTTTTGATCCTTGTAAAAATGGCAAGCACCAAAAAATAAAATTTTAAATCAATCTATGAAGTCTCAACCACTGATGCATTATAGTTCGTGCATATGGATCTTTTTGGTCCCGCACAAACTGAAATCATTGGAGGCAAATATTATGTAATTTTACATAGTTGATGATTATACTAGATTTACATGAGTCTAATTTCAAGCAATGATATCTGAATCAGTTTCCTATTTTGAAGGATTTGGAGCACATGTAAAAAATGAGAAATATTTTCCTTTGAAAACTATTCATAGTGATCGGGGAGGAGAATTTAAAAATTCTGATTTTGAATCATTTTTTAGTAGAAAATGCATTAATCGTAATTTATCATCACTATGAACTCCTCAACAAAATGTGTTTTTTGAAAGAGGAAACATGATTCTTCATTAAATAACAAAAACCATGTGGAGTGAATATTCGGTATCCAAAATTTTTTTGGATGAAGCAATAAGTACTGCTTGTTATACTTTAAATAGGGTTTTCATTACACATTTTCTTAATCAAACTCATTATAAGTTATGGAATGGTAGGAAACCCAGACTTTCCTACTTCAATTTTTTTTGTTTCCAATTACTCATTCTAAATATTAAAGATAATATAAAAAAATTCACACCAAAATCTGATGAAGAAATTTTTTTAGGCTACTCCACAACCTCTAAGGCTTATAGAGTTTTAAATAAAAACACTTGTACTGTTGAAGAAACAGTGCATGATAAATTTGATGAAACCAATCTCTTTTTTTTAACACCCTCAACTTATATTTCAGAAGTGTTTTCCAAAAATAATTATCAACCCTTGATGGATGATCTTCCTTATAAGAAAAATGATCAAGAAAATGTTTCTAAAGAATTTACCCCAGAAGAATTCCTGCCATATGTTAATGAACATGTTTTACAAAACCCAAATTAGTTTTTTCTTAAGAATAATCCTTGTGATAGTAACATTGTTGACGTAAATCATCCTATATGGACTAGAAGTTTCTTAAGACATGAAGTTGAAAATATTACATTTCTTTCCAAATTAGAAACAAAATGCACTGATAAAGATTTAGGTGATGATCATTGGATAAAATCTATACTTGATGATCTAAATGAATTTGAATGAAATAAAGTCTGGACCTTGGTTGAAAGTCCTATGAAAACATATGTTATTGGAGTAAAATTGATCTTTAGAAACAAGTGTGGTGGAAATGGAATCATAGTAGGAAAGGAATCTAGATTGGTTTCTAAAGGCTATAATCATCAAGAAGGAATAGACTATGAATAAACCTAGGCTACAATATCTAGAATTGAATAAATTAGTATTCTACTTGCCTTTGAAGCAATAATAAATTTTTAACTTTTTCAAATTGATGTTAAATGTGCTTTCCTTAATGGTTATGTTCAAGGGATGTTTTTGTTGAACAACCTCATAGTATTGAATATACAAAATATCCTGAACATGTTTTCAGACTTACCAAAGATTTATATTGACTTAAACAAGACCCTAAAACTCAGTATTATTGGCTTACATGGATTTTGCATCAAAATAATTACATTAATGGAAATCCATATCCAACCATTTTTATAATGAAATATATGAAGAATTTTTATATTATTCAAATTTATGTTGGTGAAAGTATATTTGGTACAACTCAACAATCTTTAACTGATTCCATTGCGGATGTAATGAAATCTGAGTTTGAAATGAGTATGATAGTTGAGTTAACATTCATCCTTGGTTTTCAAATTTCTCCAAAACCAGACGGAATCTATATATCCCAACATAATTATAATAAATATCCTCTTAAAAAGTATGGATAAGAAAACACTATGAGTATAAGTACTCCCATTTTTAAATCAAATTCACTTGATCTTGTTGAAACTGGGAAATCAGTCGATCAAACATCATTTAGATGTATGATAGGAAGTCTACATTACATTATAGCTAGTCTTCTAGACATAATTATTTCAGTATTATTATGTGAAAGATATAAATCCAATCCTTAGGAATATCATTTAAAGGTAGTGAAAATGATTTTTCACTACATAATAGGAACCATGGATTTAGGGCTCTTTTATTCTTCTGTAAATGATTTTGTTTTAAAATGTTTATAGGGTGATGACTTTGGTGGATGTAGAATGGATAGGAAAAGTAGATTTAGAACTTGAAATTTCTTATGGGATTCATTTGTATCTTGTTCATGAAACAAAACCTCAGTAACACTTTCCACTACTGAAGCTGAGTATGTAGCAGCTGGAAGTTATTTAACCCTAGTGTTTTGGTTTCAACACACACTCATAGACTATGGTATGAGTTTTACCAAACCACATATAATGTCTGATAATACTAGTTCCATTTCCTTATGTAAAAACCATGAACATCACTATAATTCAAAACACATAGATATTAGGCATCACTTTTATTGGGATCACACATGAAAAGGAAATATCATTCTTCAATTTATCATAACGCAAGATCAACATGAAGATATTTTCACAAAATCATTACCCTCCGATAGATTTGAATATATTAAAAAGTTGTTTGGAATGATAAAAATAATGTAATTTTCCTTATTAAATTCTTGTTGAAACCTATCTCTATACAGTATGATACTTTTTTCAAAGGGGGAGTACAATTGATTATTAGTAAAGTTTTTCTTTCATAGTACATTTTTTCTTATTTAATGTTTTTTATTGTAATCATGTATTTTTTAATAGTAAAAATTATTGTAGTAAAAAAAATTTGTAGTCAATCTTTTTAGAATATAAAGATAATCATGATGACCTTTTCCACTTTACGAATAATTTTTCTAGAAATCCTTAAGGTATGATTCCTATTTTAGGTTTCCAAAATAATATTTTACTAGTTGGAATTTTCTTTTCTTTTTGAATTTTTTAGATTCATTTTTTTTAATCTGAATGTTTTTATTAAAATAAATCCTCAAAAGATCATAATCTTTCAAAATATTTCTTCAATTATCATATCAGTTGTACGATTGGAGAAGAAGTTTTTCAAACCATTGGATCAAACATAGATGTTGAACTGTTGCCTAAATCACTTATATATTTCCCTATTAATGGTTGTCCCACATTGATATTCCACGCTTTTTAATGCTGAAGATCTTCCTCTATATTTTAAGGCTGTTCTAAATCATCAAATGTTTACTCAGTTTTGGATGTCTGCTAGAGCTTCTCATCAGAATGAAATGTCAACTTTTAAAAAAATATATAAATGGATGATATAATGAGAGAGGATAGTGGATCAAAAATTCCTTAAAAATCATGATTCTTTATTTTCCAAAAACATTATGTTGAATGGCTAGGAGAGCATTTGTATTTTGAAGCTAAAGGCTCAAAATCCAGTGTATTAGGAGTTGATGGTGGAGTTTTATGAATCAATTAGCTTCGTCAATGAAAGGGGGAAAAAATTTTCATTCACGTGTTATGGAAAATCCTATTCCCTTTCATAGAGAAAGTCTGCAAGTCTGATTGGTATTCCTTATGAAGGGAAGCAGTGTTTTTCACCCACAAATTACCCAATGAATCAATATCTTTTAACAAAAAAAAGGAAATTAAATGTCTAGGCTTGAAAGGAGTGAAGACTCAAAAGATCATTCAACTTTCTACAAATTTGGGGATTCATGAATTATGGTTTCAAGGATTTATAAATTCCAAGGAATGGGTTTAATGATACCCTGAATAAGAGTGACATCTATATTTTAGAATTCTTAGTGATTCTAAGGAATATAAACTTGGTTAAGTATATCAGGGTGATGACTTAAAATTTTATGAATTTTAATCTGAAGTCTCAAATTATTATGTATTCGTCCATTATTTCAATGATCATTGTTCATTTCCTTCAGTCATTGAAAATTCCATGCAGTTCCAAGCCGAAAAATTACAATGTCATGTTGTTGAGTGATGACACCTTAAAGAGATAGAATATTGTATTTTCCAATGAATTCAAACAATTATATGACCATTCTAAAGATGAGTTATAAGCATTTTCAAAGAAGATGAAATTTTCTAAAACATCTAAAAAAGGTGGAAAGAAGAGAACATCTAAGGAGCTGGAAGAGAAAACACATGTTGCAAAGAAATCTCAGTTAGCACCACCAAATCCATCGAAGAAAAAAGCATAACCTAATGATGTTGTGGCTAAGATGAGAGAAGATAATAAGAACCGGAAGGAAGGGGACCCATATTAAGGGTTGGAACTTGCTTATGCCAAATCATTGAAGGAAAAGGCTGCTGAGAATATTGAAAAGGAAGAAACAGAAATGATAAAAAGGAAACAATTGTCGGAAGTAGAAGTCATTCAATCCCTTCTCAAGGCAGCTGAAAGTGACTCTGAACAAATTATGGTACCATAATCTTGTTTTAAAGAACCATTACCAGAGGCTCTGAGAATGAATGTCGTGGTTCTGGAATCACTTAAAGAAGAAGAAATTGCATAGGAAATAGAAGAAGAAATAGAAGAATAAGAGGAGGATGAATAAGGTAATGAATCTGATGATGTTATAAATCATGTTGAAGTGTACCATAAAAATAAAATTCTATATGTGAAATTATCAATCCAGGAATCCCAAGATAAATACTCAAAAATTTCCACACTATGAAAATATGAGAAGGGTGAAAAAGAAGTAAAAAAGGAAACTGATGATGAATGTAGTTATCATGATTTTATTCATCCGGAATATCTAGTGGGTGATGCAGAGAAAGAAGATGTTGAGGAAGAAAAGATTGTTCAGAAATCTGATAGTGATCATGAATATCAAAAATAACAAGATATCATTCTGATATTAGATAAGGGAAAGCAGGTGGATGTAGATACACCTAGTAAATCAGTAGTGAAGGAGAAATATGATGGTTCGTCATCAAAGAGGAAAGTTGAGGATATTCAAACTTTCATATTCATAATCATCTTCAATTGGACATGATTTTTTTCCAATCATTGAAGAATATGGTTAATAATATTCAGTTATTTCCAAAAATAGATTCACGATTTTAGATGATTCAACATATCATAAACCAGAATTCAGAATCAGTTTCCATAATAATGGATAAATTTTTTGCACGTGAGGCATATTTCAAGACCTTCCCCATTGGTTATGAGGCAAATAGAAGATCATGCAAGAATATGACAAGTTTGTCAAAGAATATTATTTATGAAATGATAATATTTGATGAATTCCATGATAAAATCAAGGATTATTTTGATACCGAATATGGGATGATTAAAGGTCTTAAAATAGTCTTGAAGAAAAGTTAAGTCTTGAAGAGACTACTCAGAAAAAGGAAGTCAAGAATTTGAATGGAAAGCTGAACTCTGTGCCCATGAATTGGAAAATAGAAATATATCTTAGAACGGAGATTTATGAAAATATTGTAAATCAAGAAAAACTATACAAATCTTAGGCAGAAATTCTTAAGGCTCAGGAAGGGAAAATTTAGTTGTTATAGAAGATAAAAATGATCCGGATTAGTTGCTAAAGCATGCAGAAGAGGATCACAAAGAGCTCAAGAAGCTAAAATCATTTGTGAAGAAGCTAATACCAAAGGATAAAGAAGGATAATCTTTTTCCAATACAATATTTTGTTGTATTTTCCTCAATGTAAAAATACTTCAAATCTTAATGAAATTTTTATTGTTCTTCATATTTTTTGGTTGTTTAGAACTAATGTTTGAGGTACAATTTTTTTCCATTTACTTCATTCATTTTTTAAAATCACAAATGGGGAGAAAGAAATGATAAAATGAATAAAAAGTTAAGATGATATTTATCTAAGGGGAAGTTCATCTAGAGGAATTTTCTTATCATTGATGATTTCTGTATGCTAGATAATGAAATATCTCATTCTGAAAATCATGAATAGGATCCTTAGTGATTTTAAATCTTAAGGGGGGGTAAGACTTATTCACATTGTTCCATAAGTAATGGGAGATACATTTTTTATTTTAATAAAATTTCAATATCCTTAGACTTTTTTAGTTAGGATGTTTTTTCTTTCCAAAAATGGGTAGGTTGTTGAGTCAATAAGGTTTATTTATGACTTTTCCATTCCTTCATGTTTTGAAAATCATAAACAACCTTTATTAATGAAAATTTTATTTCCCATATGATTTATCTTATTAATGAAGTTTTTCCTTCCACAAAGAAATTTTATCCTTATCCTTGTTTTCATTGCTCATGATTTAGTTTTACTAAATCAAACTCTTTTTAACTCTAAGTGTAAATTTCAGTTTCTTATCTAAAAACATCAGAATTCTATAAATAATCAAATATAGTGTATTCTTTTTCTGGATCTGAATTCTGATTTTGAATCCTATAATATTCAGATTCTAAATTCTCTAAAATTCAGATTTTGAATTCTCTGATATTTTGATTTCGAATTCTCTAAAATTCAGATTCAATAATTCTCTAAAATTAAAATTATGATTTCTATGAATTTCAGATTCCGAATTCTCTGAAATTCAGATTCGGAATTCTCTGAAATTCAGATTCAGAATTCTCTAAAATTCAGACAACGAATTTCATAGAATTTGGGTTCTAAAATCCTTAGAATTTAGGTACTGATTCCATAGAATTCATACTCTTAATTTCTTAGAATTATGGTTATGAATTCCTTAGAATTCAGGTTCTGAATTCCTTGGAATCCCTGTTCCAAATTTATTGGAATTCAAGATCCTAATTCCTTAGAATTCAGGTTTTTAATTCCTCATAATTCCTACTCTGAAATCTATAGAATTCTTATTTTGAATTCCAAGAAAAATAGAATCTGAATATACATGTTATAAAGAATTCAAATGTTTGTTTTCTTAGACTCTAAAAATTATTTTTCCATAGACACTGAAAATTATATTTGGTTGAGCAACAATATTTTACTTATCCTTGTTATAGTTTTGAAATGATGTCTTGCATTCTGGTTCTAAATAACCATTGTTTGGGAGAAAAGTGTACAAGTACCTATAAAATTCAAGGAAAAATATGACATTTAGAGGAGGGAGATGACCATTGTAGAAATTATTATAAACAAGATCTCATTTGAACAAGCTCATAACATCAATAAAAATAGAAACAGAACAACTAACTGTTCTACAAATGTAGTGATTACATGTTGTTGAAGTGATTTCTAGAGAGAAATAATCTTTGTCTCTGTGCATACTGAACATCTTGTTCAGATTTCTTCACATGACTCTGATTGTTGGTGTTTACAATAGTGGGATTTTGGGGATAGTGAGATAGGGGTGTCGACAAGCTTAAATTTCAAGGACTTACTTTTCAATGAAGACATAGGTGCTAATTATCTGGAAGTTTGAGGGCATACAGGGATAGCAAGACAAAATCTGATATTCCTTTTGAGAGCTCACCATTGTGTGGGTAAGACATACTTTATTGAATGTATAAATCATGGGACTATTATCCAATTTTGTTGGATACCCTACTCTTTTGGTTATAATATTCTATTTGTTACTTGTGTTCATTTAAGGTTATTTTCCAAAATATTTTGATTAATAAATAAAGTATAACTATATTATACTTTCATGTACTTGTACTCTGATTAGTAAGATTCTATATTCTTTATGGTAGAATCTTTGTCTCTGTGAACATTTCTTATGTTTAATTTCTAGACCCATATTTCCAGAATCGAGAATGTTTGTAGAACTAAGAGGTCTTGTGAATTTACTTTTTTTAACCTTGTTTAACAATAGAAAGTTTTATATCAACATTAAAAGTTAGAATGAAATTTTTTAAAGGATACAATTAACCCCCTCTTGTATATTGAGAATCTACATATTATTTCAATCCTACATTATATCCATCATTATACCCAACTATTAGTGATGTTGTTGGAAAATTTGTCACCTCTATTCAGGAGGGGGTAGTCTGTTGTACAAAAGAGCGATGTCATTGTTTCTCAAATGAGGGAAGATGATCTGGATGTAGGTCACACAAACAACACAATAGAATATAAATATCCTTAAGGTAATAATTATTTTACAATTCCTTGGTTTAATATGGTTTTAAGGAAGAGTATGAATAATTAAAAGAATGTTGTTTGAAGAACATTACTTCATCATCATGTAAATCATTAGTTTTCCAAAAAACACCTTCAAAGGCGTGTTTCGAAGTCAAGATAAGTATTTAAGGATTAGATAAGGGAATTAAGGGAGATATTTGGGTACATTTAGGTTGAAATAATGGTTTTTTAATGTGTTATGTGGAGATTGTTCTGGTGGAATTTAAAAAATGGAGGAGAGGTCACACAAGAATGTTTTCAAAAGAATGAAGTGTTTTCACAGTTTTCACATACATAAAGCCTAAAAAATTTGGTTAATAAAAATAGTGTTTATAAGGGATAAATATATCTATAATATGGGTACTGGATATTTTTTGATTCTCTTTTAATGTTTTTTAGTTTACCCCCTCAATAAATGCATTTTTACCTATACCGCTAAAAAAATTTTTATGTGTTATTTGTATTTATCATGGAAAAAATTTAAGGTGAACTTATTATTTAAAATATATTATTATGATTTCAATTTTTGAATTTATTATTATAGATTAATCAAATATAAGGGTAAGTATAAAATTTAATTTAAACCAATAGTTATGATGGGGGTATGAATTTTCAAAATGAATGTTTTGAAAAATATAAAAAAATTTAGTATAAAAAATTAAAATGAAATTTATTAAAATGAAATAAACTATATTAATACAAATATTGTTGAACAATAAATTCTAAGAAATCAATATTAAAAATATTTTTTAAAAATTTTCATAAAACAAATTTAAATTTAAATTTAAAACAATTAATCTACCCTACTTACTAAAAAATTAAACATCTTTTAAAATTATAAAAAATTCAATTCAAGATAATATTAAATTTTATCTTCAAAAAATATTTTATTTTTTAAAAATAAAATTTCAAAATTATAAAAAAATTATTTCTACTATTTTTCAGAAAAATGAAATTAATAAAATATTTGAGAAAATCTTATTTTATAAACATATAATGACATTACTACACAATTATGAATTTTTTACTATATATTTTAATTATATTAATCAATTTAATTAATATTTAAAAACTAGTTTTTATTATTCAATAACTATGATTAAAATCTAGGTTATAATATTCATGTATAAATAATAATATTATTAATATATAATGGTTTGTTAATGATCTATGTCCCATGTAGTGAAATATAAAATTGGTGTTAGATATAATAGAATATATCAAATAAATTTAACTTATTTGAAAAAATATATGTCATCGAAACTCCTAGTGTTAGATTCTACCCCACATTAAATGAATTTCACCCATGATATTTATCACTCCATTATAAAAAAAGAGGATACATTTTCCTCATCATCTCATTATGTTTACATGTAGCTTCTTCAAACTGATGTTTTTTTTAAAAAATGTTTAATTGGGGAGTGCTGTTTTTTTGTAATAGCTTACCTCTATTATCCAAAATCTCAACTGGGTTTTCCTCATAATAATGATCATACTCCTAGGTTGTGACTTTTTTGTTTAGTAATTTTGTTGGATCCGGAATGTTCTTCCTAACTAGTGATACATGGAAGAAATCTTAATCATAATTTTGATTTGGTTGTTGTGTCATACAATAAGCTAAAACCTTATATGATTATCAATATTAAATGGAAATATATATCTAAGTCTTATCATTCCCATACTTACAATGCTAATAATCTTCTTCCATAGATATATTCATACGAATACCTTATCACCTACATAAAATTCTAGATCTTGTTCGTGACTGTATGCATAATGTTTATTCCATATATAAGTTATATTGACGTGTTCTTAACTGATTTTAACCTTATCCTATAATTATTAATGGTTTTCAATCCCCAATAGCATTAAATATCTAACTTCCATCAAGAACGATAGTGATATACATAAATTTCAATATAGGGATTCAAAAGGATTCATCTGAATTCTTGATTGGAATCCATTGTTATAGGACATATCAAATATAAGAGTGTGTTGGTCCCAACCATCTTTTAAATCATTATTAAAGGATATCATAAAATCCTCTAGGGTATGAAATGTTCTTTTATACTCACTGTCTTTCTAAGGATGGTATATAGTGATGAAACATGACTTTGTATCCAAATCATGTGGAAGATTTCATTGAACCATTGTTGTATACTTAATATCACAACTAGATATAATATAATGTGCTTCTCTATGTGATTTTAAAAATTATCTATTTTTTATCCTGGAATTATGATCAATGGGGAAATAATATTTGACAGAGATGAAGTTTGGTTACTTTGTATGGAGTTCAATTAAAACCCATATAGAATTATTTTATTTAGAAATTTTTGGGAGTCTGATTATAAAATCTATAGTGATGTTTTCCTATTTAAATTATTGTATTGGAAATGGATACAAATTTATCTTATACCTTTGTCTCTCATCCTTATCATAAAGACATTCCAAGAACTGAGATAAAAACTCTCTGATATCTCTCTTGTTTTTATCCCACCAAAAGTAATCATTCAAATCATAATACTTCATCTATTTAAAAAGATTAATAGATTACGATGAACTATGATTTTCCTCTAACAACTACATCTTGAAAACTAGTATGGATTGAAAACATACATGATTCCTAAACATTATAAATTATTTATGATCATTTTTAAACATTGTAAATTTTGAAAACTTCTTTTATAGTTCTACATCTTCTTTCAACACCACATTAATCTTCAAATTTATAGATGTATTAAAATTCAATTTAGGTTGTTATGATTTATCACTATTCTATAGGATCACTAGATCAATACATTATAAATCTATAAATATGGGATCTCTCACGATCCAAATAATGGATAATCAATAATGATTCATTCAACTCAAATCACTATCCTCTTTTTTCTCTTTCCTAGCATTGTAATGTATTGAGTAGGAAGAGTCATTAATTAGCTCTAACTATCTTTTGGTGAATATTAAACCCATTCTATAAGAAATATTAACATTAAACATTTGTGACTGGTATATATTGCACATGTATCTCTATAAATTATGTTCCTCATTATCTTTAATGAAAAAATTATGAAATCATACTCTGAATCATTAGTTGGGTGATTCTTCAGATGAACCTACAATTTAAGTGAGTCATAAACTATACCATTTCATTATTAATAATAATACATAAAAAACTATTCATTGAAACATGAATATCTATAATAAAAAATGTGATAACTATTATTCTTTACATTTACTTGAATATTTCCAAAAATAATCATTTAATAGGATCATGTCCCCCCATATGAGTTAAAATATTGACTAGATTATAAAGTCATTAGAAATTTTACACAAAAAATAATTAATATATAGTTTAACTATAAAAAATATGGATTTTAGTCATTGTGGTTGGTCTAGTCCATATATATATAATATTTCTCTTTGACTGGTCTACCGATATTACCAATATTTAGATTTTATGACCCGAAAATGAATCCTTTTGATGAAAGTATTCAAACTTTGTAAATTATTCATATACTTTATCCATCAATAAGATGTTTGGTATAATTATCATGTGACCTTCATGATATTCCCTAATCATTGAATATATTATAATATCATCTATATAGATAAACATGAACTAATAAATGTTATCTATAATGTATATATTCATTATATCTTTGTAGATAATGGGGGTTTTGTAAGATTGAATGGAATGACTATATATTCATAGTTTCCACGCCACGTATAGAATAATTTATTTGGAATATTATCCTTGATGAACCATAATTAATGATATCCAAATAAATGGTAAATCATGGAAATGTAATAATAATATTATATTTGATCCAATAGGCCATCAATACTGGGTATATGAAACTTATTCATGATCATGATCCTTTTTTTCTTCAGATAATAAATTTAGAGGCACATTGATCAATATTTGATTTTATAAAATCGGGAAGGTTCCCCCAAGGTAACACATATTTCAAAATGAATCACATGTCATGGTTCTTATGGATTTTTATTCAATTCTTGAAAATATTTCACATCCAAACTATATGGAGCCCATGAAATATTTACATAACCATGTATGAGTTTTATTAATAAATTAACACCCTATATTTTTTGAAGGATAGTTAACTATTATTAATAGACGTAAAAATACTCTATTAATGGAATTTCATCGATTTTTTTGTTTCTCCTCAACCATCATAGAGAACCATACCAATTGAATATGAATTAAATTACAAAAACTGGATGTGACTTCCATCAATTATTTATATTTAGTTTCACAATGATATATATTAAAATGTTGGATTGAAATCCTAAACATTGATTAACATTCTAGTTAATTAATGTGTGATATATTTAGAGTAATCAAATAAATTACAGTGATAACATTGAATTCCATTAGAGAGGCTGGAAAGTGTACATTTCACAACATCATTATCTCACCCCTATTAAGAAAAATGGACCACATTATGTTTACCTTTTCCCCTTATATTAAGTGTTTTTTACTACAATCAACATAATTAACATTTTATTTTACGAACTATCTATAATAATTCCCATAACCATTTAACTAGGAACATCAGAGTCTGGGTGCTATATTCTATGCAGTTTTATCTATATTCATAATATATTTTTATTTAAACCCATCACATTGGTATTAAATCTGACTAAGTGTTTCCCTTCAACAATTAAAAATATTATCTTTCACCTTAAATAAATATTCCTCTAGGTTTTAATCCACAGTTTCAGAATGAAGTAAAGATTAAATTCTTCACATGACGGTTTTTAGAGTCTCTTTTGAACTCCATCTTAATTTTATTATATAAAACATGAGATTTATGGGTAACTGTTATAAATATTTCCATGTAGAGATAACATGAATGTTTTAATCATAGATAATGACATATTTCATGGTGAAAAAAATTCTAATCCATCATTTTAATACACAGAATAACAAATCAAACATAATACTAGAATCAATGATAATTTATAAAATAATACATTTCATGTCTAGAATAGATTATATCATAGGTACCACAAGATACATCAACCTTCTGATTTATGAAAAATAATTCACTACCAATTTGTTTATGAATAATATAAGTTATTTTCATATTAAAAAAAGATCTCAATCTCATCACACTCAATGAAATAAATATAATCATGTTCCATTGTATTCATGACGAGTTTCCCTCATAGATATTATTTGCATTCCATGTGATAAAAACCCAAAATTAATTTTCTATTTTCTATACAATGGTGAAATAAAATTATTTTTAGTGTGGATAATCTATTATTCAGAAACTACAATTTCAAGATAAAAAATGAATTATGTTGGGAGTTTCCTCATACTGTAGAAAACTAAATATTCTCCCCCTTTTTATTTTAATGATTATTTTTATTATGTATAGATAATTTTATGTATGAATAACAAATAGGTTTCTATTCTAACTCTCATAATAGTTGGTTCCGCCAGACAAGAAACATTTCACTGCCTATATAAATAAAAAATAACATGGTTCCATTGGAATCTATCCATTGGACAAAATTAATTAATTAATTTTTTTATTGAAAATTCTAAAAGGAAACCACATGATCATCAAAAATCATTTATAGTATAATGAAATCATGAACTATTAATTTTATTATATAAAACTGTAGGTTAATCCATGGGTATTCATATTCATAATATATTTGAATCCTTCACAGTGGGTTATAAAATGATTGTTAATTTCCAATGAAAATCACTTTGGAGTGTCAAACGAGGATTACAGCTAGGCCACATGTCATGCACTACGTGATGATCACGGGCATGCCAATTAACCCTTAATAGAATTACTACAACGAAGATCATCTATGTAGATCATCATTCCATTTTATTGTCCAGAAAATTATGTAATTTCATGGAAACCACTCACCAAATATTTTTCAATAATTATAGGACATTTTCCTACGCAATAACACATCGATAGAATTATCCTACAATATATCATTTAAAATATCCCTATAGAATTTTTAATTATTTCCAATCATTTATTAAAAATATTTACTAAAAATTAATTTTATATTAACTATAGAGAACAAAAATTCCTAAACATAAATATTACATCTTAATAAAAAAAATATTCATTTCTTAAAAAAATGATCCGTGTTAGAATATATTTGGTTTACTACCTTTGGATACTTTAACACATATAAAAATATTCCATAAGTGAGCTATGATGTGTCCCACAATGAACCTCTAAACAATCACGCTTCAAATAAATATCATATATAATAAACATCATCTTATCCTAGGGAGTAGAAACATACGAATGGGTGAGGTCATATACTCAGTAAGGATTAAAAAATAAGATTACAACATATCATGAGAATAAGGGTTCGATAATAAGATAATCATGTTTGAAAGACACACCCTTTAAATAAAATATAATGAAAATGAAATATGATCTAAATCTAGGAATTTTATATGACATGAATCATGTAGTAGTAAAATTAATTGAAACATTATAAAATAACATTATCATTAGGAATATAATTTTGGGGGACCCTTAAATATATAAAATCATTTTCTTAGTAGTTCAAGGATCATGGATGAGACTATCATAGTGTATGGATAAAATTTTAATTTCCATAAAAAATGTAATGGTCAACTCCTAATATGATCATAGTGTATAAAGTACCTTAAAAACAAGGTTCATTCCCCATTCATGTGCTATATAGGACAAAAGATATCAATAAAAACACAATTTAGTGTAGGGAGATATAGGTCTCATCCATCATATACATAACATCATACAAATGTTTTTCCATGAGATCTTAATATATATATCATATAAAAACACATGAAAATAAATGTGTTACATAGAAATATTCTCATAACATAACATGTCGGAAATAAATAGGCTTCATAATTATTTCATCATTTAATCAAAGAACATATCATGACACAATAAGAACGTTTCACAATTATTTTATCATGTTATATCCTATGGTTGAGAAATATATTCCATAACTATATTGTATGAATAAAAATTTAAAACATTGTAGTGAATATAAATTGTATCCATTGATTATATCCCCATTAAATAATATGTAACATTAATGGATTTCATCTTAGATGGAAAATTATTTTGATATATCACATGGGAAATTACTTTAGGAATATAAGTAATCATTTAAAACATAAATCTAAAATATAAAAATTCATTAAATATATTTGAAAATAATCATCCTTACTTGTAATAATTATTTATAAATAATTTGTGGCCATGACGTTCTAAAATTTTTTATATTCTATATATGTAAAAGTAAGGGTTTCTTTTAAATATTCGGTAAAATCTGAACATTCCATATATGGAAATAATAATGTTGATTGCATTATATTTATTTTTTAAAAATTTATAGAAACGTAAAAAAATTTTTAATAAATCATTTGGTGAATATTAAAACAAATTAAAAATATTTTTAGAAATCATTTGTTTTGAAGAAAAAGGGTTTTTGAAAATATTGTGAAATAAAAAGAATTTCCATAAAAATATATTGAACTATGGAGTAAATAAAGACATGAAAATAATGGGAAAAGATGTAGTATCATTTCATGACCCAAGGAAAATATATTTCAATAGTATCTTGAGAAATTGATCTTAATATTTCATCATCAGAATCCTTAATAAATCCAATTTTGGTAAGATATGATATTGTATAATAAAACCATTACCACATTAGTAACATTGAATTGTGAACCCCATAAAATAGAGATAAAAAATGGATATTTAAATAACTAAAATTTTAAATAATATTATCATAAAATGAACTAATTGTTTTTATATAGGAAACATAACAGAAAATAGTAGTCAATATTTCTTGTGCCTCATAAATGTATTAATTGATAAAAATATAATTAAAATGTGTTTATCATTCATAAAATGATATATTGACAGCAATATTAAAATGAAAAATTGTACATGTATTCTAGGACCATTGTAAGACCCCGGATTTTTTTCATGAATGTTTTCTTTTTTCTAGTGTTTCTGAGGAAAGGAATAATTTTTGGAAATTTCTTATGTACAAGTCGTGTACATTATGAGTACACGCTATGTACTAGGTTATCACTGCTAGCTGAGTGTGGGCTATGTAGTGGCCCTGTACACGGCCGTGTGTGGTGACATGGAGACCACCTAATGAATGGGATAGTGAGGGAAAGTACAAGCCATGTACTTCTAAAGTAAACGTTGTGTACTTTGTTTTTTTCATTAAATGTACTGAGGTCACGTCAGACCAAAACAACTGTCTCCTTCTCATCCTTGTTCATCTGAGAGAGGTCTTATATCCATTATCTTTCCCCAATCCCCTGATCGAGTATCCATACTTCAATTTGACTATCATCAATTGTGTTGGGATCATCTCGGTAAACTCTTCCTTCTTCTAGAGAATCATTTCGTGATTCCTCCTATTTCTCATGTAATCTCTAGTTGAACGTTTTAGCTTTTTTGGTAGATATATGGTGTTGTTGAGAGATTCAAGGTTTGCGGTTCACGTATAATGATCCCACAACACCTATGTAGGTGGTTTGTGCCTTTCCATAGATATTCTTTGAATTGTATGTGAAATAGTTCCCAATACCCTTGATTAGAGTATTGGGTGTTTATGGTTATAGCCCTATTAATAGCCTGATATTCTTGTATGCTTGAGTATAGTTTAATTTAATGTTAATATGGTTAATTTATATGCATTTTAAGGGTTTTACCATGTATGTTTTTTATTACCATTTGGTCTAGCTTAGACTTTTAGGATACATTGTTTGTTTCCCATTCCTAGTATTGTTAAGATGTAGTGATTATTATCTGTCTTGTTGTTATGTTGTATACTTGTTAGCTACGTAGTAAAAGAGGTTTAATTTGGTTGCTTTACATTTCTTGGATCATTTTACATACACTTGGTCGTGATAACCTAGTGTAGTAGACCATAGGGAGTATGGATAGAAGGGATTCTCCATATTATATGTTTATTATTACGCTGTGAAACTATAGGGGGGATTAACGTTGAGTGCTCCCTTAGAGTGTCTATAATTACGTTACGAGTCCACATCGGTAATTGAAATTGAGTGCATCCTCATAGATCCTATAGGTTTTGTTAAAATATTATAGGGGGAATTGTATATGAGTGCCTCATCAAACAATCCTTGATTATACTTGGCTATTGGGGGGATTGACGTTGAGTGATTTCTCAGAGATCCTTTACAAAATGTAAATCATAGGGGTTAGACTATGTATACTTCCCAGAGGGTTTCATGTGATTTCAAGGTAGGACCAGAGGGGATAGGATGTGAGTACATCCCACAGGGTTACCTGTTTGTGATTATATGATTACTTGTTATGTGGTGTTTGAATGCTGTGATACAGTAGGAATATTTACTGTTGTATACTTCCTTGTTTACTACTTCTTATCCTTTTTACCTGCCATATATATTCACTGATTATTAGGAATTGATCTCTTGGTGGTTGCCTATTGGGATTTAGTATCACACCCTATTTGGGTAATGCTTTTGGGCCTAAACAAATTATTTTATTGAAAGTATAGATAAGGGAAAGAACCCTTCTACTTCAAGTACTTGACTGTATTGGAGCTGGAGAGCATGGGACCAAGCTGAGGCTTGCGATGCTGAGGAGTTGTTTACTATTTTCTTTCGTACTTCATTTTAGTATTGTATTTCAGCATTGTGACATGTTTGTCTGATTTCATAGACATTTGTATCAGGAATCATCATATATATATGTTATAGCACCTTATTACTTTCAGTCTACCACTATTTACTATTGTATTCCATTTTTAGTGCTTCCGCTATTATTATTTGTTTCTCTTTCATCATGTTATTCTACTAATGAGGGCATAGTTTCCCCACTATCATACCCAAGGCCCTTGAAGCTAGTCAGTAGCCTTTGGTATTATGGGAAATGTGCTTGAGGCCTGGTGAAAAATTGGGAATGGGGTACCTTTGGGCTGTTTCCAGAACCGGGACATTAAAAATTTGTCTCATAGGAATTATTTTCCCTTGACTTACTGTTTGGAGACTATAGACAGGGATAGGAAGGAATAGGTACATGGTAATAAGTATTTATTAGGAGTAGCTAACCTATGTACAGGGAAAACCCAATCTACCTCGTTTATAGCAATTTTTCTGGTTTTTCAAATTTACAGTTGATTTGATTTTCACAGTTGGGTGATTCAAATGTTTTTTGATATTCTTGTTGATGTTATTGTGGTTCTATTTCTATTGCAACCCAAGGAGATAAGGGTATTTCATCTCATGCATCATAAAGGCACTTTCTAGTAATCACATGTCATGCATTCTAGCCATTCCATTTATGGTGCATTAGTGATTGCATGTTGTTGTGATAGTTGTTGTTCCTGATATATATGTTTTTCTAATAGATTCCTTCATAAAAATAACCGATGTTTGATTGGGTATTAGTTGTGTAAGGTTTTGATTAAATGAACACAAAACATTGGTTCTTGTGGTGTTATAGGCCATCACGGACCGGAATTTGGTATATTTTTTATCTATTATGACTGTTTATGACATGTATATGATGCCATTCTTTGATTAGCGGGGAGTATAGGCCCTCACAGATCACAATTTGGAACTCAAATGTTTTCTTCAGTGTTTTTATGGGATTCGGAGTAGTTTATGGGGCTTACTGTACAAAAAACCTATAATTCATGCTGTGTAATGATGAATACATTCAATGTGTTCTTCTGTTTGGGAGGAAACTGTTTTTCTTAAGTACAAGTCGTGTATTATATGTAAAGGGAATGTAGTCTCTAATTGTGTCTTAGTTTGTGTGGGTGGGGACATAGGTTTTGGAATCATTGGTTGGACACACTGTGTACTAGATGTACATGTGACATTGTAGAACCATTTAACTGGCTGTGTCACTAACAACCCGTGTCGGAAAAATCATCATAGTAAATGTCGTGTCCATCTGGAACACACCGTGTAGTGTGAGCTGCGTATCTGACCATGTCAATAACAACACGGTTCGGTGAAAATCATCTAGTACATGTCGTGTCTGGCACTACCACGACGTGTAGTCTTGTTCTGGGAGAACAATGTGGCCTAACCATTTTAGGGAACTCAGGAAGGGGAAGAGGATTCATGTACACTCCATGTGTAAGGACAACACGCCATGTATGGGGTGTTACATAACCGGTTTCGGTAGAAGTACATTCCCTTTTGAATGGATTAAAGGAACACGCCATGTAGTTAAATATATATTCCATGTATCCATGTTTTGAAAAACATGAATTCATTCTTTCTCTTATTCTCCACTTACTCTTCTAGTTTTTAGTCCATGATAATTTTGATCTAAGGTTTTCACTTGACCTTGCAGAGTCATTCAACCGAGACGTCCTCGGGTTGTATACCAGTTATAAGGAAATGATCAGACACTAGACATGATTGATCAAGGGCTATGAGAAGGTCCTCCAGTTGTGCCAGTATTGTCACCAACTATCATTCCGGAAACAGATGTTGATGCACATTTACTAGAGGGCTTTATGAGGTTTATGCAGACCTTCTAGGGAGTACCGCCTCCTTCCCCATTAAAGGAAGTATTGACACGGGTCCTTCAGTAGTATCATCCTACCACATTCTCAATGGATGGAGGACCCTAGGCTGCTGAGTCATGGCTAGAATCCATACTGACGGTTTTCAAGCATTTGGATATGCCTTAGGAGAGGAGGTTCAATATCTCTATGTATATGCTTCAGGATTCTGCCAAGAGATGGTGGGATGTGATCTCATAGGAGGGACACTAGAAGGATATGGAATTGGATGATTTCTAGCATATCATCTATGATTACTTCTATCCATATACTTTAAGGGTCGATCGATCCTAAGAGTTCATGAGTTTGGAGCAGTGTACTCTTTCCGTAATGGATTACTCTTCTCACTTCACCGAGATGATGTGATTTACACCCTTTCTATGGGGATATGGGATGTTACAGGAAAAGTAGTTTGAGGATGGTCTCATACAAGACATTCAGGCTCTGGTGAACATCTTCTCGTCGACTTCGATATATTATATGGTAAACCAGGAATAGATCTCAGATCCTTTCCTGAGGGATTGTAGATCTATGAGCCTAGGTGGTTCAGCATCCCATATAAGTGCTTATCCGGTTGATAGATGGAAGCGCCACAGGGAGACAACACATGGAGATTCGAGTAGGTGGGATTCACCTATATGTATCCAAGTGGTATGCTACCAGTGTGAAAATGTCAGACATATGAGACCCCATTGCTTGAGAAACCTAGTGGAGTGCCGATATTGTGGCATGATGGGACATATTCAGTTTTTTTGTTAGATCTTCTCACCAGTAGCTGGTGACATGGGTTCTTCTATGACTCTGCATTCAGGAGAAGTGCCACCAGTTTCTCATCAGGCTGAGAACTGGAGTTCTTCCGGCCGTTTAGGCTGAGGAGTTCGTCGTGACCATGGTAGTATGTCACCAGGCCTTCAGCGACAATAGGGTGGATCATCTCAGAGTGGACAGGTAGGGCCACAGGGCCACAGTGCAGGTCAATATTTTGTTGTGGAGTAGACCCATCATGAAAAGGATCCCAAACCTTCTATAGTTCGAGGTACGATCCTAGTTACCTTTGTTTTAGCTTCTTCTCTTTTTGATATAGGGGCTTCCCATTGCTTTATATCTGTTTCTATTGTGGAGAGCCTTGGGCTCTTTATCGTTACTTCTGTTGATGTCTTGATGTTGGACACATCGTGGGAGACATGAATGACTTGTGCATATTAGTTCAAGGAGTTCCATCTTGAGGTCGGTGGTTGTCACTTCTTATGGGACCTTTATGTCTTATAGATGTATAGATATGATTTCATTCTATTAATGGACTATTTAGTTTCTTTCTATGATATTTTTGATTTATATCACCGTAGGGTGAGTTTCACAACACGATAGGGAAGATCATATCTTCATAAGGGGGAATGGGATGTCCTGGCGTGCCGAGTAGGACCTGAGCATCATGGGTTGGGAGGAGTTACAACCCAGATTGCTAGAATTTATTTGGATGACTAGGGGACTTCTCAGATGGACTTTACTCTAGTGGTAGATTGTTTCAGCAATGTCCATCAAGAGTACTTTTCAGTTTTTTCTTCTAGAGAAAGATGTGGACATTTCTATTCAGATTTCTCCAAGAGTGGAACCGGTTTCCCCTAATTCTTATAGGATTGACACACAAGAGTTATCGGAGCTCAATAAGCATTTGGAGGAGTTACAGGCTAAGGGATTCATCTGACCTAGTACTTCCCATAGGGTTTTGCCTCTCTTTTTTGTGAAGAAGGTGGGAAATCCCTCAAACATTGTGTGGATTATCAAAAGTTGAACCAGTTGATGGTCAAGAACTAGTATCCCTTGCCATGGATTGATGAGCAGTTTGATCAGATTTGAGGAGACCATGTGTTCTTGAAGATTGACATGAGATCTAGTTACCATCTATTGCATGTTAGACAATCTGATATACCTTTTATAGCCTTCCAGAGCAGGTATGGTCTATACGAATATGTGGTTATGCCATTTGGTCTCATGAACATGCATGCAGTCTTCATGGAACAGATGAATCGAGTTTTTCATCGATACATGGATTTTTTCATGGTGGTTTTCATAGATGATATCTTCATGTACACTCACACTCGACACGACCATGATACTCATCTTGATATCATTTTGAGTACATTGAAAGAACATCATTTTTTTTATATTCTCTCAAAATTCCAATTTTAGTTAAACCAAATTCACTTCTTGGGTCATGTTATCTCAGAGAAGAGAGTATCAGTACACCCAGAGAAAGTGAGAGCAATAATTTACGGGGATAATCCGAAGAATAACATTGAGGTACATAGTTTTCTAGGGCTGGATGGATACTATAGAAGTGTCATACAGGGATTCTCATGCTTATCAGTGCCACTGAAGGGCCTGACTAATAAGGGCACAAAGTTCCTATGGTTAGATTATTTTGAGTCAGCACTTCAGGAGAAAAAAGAGAGGTTGAATTCATCATCGATACTAGTATTGTCATAGCCAGGAAATAGTTATACTGCGTAGTTTGATGCATCATGTATCGGTCTTGTAGACTTGCTTATGGAGGGGGAAGGAGTTGTTGTGTACATGTCTCGACAGTTGAGGCCACATGAGGGAAATTACCCGATGCACGATCATGAGTTGGCTGCAGTTGTTCATGCTTTATTCTATTACAGACACTAACTGTTGGGATAGAATTTTGTGGTTTTCACCAACCTCAAAAGTCCCATGTATATCTTCACTCAGCATGACCTGAATTTGAGATAGTGTAGGTGAGTTGAGTTCCATCAGTATTTTGACATTGATATTGCATATACGTCTGGGAAAGGCAATGTGGTGTCTGATGCACTATGTAGGGGGACTTAGATGCAGGTTGTTCAGGAGGCCAATAGTTAGTTGCAGCTTATGGCTCTGTTCTCTGAGATTCAATTGGAGGTGCATGACACACAGGGGCAAAAATATCTTTCTTTTGTAACTATTACCTCTACTCTTTTTGATCGAGTGCGAATGAGGTGGTTATTAGTTTGTTAATTCCTAGTTCTATGAGAAATAATGTTAGGAGAGGACCCTATTCATCGATAGACCATAGGCGAGGATGAGATTTTACATTTCCATTGGTGCATATGTGTTTCAGGAGACATACGTGAGGACCTAATGTAGAACATTAATTCCTCAGTTTGGGTAGTTCATCCTGGTGTCACCAAGATGTATCATGATCTAAAATGTTCGTATTGGTGGCCAGGTAAGAAGATATATATGGAGGTTTCATCATGAGGTGTTCCACCTGTCAGCAGGTGAAGAAGGAGAATCAGCGACCAGTATGGCATTTGCAGTAGTTACCCATTCCTGAGTGATAATAGAATGATGTCTCGATGGACTTGGTGATGGGTTTGAAGAGGTCTCCTCGATAGAATGATGCAGTTTGGGTTATCATTGGTAGACTCACGAATGTTGCTCAATTCATGCCGATTAAGGATACCTTTAGTGTGGATGAGTTGAGACAGTTGTACATCTACGATATAGTATGTCTACATGGAGTTCCACACTCGATTGTGTCTGACAGGGATGCTTGTTTTACTTCATGAGCCTGACAGGGTTTGCAAAAGGCTTTGGCTACACAGGTATTTCTGAGTAAAACTTATCATCCCCAGACAGATGGCCAGTCCGAGTGTACGATTCAAGAGCTTGAGGACATGCTTCGAGAATGCATCCTGGATAGTAGAGGTTCATGGGAGAATCACATACCTCTTGTGGTGTTTTCCTATAATAACATTTTTCAAGAAACTATTCAGATGGAACCTTATGAAGCTTTGTACGGAAGTCCATGACGATCACCCTTATGTTGGATGGAGGCAGGAGAGGCAGCTATGCTGGGACCTTTTCTTGTCCTGGAGACCATAGAGAAGATAAAGTTGATTTGGAAGAGGATGACGATTGTACAGTCTTGACATAAGTCTTATGATGATCAGTGGAGATGACATCAAGAGTTCGAGGTCAAGAATCATGTTTTCCCATGTGTCACACTGAGGATTGGGCATAAGAATATTAGGGTATAGGGATAGCTTTCACCAAGGTACGTCGGGTCGTTTGAGGTTTTGGATAGAGATGGGCCAGTTTCCTATTGATTGATTTTACCGCATGGGTACTAGGATATGCACGATTTCATCAAAATTTCATAGCTTTGACGATACTTCTTAGATCCATATCATGTTTTTCAATCCACTGAGGTTGAGTTAGAGGTGGACCCCTCATTTGAAAAGCATCCTATATGGATTTTTGATCAGAGTATGATGGTTATCTGTGGCTGGTCTATTCCTCAGGTATGAGTGTAGTGACAGAATAGACTAGTACATGAAGATGCATGGGAGTGGGAGGAAAATGTATGATCCAAGTGGCCAGATCTGTTTGAGAATTCTTCTTCTATGCCGCCTTGCTAGGGAAATTTCTGGACAAATTTCTTTAAGGGGGTAAGTTTGTAAGAACCCTGATTTTTTTTCAGGAATGATTTTCTTTTTTCTAGTGTTGTTGATGGAAAAATGAATTATTATAAATTTCTTAAGTACACACCGTGTACCTTATAAGTACGTGCCCTTTACTCAGTTACCATGGGTAGCCGGGTGCTGGCCATGTAGCGGCCATCCACACGGCTATGTGTGGTGACCTAGAGACCACCTAATGCGGGGCCGGTGAGGGAAATTAAATGTTGTGTACTTCTAAAGTACACTGTGTGTACTTTTTTTTTATTATATGTATCAGGGTCATTTCTGACAAACAGAACCATCTCCTTCCCGACCTAGTTCATCCAAGAGAGACTGTACGGTCGTGATCTTTCCCCTAGCCCCAGATCGATCATCCGTACTCCGATTTGACCGTCGTCGATTGTGTTTGGATCGTGTCAGTATGATCTTCATTATTCTACAACTTTGTTTCCTGATTCCACTTCTTTCTCAAATTATCTTTTGATGAATGTTTTATACATTTTTGTAGATCTATTGTGTTCTTGGGAAATTCAATGCATGAGGTTCACATATAACGATACCGCAACACTGAGGTTAGTGGTTGGTATCTTTCCATAGATATTCATTGAATTTTATGTGAAAAAGTCCTCAATGCCCTTGATCAGGGTATTGTGTGTTTACAGTTTTAGTCATGTTAATTACCTACTATTCATGTATGCTAGAGTGTAGGTTAATTGAATGTGAAAAGGGTTAATTGCTATGTTTTGGATGTGTTTTCTCATGCATGTTTTTTATGACCATTTGGTCTTGCTTAGCCTATTAGGTCGTCTTGTTTTATTCCCATGACTATTATTCTTAGGATGGAATGATTATTATCTCTCTTGATGTTATGTTGTAGACTGGTTATCCATGTAGTTCCTGAGGTTTACTTTGGCCGATTTTCATTGCTATGCTCGTTTGAATTACACAGTTCCATGAGAACCTTGTGTAGTAGACCATAGAGATAATGGACCAAATGGATTCTCTAGAGTGTATTTTTATTATTATGATGCGAGAACATAGGTGGGATTGAATATTAGTGATCCCTCAGAGTGTCTGTAATTACGTTATGAGGCCCCTGGATGAATTGACATTCAGTGCTTCCTCAGAGTGCCTGTAGGTTCTATTAAAAGACTATAGGGGGAATTGATGGCTTGTTCTTCCTCATAGAGACTTTGATCATACCTGGATATAGTGGGAATAGTTATTGAGTTCCCTCTCAGAGATACTTTATAAAAGATGAACCAGAGGGGTTAGACTGCGTGTACATTCTAGAGGATTTCTTGTGTTTCCTAGGTAGGACCAGAGTGGATAGATTGTGAGTACATCCCAGAGGGTTACCTGTTTGTTATTATCTTCTTACTTGATATGTGGTGTATTAATGCTTTGAAACTATAGGAATATTTATTATTTTGTACTACCTTATTTACTTCTAATTTTTCTTATTACCTTATATATATTCACTAAATTCTAGGCACAGATCTCTTGGTGGTTACCTACAGTGATTTAGTCTCACACCCTGTTTGGGTTATGATTTTGACCCAAACAGATTATATTATTGATTATATTGATAAGGGAAATCACCCTTCTACTTCAAGTAAAATAACTCTTTGGATCTGGAGATGATGGGACCAAGATGAGGCATGCGATGGTGAAGTGTTTATTACTATTTTTTTGAAATTTATTTTAGTATTATATTTTTACATTATGACGTGTTTGGATGCTTTCCTAGACATATGTATCATGCATCCTCGTATATATGCTCCATTTTCTTAATACATTCAATCTTCCACTGTTTACTATTGTATTCTATTATTACTGATTCTGATATTGTTATCTGTTTCTCTTCCACATTTTTACTCTTCCAATGTGGGCAATGTTTACCCACTATCACACCCATGGCCCTTACTGCAATTCGGCAGCCTCTGGCATTAGGGGAAATGTGCTTGATGTCATGTGACAAATTGGGTACGAGGCACTTCTATGTGGCTTCCAAAACCGGGATGTTACAACCATAATCATATATATAATATCATATTTAATGTATAAATGACTTTTTATTACAATTAATTTTTGTCAAAATTATGTTTCAGGTAATAACTTCTTCAATTTTCTTGTATCTTTTATATGTTATTTTATGTCTTCTTTCATTGATCATGGTAACATAATAACCATATTATTAACCATGATATTAGTATCATATATATTTTTTATATATATTATTATTAATCTATTAAATTTAGAGATAAAAATAAAATACACTATTGATGGAGATGGTAGTCCATACGTATGCATGAAATATATTTCCATTTTCAAGAAGGATGTAGAAAAAAAAGAAGGTATATTATATAGAATCTATTGAAAATAATTTATATTTAAGATATATCAAATATATTAATTTAATTTATATCTTCTATCATTCCATGTAAAATATTAGTGAGAGACAAATCAGATCATTTTGTTAGGCGGTTGTCTTCACTACACATGATCAGTGTTATCATATCGAATATGGAATGAAATACAAAAAATGTATTTGTTTTAATTTATTCTATCTATTATATTCATGTTAAACATATCATACATATACATTATATATTTAATCATAACCAACCATGAGATGTGTCCATTGAAAACATGCCACATCAGTTAATGAGGCATTGGTCCATCATACACATGAGGGACACTATCATTTCCAATTTAATTGAAAATGATATAGCTATAAGTAATGATAATATAAAAAATATTATATATAATGTAATAAGGATATTAAATTTTAATGTGTTATTATTTCTTGAAAAAGGAGGAAGAAGAAAAAAAATAAAAATTCACATTGAAGAACATTTCCTCTTCATTAGGTAACCCCTTAGGTTTTCACAAAAATAATTCCATGGTTGGATTTATGATCAAAATAATGATTATAGAATAAGATTATGGAATTAAAGAATTAATTTTTTAATATTCTATCCCAATGAGTTTGGGAACTTTGAAGATGAGAGGATTGTGGGTGGCCTTTTATATGTATAGGGGAGGACACACATGGAAATTTTGAATATAATAAAGCGTAAACAAATATTCCCTAAGAAAAAAGGAGCCAAAATGGTTCTTTCTACAAACATAGTGGGGATGAGGTTAGAAAATACCCCTAAACTAGGTGTTGTTCATATTTTTATTCATTCATGACACTTATCATTTTGGTTTAAGCACTATGTGGACACATTTTTACCTTAAATGTGGTAAATAGTTTTTACTGTATTTACTGTCAATCATCATAAAAAATTATGTTCATAATATTATATTTCATATTTCATTATTATTATATACAAGGAATCCATTTTTTCAAATGAATCTGATTTATTTTATAAATTCATTTTAAATCTAAACCACCTGATGTGATGAGAAAACGTTGATTCAATTAAGAAATTTCATAATTAAAGAATATTTTAATATCATAAATTAATATAAAAATTATTCCAATGAACTAAATAGAATCATTATTATATAATTAAAATAAATTTATATTTAAAACCACATAAAAATAATTTTATATTTATAAATGATGAAAATGAAAGATATTTTATAATAATGTCCCGTATTGTCACTATTTATGATAAATTTTATCATTTCAATATATTCTGAAATATTTAATCCAATATAATTTTAACATGTATATTTGAAATAATTATTTTATTTTATAAAATAATTTTTCTACAGATTTTAAAAATTAAATTAAATATTTATTCAAAAAATAAAATAAAAACATTTTTTTTTGATTAAATAGTATTTTTAAAACATATAATGAATTTTTTTAAAAATAATTTTTTTATAAATTTTAATTATTTATATAAAACTATTATACATAGTATTTGAAAAATATTTATTATAATTTCTACCACTATGGTTAATGGATATATTATACTATCCACATTTAAATAATAATATTTATATTTTGTGGCTGATTATTAAAACTCAATATTGGGTGTAATGAATGATAATAATGGTGTTACGTGAAATGAATGATATAAAAAACTAATTACTCAACATAATTATAATTAATAATAACTTTGTGTGATATTGATAAGGTTAAAAATAACCAATCAATAAGAGATTAAAACATTCCATTCCAGCTTTTTAAACCAAAAAATATAACCCATATATATAATATTGAAAATATTAATTCATAATACATTATAATGGATGAATAAACTGACTGAAATTGGTCACTATTAACCATTTATGATATATTATTAACATTATTTAATCAAAAAAAATAATGGAATTGATGAAAATTATATTAAAGAGATTCATTAAAAAAATATTTAAAAATTGCCTCTTACCTTATATATGGAACTTCATGTACATAATTTAAAACCTAAAAAAATTAATCTTTTTATTATATGACTGACTGACTAAAAATTGACTTTTTTTTAAATAGAAATCAAACAAAGTGGCCCACTCCAAATCATGGAGGATGAAAATTAAGGAGACCGAGGGAATACCTGGTGAAAAATACTTTACAATCCCCATATAGGGACCCTATGTAAGAATATAAGGCAACAATGTCTCCTAGAGATCCAATGATGGAATGAGAATATGTGGTGATGTTTCCTTCCCAGTACATATACTTGATGATAATTCCTAGGTTGTTAAAGCAACTACCATTTCTAAAGATGAATGAAATCTGCCAAGGGGCCCCAATTTAACCCCGGACCAATCTGACTATAATTGCCAATACAGATTCGACTTCAAAAATATGTAAGTTCATGATTCTACAAAACATGAAACTAGTATCCATGACCCTTTTCTCTACTCCAAATGTGGTAACATTACCATACAAAGCGCTAAAACCCATAAAAACATATCCTCAGTAGTATCTTACCAGACCACCACCCCTCATTACCCAAGAGTAACATGATCTATAAATGTTAAGCTTCAAACCATAGGTCGAAGGAATCTATTTGACCCAAAACCCCTGACCAATTCTACTACTATTCTGTGAGCACAAAACCCTCAAGAGTATTCTTTCTAGGGACAATGCAGACACCCATCCTTTCAGTAGAACCCCAAGTCTAAAATAAGGGATATGATCCAAACTGTCATGGGAGAGTTCGGGTAAGGTCCGCCTTCCTTGATTTTATTTCTCGCTTCCCAAATGATCTATAAAAATGCAGCAAAAATTATCACCCAAGCACTCGACTCAACACCTAGGTGCATTACTCTCGGGATACAGATCACTAAGAATTCTTAGAAAGAATCATCTTTGGAACCCAAAACCACACTATTTCCCAATAAATTCCCGATACTAATAACTAATTCTACCTTGATGAATACATGCCTAGAAGATTCTAGTTTGGGCGAAAAATAGCATTCACACTAAGATGCTACAACTAAACAATTTCTTTGGATGTTCTCGTCACTAGGTAGTACACATGTTCTTAGCCTCCAAATAAGAAATTTCATCTTCCTAGGTAACTACATGAACCAACACATGGGATATAAATCATCTATACCTCTTATAAGTAGAATCATATATTTAAAATCCCTACTATTGAAATTCCCGGATGATGAACTAGAGAAGACCCAAATATCAGGTTTATCAACTAGTTGAATCCTCATGTAGATTTTATTATTCTTCTAGTTTAGGATGAAATCAATGAAAACTAGATATTATTTAGCATCCATGAATGATAAATTAGGATATGGACATTCATGAACAACCATATTCTACCAAGACCTATTGGAGTTCCATAAATTTGGTTTCCCACTTCCCAACACCTAATGAAACATCTCTTACACCTCCTCAAAGCATCCCCATTTGCACTGATAATGGTAAGATAACAACATGTTTCGCACTGATCAAACATTCCATTCATCCCCATAATGAATTTTTTTATCTTTTTCTCAAATGGAACTTCCCTCAATGATGTCCCGTAGCATGTGGTCCTCCATGGCGTGCATCATTTCATCAACCGTGAAATGTTTAATTCCTCCCTCATTAATAGGCCTGCACAACCAGTTCCAATATGCCCAATGGAATTTTCCCACATGATTCGCATCCCAGATGATCTTATTCATTAGATTATTCAGTCTTTTAATTTTCCCTTTAAGAGGATTCATAATGAAAAAATAAATCCATAATAATTGTGGCAATCATGTTATTAATCCGAGTAATACATCCATTGGATGAAAGAGAATTTTTTTCTCTCAGTTCATATTATTTCAGTAATCCTACTGATAATATTACCAAACATGAATCATTGAATAATTCCATTAGAAATATTTTCACTGATATATTCCATTGGTTGTTGTCACATTTACATACCATGGAACGCCTCAATTTTATTAACGCAATCTCTAGATAATTTTTTGAAATGAACATGTTGATCTACCCATGATTAATATTTTGTACACTCAACATCCCTTTCATGGAGGATCCTTTCATGATACCAGTGACTAACCTTTTCTATTCATTGATGAAAATAATAATAACATCAACAAACATTAGACGAGATATAATTATACTATTAAACCTATTTTTGTTTGCTTTAAATGACCCATTTTCAAGACTCCTTAGGGTATTCCAGGAAATGGCCTCTTGGGCCATGATGAAGAGATATGGGGAGAGGGGGTCTCTTTGTCTAACACTAGGAACTATTTTAACGAACCCAACACCTTTCCCCATAAATTTTATTGAGAGCCAAGGAGCGACATTACACCTGAAGGAATGGTCAAAAACCAATCGTGAAAATGAAATTTTTTCATCAATTTTAAAATAATGTCCCATTCATGTCTATCATAGGATTTTCTCATGTATCAATTGATTAATATATTATAACCCATCACTCTTAGATTCAAGTCATCATCCATCTCCTTATAAATACCTACCACACCTTGGATACCTCTTCCCCACAAAAACCATTTTTATCCAATGAGATAAGGATTAGTATGAGTCCACATAGATGCTTATTCATTAAATTTGGAAATAATTTTGATAGATCACCATGATCATCCTCAAGAACCTCCCTCAGAATTGCCTACAACCCCTAGAAATAATTCACATTTGTATTACCTTTTACTTTCACATAGGATGTGAATGAATCGCCCTCACATTTTAGATTAATTATCTTTGACACCTTCCTCTCTCTAATACATTATTGAACGATTGAAGTATTATGATCTCCCTACCTAATCCAAAGATCTCTATAGTTTCTACTAAAAAACCTCTCACTTTTATGCAATGATTCTTCTAGAATATTTTTTTTCTCAGTCAAAATCACGAAAACAATGTCATCAAAAATATTTTTAAGTCATATTAATGCTTCTCATTACCCATATTGACATCGATCATGTGGGTGTCCCGTTCGGTATTGGAGAGCTAGCTGAGGAGTTCCCTTTTGAGATGGAGGAGGTGTTGCGAAAGACCCATCCATGCATATCCATTAACCAGTTGGACCAAGGATTCGTTAAGCACTTGAGGAAACACCTCCAACTGGTGCTGGGTAACTATAGAATGGTAGATCTTTTTCCTCTAATCCCCAGTTTCCAATTCAACTAAATGTGGTTTATGATTGAGTGAATTATGGTAATGTGTGAGACTGAGGCCCATGGAAAGGAATCAAGCCACTGATGGTTCGAGAGGATCCTTCTCAACCTGTACCATATCCTTGCATTTTTCTTCTAATTGATCCACAATGTAAACATATTTCTTATGAAACCCATTACAGTGAGACCATTTTCAGCTATAAAAATCTAATAATCAAGCATGCATTGGCTCGTGAGATCTGTTCCTCCCCTTTTCTCTGATTCATCTACCATCAAATTGATATTTCCGCTTATAAACCCATGTAACAAACCGGCATAGACTCAAAAATCTAATTCCATAGATCTATCATTTTTGTAGATTCAAATTTCTCATAAACATAGTAGAATAAAACTTCTAGACCCCCATCCTTGATTCTGACCATGATATGATGAGCTGAAATATCTAATGTGCCAACTGATATATTTAGTTAATAAATGATCCAAATATGGGAGTGATAGGATATCCATTCATGAAATTAATGAAGCCCAACTCAATGGAATAGATAGAAATATGGTCCACCCCTTGTTTGGGTTCTAGTATAAAAACCATAAAAACATTTATTTCTCGTGATTCCATCATAATAGTGGTTGTCTTCGTATGGGAACCAAACCCACAAATGTTCCAAATAATGACTAAAAACATTGAAAGAAAGAACTAGTAGCTTGGAGGCCTAGAGAAAAGGACTTGGAGATTGGGTGGAAATCCAAAATACCTCTTTCCATGTACGCTGTGATGAAACCACTATTCGTAGAGGGGGGGCTTCTGACATTCATAAGCTTTATATATTGGAGTAGATGGAAGGTTAATAAAAGGAGAATCTGGGGCCTCAAGAGCTGAAAATATGTTGTCATAAAAAACATCAACCATAGAGAATGATGTCACCACATAGCCTGGATAATGGGATTCAAGAATATGACATTCTAGAAAGAACCATGTTGCATTGATCTCATCGAAAACACACTTCGAGAATGCTTTTTCTAATGTAAACCCACTATAACAAGAGCATCTTGTGTAGCCGCAGATGGGGATGTGAGCATTATGAGAGACCACGGAATGTGAGGACAAGAGGGTGGGAACATCTGACAAAACGAACCACAAACTGTAGGAAACAATGGGAGAAAATAGCCTGGAGAAGACTCAAATACGGAAAGAGACACAATGTTTGACTTGTTAGGCACATCATACCAGGTAGGCGTTTGATCCTTAGATGAAGAAAATGAAAAATTAAATCCATCCTTTTCCACGGATTCAAATCCCACAACCAGAGGCTAGTGGACCAACACCGGAGGCTCTACCGACTAATTGCGTCAAATAGAAGAACAACCAGGAAGGGAAACTATACCCCCAAGATCCATGGAGTTTATATTATCACCAAAGACCGAAGAAGATGATGGAAACTCAACACCTTCAAAAGTAAAACCAAGGGGAAATTATTGAGAAAAATCCCTGGAATATTATATCCCCTTCATAAACTTCTTGAAGACATCAATTGTCTAGCCCTATAGATGGAACGATGTTCAAAATATGGTATGGGTTGGAAAAAAACAATCATTGTATCCAATAAAGAGAGAAACCAACATGAATATGAAACTATGACAGAAGCTACGCATATTGATCCACCTTAACACACATCCGCAGACAAGATGCTATTTAAAGACTTTGAGTAGTATCATCAAGGCATAAAATCCCCCAAGCACATTTCCCACAAGCAGATGGATGGATGGATTATGAAAGAGAATAGTGAGACTCGAAAGGAGGATCCAAACTGTAGCCTTACACAAATGTTTTCCATATTGAGTGTCCCAGGACCATCTATAGAGGTAGAACTGCCAAGGCCCACTACAATGATCGTCACACACCAATGATTTAAAAAACTATTCACTGGAGAAGAGGTAAATATAGATGGAAGACCATGACAGATCTGAGACCTCCATAGAAATGCTGATACAGCAAGAGGTGATGATACCCCTAATGAAATCCAATGATGGTTTATCCCGACCGTATTGCACCATAGATGATAGATCGTGAAAGGACATGGCTGAAGAGAGATCTTACAAAAAAATATCAGCATTAGGGAATCCATTATATGAACCGGTGCATATTGATGACATTGAAATACTAGTAATGCATGGAAAATCCCCAGCCAGAGCTGAAGGGATAGCAAGGTATTCCTTGTAATACATCAAACCGATGAGGGAGGGGAGTGGAACCTCACCCCTGGGATCCATCTGACGAAGAATAGTAGAAGTAGTGCAACTATAGAGGAACATTACACCCAAGATCCAAGTAATGAATATGTTTTAGGATTATTTTATTTTCATTTACCATTTCATTTCATTCATATCTATTCCTTACATAATTCATTAATCATATATTCTCATTAAAGGAATTTTAAAGATGTTATATTCTTAATTGTGAATCAATTTTGATCGGTTTAAAATGTGCATGGGGTACATTATACTATGATATTGAAAATATAAATCATCAAAAATATTCTGTATTTATAAATTAAATAATATTTTATATCCAAACATGAATATTTATGATGAAAAAATGATTCTCCTCATTCTTTGGAGTTGGTAGTCAAAATATATGCATGAAACCATTATGATTTTTCTACAGATTTAAGGGTATGAATATTAGTAATATCATATGTTTATAAAATAATATATAATTCATTAGGATCATATATAATTCATTTGATCCATAATTTGATACATCCATATAACCTGATGAAAAAACACATAACTTTAGGGGGTTGGGAGTCCACTCGTATCCTGGTGTGATGTATTGATTTTTAATTAGATAGAAAATAAAAAGGAAATGTCATTTGAAATAAATATAATAAAATTTATCTACATGGATTATTAACATATTTTTATATGACCATGATATTGATATAATCCGGAGTGGTAGATGAAGGAAAATAATTAAAGAAATCATTAAGAGTTATACCCCTTATTTTGAATTCCTCATTTTCATTACTACTTAATTTTCCTTAGATTTTCAAAGGGGGTTACCAAAATCTATAAGATGTGAATTGTGAATTTATGAATTTAATTTTCTAGATAATTTCAAATATTAATATCTCATGAAGTCTGAGTAATATATGTGAGCATGTTATGTTTTTTAGTGAGGATGGTGGCATACTGTTAGTTATTATAATCATTAAAAAATATATGGCTAATTTATTGGAAAAAATGATCCAAATAGGATGAATTTTGAATATTGTTTGAGATGGGATTAAAATATATTCAAAAAATATATTTTAAAAAGTTTTGGGTTATTTTAATCCTTATGTCTTTATTTTAACCCCATATTAACCTTATTTTAACTAAAAAATTGTAACGCAGTAAAATTATTCTGATTCATTAATGTAATTTTTAAAATTTAATATGGTAAATAAATATAAAATTCATGAATAGATTTAAAATTTCCAATCCACACGAGTAGTGATTTTATTTTCATGTTTTTATTATTCATTAAAATAATTTTTAGTCATTAAATACCATATATTGTAATTTTAATTTTTAATCAAATAATTTTATATTAATATAATTATAAAAATAATTAAATTATCACATGAGATCTCTAAGAAAATTATATATCATAATTATCTTAATATAATTTCAAAAACCATAATTGAGTTAAAATAATTAAATTTTGATGTTTTTAAATAATTAATTTCTTTTTCTCCTACGTTCACAAGTGTTGTGTATGTGTTCAGTAATAAATTACAATATGTTTAATTTTTAAAATGTAAAAATAAATTACCAACATAAATATTATTTATTATATTATAATATTACCAATTAAAATCATTCATAACATTACATTACCTATATTACAACATATTAGAAATATGAAAATAAAAGGGGTGAAATTTTCAAAATTTTCCCTATTCTAAAATAATATAAAGGACATGATCAATGATATATGAAAAAAAGGATATCCAAAAAAAATGTAATAATGGTTGAAATGACCCAACCTAAAATAATTAATGTGAAATTTTATGGCCTTATCATAATGTATTGAACATATTTATCATGATTTACCCTTTGAATTGGAGAAACATTTATACCATGGTAACTATAAAGACCCGCCCTTATCACATTACCTAATCATGAATTTTAGTCATGAAATAACATCCTTTAATATTGAAGATATTTTAAAGATTGGTGTTTTAGGGAATTGAGATACAATACATACATAACATTATAAATTTACATAGATAAGATACCATAAAAACATTATCCATTTATTAAACAATATAAAACATTTCAAATAAAACATGATTTCATTGTCAAATCATTATGATATTTAACTTGGATTTTATAATTAAATAAAACTACTTTATGACCTATGAAATTATTTTAAAAACATGGGAATATAAAAAAATCTCAATATGGGATATATATAGGAGGGAATAAAATTATTCTGTGAATGTGAGAAATAATTTTAAAAAAGGCATACTTATAACCCATATATACTTGATTTCTGAAATGTTATATTTACACAATACATCCAAAAAACATAAAGAAAGAAAATATCTATAAATATGTCTTCGGGAATTACTAAAATATATTGTAACTCTCGTATAAACCTTATGATTTGTAACCCTCAAGACTACCTTCAAATGTAACCCACACAGAGACCTTATGGTGTAACAATCTCCGCTACACATTGAGTAACCATTCAGTTGAACTCCATCATACACATACCCAATAAATTAGAGGTAGATATAGTTTCCACCCTTAATCTTAAACAATTCCCAAGATCCATATTGTAATCATCAAAAAATTATACTTGTATAAAAACATTCACATTTAATTTTTAAAACTAGATGTTTAATATAGGATTTTATAAGAAATTTCTATTACAATTAACATAAAATTTATATGGAAAATCAATATAATGAAATTAATATTTTTATTAAATAATATTAAACATAATTAAACATAACAAAAACCAATAATAATCAAACAAATTCTCTTAAAACCACATAATTAATGAAGTAGAAGGTTAACCCAATGAATGGAAATTGAGATAAGAATTCCATTAACTCGGGGTTTTCTTACATAAAACATATTTAAAAATAATGTATAATGGTTTAAAAAGTGTTATTATTATCTTATAGAAACAATTTCAAATTTATAACAATATATATGATCATTCCATTACATCATTTCACCCTTTAATTAAAATTAGTTTCTTCCTTTCATGGTTTAAGGTGAGTTCTTTATATGATTTCCTACACCAGTTTTTATTTGATTTTCATGTCATATGGAAATGAAATTCCAAAAGTGGAATAAAACGGTATTCATATGTTTTTAGAATATTTAATGTTACCATAAATCACTTTTTATCACATATGATGATTAATAATATGATAATACATTAATGACATTTGTTTAGATCATTAATTGTAGTTCCTCCAAAATTATGAATGTGTTCCATTATATAATTTAATTTCATTCATAGAAGTTCATTAAAAACATAAGATATATTACATGAAAGTAATTATATTCTTTTTCAACAATTACAATAGTTTTATAACCATAATAGAATTATTTAATTGAAATTTAAAGAAAATCGTCTATAATTTTTGTAAACGACACATCATGAACGATGTTTTTATTTTCATCGAATAAGAGGAAGATGAGAGGATGAATGAAGATTATTTTTTACATGAACACTATAATATAAAGAATATATATGATTCTAGATATTTAATACCTCTTATATTAGGGGTGGAGAAGAGTGTATATGAAAAAAATGAATTTAAAAGAAAACACATAAAATGGAAGAGAATTTTTACGTCTTGATCTCTTCTCCTTAAGATCCTCCTACAAGCCTTTGGTTTTGGACATTTAGTGAGATCAGTAGGTATTGGACATGGGGATGTTCATTGAAGAGTGGATAGGAAAAAAATTGACAATTCGGAAGGCTTGAGATGAGTTTGAGTAAGTGAGGAATGAGGGTGGTATTTATACTAGATGGGAGGAGGGATTTTATATTATTTTAATCATTATTTTAATAATTTACAACGATACGAATAGTCTTCATTCCTATGATCAAAATAGTAAATTGAGCATGTGAGTTTGAAAATAGTGGGCTTACATCCGTTATGATGTAAAAAATAGTGTATTTAATAAATAAATTGTATATATATGGTATTCTACCGTATATCACTATTCTTCAAAAATTCATGAACTTTAAAAAAATATCAAAACATTATAATATTTATTTTTTAATCTCTATATTTCAAAAATGAACTAAATATTTTGAAAATAATTTTCAATATATTATTAATATAATTTTTAAATAAAATCACTCTTTATCGAAAATATGGAAATTTTAAAACTATAAATCATTTTTTATCAGCATGAAAAATTAATTAAGATGTCATTATCATAAATCCTTAACACAATAAAATAATAATAAAATTTACTATTCATTAGGTTAATATTACTATTCATATTACTATTCATAAGGGTATATTATTATTCCCAAAAAGTCATGTTTATTTTATCAAACTCTAAATAACATTCTTATCATAATTATAGATGACTAATTTTTTGAAATACAAAACATAAAAGCAGAAAAATTATGTTTAAATGAATAATTTATAACTATATACATAAATCAATGTTTTGATTCATAGATTCTTAGTATTTCATTCATTTTACTTATTTTTAAAAATATTATGTCTTACAATAACTATTGATTATGTAAAAAAAAATTAAATACATTTAAAAAATCTGACAACTATATTCCATGTATTGAATCCATTTATCCAAATTAAATTATTATAATTGGAATAAATTAATTTAGTATTTTTTTGCACCAAACAATATAAACAATTGCTACTAAGAAATGTAATTTTTAAAAAAATGAACTTCTACATCAATATGATATAATGATGATTCAAAAGGAATTATTTATATTATATTTAGTAAAATATATTATTTTTTAATTTAAAAAATAATAATATAATAATTTAAAATTACATTAATCAATGAAATTAATGAATTTTTTATAAAAATTGGATGTTTTCATTATTCACTATATAATGAAACTTATGAGAAAGAAAATCATCCTAATAATATCATGAAATGTTGTTTTTAAGATTTATTCCCATTTTTTAAAATAAATATTTTAAATCTTGATGAAATTAATAATAATATTTAAGGAAATTTTTTAATAAAATCTATTGTTGGATGAAAATTTATTTTTAGTGTTTAAAATCTCTTATTTCTATAAAATTACTTATAAAAATAATTATTTAATGGTTAATTCATTAAATAATTATATAATATAATTATTTCATTAGAAGTTTTTTATAAATTTGTAAATAATAAATATTTTAAAATAAAAATAAAGTGTGGACAAGAATATAGATTTATGAAAAAATTTATTTTTTCCATCAGAATATATTGATATAATTAACCAAAAATATAAATTTAATAGATGGATGATAATTATATTTATTAAGTAAAAATCAACTACTTCTATTTTACAATATATTTTTTTCATTTATGAATTATAATCCAATAGAAAGGATAGAAAAGGAAAATTTATATTATAATATTTTCATAATGTATCATTGTCCATCTATGATAAAATTTTTGTATACCACACAATATCTAATATATTCATTATAGAATATAAATTTCAATATCACATAGTTTTACACCATGAACTTTTACAATTATTCAAAAATATATATACATTGAGCCAAAAAACATTTTATAATGGAAGAAAAAAAATTATATATATACCCTACATTTACCAAAATCTAAACCCCCATACATAATAACACATGTTACACTATATATGACAATATTTCACTAGTTGGATTATATTTATTCCAAAAATACTTTGAATATTTTACATTTTCATTTTCACATCACGATTTCTATAGTTCATTCACGGCTACATTGTGCCAGTCCAAACTCTTTCTAACATTTATAAATGGATTTAATAAGCCTACCAAAGTTGCATTGATGATTCATTCCACCTTTGTATCATTAATGACAACTTGGATCACGCACTATAGGATTTTATCCAATGATATCCCCCTTCGAGTATGTATGATTTTTTAGACCAAATTTTCAAAAAACATTTCAATAGATTTTGAAAAGCACTTGTTATTGTAAAAACCAATTCAAACACATCATTCCTTCCATTATTATGATAATGAATAATTTGAAATCATTTCTAACATAAAAATATTTGATATTAATGTGAGATTCATGTTTCAAAAGTTAGAATCATCTTCCAAAAACCTCCAAAAATGACCATACACATAAAAAATCCAATACAACATAAAATGATTTTACTTCCCCTAATTAATCATTCAAATCCCCCAAATACTAACAATAAAATTAGCCAATTTTTTAATATAGAAAAATATTCCATGAATTTCTTCCATATTCATTTTTAGTATATAGTGTGATTATTTTACAATTATGTCAATAAAAACTAATGGAACATTTAGGTATTTATACAGAATAAGGGTTAATGATCTTGTAATTACTTACTTGAGATAGATCATACCAACCATAAAGAGAAACATCTGTGGGAGAGTACAGATTCTAAATCTAGATGATCAATATTGAGATTTTTTTGGGTCTCTAAGAAGTAATTAATGACATTGATAATTATCAATGGTTTGGGTAAATGTCATTATATAGAAAATTATGTTATTACGTGATTGTTACAATTAAATCAATATTCATTTTTCATCCTTCTCCCTTAGAATATAATATTTGATAATGATATTAATTTTCAATGAATTTTGAAAAAAAAATTATATCTTTTTATTAAAATATTTTTCATAGTTTATGTGGATATTAGAGGCCACTTATTATCAAATGTTTTAACTTTTTATATCATTGATATCAATTCAGTTCATAATTTAGGGAGTGATATATATTCATCCTCTAGTATACATAAATAGATGAAATATTTGTTCATAAAATACAATGATATATATAAATTTACATGATAAAATACACCTCCATAATAATCCACAGATCCTAAAAATATCTAGATCTATAAAAACAATTAAATAAATATTTGAACAAAGTTATGAAAACATCCCAAAGTCCATGATGTGACTTGTTTATTGAATTATTTTATTCTGACCATTCATATGATCTTCTATGGTGAATATTTGTTATTATACTAACGAATATGTTTCAAAAACATTATCCAATCATGCAGTTGACTTGAATAAAATACTATAATATATTTTTTCATAATATGTCACATAAACATAATTTTAATATAAATTATTGGAAAATTTCATTTGGGTTCCCATTAGCATTATCATTTTCCTCCAATATTAAATGTCAATATTTTTGTTGACGCATGTATTTATTAGGAAATGATTTCACTTTCATCCCATGAACCTAAAAATATATGGATTAATTTTATATAACCAAAAAATCATTAAATCTATTATCATGTAATCAAAAAATCACCTCAACTTTATTTATTCAAACCAAATAATATATATTCCATATTTATAGGAAGCATAATAATTTGATTAATTTAATTCATAATTAATAGAATATGATTAAATACGATCATTTAAATTTTATTCCTCTTCATATATTGATAAATCCATGAGTACCAATCTCTGGGTAGATTATTTGGATAATACGAGGCATGTTTTAGGTGGCATAACATTATATTATCTTATTCTCCTATGATTACTTCTTGTTTCACTATATAAACCTATTATTCATTGAATTAATTAAATAATACATATTTTATATCCTTTAAGAGTTCATTATTTCCACTTTGTTATAACATATCCATAAATAACCTCATATACTCCATTGATTCCACTAGGTAAAATGTTTCGACAACAAAAATGAATAATATTTTATAATCTATATAAAAACATAATATTTTGTTTTCCATTTAACATTTCCTTTTATAGTTCATTTCAGTTTGATCAATGTCATCATTAATTATATTGATCCATTACTAAAATAATGTAACACCTTCAATTATTTCTGGTTCCACCTATGGATGGAGAAAAGGGTTTAGTGAGACATCAATTAATTTGTTTGATTTTGTATATTACAATCCCCAAAAAATCTATTATCATCAATATCTACCATAATGGTATTGTTATATGATGATATTTTTTAATAATATATTATTCATCCTCAGTAATATTATTTGATCCATCAATATAAACAAAAATTACCCCAATGGAGTTGATATCACAGTTATATTCTTCCATCAATTAATCAAGGCTCTATTTTAAACTAAACATTATTATTTTAAAATTCTGTTGATTTTAAAAAATATTACAACATGGATTTATACAATTTTCAAATTATATTTATTACATTTTTTATAGGAATTTATTTTATAGGATCATTAACCATGATCATAAAAATTAAAATCCTACTAATCCATTACAACAAATTATTTATATCAAGACACTCTAAAGAAAATGAGTTAGGGATTATTTACAAAATAGATATATGAGATAGTATTCTATTTTTAGCAAAAAATTACATATTTAATATTTATAATTTGATAGAAAATACATCATTCGATTTTTTAGGTTCTACACAATAATCATAGGGTAAGCGATTTTAATTATAATCGAATTCCACATTCCAAGAACCTTTTGTTTAAGAATCGTAATCCTATACACTTGATAATTAATCTCATACTTCAACATGTATTCATTCAAATTATTTTTTTTATAAATTCCATTCCATTATCATTGTGAAGTATTTATATTTTCACACCAAATATATTTCCAAATTTCCCATGAAACTTAGTGACTCATATCTATAAAATTATTTTAATGTTATAAACCATAATCCATGACATCCAACTGATGAATTATACAGGATTTCAAAATTTAAATTTTCATATCAAATGATTTTGGTTATACTTTTTAACGACCATTATTTCTGAGAAAAGGTATAATTAAAAATGAATTTGAGTTTTTTTCATTTAGTGAATTGTCTAATATTTGAACTGTGATTTGGAGAAAAATTCTAAGAGTTGAAACACATAAATGTGTTTTTATTAGACTTGGAAAGAGGATTGATATTTTATTGGTGATCTATCAAGGATCAAGATTTTCTGTCTTATGAAACCTGAAGAGATAAATCATTGAAAGGGGAACATGGTTTGTGTAAAATAGTACGAACACTTAGAGTAAATTGTGCAGCAATAGTAGATGAACAGAAGTTCCCCACAAAGGATGCACATAGTTTCCCCAATTATAAACCTATCCCACTTGATTAGTTCCACATAAACAATATTATCACACACTTTATCGAATAGTTGGCTCATTGTTAGAGACAACCATGCAGAACAACCATGCGAGGTGGTTTTCCTAGGCAGTGGGAGAAACATGGTTGGTGAATAATTTGGAAAATCATGTGACATTATTTTGTTTTGGGTAAAATGACTTATTTTCTTAATTTGTTTCAAAAAATTATATTCTTCTTTCTTATTATTCCTCCAATGAGAGTCTCTTCCTTTTTAGGCGTCCTGGTTTTATCCAAATCCAAACCTATTATTCAAAATATCTCCTATGTCCTTTATCCAAATCAAATTACATTAGAATCTAGATATCCTCATTAATAATCCCTAAATTAATTTTAAATTTTTAATTTTTTAATTTTTTCTAGACAGAGTTATCGTGGTGCAATCATATTTTCTCTATTATTAAGAAAATTGTATGTTCCATTGATTTCATCCTAACAATACCAAACCAGACATTGATATTGGAAATTTAAGGAGTCTTAAGTATATGTTATGTGGTCTAAAACGTTTCCCTTAAATTTCTATGTAATTATTAATGTTATCTATGTGTTACGTGTCATTCTTTTTTGTGTGTTCCCATAAAATTTAGTTCATCATTTTAAATTGGTATTCCCTTATTTTATTACACATGATTATCATTCTTTAGTTCTTTGAGGATAGTAACCTCGACCAAAGACACCCCTTTGGTGTGAGGACTCAAAATTTTCATTTATAATTAATTAAATTTGTTTCCTAGAACACTTTCTTTGAATTCTACATGGATGAAAAATGGAAATTATCTTTTTAAAGAATTTTATGGATTATAATGGATCTTCTTAAATTCCATTATTAATCATTGTAATTTTTTTCTATGTATGAATGTTTTATAAAATTAATATTTTAATAAATTGATTTTTAAATCATGAATGTGATTCGTAATTGGGATTAATCAATTTTTATATAAACAATGTCGTATTTTTAAAAGAAACTCCCTCATATGAGGTGTGCTATCTAATAAATTAAAAAGGTTTTTATTTTTTCATTAATTCATGATTATATATATTTTATTTTTGAATAACTATATTCTATTCAGTATAGTTAGGTATGAGTTTTGTTTGTTCATGGACACAACATATATTTTCAAATGGAGTGACCCTATATATATAGAGGTTCTCTGAAACAATTTACCTTTTAAGTGAATCAATTGGATTACACTTATATAAATGGCCAATGACCAAATAAAATATTATGTTATTTCATTTATTCATACAGGTAATTTACCATGTAGGTAAATAACCAATTTTTCATGATTCCTTCTAAGTTTATTATTTTCAATTTTAATTAAATATCATTTCTTAAAAAAATGTATTGTAATATATGGAATGGATTGTCCTGATGTTCTTCCATCCATGAGTGAATTAATTTTTTTTATTATTTGAAATTGAAATTATTGTAATGACCACACCTCTTTTAATAAGTATATAATCATGAATTTTATTTAATGTTCTAATTCGGATTCTCTTAGTTATGATTTGTAATAATAAATGTAAATCATGGCGGTAATTCCACATGGATATTATTAAACAAATGGATTCACATTATTTATTGGAAATGGAATGGTGGTGATTCGTTTTTTGAGAATGGAGGTATCACACTCTCTTAAATTGGGTGTTGATAATGACATCTCACAAAAGTGATATTATGTTGATGGTGGGCTTGGTGCACCTCGCCCCTTGTGAGTGTTGACATGATGGCTACATCATTACTGATCATTTATTATCATGATAGAATACTCATAATCTTGATTTATGATCATGAAATCTCCAAATCACAATGATATACTAGGCATACCCCCTATGTTAGATCATATAGACTCATTTAGACTGGTTATGGATTATTGTGTTTCACCTCAGTGCAACTATAACATATTATTCCTGGTATATGAACACATATGTCTATGTGAACTTGGACTACACAGATGGATGTAGTAAATTTCTATAACATAATTAAATTACTAATATATACCCATGTATACTTTTCAGACACTCTTTCCAGCTGTGGGCTAAAGCATGTAGAGTCATCCATGTGTCCCATCAGATCCTGAATTGGCCCATTTTTTTGTTCAGTTTTCTGTATTACTTTTCATACGCTAACAATATGTTAATATATATTCAAGAACTAAATATATCAATATAAACCATTATTGTTAACCAACTAGGATTGTAATCTCACACCCATCTTGGGAATTCATTGCATTTGGGTGATGAAGTATATATCATGTTTTGATGACCAATGATTATTTATTCTATTATTATGCTTGTTCCTGATAGTTAAGAGTACATGACTGAGGTAGATCATAGGATTATCAGGGATATCACCCTTGGGGATTTGTTGTTCTTTTCTTTTTTCATGTCTTATACTATATCAATTTTTTTTGTACTTCAACTGTTTAGTTATATATCATCATCTGGACATGATTTCATTTTATGCATTAGAATTTTCAAAATATCATATCTAATTTATATTATTCTTCATATTTTATATCTTTATTTTAATTCTTTTTCTAATGATGTTTGTTATTTCTTACCTTATACACCATAGTGATACTCTGAACATGGTGGTATAATATCCCTATTATCCCCCTCTTAGACCCTTGCTGATAGTCGACAACCTCTAGAGTATATGGAGGTGCGCTTGTATCCAAGTGAATTATTGTTCAATCTACTAGTTTTGTGGTTAATCAAGATGTTATGTTACAAAGCAGTATTAGTGGGGTTTTCTTTTTTAGTTATCTTAATATTTTTAACTAGTCGATAGGATAATAGAAATCGGTCGGATCTTGTAAAATAGTAGTGCATGAGAGTGATAACCCCATGTTTGAGTAAATGTCCAAGAGGATAGGGATGAGATTTTTGTAATTTTTCTCTATTATAGTGGATTATAATTTTTATGTGGAGTGATTCGTGTACATTCACCTATTTATTGATTTATGAAATTATGAATTTTTCCCTCGTCCTGGTATGGTAGTAAATTAACATTATATTCAAAATTATAGGCACATAGTGCTACTCATTCCATGAATATGTCATGAAATGTAGTTTAATTGTTTGGTTGATTACTAATTATTATTGTGTTTATTCAGTTTTATTTAATGATTTTGTTTTCATTATAATGTCAGTCAGTCTAACATGATTAAGTTACTATATGTTAGGATTCTTAATTATTAGAAAGGTAGGACTATGTGACATGATTTTTTGATTATTAGAATATTACTCTATTTTTACTACATATGATAACATGATTGTTATTATATATATATATATATATATATATATATATATATACGACTGGTTGAGATTAGAAGGGTTACAGTTTCAGTTGAAAGGTTTTTAAGATCTTTATGATTGGGAAACGGTAACCCTTGTTCTCAAATCATTGTTGAGATTTATATATATTTTGATACATTAGTTAAAATGTTTAATATTCTAATGTTCAAATTATAATGTAAATATATTTTGATTAAATGGTTGATAGACATTAGTCTGCAATGTGTTTGGGCACATTACTGATGTGGTGTTGGAAACCCATGTAATCGAACAATTATATTTGACAGTGACATATTTTGAAAGTTAATAAATGTAAAATTTGTTCATTTTTTATTATTAGTAAAATGGTTTCCTCAATAAATAGTTCTGACTCTATCATGCAAGAATAAAAATATGTATGATTACATTTCATTAAGAAACACATATACATATGTAGGTCATTTGGTGAATTTTTATTTTGAGGTAACACTCTATGGGTATATTGCAACATTAAAAATTAAGAAACATATGTTTGGAATCTTTCCTAATAAATGAAGGTTTTCTTAAAAAGATCCTCGTAGGGATCCATGTTTTTTACGAATTACTTTTTTTACTAATTAGTACCTGATTTTCTATTTAAAATCCTTTAAATTTTTTATGATCAAATATAAATAATTATAATAAATTGAAAATTGAACAATATATTGTATCCTATGTTTAATCCATTGTGTAATGGTTGTTTTACAATCTCTATGAGTGTCTTCGGAATAGAAACGTACATTTATTCATGGTACCTCCTCTTTTGATCACGGGATTAAATGAAACGGGTTGGTCCTAGTAAAATATTTTTTGTGTGGCCTATTGATTAGGTCAACTCTCATACTTTCATAAGGCGGCAGCTTAAGGTAAGTATCACCCTTATAGATTAATGGATTAGATAAATGATATTATTTTTCTAATGAGGAATTGTTCAGGTGTCATTGTCCTTATTAGGGATCTTTTCATCTACATGAAACCCTTGTTCAGATGGGTGGTTATGGAATCATTGACCAATGATATTGGTGAAAACATAATGTATGATCTGTTTTAGCTAGTTAGTCATGCCTTTAGCATGGCCAACCATTTTGGTAGGTCATGTGACCCTCACTTCTTTATCAGTGATGGGTGTAATGGTGTGTATTTATCAATATTAATGGTTCTATGGGGAAATATGACTCAAGGGGGACTATATATTTACACTCCACCTAATACTCGAATGCATAGTGATGAAACACTATGTACAATATCAAAGATTTTTCTATATTATTTTGAAACATCCTTGTTGTTTGCGTTAGTATATATAGAACTAAAACAGTTTCTAAATGGAATAAAAATTTCATTGAGTTCAGTAGATTTGATAAGCCTTGAGCCGTTGAGTATGTTATCTGGTCCTGTCCTTAGTAGTGTGAATTGCAAGTTAAAAGAGTCATGTTCATCCCAGTGATTAGGATGAAATTCCTAGAAAATTGCATGTATTGACACACCAGTATGATTGATAGGGCATTCATTCCAAATGATATAGAGGGTTTTCACCGTCAATCGGAGAAGTGATATCTGTTTTTTATGTGAGTTTAACCTAGGGTACTATGTCCATCTATTCTATCTATTCTTTGAATGACAAGGAAAATCCAATGGGGGAGATTTTTGTGCCTATTCTTGTAAATATTCACCCATCATTGTAGATTGAACTAAACCATGAAAATACTATCTACAAATGGTAGGTCAATCATGAATTTCGTTTATGCATGAAGGTGTTGAATAATGTAGGTTTTTTATCAGAAGGACAAGGATGGAGTGTTTGAGTACATAAACATCCTTTTGAATTTCCATTAGTTATAAAGGGGCTTCAGTTGTTAGGAATGATCGATCATGAGATATCTTGGGTTGTAAAGGCATAGTATTTCTGATGATCATCCATCAGTAGGTGAATTCGAGATTGTTCCAATAATTCGACTAGTACTGGTTCGACTTCCCTTTTCCGATGTTTGGGTATGGTTGGTTGGAAATTGAACCAACAACATCATATTAGATGTGATAAGGTGTTTTTAATCTTTTGGTAACTACTGATATCATCTTAGTTTACTCTTGTTAAATTATGATCATGTACCCTTTCTTAATTTAACCACTATCAAACTAGGAGAGTTTAAGTCTTATTCCATGAGAAGTTATAAATTTTTTTGGGATTGGTATGTGATATCTATCAGAGTTGTGTGACGGACATATGGTTTTTATCAAGTCCAGGTTAGTCCATACTTATACATGGGTTCCCATGTAAGAACACATTGGGATGAATCGTGGACACCAACTGTTATCCTTGGATGTGGCATCCAAGAGTATGCCTCTCTAGGATAATTAACTGATATCATGTTGATTTTTTGGCTATGTACTCATGTATAAAATGTAAACATATAGTATGGAGTACCATGGGTTAGATATTTAGACAATAGTTTGGATAATCAAATGTTATCATATTTCTTTTTAGGATCAAGGGATTTGTTTAATGGTTAACAATTATAGCGGTATGAATCAAGTTGAAAACCTTGTTCATAATGAGGAATTAAAAATTAAGTGTTTGGGTGACTATTTGTTTAGTGAATGTCACCAGATGTAAGGTATGAGCTTTGGTGAATGTGATCATCGTAAGAGCTTGATACAATGGAAGAAGGCATTTATATTAAGTTTGATTTACTCTGATCCTCTATGAATGGAATGTTAAGATTGTTATCAAGTGGGGAATTAACTTATTATTCTTACTTATCTATGTATACGGTTTAAATAATCCCTTTTAGAAAATATCTATGGGTTAAAGAGGGTGTGGAGTATGTGTCAGCAATGTGTTTTGGAAAAGTTTGTGTGACCAATTTTATTTATGTTTATTGGGAATCGACCATTTCATTCTAATGTGATCCTTAATGTGACCTCATATGTAATCAGGTTTTCCATGTTAAATAAAGCACATCAGGAGTTTCGCTATAATTTTAGAGTCATGCTCAATATGGAAATTTTGATGGTGGAAATAATATTGCTCAGAATTGGCCTCTTTTAGTTTCTAAATTGATGGTAGGGAGAACCAATGAATAATTATTAGAATAGAACTCAATATGATCTTTTTGTTAGCAAAACAAGATCTTTTAATCACCATATCAATTTTTTTATTAATAAATGAGCATTGTCTCAGTTTTTTATGACATAATATGTGTATTCTAATGTAATACATACAGGTTGGTGGGGGTTTGTAAATTCAATGAAACTACATGAACAAGATTTCACGACCCTTAAGCTAGGTGTTGTTTCCATTTTTTCCCAAGACTTATCTAGGGTAACACATTATAATTTGGGGACGTTATACTAATCCATGTTTTTTAGTAAATCTATAATTCCATGAGATTTTGAATTTTTACATTTAGTGGATGACCCATTATTTGAACTGAGATTAGGAATGTAATTATAAGAGTCAGAGCACATCATAGTGACTTTTTAGCCTTGGTAATAGGTTGGACATATTCCTAGGGTTCCTTGTCATGGATTAAAAAAATCATACTTATAAAACATGAAATTATAAAGCACTGATATGGGTTTCATATTTGATAATAATGTTTCAGCCCTTTAGATAAAATTGTGTGGCTTTAGCAAGTGAGTAGATATTCCGTGAAAGGGATATGCTTGTATTTCTAATATTGTTCCCCAAGATAACATTTTTAGTTCTCCATAGGGATTATTCTCACACTATTAATCATATGTTTTTTATACCGTTATCGAAAACAATGTGGAAGAACCATGAGTGGTGGGATTCCTATGTAGTGGGAGCTGTCGAGGTTGCCATATAGTTTGGAAAAACAAGTAGACAAACAATTTGATCCAATTTTAATTGTGAGATTACATTTTAATCCTTAATAATCTTTAAAACAATCATATATTCTTTCATATTCTTCCATTACTTACTGTCAAATAATCATTAGTTAATGGAGGTTTCTCCAAACCCTATCCTATGCTTTACAATATATCCCTCTTTCATTATATGAATAAAATTACATTTCTATTCATGGAATCATTTTGGAATGTGATTGATTCATTTTTAATAATTCATTATTTAATTTCATCTAGATTATGATATCATGGTGTGAAATCATTTTCCCTTTTTAAAAGGAAAATCCCAATTTCCTCACTTTCTTAAAAAATGGACTAAATCAGATCTTAATATTGGAAGAGTAAAATGTCTTATTTATGAGGTGAGTGTTCTACAGAAATCTCCCTAATTTTAGATTGAAATATACATTTTCTTATTATGCCACACACTAGCCTTTTCAACATGTTTCATTAAAATTGGTTTCATCTTTTTAAATTGGTTTGTTCACCATGTATTAGAGATAATGATCATTGTTTTGTGTTTTTAGGATACAAACCTTAATCACGGACACCCCTTGGGTGTTAAACCTCCAATTTCCCTTAATAATTAACTAAATTAAATTCCTATAACTCCTTATAAGCATTCAGCTTGGATGAATAATAGAAATTACCTCTTTAGGGAATTGTCTAGATGATAATGGAACAATATAAATTCCACAATTCAACCCTATAATAGTTTTTCTATGTGTGGTATATTTATAAAAGGATTTTACTAATGAAATGAGTTTTTATTATTTAATGTTATGCTTAATTGGGAGAAAAGAGTTGTTATATTAACAAATCCATTTTTTTCATAAAACCCCTCAAATGATGTCCACTATTTTTTTATATTAAAAGGTGGTGATTTGTGATATAAATATTCGTTTTTCACAATGAATTTGAGATTACCTATACAAATTTTTTTATGTTTAGTTAAATAGAATTTTTTTAATGGCCACAATTGATATTTTCAAATGTATTGTCCCTCTTTCTATATAATGGTTCTTTTAACAAATTCAACTTCTATGTGCATCACACAGATAACTCTTATCTAACTGACAAATAAAACAAGAACCTCTTATGTTGTTACAGTGCTTCATAAATGGATTTTCCCATTTAGGTAAATTCACATATGTTCATTATGGCTTATAAAATCCTTGCTTACCTTTTTAATTGAATTTCATTATTTTTTTGAAATAAATGGAATTTGGTATATTGAATGTATTTTTGTTATGTTTTTCCTTCAATGAATGAGGTAAATTTTCTTATTTCAATTAAATTTTATTTTGTTTTATGAACATGCCTCTTTCTATAACTAAATAAGAACTGCTTATTCTAATTATTATAATTATATTGATCTTAATTATGATTGGGCATAACAAATGTAATTAAATATAGGTAATACCATAGGGATATTGTTTCAGAAAAGAATATTCCTTAAACATAGGATTTGTAATGATTGTATGTGATTTTCTGGATGGGGGTATCACAATCCCCTATATAATTTACTATGAATGATATTTCATATTATTGATGCTATGCGGATTTTGGGAATAGAAAAAATCACCCATAGTTCCTGTTGACATGACATCACACTCAAAACCAATCGAGTGTAAACATAATAAAGAACTTACAATATCAGGTGACTATCAGGATATCATCCACTTAGTATAATATACATTGCATGTACCATATTTTAGAGCATGTATGCCAGTTTATCATTTTATAGATGACTGAATTACGCCCCTGTCACTATAGTAACTATAATTCCAAGATTGTGGCCACATATATCCAAATGTTCTTAGTCCATATAGGTGGATGTTATATATAACTATAATATGTATATATTATTACTCTATACATTTGAAAAAAAATTATATTCATTATTGCATTGGGATGAAACATGTAGACTCGACCATACATCAAATTTGTACCTTAGCTGACCAGTTTTATTTTATTTGTTTTTTAATTATTCTCCATACCTACAAACCTATTTACATTGTATTCACATACTTGATTTAGCTATAGACAACATTGGTGGTAACCTACTAGGATTTCTATTTCACACCCTGCTCAAGAAACCATTTAATTGGGTTACCTAAGTAGATTTGATGATCATAGGAACTTGGATTATTTATTATGATGTTATTCAAGTACAAGGAATTTAAGTGCACATGAATGTGCGAGAGCTCAAGATGCTCTTGTAGATCACCATTGTAACATCCCAACCTGAGAAGCAACTAGAACAATGATAAATGGGTTGGGTGTCACTAACCATTGGTGAACCTCCTCAAAATCCAAAATCTGATGGCTTTCAGTGAAGGTGTAATCAGGTATAGTTGGGAGGATATAACATCTGGGAATAGGAAATGAAACTAGTCCATGCATAATAATATAACATGAATTAGAAATAAAATGACTCAGCACACTTGAAACAGAACTACATTGTGGAATCATATCCAATATCATTATACATTGTAAGAATTATAGAATCAAATAAAAGATAATGTAAACAAAACAACATGTTGAATACCACAAGCTACTACACCATAATCAAACAAGTCATGCATCCATAGCAGTTTATGCATGTCAGAATACGAAGGTTCCCATGAATAACCTATTCTAGCTATAAAATAATGTTGTAATGATGATATAGAAATAAAATTTAAACAATAGTGAAACTATATCTTTGAAGGACCTCATTGTACAAACCAATCTATATAATAAACTGCACTATGAACCATTTCCTGATGCTGATCGTTTACCTGCACGTTAAACTATAATGTCTATATGCATCCTGATGGGCCCGTGTAGGGTGTGAGATGAATATCTGTAGGATACCACCAATTGGTGAACACCCAATTTATTTGTTTATAAAGAAATTAATATCTATATAATTTATGTAGTGTGATTAAGTAAATAAACACATCATCCACTAGTGATTAGCAGCGTCCAAGGAGTTTCACTTTCTTCGGCCGATGTAGGAATCTTTGAAGAAACAAGGGTTCTTGTCCAATTCTCGAAGGTACTCTTCTTGTCACAAAGCCTAGTTGATCCCTTAGGTTCCACCTCAATCATATAACCTAGAACTATGTCCCCCCTGAAACCACATGTCTTAAAGTGCCGATGTCCTATAGTCGTCCATAAATAATTATATCCCGATCCCACGGACCCCTTCTCGAAATCTCATGGAAACCCATGGAATGAAAACTGGAGGATCCATGATGTATTTACTCAAATAAAACATCCCTTCCCACAAACTCAATCACAGATAGCCCCATAATCCAACTCGATAGCCTCACCAATATTCCATGATGGCTCCTCAACATCCACTTGGATTCCAATAGAAAGACCCCCTTAACTGATAATACCTAAATTGCAACTATCTGGGGCCTAATCCCACGTAAGTGTAGTAAACCAACTCATCATAGAGTCTACTTGTGTGAGCACAATTCAAATTGGTGCTTTGGCCATCAGTGGCGAGCGGAAATACCCAAATAAGAACCCAAGACACACGGTCTATGAAACCACATGTCACTATGACCATGTCACTCAAATCCAAAGGACATGGAACCCATGTCTCCTTGGCCTTTCCAAACCTTATAGTCACACTTCCACAAATCCGGCATCTATGACGCCCAATCCTATAGTCAAACCACTGGAGAAAAATCATGGCCTCGACCAACATGTTATCAATATTACTCAATCCATATGGCCATTCCATCAAACCTTGGGCTACACCCATCATAATATCAGGATAATTACAATAAGTAATCCTAAACACTACATATAAACAATCCCATTAAAATACTTCTAATCAAAAAATTCAATTTGAACATTTGAGTTTCACTAACTACCATCTATCACATAGCTGCACTATGGTCTTGAATTCATGTAACAATCATAGGAATGCATAAAAAATACAAAAATAACAATATAAATCAAAACTAACCAATTAAAACCATTTCATACGGCCATCCAATATAACCTAATGAGAAAAGGCATCTTGTCTGGCCTTGCACATGTGTAACAAAGTAATACACAACAACATCCCAGAAGCTATAAAAATAAATTTAAAATGAAATATTATTTTTCCTCTCGAAATCACACCATCGTTCTCAAATTGGAATCCCCAAAATGTCCACGTAAACTTAAAAAAATAATGAACCACCCACCTCGTACTTGTATTATTTTCCTTTTCAAACACTTGCCTCTAATTCGGCATAGAATGAGGTTGATCTACAATAAAAAAATTATGAACCCTTGAAAACTTATTCAAGAGAAGAAATCAATAAAAATGGAATAAGGTGAATCAAGGGGTTACTAAGGGGGTTCCAATGAATCTGACAAGGCTATGAGCCGATATAATGAAAAGAAAAAAATACACGGCATGTATGTGGGACTACATGCTGTATAACATATTTTATAGTTCATTTTTTAGTTGAATTTTCCATGGAATTTATGACTTATCTACATGTAACGTACTTGGAATTACATTTTATTTACATATAAATCCATGTCACCTATTCCAACAACCCCAAAAGATATGTATGGTGGTAACACAACCAATACATACCAACCTGGACTCGGAGTACACTGCTTGTAACCCAAAAAATTCTAGTACAAGCCCACCTTTTCCATATTTAGTCAATAACTACACGAAAATTAAAAAAAGTGTCCCATAATTCACTAGAAGAACCATGTTATTATAACATACCCATTTATAGCTATTTTTCCCTGAATTTCCATTACATGGGTGGTGAAGAAAACAATTGAGAGTAAAATCAGCCTAAATATAAAATCAAACAAGGTTCCAAATACCTAATTTTGGACCCATGGTCCTCCTGTGATGCTTCATCACCCATGCACCTCATTAGGTGATCCCATGTCACTTCTGACACCCAATCCCGGATTCCCAAGGAAACTTACGTAACCCACATCCAATTATGATATTAATGCCAAGCACCTCATACATACATAATCAGGCACCCAATATGGTGCAAACCTAATTACTAGTGTCTTGTTAGATAATATATATATATTAAACCTCGTGCACTAAAAAGGTACATGCATCAACTCTGAATTCCAACAGATGAAAAAGAAAATCATTGCCGCACCCAAAATGTACCTCTGATCATCGTTGACTCATTAGCTTACTCATCCCCTGGAAGCTCCAAGGTGTCCACATGGCCTAAAACACAATTTCCTTAAGCCAGAAATCCTTGTGGTGCTACAACAGAAACCACCGACTATCCCAACATCTACGCCCCACTATCTCTGCCACATCCTCCATGTGTAGCTAAACCACTGCTACACTCACCTGGTTCCAATCCTGATCTAACCTCTGAAGCTTGCGCCTTCTTTGGTCCCTATCTACTGGTTGTATGAGAAGGCCACCTGCAGAACCTATCATGATGCCAACCATATCCACCAGCCCCACGCTCTATTGGAGGCCTATCACACAAATTTCATGCATGCCCAAGCTACCCACACTGAAAGAAAACAACTGCTAAACTACAAGGAGGTTGTCTAGAAGAGTCCCTGGCCAGACTAACCCAGTGGAACTCATCCCAACCGTATTTCTTGCAATTTGAACAGTAACTTGAAGCTGATTCCTGGCCCACGTGAGACATGTCTATCATGTTTCCTTTGGATATAAGAACCTAATTCACTGCCTCTATGAATGTAGTCAGCCTAAAAATCTTTACCTACACCTGGAAGGGGTGCCGTAAGCCATCTTCTAAGAGCCTCACCCTCGAGGATTCATCACTTACCATACCTGATGAAAAGTTAGACAACATTGTGATACTATATTCATAGTACATTATAGACATGTCACCCTATTGAAGGCTCATGAACTCTTGAGCTCTCTCTGGCCTTAGCATCTCTGGGAATATGTGATCGAAAAAGCTATCCACCCCTCAGTATCTTTGGGAAAAGGTGTTCATAAAAGCTATCCAAAAAGTCCTTCCAGTCCAGTCCCTATGAGCTTGATCCTACACATCCCACCCGCACATCACTGATCCTCTTAGCATGTACATAGATATCATTACCCTCCACCCTGGAGGCATCTCATTATACTAAAAGATCATCTGCATGATCTCTATCCACTACTCAGCCACCTATGCACCACACTCACCCTGGAAAAGCTGCGAGTGATGTGACATCAACTACCAAGTATGGAAATCCACATAGTTCTCCATTCCCTATGCACATTTTTCGATCCCATGCAAAACAATACCATACTAGATCAGAGCTTCTTCTCTAGCCACGAACATGACACTGCAAAACCTGGCTACTGGTCTGCCTGTAATGAATCCTGAACCTGATCTATTCCTTGAGCTTGTACCTATGACTCATGCTCAAAATTACCCTTATGGGTATGAACCATATCATTATCTAGAAGCACTATATTATAACTCACCTAATGCTACATTAAGATATCTAAGAGGAACCACCTAAATAACACAAACAGTCAAACACCCCATATATATGAAAATATATTCAACAATGTTAGGAAAAGCAGTAAAAATGAAGTATACAATAACTACCCTTATGTCCCCCCACTGAAACCAATCTCCATCACTTCCTAGTCTAATGGACTCTTTACCTACCCTAAAAAGGGCCATGTATCACAATACCTTGGCCCATGCCCATCCTAACAACCACAATTTCCTCAATCCGACGAGCAAGTCTCCCAATCCTGGTGATGAAAACCACCTTGACCATAGTATATTCAAACTCCTATATGATCCAAGCCTATTAATAGGACACATGAGATTCATGAAATATAGATTGAATGGTATTTCACATTTAATAAAACAAGAAATTTTACAAGACATTTCACCTTTCAGATGGCAGTTGACATATATCACATTGTGTAACAACTTCACAAAGAATACATGAATATATGAAACTGAAATACTCTAAAAATGTTCTTATCAAAAGACAAAAAAGCATTCCATGCCTTATTGGGCCATGGTACAATTATCCTGTTCCACAACATGTCAAGGGTCTCTTGTGAAAATCAATAACAATCACAAAATAAGTGATCCACCAATGATGAAACCACATAAACTGTAATCTTAGCAAAAGAAAAGAATTCCTATCCAAGGTAACTCAATTTAACCCTTGTACATGGGGCTATAGAAACCCAATCATGAGTTCAAAATCTAGTACCAAAAACAACATATCACTTTTCTACCAATATCACAAATGGTAATACCACGAAATGTGAAAAAAAACTCATCGGATTCCACTTCGTAATGTTCTAACCCAAAAATCCACCCAAACAGATTTAAATGGGCCTGGTGTCACTGACCTTAGGTTCTGTTCCCCAAAATCCAAAGGCTTTCAATTAGCAGAGAAGGTGTAATCAGGTATAGTGGGTAGTAAATACACTCTTGTAATATGAAATGGTACTGGTCCGAGAATAATAATATAACATGAAGTGGAAATAAAATGAACTAGTAGACTCAAAGGAGATCCGTATAGTTGAAGAATATCCATTATCAATAAATAATAGAATAAATATAGAATCAACTTTAATGGAAGTTAAACAGGACGATAAAAAAATTCAACTACTTACAAAACAATTAAATCTTTCAAAACAGCAGGTCATTTATTCCAGAATACGAAGATTCCCATGTCTTACCATCAATAGCTATATAATAATGAAAGCACACTGATATAGAAAAAAATATTAAAAAAAAAGTAGAACTCCATCTAGTCATGTCTTCAATGTCCATATTGATCTACTATAAAAACAACTCTATGCCCCAGCTCTTAAAACTGATCTTTTACATGTATATAAAACCATAAAGTCAACACGTTTCCTAATGGTCCATTGTAGGGTGTGAGAAAAATATCATTATGAAACCTCCCATTGTTGGGTCCCTACTATAAGTTTTTAAGAAGACATGCATCATTATTTAATGTAAGAAATGTTTTGTAGTAAATAAAACATCCTTCACAAGTGATCAGTAGCCACCAGGGAGTGTCACCAACTTTGGACAATGCAGGAGTCTCTGAATCAATGAGAGTCTTTGGCCTTTGGTCCAAGGTACTCCAATAGTGACAAATCACAAGTGAACTCTTAGGTTTATCCTAGATCATATAACCCGACACTATGTTACACCTGACACATTATGTCTCAAGTATCGACGTTCAATGGGAACACCCAAATAATAGTATCATGGTCCCAAAAACCCTACAAGAAATCTCACAGTATCACATTGCACGACAACTAGAGGAAAATCAATGTATTTACACATATATGTTTTTTGGACCACAACGTCCATCATGTTCAACCTCATCCCCCAAACCCATAGCATCAATCCTCTCCCCTGAAGGTTCTATACCCTTCCACATTTCTTCCTATGATAAGATCCAAAAAATGATAAAACCTAAACTACAAATGTTGGTGGCCTCTACACAGATTATCTATCAAAACAACCTCATCATGAAGTCTACCTATGTGAAAACAACTCAAATAGGACCATTGGACATCACAGTGGAGAAATAGTCACCAAATAAAAAATCCATCCACATCATCTCTTACACCCCGTGTCCTTACTACCATGTCACTCAAATCCGCTGGCCATATATCCATGTAACATGAGACATACCAAACCTGATGTCCATAGAACCTCAAACCTAATTCCCATGACATCCAATCCTGTGGTCAAACTAGTCATGAAATATTTCAGCCTCACCCAACCTATGATCAACATTAATCAATCCCTATGACTATGCCATCCAACCTTGGTCCAGGCCATTCGCAATATCAAGATCATCAACATATGTAATCCCAATCATTACATATAAAAAATCAAATTAAAAAACTGGTAAACATGAAATTAAATTTAACTAGTTTAGTTGCACTAAAAAAAGCTATCACTAAGAATCATTGAGTTATATAAAGCCTCTGGTAAGATTAAGAAAGATTAAAAAAATTTGTCATACCAATATAAATCTAGAAAATCCATTTAAAACTGTTTTAGAACCACATAAAAGGATAAAAAAATGAGAATCAACCTCTCATCCGGCCTCGCTCAAGTGTAACAGGTAAAGTAATAACTTATGACATCCCACAAGTTATTACAGTCAATTTAAAATGAAATAATAGGGTTCCGCTAATAATCCCACAACTTCACTAAAAGGCAATGCCCCAAAATTTCTTCGAAAATGAAAAATTATGTACGCACAAACTAAGATCTACTCATATGATTTTCCTCACCCAACACCGACCTCCGATATGGCCAAGAACGGGGTAGATATACCAAACAACCAAGAACACTCAACCCTTGATAACATGGTCAAGAGATGAAATCTAGAAGCACAATTTAAGAGTAATTATGGTCATGTTGAGGGGCTCTAATGGATCCTAAGACATCCAAATTGTAGTTCAAAAAAATGATTGGGAAAAAAAGGGTCCTGACACTGTTTGTTTGTGACCTCAGATGAACCCCTCTTCAATCTACCTCAAAAGGTTGATACTTCCTGATTTCATGAAAAAAGAAAATACACTATTTTTATATGGGATTGAACATCATTTAGGTTCTTTTAGTGTTTATTTGGTGGAAGAATTTTCCTTTATAGGGCATTCTGACTTGAGTACATGGATTGTACTTGGCAGTACATGACATATACAGGGTAAAACCATTCACCCTTGCTCAAATCCCCACACACCATGAATGGCCGTTACACAACCATGACATACACATTGTGTACTTAGAGTATATAACTTGTTACCCAATGTTCTTATAATTTCCTAGTATTATCCTATTTCATCAAAAACTACACGATAATAAAAAAGAGACCTGCACCTCAGTGTATGAACCAAGTTCTTATAACACTTTTGTAATTTTAAATAATTTCTATATTTATGTTGCTTACTGTATCATTTTAATGATGTATTTGTACTATTTTATTTATATAAAATTATGTAGGAATTATATAATTATATAAATCTTCATTGAACATCTGTCTTATTCAGTTTATATTTTCATACACTGATTTATCTTTCTTTTGTTCTTAAATCAACTATTAGTTTTTTTATATGATTCATAGTTGTATTACTCTTATTAGTAGGGTATTTTCTATCCAATATCACCCCTTAGAACAGGGATACAATTTTGTAGCCTCTGGCACACTAGGAGATGGGCTTAAGACCCTGTGATATAATGGTCCAACTAATAGTTTAGTGGTTCTTTAGTCTAGGCTATTATACATTTTATAATAGGAATTACAAAAAACACATGGGTATCCAATTTTCATTTCCCACTCTTCATCTGGTATGTTTTTTAGATGATATTCCCCCTTTGATTTATGTCAAAAAGTTAGTCTAATCAAATATGGGTTTCTAATGATTTGGAGAACCATCATTCACAACCATGAATTTCATAGTTTTGTGGTTTCTACTACTAGACTAACTTTTACATAACTTTTTTCATAATATATAGATAGAATATATAAATGCTCACTACAAAAAATGTAAATATCCCCCCTGTTAGTATAACATTGATGTGAGGAATTTTGTAGGGATTCTATCAAATGAATTTTAAAACTATGTTATATTTTTAGTTTTATATGATGTGGGTTTTCTCGAAAGTGGACAGTGTTATAAGTGTCCTTTCTCTTGTTAACTAATATAGAGGTGTGAGTGAAAAAAGTGGTCAAATTTATTCAAATTTAAATTACATTTTAAAAAATAATGATATGTTTTGTTTTACCTTACTCACATTCCAATGAATAATTATTTTATTTTACTACCATATCATTCTCTAATAAAAATAAACTCTCTATAAGGATCCTATCAAATAAATATTTGTTTTTTATATAGAGATACCACAAACACATTATTCTCTATCCATAATAGGCTATATATTTGGATATCAATAATCATCCTTGAATCATCTCACTACTATCTATCGAATGAAGTGATGAAAATCCAATGTGACTTGTGTGTGAAAATAATGTGAAATGAATGAATAATATAAATTTAGTTAAACAAATGTGAATATCCATTCCTCCATGAATCCAAATTTATTCCATGAAATGTTAATTAAATTATTATTATTAAAATTTATATCTCATCACATTGGTGGGATAGTTCTTCTGAACTAATCGACCAGTGTGACCCTATTAGTGAATTAAAATATACTAATTGAAAGTATGGAAATATGTCTTAAATATAACTTGATCAATCAAATATTTAAATCCCATTAAATTGAATAATAGTTCTTCTTGTAGAATCGATTAAGGCCGTTGGATCATCAATTCCCTAGAATTTTGTTAGCATAAGATTCTACACCATTAAACCCATTAAATATAAATTATTCTCAAATTTTAGAACGTTTTTAACTATTATTAAATATTTTCCACATACAATGATTGATGATATAGATATCTTATTGACAGTTTTTTAATCCCTCCCATTAAATCATTCCACACAGATGATCAACATATATACTACTTTCAGAGGATTCAAAGGATATATTTTATAGTTCTCATTGGTAATAATGTTTTTCATTATCTAATTATTTTTATAATGTGAGGTGGATCCTTAGAAATGAAAGTAATGTACTTTTTCATGGATAGATCTAAACAAATTAGTCAATGGATGTTGGTCCTTCCATATCATGAAAAAACTGATAGGTGATTCCTTCTAATTTTAATGATGAATGAATATATGTCAACGAGTATTAATTTAGTTACAAAATAATATTATTTCATATATAACATTTATTTTTGGATTTTAAGAGAGATTTTATGGTGTGTCTTAATTCAGTTGATAGGGCCTCATAAGAGAAAGAAATTCTTGTGGGATCTGATTAAACAATGTTAGAGATGGTAGGTCTCAAACTGATATAAAGATAATGAATATAAAGTTGATAGGTCAGTATGATATAGCTATAAATATTCATTATATTTATTCCTCATTAATATGGAGTGAAATTTTCTCTATGTCCATTTCTAATGCATTGTAGAATATCAATTCCCCTTTATATTTCGTCATACGCTTGGAACACAATAAAATATAGCATCCAAAATACTAAATATGGATTCATCCATTTGGATTAGAGCTTCAATATTTGCCTCATATGTGATCTAATTTTTTTTATACAATACCCATTATATATAATTTAAAAAAAATATTTGATAGTGTATACAACACAGAGCACAAATCATAAAAAATGATGAAATTTAATTATTTCAATATTATCGTTATAGTCATTCCATTAAATTGTCATGTTTAAAAAGTTTAACTTCATCTTGAAATATATAAATATCTAACACAATAAAAATCTACTAATTAATCCTATGAACATTAGAATACAATTATTTAGTATTTATATCATATGTTTCAAAAATATGTTTTCTTCAAAAATGGGTTTCTTTATTATAATGAGATACTAATGTAATTAATCCTATGCTCATCATAAATTTCTACCTATTTTTCTATGCTTGGATGTTTTTTAGTTTTTTGTTGGTGTGCCTCAATATCTGTTATAGATTTTGGAGTTAAAGGATGCTACATGATTCTTGGATATGACCCTAGTGAATCGTTTCACACATAAACATCCTTTTGTAGATGTATTTGACCACTTATTTTTGGAATAATGGTGGATATAAGGGTGTGTGATTGTTGGTCTTCTTGAAAAACATCGCCTGAGGGTTCATTTCACCTCAGAAGAAGATATGGCTCACATGTGGTCCAGTGCATCAATTAAGTGCATTGGTTATATATTAATTTTATTTCACAGGACTTATGATTTTCTTCTGAATCGAGATTATTCTTTATTCACAATCTGGGTTTCGATCCTTGAACATACATTTCCATTCCAAAACCAAGAAATCCTCCAAATGCTAGAGCACATAGTAGGTCATTTTCTATGTTCCAACAACAGAAACATTTCTACCACCATTTTGATTAAAGAACGAATATGTGTGGAGGTTGATGTCTTCAAGACACTAGTGGGGTGGATGAGGTTTTATGTTTTTGAAGAATTAAGATGCAAATAATTATTCTTCTTCTAATCCTGTTTGGATAATTATTAGAAGTGTAGAAGTTTGGGGCATCTAGATTCTCATTTACGATATGGAGATAGGTGGGGGGTGCTGCTCTGAAGACGGTCAAAGTTGAGGAAATGGCTCAGGCGGGAGGTAATGTTGTGGTTCTAGATCCCCATGTGGATGTGAGAAGACCTGAAACCAATCTGAAGGTAGTGGATATTTTTTCCCAGCTAAAGATCGATTTAGGTTATCTCAAGAAGTCTGAGAAACATCCACTAGATATAGAGAAGGATGAGGAGGCTCAAGTTGATGAGTCCTTGAATATTAGGCTGATTTTATCACATCTAGAGGCATCCCCTGATCAAGGGGTTATGTCTTTGGTAGTAGTGGAGGAAGACAGTGGTGACAAGGGTATTGTCTCTACAAATCAGAGTACTATGAAATAGTTTATGTGTCAAATTGAAGAAGCCACCATCAATAAGAACCAAATTAGAATCCCAATAAGCAACCAATTTGAAGTCTTGGATCGTGAGGGGCTAGCACAGGATTAAAAATGGTTAGCGCAGGTGAAAAATTATATTGAGGGGAAATAAATTTATGGAACATCATAGGGAGAGGAATATCTCTATTAAAATTTGGTGGAAAATGATGGTGGGAGACACAATCAATGTCTTTGTAGATTAAGATAGATGAAGGGGTAGAGGACTAAGCTAGATTCAAGTAAATACAATTTGACCAAGGGGAAGAAAAAAAGGGTAGAAGAATGATTTGTTCCTTCCCAAACCGATGGAGACTAGGTCATGTAATAAATCCACACCAAAATAAAAGGTATTAATGGATCTTTATTGTGATAATGTGTTGGGAAATCAAGAAAGAAAGAGTTCTAGATTGGGTGGGGCTATGTTAGAGAGTGTTTTGGATAGTCTGTAACATGAGACCGGGGACAAGAATTTCCATAACATGAACCCAATGGATCCCCTAGATCATTCGGTGGAGTCCATGATATCGGAATATCTTACTCTCAATTCATTGGTAGAAGAAGTAGACTGAATGGTTGAAATATTACTCTAGGTGGACACCAATGGTGAGTATATTTCATGGATGAATAAGCATGATTGTTTATTGATAAGGGGATTCAATGAATCAATTATCAATTGTGAGGAGTATATCCAAATTTTGGAGAAGATGGTTTGTCTCTTGGATGAATTTATAAGGGAATATACATGAACATAGGTATGTGCTCTATCTTGTTATTTATTTAGAGAAAGAGTTTCCAATATTATTAAAATTATCGTCAATGCTTACGTCAAGTCTTTTGACGGTTTTTTCCTGGATGAACTAGATGGTTTCTCGATTTTCCAAAAAAGTGTTTTAATAATAAATATGGTACATTTTAGTTCAGTTGGAAAACAATTTTTTTTTCATTTGACTGAATTTTATAAAGCAATGTTCTTAAAAACATTTTTATACATAAAATAAATTACAATATAAAAACAATTTTTTTACCTTGTTTTATTAGATTGATATTAAATTAAAATATACCACAAATATAGATGGAATTTGATAAAAATCATTAAAAATTATCAATCATAATAATTTATATTATGTAATAATGTTTACAATCTATTTCCACTATGATTCGGAAGCATAGTAAATTTTTGTTAACACAATAAAGGTAAAATGGGTTAATTACTATCACCACTAATGTGATAAAAATTTAAAATTATAGAAAAAATTATAATTATTTTTTAATTATTCTATATCTTCAATAATAATAAATTATAGAAAATAGGTTATTTTTCATTCATCTTTTATTTGAATTTATAATAATTTTAGCATAGGATGAAGTAAAAAAATAAAATCTCATGATTTTAATAATTGTAATATTTTGTGTATGGTATACTAACAAATTATGTTAGGTTATAAATGGTTTCATGGAATATTAATGTAATATTTTCTGCATGATAATATTTTTTACATTTTTAAAATTTTGTAATTAACTTAATATATTAAAAACATAGACATTTTGAATGAGAAATTAGTTGAAAAATTAGTTAATGTGAATTTAAATTATTCATAATTAATATTTGTAGATGAATTATTTTTATCACTAATTTTATGGTATTTAATAATGTATTATTTATGTGTATATTAATTTAAATTTATTTTCTTTATTCTATTCTATATTTCAAAAATCATTTTATGTGATTATCTTTAAAAATTTCATTAATTGTATTTTTTATGAAATTAATTTATTAAATTACATAAAATTACTAAAAATATGTAATAATGAAATTTATATTAGGAAATTGTCTAAAAAGGTATCCATTATACATTTATGTTCGAATTTATTACTAGAATGTATATATATAACCTATAATATTTTAAATCTTGTACCACAGTTATGGTAAAAATGATTAATATATAGGTTAATCAAAAATACACTGCTCATAATTTTATCAAAACCAATAAAAAAATTTATTGGATAATTATATAAATAACATATTGTCATTTTACTTGTATACTTTTTTACTTCAGATCGATATGAGATGAGTTGGACACATATTATATTATATAATAGAATATATTCCCAAAAAACGACATTAATTTTATTTTATAATAAACAGTATTTTATTAAATAATATATAATTTATAAAAATTCAACTAATAGACAATTTAAGGGTATATGGTTTAAAATTTCAACCGTATTCTATTTCTGGGTCAGTATTCCTTTCAAATTAAATCTCTATATCATTAAAGAGAGAAAAAAATTATAGAAATTGTTAAATGGGTTAATGGTGGTTAAAAAACCTTAATGAGTGAAAACAACACCGAAACATTTAAAAAAATTATCAGATTTGATTATTTTACATTATCCTCATTTATTTTCATATGTAATTATTTTTAGAATTTATTCATTGAATGTCAATTTATTTAATTCCAAATGCTCACCTATAGACATGTACGAAAGCAAACCCTCTCTACACATCTATACATGTTGAGGAGACATTTTAATCATCCATGACCAACCAAAATACCTTCTGAAATTTATTCAAAACATTATAGAGGTATTATTTTGGTTATAATACCATCCTTAGACACAATAATATGTACATAAAAGGATTTTTTTTGAATAAGAGGCATACCTTTATATCCAATATTTTTTATATATATTTTTTACACTTTCTCAAATATCCATCAAATTTTCATAACTAATAACAATAGTATATTCAATGTAATTATATTTCATTATGTTAATGGTAAAAAATATATCCATCCCCACTTCCATTAGATGTTAAACAAAACATTCATTGGTGTGTGTGGAATACTACCATCTCACAAATTGATGAAATTCATTCACAATCACTAACTCTAACTTTTAGTGATTTTTATTTATTAAAAACATATAAAATATATTAGTAAAGTAATTATCAATTTATATAAATTAGATATCATTCATTTTCAAATATTTCGATCCATTGAGAAATGATAACATCATTTTTTGGTAATATTTGATTACCACATCCATGAAAAGATACATCTTTTTTCAAAACCACATCATATGAATGAAATATATAAGTGTATTTAATGAAATGATATTATATTAATGATATAATAATAATTATATATTGATTACAAAAACATTAACTTCTTTCCATCAAGTTATTTGAAAATTGAATCATTTGCACAAGCGTAAAGACATTCAATTGTCTTCAAAGATGTAACAAAATACGTTTTCCATAAGAATCATTCAGGGTTTAATTTAAAATTATAATTTATATATAAAAATTTTATAAATTTAATTACTATTATTTATAGATTTTTCAATAATAACATCTTTGACCATATTCAACGTACAAAATTCATTTTGGGAATATAAGTCCAATATCATAAAAAACATCTTATATGGGAAGAATTATTTATTTAATTTAATATAACATGGTAATTAATAAAACAAAAGGAATAATAATCAGGAAAAGTTTCTTATAGATGTAAATAATTAACATAACGTTATTATTCATGAAGGACACTAATTTATGTAATGATTCAGTCCCGCGGTAAGGGACATATTAAATTAAATCATCATATTAAATGTTTTGAGGATTTATACTCTGAATAATTTCAGTCTATGTCCATATTGGTAAAAATATTTTTCAGATATATTTATATTGAAATAATTAAAGTGAATAATTCCATTAATGTCACATTTTTTACAGTTTCTTATTTAATTTTTTTATATATTTTTTTTGCTTTCCTTACAAATGGAAAAAAATAAAGTTTACTTTATAACTAAACTAAAATCAATGGATTTTACCTACACAAAAAACATTATTTTATATTTAAATTCCTTCATAATTTTCTACATTGTTATTAAAAAACACTCCCACCCATTATTATGTTATTTTTTGAATTATTTTAAAATAAATGGATATATAAATATCTAAATATAATTTTCTTACAGTTTAAAATTTTTATTATTATTTGTTTTATAAAGGAAATGGAATATTCTATTTGATAAATATATGATGTAGTCCTTGGATGTTTTTTTATGATTGATTTTTTCCAATATTTATGTCTAATAAATTTTGTAATGATTATGTTCTTTGAATATTTATGTTGGATGTTGACCATATTGGTTATTCCACTTATAATTGATCATGTATGTGTACTATGAAGATGATTTCCCATGGTTTATAAAATTATTTTATATTATGTTTAATAATTTTCATATAAATTAATTTATTTTAATAGGTATGATATAGATATTTGGTTTTAGATAAATGGTCATTCCCTTTTAGAATTAAATGTTATGTTTTTAATAATATCTTTCATTGGTTATAAAATTTTCTATGAAATACTACTAATTATGATTTATATTTTTTGATCTCTTATAAGGTGTTTAATTAATTTAATTTGGAAATAACTTTTATTCTATATCTGTTTAAATGAATATTTTAGGTTTTTATAATAAAGGTACGCACTCGGTTATGATCACGTGGTTTCTGAATGGAATTAAATGTCACTTTATTCAATTTTAATATACCCTTTTATGATAAATTTTGTGATCATCCCTTGTGTCAAAATATTATTAATAATTTATATGGATGAATTTACACAATTAATGAATCATATTGAAAATAATAAATATTAGTCTTGAAAAGAAAATTTTATTTATTTTAATATACATTTATTTTAGGAAATGTATAATAAGATGACGTGTCTAACATATATAATTTGGATTTTTATTATAATGTAATGAAGTAATTATCTAAAACTAAATACTATATAATAACTTTATGAATTCACTAAATTGATATGTTTTTTTAAAAAAATAAATTATTAATTGAATATGGGTAGGGTGCATACATGTTGTATTTGATTAGGGTTTTACTTTTTAGAGAGATTAATATATATTCAAGTTATTTTAATTGGACAATTAGGGATACAATAATGGGTTTATAATTTCAAGGTTTGTCATGAGAGTAATTGTATAGAATCCCTTCTATTATTTTAAATTATAGGATTTTATGATGTATAGAAGAATTATGGGAAACATTTATTGTATCCCAAACATAAGAAATTGTATTTTTTTTATTTAATGGTTTATTGAAAAAATATTTCAGTAGTCAAGAATAATAATATAGTATTGAGAAAATTTATTATTGAAATAATCATTCACATTTATTTAGTAACTGTTAATTTGTTTAGAAGGTATTTTTAATTATATTAATATAGGATTTATTATTTATAAAACCATGTGATTGAAAAGTTATTTGTGGAATATGTGACTGATATTATTTTTAAAGAGGATAATAATTATGTGGAAATTATATAATTATGGTAAATTGAAATAATTTAATCTAATATGAGTTTTTATTTTATTAGTAATAGTTGAATTTTATTTTAGAAGCAAACAAAATTTTATTGAGACATTATTTTTGAAAAGGATAATTATATTTCGGAGAATATATGACAAATGAATATACATTGGGATATGATACATTAAGTGTGACTACAATAATTTAGATATAATTTTTAATATTTACTTTGAATAATATTCAATGAAATATTTCAAATATTTTTGTTTCGAGACATTTTTAGACTATTTTTAAATATTATAAGGATAGATATTTTTGTAATAATTATTTGGAATTTTTGTTAATAATTATACTTTTTGGAGATTAATGTAATATTTATTTATATAATGGGTTATTTATTATTAATATTATCAAATTTATGTTATAAATATATCGGTTTTTAATGTCTAATGATTGGAAGACAAAATGTTCATCCCTTTATATTTATCATGGTACATCAAAAGTTTATTTCAGTTTTTATGGCATGAAAAGGTAATTTTTAATATTAATCATTTGGATAAAAAGATTAAATTGTGATCGATGTTTAATAAAGGAGAAATTTATGCATATCAAGTAAAAATATTTCTTTATGTACTTATTAGATATGGAGATGAATGTCTGAAACTCAATGAAAATGATCATGATACAAAATTGTTGTCATATTTCCATCATTTCATTTGAATTGATGGCCATTTTCGGATCTCATTGATTTATAATATTATGGTTAGTAACATTCACCTAATCATTCAAATTATAATGACTAATTTATCATTCACTCCTGATCATTAAATAAAAAATATATTTTTCCTCTATGTCTATATTTTCAAATCCTAGAAATGTTCACTGATTTGAATTCCTAGTAATGTGTTATTCTATGTGACCATGTAATTTCCATTTCACTATTCATTATGGGATATCTTATAGCCCCTTTTAATAATGAGGTATTTCAATAATGGTATTTTAAAATTTCATTACCTTGATTAATGAGCACATATTCAAAATATCAAAAAATAATTTTTTAATGCAGGAGAATGTAATATCATAAGATATTATAAAAAATGTTATATAATTAATACATGTCAAAAAAATGATGTTAAATGCACCATGATATATTGTAATTTAAATTTTATAGTAATATAATATTTATTACTTATATATATATATGATAAAAATTGACCACATTATCAAATATATAATGGTTTTACTAAATAAAAATTTACATATCAACGCTGCAGAAATTAGTAATTTTTTTTATTAATGTAAATTTATAATTATAAAATATACTTTCATGAGTTTTTTTTCATTTTGAGTGATTATTATAAATAAAAAAATCTTACAGTAATATATATTTTTTTAAAAAATTTAAATCATTTATTATGTCATCTGGTATAAAATAACTACGGTTGAATAATTTATATATTTCAAATAGTTGGATATTTAAAGGAATAATAAAAATTATTATTATTATTCGAAGATATATTGTATTATCTAATATTTACCAATATAATTTATGTTTTGGATTATTTTTAAAATTTCATGAGTTCTATATAATTATGAAAATGAAATTCTGATTATTAAAGTTCATTTTACATATGAATTTCTCAACACCCTAAGATTATAAAAGTGGAACATCATGTTCAATAGCACATATAATACAAAACAACAACATTATAAGATAATATAATTCATATTGCTTTTATGATATATTAATGTTTATGTAAATTGAAACTTTGGGATATCGTTTTATGAATTCAACACTCTATTTAATAGAAATAGAATGCTTTATTAAGTCACTGTTAAATTATCATGAATATTATAACCTAGTTTTCATATTGGCAGTTATTAATAATACTATCTAAATTATAAAAATAATATAGTATCAACATTTATAAAAAATTTCAATGGCTACCCTTTGATTATAATTAAAATTTAAATCATTTTAATGATAATGATATGTTTTCTTATGAAAACATTCATTTTAAAAAAAATAGGATTAGTAACCATTTTCACACATTGTTTAAAATTGACATTATAGTTTTTAGAATTTTATTAAATATAGTCTTAATATTTGATGTCAAAAGGTGAAAATTATCTTTAGGTGAATTTTTTCAATTTTTTTGATAAGTTATATTTTTTGAGGAACAGTGGAAATTTCATATTATTTTTAAAAACATATATTTTCATTTAGATTATTTAAAAATTAAAAATACATTTTAGATTAGATTAAATGTAAACAATTTTATTAATATTAAAATGAATCTAATTAATTCCATTTAAATCAATTTCGTGATTAATTTAAATTTTTAAAATTTATATACTAATGGGATTTTTCTATTCGGAAAACCTCTCCTTTGTTATGTTTGTGGTTTAATTTTAAATTAAATTCTTATGCTAATGAGAGTTGAATTTTTAAAAATTAATTCCATATTTTTTGTATTCATTATACATATAAAAAATTGTGTGAAAAAATAATTATTTAATTTAATATAACAAGGAAATTAATAAATAAAATGGAATAATAATGATGAAATGGTTCTTATAGATGTAAGTAATAAACATATCTTTATTACATAGGATGGATAATAAATTATGTATTGATTCAAACTCGAGTTAAAGAAGACATTATATAAAAACCACCATATTAAATGTTTTGAGGATTTATACTCTAAATACTTTCACTCTATGACAATATTCATAAAAATATTTTATCGATATATTTATATAGAAATAATTGAATTGAATAATTCAATTTAATGTCACATTTCTTATTTTTATAATTTATTTGATTGAATTTTCTGATACAATTTTTTCACTATCCTAACATAATGAAAAAATGAATAATACTTTTTAACTCAAATGAAATAGATGGATTTTACCTACACTTAAAACATTGTTTTATATTTAAATTTCTTTAAAACTGTCCACATTGTTTGTGAAAAAACACTCCCATACCATTTGATGTTCTTATTTAATTATTTTAAAATAAATGGATATATAGATAACTTAATATAGATTTCATATTATTTGAAAATATTATGATTATTAATTTTATAATGGAAATGGAAGATTATATTTGATTAGTACATTATATAGTCATTGGATGTTATTTTATGAAGAATTTTTCCAATATAGATGTCTAATCATTCTTGTAATGATTGTGATCTTTGTAGATTTATTATGGATGTTCAACATATTGGTTATTCCACTTATAAGGGTTTATGTATTTTTTCTATGAAGATGATTTATTATGGTTTATATAATAACATTATTTCACTTTTAATGAGTTTTATAGAAATTGATTTTTTTATAGGTACGATAATGATATTTTGTTTTAGAGAAATGACTATTCCCTTTTAGAGCTAAATGGTACGTTTTAAATAATTCTTTTCATTGGTTATTAGGTATTCTATGAAAAACTACAGATAATGATTACTTTTTTATGATCTCATATAATCTGTTTAATAAAAAAAATTGGAAATAATTATAATTTCATATGTATATAAATGATTATTTTACCATGTTATAATAATGGAACACACTATTATGATCTCATGGTTTTAGAATGAACTATCAAGTTTTTTTCATTTTTAATATCCCTTTATAATAATTATTATGATCTTCCCTTATGTCAAAATATTATTCATATGTTTTATGTAAAAGTTTACACAATTAATAAATAATGTTAAAAAAGTAAATATTATTCCTAAAAAATGTTATATATTGTAATATTAATTTATTATATGAAATCAATAATAATATGATGCGTCTAACTTAAAATAATTGAGTTTTTTATGATAAAGTAATAAACTAGTTATAAAAAACTAAAAATGATATAATTCCTTCATGATTTATCTAAATTTATATATTTTTAAAAAACTCAATTATTGATCAAATATGATTTTGGTGATTATAGGTTGTAATCGATTCGGGTTTCGCTATATACGAAGATTAGTATATATTCATGTGATTTTTTTTTAATAGTTTGGTATACCGAAATGGTTTATAAATTAATAGTATATCATGAGATCAATGGAATAAAAACCCTTTTGTTATTATAAATTATCAGATTATAATTTTACTAGGATTATTATGATTAAAATATATTTTAATACAAACATTAAAAATAGTATGTGTCTTATTGATTGGTTTATTTAAAAAATATTTCATTAATCTTGAAAAATATTGTGGTATTGATAATATTTATAGTCGAAATAAACTATCATGTTGATTTAGTAATGGTTAATTATGTAATGGCTCGGACCTCTCCGGTCTATTTCTTTGTGAAAAATGTGATGCAAAAGGTGTTACGAGAGGTCAGGGTGACTTAGGGGTGAGTTTGGGTGGACTTTTAGGGGAAATTAAGAGTAGTAGCCTTCTCATGGGGGGCGCATGGGTTGTATAAACCATGCGGCCAAACCGTGCGAGGTTGGTGTTAGAGGCAGCGGCTAACGCACGGTTAGCGCACGGTTTGTCTAACCATGCGAGGAGGGCTTGTCGAGGATGAAGCTAATGCACGGTTAGTGCACGATTTGTTAAACTGTTTGAACTAACCATGCGATAACTTAAAGTTAGATCCTAAAATTTAGGATCTTGACCGTTTAGCAATTATCTTGCTCGTTTAAGCCCCAAATTGGCCATAACTCGGGATTACCCTTCCTTGGAGATAGAAGAACCTCTCCCAAGAATTTGAGAGGTGATCTATAGGCTTCTCTTCACGAATCGAACCCGGTTTTTTGAGGTATGTTTTTGTTATTCCTTGTTCTTGTTTGCTTTCTTAGATATGCTTAGATCTACTCCTCCTCTTCTCTCATCTTCATATATCTATGCCTGTTATGGGTAGATCTAGGTATGTGGGTGTTGAAAATGATGTTCATTGGTCTTTTTTGTGATAGGAGAAGATATCTAAGAAGGATTCGTGGAGAATAGTCCTCGTTTCTTGAGTGTTCCTTGACCGTTGAGTTATGGGATTTTTGGTTTCTCTAATTGTTTACATGCAATCGTAGAGTTAGCATGATTTAGCCCTTTGGATCACAATGGAATTGACCTAATTAAATATTTGTACCGGATTAATAAATTTCATTGAACGTATATTGTTGCCTCATGTTTGCTAGATAGTGTGATATCTATGCCTCTCTTGTTAGCATGTTGTTCTTGATCAATTTATAGAGAACATAAAGCCATAATTAAATGATAATTAATTGGATAAAAATAAAGAGGCGTGAAAAAGAATTGGGTTATTGTGGTAATTTAATGTTGATTAAGTTGGCATAGTATGCATGTTTAATCCTTGTAATAGCTTCATATTTTGTTTGATGATGTTGTAACCAATGAACTGAATATGTTAATTCAAGATGGATTTATGAACTTGATTTATTGAATTCCCGGAAGGGTTTTAAGTTACCCTCTTGATGTGAATTAGGCCTGAGAGCCCAATTGATGTAGTGTGTTGTTTTCATGCTGCTTGTGATGTGATGTGACCCTGGAGGGGTGTTGTGATATGTGGAGGCAGGGAGGACTTGTGGTTGTGGTAGCGGATGACGCCTAGTGTGGCGAGATGCATCGGTTTATGAATGTGGGTGTCGGGGAGGACACCGGGGATGATTTTATGGGATGGATGTGATGGCTGAATGTTTGGTGGTTTGACTGGTTGTTATCTTCTTTACTTTTCCCCACTGCTCCGGGCGGCTGGTTTCTCTTACCCTTCTTCTGAAAGGGGAAAAGAAGCGCGGGGTATGCCACGTGCTTTCCGTGTTTAGCCTCTCGAGGGATAATGGGCCTACACTCTTGCTATAGGTGGAAAAGACTCGACGGGTAGTATATCTACTCACCGTGTTGATCCCCCTTGTGTTTGGTAGAATATGATGCCTTTCTAGAATGCATGGGAATATAGGAAAGTAATTCTAAAATAATAGTTTGGTTAAATGGTGATAATCCACGGGGATGGAGATACTGGTATTTAATGGTGATGTTGTATCTTTAAAGGAACAGTAAATATTGAATGTGATGCCAAGAAAGTTTAAATGTGGTTTTTGTTCATGTTTAATTAACGTGCAAAGAATTAATTAACATAAAGTGGAATTTATTAAAAAGTGAATGAAGTACCGTAATGAAGTTATTTAACTGGTTGTGTGCTTATAGGATGCCTAGTCTTAGAAATAGCAGGCCGGAGTCCGAGAGACTTTAGCTGCAGTTGAGTCTAAGACTAGTTTATTCCCATAGTGTTGTTGTGAGTTATATATATTCTCTAATTTTTGTGTATCTATACGCTACTCCACCCTTTCGGTAAGGTTAACTGACACCCTAGGGATTCTAATCCCTGGGGGTGTTTTCCCCAACATTCCAATGGGAGGCTGAATGGATGACTACCCCCTCTGACCCTGCTCTCTTCTCTTGGTAGATACTATTGTCGTTGGCACAATAGTTAGTTTTCCCCATATATGTATGTAGCGGGCTGTAATGGCTTGTGGTTGTTTCCACACATATATTCTAGATATTGTATTCTATGAACTACTATAGATGTAACGTGTATAGGTTGTGATGGCATGAGGATCCTTACACGGTGTAAGGGCTGTAATGGCTTCAGGTATAACACATGACGTATGATACATGTTATGCTGGCTGTGGTTGCTCCCAGAAACTACCTGGATACTTTTGGTTGTGAGGATGGTGTAGAGCTTAGCACAGGTGTCTGCGGGGAAACCTTTGTGGTGCATGAGGTGCAGATTGTGGAGCATAGCCCATGTTTATACGGGTAAGCCTTTGGAGAGAGATGCACACGACGTATGTCGTTGGGGCAAAGTGGAAAACCCGTGGGGAAGTAGTAGAGGGTTACCCTTGATATTCTTTATTATATATTATATTCTTGTATGTGTTATTTGGTGAGAGTAGCCATGGTGATGTTGGGAACATAGTATACCTGTTTAGGTAACGAGTTAGTTTCACTTGTTGTTCATTGTGCTTTAGAATTATTTCATTACTTTTGCATGAGAGGATTCAGGGAGGATCCTGTGGAGTATACTGTTATACTCACCCTACGTATATATAAAATGTTTTTTAGGTAACATGGAGTAGGTTGGAGGTCAGGCTGGTTACTACTAGATTGTGGTTGAAAGAGCTATATGGGCTTGTGATTCCTGCTGTTTTACTTTCTTTTGGGTACATGTAGTTTCCCCTTTCATTTGTTGTAATGTTTTCATGACATTATATATATGCACATTGTTTTTCTTTTAAATTTCATTTATGGGTTGGAGTTGGTTGGTGTCTGTCTTATCTCTCTCTTCCACATGTGTTCTCTTAGAGGGTAATGCCTCCCATTTGTGTGATATTATACCCTCAGTGCTAGTCGCCAACCCAGGGGTTACTGGAGGTGGGACTCGGGGGTCATTATCTCCCTTTTCACATTGTCGGCCTAGGAGGTGTACACTTTGTGGGGAGGGGGTCGTGAAAGAGTGGTATCAGAGGTTTTGTTAAGGGATGGGATGGAGTTTGGAGCTGATACATGTGAGGATGCATGGGTTGGTAGGACAATGGTGTCATTCATGTTTGGCAAGTGGGGTAAACACTAGAGACAGGCAGAGACATGGGAGTTTAGGGCCCCCTATTATTTGTTGCACAGACCATTAAGTTTACAATGGCTACTAAACAAGGTGATACTCATTGCAGGGTAGAGACCTAGTAAAGGATCATGCATCATTCTTCTTTGTGCCTGTGTTTGAATGGGTAGACCATGGGATAGGTTATCCAAAAATGAGTGAAAGAAAAAAAATAAATTAATTAATGTTGAGTCTTCCAAATTCCAAGATTAGGAGCTCTAACTGTTTTTTAATTTACAGGTATGGATACAGGTCGATGTCCTCATTAGGTTTGCGTAGAAGATGTCCAGTAGTCTGTCCCAGCAGATCATCACAGGGTGGAGGTTGACGACGATGACACTTGGAGGAAGACACTTTGAGAGTTTTAGTGCCGGAGTCTGCAGAAGTATGAGGGCTCCTTTTCATATGTAGTCACAGAAGACTGGTTAGAGGAGGTTGAGATAGGATTTAGTTTGATCTGTGGTCGGAAGGAACAATGGGAGTCCTTGGTTGTGACGATGCTGTGTGGAGCAGTGAGGCAGTGGTGGTTGTTGTTCCTCAAGGGTCGTGAGGAGTTAGTGATCTCATGGGCGGAGTTCTGAGACAAGTTTAGAGTTGAGTTCCATTCTTCGACTTCGATGGCGTCCAGCCATCAAGAGATTCTTACCCTTAAGTAGGGTAGCTCTAGTGTTCGAGAGTTTGGAATCTATTTCAAAAACCTTCAATGATATTCTTCAGAACTGTTACCAGATGAGGAGGCCAGGGCGAGGCATTTTGAGGAGGCATAGCATCCATATATCCAGCGCCAGGTCACCCCATTTATGCTAAAGACATATCTTGAGGTGCTGGAGAGGAAGAAGGTTATTGAGGGGACTTTGTCCCGGACCAGATCGTCACGAGAGGGGAATCTGCACGATTCCTCATGGTGTAGAGATGTGGTCCGGGGTTCCCGGTTTTTAGGGCAGAAGAGTTTCTGTTCACCTCGGGGTAGGTCACAGTCCTTCCCATCTCGTTTCATCAGAGGCAGCAACTCTCAGGCCTTTTCCAAGGGATCATGGGCTTGTTTTTCTTGTGTTGGTCATGGCCATCAGCAGTAGGAGTGCCCGACCTTTCAGTGCAGTTATCGTGTACCGGGCACTCTGCTCCTAGTTCCTCCTTTGAGACAGTTCTAGCTGAGGCAACACCTGCAGTTTTCACCAGCTTTAGATCAGCATAGAGTAGATGGGGTAGGCTGGGGACAACCCCGTGATGCTCCATGTCCTCAGAGAGCAGAGTGCGGCCATGGTGGTGGTCATCATCAGGGTTATAGAGGTCATGGAGGAGGTCGTGTTCAGCTTCATGCTCTATCGTTTCCAGCACCAGATGAGCCAGATGTCGTTCGAGGTACCCTTTGCTTGTTTTCTACCTTGGTGTATACCTTGTTTGATTTAGGAGCAACACACTCCTTTATATCACCTACCCTTGTCCATGCCTTGGGACTTGAGGTAGAGAGGCTTCCAGTGCCCTTGGCGTTGACTATGCCAGTTGGAGGCTGAGCTGACTTGTTTGAAGTATATAGAGACTGTGAGCTAGTGTTGGGGAAACACCGCTCTTGGGGAGATTTCTTATGTTTACGAATACAACCATTTGATGTCATCCTTGACATGGATTGGTTGTATTTGGTGTATACTATTGTGGATTGTTGCTGGAAGAATGTCTTTTTCCTTGGTGCTGAAGGAGAGCAGGTGGTGTATGTTGGTGAGCGAGATCCTCAGATGGGTCATAGGCACGTTCCATCCTTATCTCCCATGATGGATGAGTTGATGCTGATTTCTTCAAGGGTTCAGCAGTTGACATTTCCTAGGGTCATGGAGGAGTACCCTGATGTTCTTTCAGAAGGGGTTGTAGCCTACCCCCTCGATGAGAGATCGAGTTTGGGATCGAGCTACAGCCAGGAGCGTATCCTATCTCCATGTCTCCGTATTGGATAGACTCTTCTGAGTTGCGAGAGCTACATTTACAACTTGATGGTCTTTTGTAGTGTGGTTTTGTTCATCCAAGTGCGTCACCATGGGGTCCACTAGTCCTGTTCATGAAGAAGGCTGACAGCAGTTTGTGGTTGTGTGTCGATTATCGTCACATAAACAATGTGACAATAAAGAACCGTTATCCTCTTATATGGATTGACGTCTTATTCGACCATCTGAAGGGTTCTAGATGGTTCTCAAAGATCAACTAGCGATCAGGATAACATCTGATGCGTGTAAAGGATGAGGATATTCCGAAGACTGCTTTTTGTTGTCGTCATGGGAATTATGAGTTCGTTGTAATGTCATTCGAAATAACGAATTCTCTAGCGGTGTTCATGGTATTGATGAATGTTGTGTTCAATGAGTTTCTGGACATGTTTGTGGTAGTCTTCATCGATGACATCCTTATGTAATCCATGTCTGAAGAGGAGCATGATATGTATCTGTGATCCGTTTTGGGAGTTCTTTGCCAACATCAGCTATTTGGGAAGTTATCGAAGTGTGAGTTTTGTGCTCGAGAAGTCCGTTTCTTAGGGAATGTGGGGCCCCAACAGGGAGTTGTTATAGATCCGTAAAAGATATAAGAAGTTGTGTCTTGGGCAGCCCCAAAGACAATGTCAGAGGTGCGAAGTTTCATTGGTCTCACAGGCTATTACAGGAGGTTCGTGGCAAATTTCTCATGGTTTACGACCCCTCTAACAGCTTTGACCAGGAAGGATCAGGCCTTCGTATGGACTGATCAGGGCCAGGCAGCTTTTGAGTTTCTAAAGGAAAATTTAGTAAGTGCTCCAGTCCATTGTCTTCCAGCTGAAGGAGTCCATTTTGATGTCTTCTGCGATGTTTCAAATCCGGGGTTAGGCTGTGTTCTCATGCAGGGGAGGTCATTTGTTTATTATGTGTCTTGGAAGTTATGTCCCCATGAATGAAACTATGCCACCCACGATCTTGAGTTGACAGTCATAGTGTTTTCTCTGATGTTTTGCTGACATTACCTCATTGATGAGCGCTTTTTTTTCTTGACCAACCATTAGAGTTTGAGGTATGTTTTCTCCCAGCGTGACTTGAACTTGTGGCAGCGTCGGTGGACAGAGTTCTTGCAGGAATACGACTTCGAAATATCGTATACACCTGGAATGGGGAATGTTGTAGCTGATGCGCTGAACCGAAAGTCATGTAGTGATGTTGTACGTGAATCCAGTGATTCCCGGAGAGTAATGGAGGAAATATCAACTTTTCATATTGACATGGGAGAATATGGGGGTGGAGTTGGTCTTTTTCAGATTACTGTGCAGTCATCCCTGATGCAGAGGTTGGAGGAGTCCTAGTTGGGGGATCTTGAGGTGGAGGTCTGAAGAGACCAAGTTGTTTGTGGTGAGGCACCTGATGGTTGGTCTATGGATGAACAACACAGAGTGTTGTATCAAGGAATGATTTTTTTCACTTGACGATGCACGAGACAGTTCTTAGAGAGTTCCATAGTTCACTTATAGCAGTACATACTTGCATGACAAAGATGTACTGAGCTTTGAGGAGTAAGTTTTGGTGGCCTGGGCTGAAGCGCGCGGTTGCAGAGTTTCTATCTCGATGTCTAGTCTGCCAGAAGGTGAAGCCGGAACACCGTGTTCCTGGTGGTCTTCTCCAGCCATTAGAGATTCCTCAGGGGAAGTGGTAGGATATCTCAATGGCCTTTGTAACTGTTTTACCCCAAGCTCTAGGAGGACACAATTCTATTTGGGTGGTGGTGGACCGTTTAACAAAATCGGCCCACTTCATAGATATCAAAGAGTCGAGATCAATGAAATTTTTATCGAGGCAGTATCTGGAGGAGGTGGTGAGACTTCATGGAGTCCCAAGAAAAATCATTTCTGATTAAGATCCTCGTTTTACCTCCAGGGTGTGGAAAGGTCTCCAACATGCTTTCGGTTCTCATCTATGCCTTATCTCTTCTTTTCATCCTCAAACGGATGGTCAGACGGAGCGAACCATCCCGAATCTTGAACTCATGGTATGCTCTTGTGTTCTTGATTTTGTAGGCTCATGGATGAGGCACTTACCCATGGCGGAGTTCGCTTACAATAACAGTTTTCACTCCACCATCAGTATGGAGCCTTTTGAAGCCTTGTATGGCTAACCTTTCCATTCTCCGTTGTGCTGGAATAGGGTTGGAGAGTTAGCAATTCTCAGACCGGAACTAGTGCAGAATACAATAGAGATGGTTCAGGAGATTTGTAAGAGGATGAAGGCAGTGCAAGATCGTCATAAATCATATGCCGATCAAAGACAGAGACCCTTAGAGTTTGATGTTGGGGATCATGTGTTTCTGAAGGTGACTCCCTGTCGTGGGAAGCGAAGGTTTGGTCACGGGAGTAATTTTTATCCCCTCTTTTTTGGGCATCTCGAGGTGTTAGCTCATGTTGGAGGTGTGGTGTATCAAGTAGCACTTCCCCCGCAGATGAGTAAGATACATGATGTTTTCCATGTTTCATAGATCTTTTGTAATCATCATGATGACTCTCACATTATTGATTGTGGAGAGATCGATGTGGATGATGAAGCATCTTTTGAGGATCCACCTATGGAGAACCAAGACCGCAAAGAGAAGGTGGTGCGTTGATGTTTTATTCCTTTAGTTCATTTCTTATGGCGAAACGGTGTCTTGGAAGAGAGTACCTGGGAACGTGAGTCACAGATATGTGCCCATTACCCAGAGCTATTTGATGTTTAACTCTTCTCATGTATCATTTCAACTTATGTGGTTATGACACTTTCATGTTTAAGCGATGGCTCTATTTGTTTCTCTTGGTGGATTGCTCTCTTTTGAGAGTTATCTCGAGGTGTGGTTGTTTAGACCCTATTTCATTTTTCTCTTTAGGTGGGTTTTGGATTCATGAGGATGAGAATGTTTTGAGAGGTATCTGATGTAATGGACCGGACTCTCTGGTCCATTACATTGTGAAAAAATTTGATGCTAAAGGTGACCTGGGAGGTCAGGGTGACATGGGGGTGCATTTGGGTGGACTTTTAGGGGGAAATGAAGAACAATAACCTTCTCACGGGGGGTGTATGGGTTGTATAAAATGTGTGGCCAAACCGTGCGAGGATGGTGTTGGAGGCAGTGGCTAACGCACGGTTAGCACACAGTTTGTCAAACCGTGTGGACTAACTGTGAGAGGAGGGGATGTTGGGGCAGAAGCTAATGCATGGTTAGCACACGGTTTGTTAAACCATGCAGGAACACAAAGTTAGATCCTAAAATTTATGATCTTGATAGTTTAGCCTTTATCTTTCTCGTTTCAGCGCCTAATCGGCCATAACTCGGGATTACCCTTCCTTGGAGACAGAAGAACCACTCCAAAGCATTTTGGAGGCGATCTGGAGGCTTCCCTTCATGAATCGAAGTCGGTTTCTTGAGGTATGTGGTCATTCTTCCTCGTTCTTGTTTGGTTTCTTATATCTTCTTACATATACCCCTCCTCTTCTCTCGTCTTCTTATATATATGCCCGTTATGGGTAGATATTGGTATGTGGGTGTCATAAATGATGAGCTTTGGTCTTGGTTGTGATAGGATTGGAGAACTAAGGAGGATTCATGGAGAATCGACCTGGTTTCATGAGTGTTCCTTGACCATTACGGTAGGGGATCTGTGGCTTCTATAATTATTTATGTGCAATCGTAGAGTTAGCATGATCTATCCCTTTTGATCACATTGTAATTGACCTAATTAAATATATGAACTGGATTAAGAAATTGCATTGAACATATGTTGTTTCCTCATGTTTGTTATATAGTGTGATATCAATTCCTAGCTTGTTAGCATGTTGTTATTGATGAATTGATAAAGAACGTAAAGCCGGAATTTATTGATAATTAATTGGATAAAAATAAAGAAGCAGGAAAAAGAATCTGGTTCTTGTAGTAAATTTATGTTGATTTAGTTGGCATAGTTAGCATGTTTAATCCGTGTAATGGCTTACTGTTTTGGTTTGTGATGTTGGAACCAACGTATTAAATATGTTAATTCAAGATGGATTTATGAACTTGATTGATTGAATTCCTTGAAGGGTTCTGAGTTACCCTCTTGTTGTGAATTAGGGTTGAGAGCCCAATTGATGTGGTGTGTTGTTTTCCCGCTGCTTGTGATGTGATGTAACCCTGGAGGGGTGTTGTGATATGTGGAGGTAGGGATGCCTTGTGGTTGTGGCAGTGGATGACGCCTAGAGTGGCAAGATGCATCGGTTTATGCATGTGGGTGTCTGGGAGGACACCAGGGATGATGGTATGGGATGGATGTGCTGGCTGAATGTTTGATAGTTTGATTGGTTGTTATCTGCTTTACATTTCCCCACTCCTCAAGGTGGATAGTTTTGCTTACCCTTCTTCCAAAAGGGGCGAAGACATGTGGGGTATTCCATGTGCTTTCCGTGTTTAGTCTCTTGAGGGATAATGGGCCTACGCTCTTGTTATAGGCAACAGACTCGACGGGTAGTATATCTACTCACCATGTGGATCCACCTTGTGTTTAGTAGCATAGGATGCTTTTCTAGAATGCATGGGAATATGGGAAAGTAATTCTAAAATGAATGTTTTATTAAATGGTGATAATCCATGGGGATGGAGATGTTGGTATTTAATGGTGATGTTGTAACTTTAAAGGAACAGTAAATTTTCAATGTGATGCCAAGAAAGTTTAAATGTGGTTTTTGTTCATGCTTAATTAATGTGCAATGAATTAATTAACGTAAAGGGGAATTGATGAAAAGTGGAATGAAGTAACCTAGTGAAGTTCTTTAACTTGTTCTGTGCTTATAGGATGCATAGTCTTAGAAATAGCAGCCCGGAGTCTGAGAGACGTTAGCTGCAGTTGAGGCTAACACTAGGTTATGCCTAGAGTGTGGTTGTGAGTTATATATATTCTACACTTTTTGTGTTTATATATGCTACTCCACCCTGTCGGTAAGGAAAACTAACACCCCGGGGATTCTGAGCCCTGGGGGGGTGTTTTCCCCAACATTCTGATGGGAGGGTGAATTGCTGACTACCCCCTTTGACCCCGCTCTCTTCACTTCGTAGATACTAGTGCTGTTGGCACAGCAGTTGGTTTTCCCCATATATGTGTGTAGAGGGTTGTAATGGCTTGTGGTTGTTTCCACACATATATTCTAGATATAGTATTCTATCAACTATTGTAGATGTAACATGTTTAGGTTGTGATGTCTTGAGGATCATTACACAGTGTAAGGGCTGTAATGGCTTGAGGTACAATACCTAATGTATGATACACATTATGCGGGCTGTGGTGGCTCACGGAAACTACCTGGTTACTTTTGGTTTTGAGGATGGTGTGGAGCTTATCCTAGGTATCAGCGGGCATGCCTTTGTGGTGCATGAGGTGCAGATTGTGGAGCTTAGCCCAGGTTTATACGGGCAAGCCTTTGGAGAGAGATGCACAAGACGTATGTCGTTGGGGCTAAGCGGCAAACCAGTGGGGAAGTAGTAGCGGGGTACCCTCGATATTCATTACTATATACCATACCCTTGTATGTGTTATTTGGTGAGAGTAGAAATGGTGAGGTTGGGAACATAGTATACCTATTTAGGTGACGAGTTTCTTTCACTTGTTATTCACTATGCTTTGGAATTATTTCTTTACTTTTGCACAAGAGGCTTCAGGGAGGATCCTACTGCTTGTACTATTATACTCATCCTACGTATATATAAACTGTTTTTCAAGTCACTTAGATCAGGTTGGAGATCAGGCTGGTTACTACTAGCTTGTGGTTGCAGGAGTTGTTCAGGCCTGTGATCGCTGCTGTTTTACTTTCTTTAGGGTACTTGTAGTTTCCCCTTTCAGTTGTTGTGCTTTTCGCATGACATTACATATATGCACTTTGGTTTTCTTTTACATCATATCTCTCTCTTCTGTATCTGTTCTCTTAGAGGGTAATTCCTCCCATTTGTGTGTTATTATAACCTTGGTGTTAGTCACCCTCCTGGGGCCTACTGGAGGCGGGACTCGGGGTTCATTATCTCCCTTCTCACATTGCCGGCCCAAGTGGGGTACACATTGTGGGGAGGGGGTCATGAAAAATTAGGTCAGAATAGGTTTTTAATTTTGTTTATTTAGGATTTATCATATATATGACCGTGCAATTGAAAAGTTATTTGGTGAATACGTAACTGATAAAATTTTTAAAGAAGATAACAATTGTGTGGAAATTATATAATTTTGGAAAATTGAAATAATTTTATCTAATATGGGTTTTTATTTTATGAATAAAAGTTGAATTCACTTTTGGAAGAATAAAAAAATTTATTGGGACGTTATTTCTGAAAAGGATAATTATATTTTTGAGATTATATGACAAATTAATATACATTTTGATATGAGGCATTATGTGTGACTGAAATAATTTAGATATAATATTTAATATAGTCTTTGAATAATATCCAATTAAATATTTCAAAAAAAATTGTTTCAAAACAATTTATAAATATTTTGAATAATTTTAGGGATATTTATTTGTGTAATAATTATTCGGAATTTTTGTTACCAATGATAGGTTCTCGATATTGATGTAATATTTATTTAAAAAAGAGTTTCTCTTTTTATTATTATCATATTCTATTCTAACTATTTTGGTTTTGGTTAATGTTTAATGAATGGATGACTAGATGTTCATCCTTATATATTCCTCATGGTAAATGAAAAATTTATTTCAGTTTTATGGAATAAATATGTTATTTTTAATACTAATCATTTGGATAAAAATATTAAATTTCGATAGAAGTTAAATAAATGATGAATTTATGCATTTCAAGTTGGAATAGTTCATTATGTAATTATTTCATATGGAGATGAAAGCCTATAACTCTATAAAATGGATCATGAATCAAAATTGTTGTCATATTACCATCATTTCATTTGAACTGATGTTCTTATTTCATACCTCATTGATTTATTATATTATGGTTGGTATCTTTCACTTGATCATTCAAATTCTAATGAATAATTTCTCATTCACTCTAAATCAATAGAAAACATTATATATTTCCTCTGTGTACATATTTTTAAATCCTTGAAATGTTATATGATTTGAATACATAGTAATGTGTCATTCTAGATGACCTTGTAATTTCCTTTTCACTATTTTCTATGGGATGTCTTATAACCTCTTTTAATAACATTTTTTTTCAGAAATTATATTTTAATATTTCAATACCTGATTAATGAAAACATTATTATAATGTCAGAAAAAAATTATAAAGAAGGAGAATGTAATATTATAAAATATTAAAATAACACAATGATTTATAAAAGGCACAAAAATGATGTTAAATTCACCATGAAATATTGTTATTTAAAATTTATAGTTATATCCTAATATTAGTTATATATATATGACTAAAATTATCCACATTATGAAATATATAATGGTTTTTCTGAATAAAAATTTACATATTAATGCATTAGAAACCAGTACAAAATGTTTCATTAAGGTCATTTTATCCTCCAAAAATATCTTATCATGAAAAAAAATTATTTCAGTTTTGTAATAATATAATATTTAAAAAATAAAACATTTAAAAAATGTTTTGATAAAATTCATATCATTTATGATGTAATTACCTACCAATTCCCATTGGCTTGATAGCTTAATGAGTCATCACTAGGCCTTAAGCAACATCCCCAAGACGTCAAAGGCTGTTAATAAATGCCGAAGGGTTTCAATGCAAGTGGGGGACGATTTACCCTTTTAGAAATAAACCTACCAAAACATCATTAACATCTACTATATGATTCATGTAAATGAAACAACCAACTCATGAATTACCAAAAGAGAACTACACTATTCCACAAACCAATACATAACCAACACAATATCAGTGTACCATGAAGAAGACTAAACAAAATACCCAAAACAAGCCAAGACACACTCCATGGCTTCACACCGAGCTCCAAGCACCAAGAACCACCACATCTCCTAACCATCAACATGAGCCACTAGTAATAAAAAGCCATACCATTACCTGTGTCTCAGAATACGACATTTTCAAGAGCACCAGAGTTCCAAAGTAGGGGTGAGTATAAAACATTGTTGTTTTCCCCCAATGACTTCCCTACTAACACCACTATGATAGAAGAATTAAAAAAATAATATAAAACCATTTATATAAAACATTTTCTCCAAAATAGTTTATAACTAAAAATAAAAAGTTTCCCAAAACCATTTATAACCAAAAACATACAAGTGAAATTGAAAACAATTATCTAGAAAGTTATTTTTTCAGAAAAATAACTAAATAAACTTTAAAACCATTTCTCAAACATTCCTTTTTTTGTCACACCCAACCATTACACAAACCCATGAATCCAACCATGCATGCTACCTAGATGAGGGGGAAGCCCTAACCCTTATCCATCCTAGAATGATGGGGGTGAATTCTTAACCTTATCCGACCCCAAATGCAATATGAATGTTTGATGGGGGAGAGCCCTAACGCTTATTCATCCTAGAATGATGGGCGAGACCAATAACCTTTATCTATCCTGAATTCAATATGAATATTGGACGTGGGAGAGCCATAACCCTTGTCCATCCCAGAATGATGGGGGAGACCCCTAACCCTTATCCGTCCTGAATGCAATATGAACACACACCACACATTCCCAACAATCATGCAAAAACCACCCTTTCAATAAAACACCTTTTATTGAAAACCATTTCCATCAAAACAAAGTGTGTTCAACCAATTCAAACCATTTCAATAAAAATTTACTTTTATTGAAAACCAAAGAATAAACCAATTTCATCAAAGCCATCTCAATATAAAAATCATTTCAATAAAACACCATTTTTATTGAAACCCCATCATTCATCAAACCATTTACCATTCCAAAAGATCCATAATTTAAAATCAACATTTTAAATTCAAAAATCCAAATCACTTTGCACAACAAATCACCAAGATTTCACAGCTTCATTAAAACCATAAGTCATCACTAAAAAAGATTTATTCATTGCTTTTCAAAAATAAATTTCATTCAAATAACCTAATTTTAAACTAATCAAATCAATTCTAACAAAAGGAGTTGATATATAATCCTCCTACTTCAATGGTTTTGATGAAAACCCTAACAAATGGAGAACAAACAAGAAATCCCGATTGATTCACCAAGGATCCTTCTTAGATCTCTTATCCTAACACAACCAAGACCAAAACTCATCATATTTGTCGTCCACGCACTTAGATTGACCCAAGACGGGCGTAGATCTAAGAAACTGAGAGAAGAAGAGAAGTAAATCTAAGTAGATCCAAGAAACCAATGAAGAATGATCACATACCTCAAGAATCTGGATTCAATCCATCAAGTGAAGCCTTCGGATCACCTCCGGAATGATGGGAGAACCCTCCTTGACCTTAGGAGAACCAAAATCCGAAGTGAGGGCCACTTAGGAGGTAAAAAGTTCTACATAGAGGCACAAACATGTAAGATCCACCTTTATAGGTTCTTATTTAAGTGGTCGTGTGGTTAGTTCGCACGGTTTGAAAAACCTTGTGCTAACTGTGCATTAGCTACTGCCTCTGCCAGCCATCTCGCACGGTTTGGAAGCATGGTTAGACAAACCATGCGCCACCCGTGCCGAAGCTACTCCCTCCAATGCCAACTCCGCACGGTTTGGCCGCATGGATTAGACAAACCGTGGGCCGCCCGTGTGACTTCCCTTTTCCCCAAAAACTCATTACAAGATCCCCCGACTCTACCATTCATCACCCTCAACTTTATAACCATTAAAAGGATCATGAAAGTGTTATATACCAAAAAATAGGGGTACTATATTCTCCCCACCATTGGCCCTTCCATCCCTAGAAATTAGAAAACCATCGCTTGCCAAAAAGAGTTTTTCCCACTGCTCTTTCATTTCCTTTTCACGTTCTCAAGTCTCTTCCTGAATCTGACCATGCTTCCATAAAACCCGCATTAGACTGATAATTTTTTCACACAATACTTTTTCTTGCCTATCCACTATCTGTACTAGGATATGTATCAACGAAGCATACGTCTCTAGTTCAACGTGATCACATCTAATCACATGGTTAGAATCAGGATGAATCTTTTCAAACTGATATACATGGAATACATTATGCACCGAACCAAATCATGGTGGTAAGAGAAAACTGATATGCCACCTCTCTGAATCGTTATAGTATCTCAAAAGGGCCAATGTATCTTGGAGATAACTTTCCTGCTTCTTGAAATGATGATGTCCCAGCCTTGGAGAGATCCTCAAGAAGACATGATCAACCTCAACGAATGACAATGGTCTTCAAAGGGGATCTACATAAGATTTCTGATGACTCTGAGCTGTCTCCATTAAATTTCTAGTCAACTAGATCTTCTCAGTTGTTTCTTGGACAAGACTCATCCCATATAGTGAAGTTTCACCAGTTTTCACCCAGCATAGTGGAGAACGACAAGGACGCCCATACAATGCTTCAAACTGAGCCATCTGTATCGAATCTTGATAGCTATAATTGTATGAGAACTCCACTATGGGTATATGATCCTCCCACGAGCCAACAAAATCCATTACAGAAGACCACAACATGTCTTACAATGTTTGTATCATCCGCTCAGACTGCCCATCCATCTAAGGATGATATGTCGTGCTCATAGTCAACTGAGTCCCAAGGGCTTTCTGTAATGATTTCCAGAAAAGAGATGTGAACCTCAGATATCTATTTGAGACTATATACATGGGTACACCATTCCTCTTTACTACTTCGCAGATATATATTTTAGAATGATCTTCCACCGTATGAGTTTCAAGAATAGGGATGAAATGTGACGACTTAGTTAGATGATCCACTATCTCCCAAATTGCATCGTGTTTCTGGACCGTTCTTCGAAGACCTGTAACAAAATCCAATGTTATTAGATTCCATTTCCACACTGGGATATGTAATGATTGTAACATAGCAGCTGGTCTCTGATGCTCTGCTTCAGCCAGCTGACATGTTATACACCGCGAGACGAACTCAACCACCTTCCTTTTCATGTCGCTCCACCAAACCAGCGCCTTCAATGCCTTATACATCTTATGTGTACCTGGGTGTACAGCCTATCTTGAATGGTGGTAATCATGAAAGAGTTGTTCCTAAAAAACCTTATATACAACCATATGATCTCAGAAAACAAAATTGAACCCCCATTAACTTTACATCCATCAATGGTCTCCCCACCATTGAGTTTTGAACTTACACCCAGACATTCTGCATTAGATGTTTGTGCTTCTTTGATCATCCTTACCAAATCAAGAACAAGCGTAGATGAAAAGAAAATTGCAACATCACCTCAGTATTCATATTCGACATGAATATCTTTTAAGACTGATATCTACTATAATTCTTCTAAAGAAAATCCATGAAGATTGTTGGTGCATTAGTTAGACCGAAAGGCATGACTACATATTCGTAGTGGCCATTACCTACTTTTGAAATCTGTCCTTGGAATATCCTCCTTTCGAACTCGTAATTGGTGATATTATGATTGAAAGTCAATCTTGGAGAACCACTGAGAACCCCTTAATTGATCGAACAGGTCATTAATTATGATTTATAAAAATACATTGTATCTCTTCTCCCTCACTTATAGACGGACACTCACTTTCCTCTCCTATTTACATACTGAAAAACCATTGGATTTGAAAATATCTAACCTAAATTTATTAATTAAATACATACACACATTATAGATGCAATTTTTATAATTGAAATCCAATCTGGGAATGAATAAAGTAACACCTAATGATGTTTCTTGAATAATATATAATGTTTTTAACTATGAATTAATTTTACATCTTCTTATAACTCATTATAATATTATATAGCTATCAAAAAATAATAACACAAGTATATATTATAAACTGATATAATATTATATTAATTACATAACTTATATCCATCTCCACTACAACTAAATTGGGAATTAAATTTTTCATCATGAGTATGATGACAACCACTTCGTGAATAATTATAATTTGTTTCTATCGCAACCTTTCAAGGGTAGATATAATGAGGGGTTAGAAATGTTTATATTATATTTATAAAATTATTTTAACTATTTATTTATGATATCACATATACCTTCTCACGTTCCACTCCAAGGAGGATTCTATAACGTTGATTATCTTTATATTGGGTTACCACCTTGTGAAATAATGTTATTCAATTTTTGCATACACTTTATATGGAAATTTTTATTTATAATGTTAATTAATATATATCATATTTATAACCTAATAATTCTTCTGGAAATATAATATAACATATATCTTTTTACCATGAAATCTTTTGTAAAATAATAATGTCGCTCATTTCTATATGTGGACTACCGCCTCCGTGTAGTGATGCGATATGATTTTAAATTTATATTCACATGGATGTTAATAAGGATAACAATACTGGAAATTCGAGCTATAGCCACGGTTATAAACCGTGGCTATAGGCCCTCAAACCATGGCTATAGGTAACAGCCACGGTTTGAGGAACCGTGGCTAAGTTTGGCGTGGCTATAGGCCCAGACCTATAGCCACAGTTTCAACCGTGGCTATATTAGACGTCGTACAGGCTTTATAGCCATAGTTGGAAACCATGGAGTTAGGTCTATAGCCACTGTTAATAACCGTGGCTATAGGGTGTGCACATACATAAAAAAATCCCCCCCAACCCCCTGGAAACCCCCGGGACACCCCACTGGACACCCCCTGGAAACCCCACTGGACACCCCTTGACACCCCCCTGACGACCCCTGGACACCCCCATGGACACCCCCTGGACACCCCCTGGACACCCCCTGGACACCCCCTAGACACCCCCCTGAACACCTCCTGAACCCCTCCCCTATGCCTTGCAGACCCCCCCCCCTGCCCTCCTCCCCACTGCCTTGCAGACACCCCCTGCCAATCCCCCTGCCCCCTGCCAGCCCCCCTGCTTGTCCCCCTGCCCCCTGCCAGTCCCCCCTGCCCCCTGCCACACCCCCTGCTAGTCCCCCTCTGCCACCCCTGCCAGTCCCCCCCTTCCCCCTGCCACCCACCTGCTTGTCCCCCTGCTTGTCCCCCTGCCAGCCCCCCTGCCCCTGCTAGTCCCCCCTACCCCTTGCTAGTCCCCCCCTGCCACCCCCTGCCAGCCCCCCCTGCCCACTGCCCCCTGCTAGTCCCCCCTGCCACTCCCCTGCTTGTCCCCCCTGCCCCCTGCCCCATGCCACCCCCCCTGCCAACCCCCCTGCTTGTCCCCCTGCCCCCTACCAGTCCCCCCTGCCCCCTACAACCCCCCAGCCCACCTGCACCCCCCCCCCCTCGCAGCTCATCTGCACTAGCCCCCAACCCCATCCCCCAGCTACACTAGTCCACCCCCAGCCCAGCTGCACCAGTCTCCCCCACCCTCCCCATCCCCCTGCACCCCCCCCCCCCCCAGCCACCTGCTACCCCCAGCCAACCTCCACCCCCCCCCCCCCCCCGCAGCCCACCTGCAGCAGCCCCCAACCCCAACCCCTAGCTGCACAAGCCCCCCCCATCCCCCTGCCACCCCCCATCCCACCAACACTAGTCCCCTCCTCCCCCCCCCCCCCCCGCAGCCCACCTGTACCAGCCCCCAACCCCAGCCCCCCCCCCCCAGCCCCCTGCTACCCCAGCCCACCTGCAGCTGTCCCCCCTCCCCAGCCCCCCTGCACTGGCCCATGGATCCTACATTGTTTCACCAAGGGGTTACATGGTTTAGACTTGGCTATGCGCAACTCATGCTAAAAAATTGTGTGCAATTAAAAATGAACATAAAATTATCCTCATGAAGGGAGGTCATACTATTTTCCTCAAACCATGCACCTTAACCATGAAGAGTATGGAAACCTCAAAAATTTCCATGTTCTGACCTGGAACTCCATGGAGATAAAAACCAAAACACTTAACCCAATAATAATAAAAGAACTATGCAGTGACATAGGGGCTATCATAAACTCCCCGCCATGCTACTTTTCCTCCTGGAATTTCCTTGGTCAAAACTAGATACAAAGGAAAAGAGATGCAAAGGAAAACAGAACTAGCACACTGTGACCAGAATTTTTCTAGTACATTGTATCTTTTACTGCCTCTCTCAATGTCTCCCAACATTGTGCAAGTCTTACCACTTCCGATCTACGTATTCACATTACACATTAGGGGGTGAAACAAGATAAAAAAGAACTAGCACAGTAAACTTCAAATAAGTGAAATCTTGGTGTGAAGTGATGTAAAAGTAAAAAATCTCACATTGTTGTGCCCTATGACACCCACTAGACCCCCTGGACACCCCTAGACCCCCCTAGACACCCCTATACCCCCCTGGACACCTTCCACTAGACACCCGCTACCCCCTGCTAGTTCGCCCCCCCCCCCCTGCCACCCCATGCTTGCCCCCTGCCAGCCAGCCCCCCCGCCACCCCCTGCACCCCCTGCTTGTCCCCTCGCCTTCCCCCCCCCACCCCATGCTAGTCCCCCCTGCCACCCCCTGCCAGCCCCCCTACCCCCTGCCCCCTGCTAGTTCCCCCCTGCCACCCCCTACTTTCCCCCCTGCCAGCCAGCCCCCCCTGCCACCCCCTGCCTTTCCCCCCTGCCATCCAGCCCCCCTGCCACCCCCCCCTGCTTTTCCCCCCTGCCTTTCCCCCCAGCCAGCCAGCCCCCCCTGCCACCCCCTGCTTGTCCCCCCTGCCTGGACACCCCTCCCCCTGCCACCCCCCTGCTTGTCCCCCTGCCCCCTGCTAGTCCCCCCTACCAGCCCCCTCCCCCCCTGCCCCCTACTAGTTCCCCCCCCTGCCACCCCCTTCCAGTCCCCCCTACCACCCCCTACCAGTCCCCCCCTGCTAGTCCCCCTGCCAGTCCTCCCCCCCCCCCTGCCCCCTACCAGCCCCCTTGCCCTCTGTCAGGCCCCCTGCCCCCTGCTAGTCCCCCTGCCCCCTGCCCCCTGCCAGCCCCCGTGGACAGCCCTCTTGCACCCCCTTGCAACCCCCTGGACAGCCCCCTTGAACACCCCCTTGCACCCCCCATGCCCCCCTTAGTCCCTCATGCCCCCCCTGCACCCCACAGGACATCCCCCATGCCCCAACTGGACAACCCCACTGGACACCCCCTGGACAGCCCTCCCTCTCTGCCGGACACCCCTCCCCCCTGCTTGGACATCCCCTCCCCCTACTGGACACCCCTCCCCCTACTGGACACCCTTTCCCCTGCCCCCTGCACCCCACTGGAAAGCCCCCATGCCCCAACTGGACAGCCCCACTGGACACACATCCACCCTTGAAGAACTACCCCTGAATGTTGATTTCCCAAATGAGGCTACCCTCTTAGTGGATCATGTCAAAGATTATTAGAAGACATATTTTGATGGTGATTTTCAAAGATCGACTGAAATAATGCTTAATAATTCCAATCTTAATTCAGTAGGCCAGGTGGTTGTCTTTATCACACCAACACAAGACCCTGGACACCCAGGACAGACCCCCCAGGACAGCCCCCCCCCCCCCCCCCAGACCCTGGACACCCCTGGACAGACCCCCCCCCCAACAAATTCTCATCCAATGGAATAAAATATTACAAAAAAATCTATAAACCTTCTCTCTCCTCTTGTGGCTTCCAGGTGTCCAGGTGGTTAATAATTTGGTTGAGGTGAGGCTGTGGACTCATGGGGGCAAGCATGAAGGAAACTAAGTTGGAATAGATTTTAAGTTGGCTGCTCTTGTTTTTCTGAAGTGGCATGGCTGATTGGGTCTAAAATAAGTGATTTGGAACAGGAATTTAGATGAGGGCTTCAAATGTTAAGGGGTCTGGTTTAATTGGTTAGAATTTGGTGAGGTTTGGAATGGTTTTAAAGTGGGATACCTGGTGGAAAATGTGGGGTTGGTGGCTTAGAAATTGAGAGGTGGGTAGGCCTGATTGGTGGTCAAGTTGTGGATGGGTTGCCTAGGTGTATTGAAAAATGGTGGGGGACTGGGAAGGAGTTCATAGTCGCTAAATTGAAGTGGGAGCTTGGAATTTTAGTAGGGCTTGAGTTTGGATTTTTTAGTGAGAGTGGAAATGGCCCTGGAATAGCTAGTTTGATTTTAGTGGGTTGGCCATGGGATTTTTATAGTGCATCGAAAAATAGTAACTAGTAGGGATTGGTTTGGTGTGAAATTCAGTCAAACGGTTGTGGGAACCATCATGGAAGCAACTACCAAATACAGACTAGAGCTAGTCTCCTCTATAGTGAAGACCCTACATGGAAACTCTTCAAGCAAACCAGGTCTCCATTTGCATCTTTTTCCATAACAAACAAAACCTGTTTGCATAGGCCCAAACAGACCTCCCTTTGCCAGCTAGTGGGGGAAATGTGGGAACTCCAGCATGAAATAGGCCCTCAGAATAGAAAAACCTCTTTGGAATTTCATCAAACAGATTGTGTGCAGCCTTTAAAACTCAACTTGGCAGTGATCATCCTCCTCCAATGAGTGCTACATGAGATGAGGGAATTATGGAAGGAATTTCATCTAAAACATCCAAAAGAAGACATTGAATTTCCATCACAACAGGCTG